>CM035121.1:38912896-39524217 GCA_020205555.1 Panax stipuleanatus
AAATACATCAGCACTAATTCCTTCTTTTATATCCACAAAATAAATATTTTCTTATCATATAAATCAATAATTAATTATTCACAAATAATATTACAGAACTACAATATTGACAACTAGGTCGTTCCCGGGAAAGAGGGGGCCTTCCGATAAGGATTTCTCCTTACTGGCGCGCAATTAAATAACCCCTCCTAGACAGAACTTTCTTAGACATTGTCAATAATGCTATCTAATAATATTATTCAAATAATATGAATTATTGATTTGATAATGCGAAATACTGTGCAGTGACAATTATTGAATCAATTATATAAAATATCAACGTATCAATTATTGAATCAATAATATAAAATATTGAACAGTAATTACTGTAACAATAATTGAGTAAGTGCCTTCTTACGTAAGAATCAATAATTTAAAATATTGTGCAATACCGTGTGCTACTGTGCAACAACGCGTATTACTGTATTTTTATTACCGAGTATTTCAATAGTTTAACGGTAGTTTTACCGTTATTTATAAAAAGATTATTTCTGTCGCTTTCTATATCCGACAGTTTTTCCATTGTGGGGCCCACAAATGGCTGCGCCGTCGTACGAATATTCCCCGACAACAAGAATATTCCACGACCAAACGAATATTCCCCGACAACAATGAATATTTTATAACCACTTGCTTATTTTGAAATATTTGCACATTTTACCCACAACTTACTACATTAATTAAATCAACCCCTTACTATTTCAAAATAATATATAAAGAAAATTAAATCTTTATTTATAAAATTCGGGGTCTTACAACAATCCGATAATAATCAACAATAACTAACAAGGAAACATGTAAGACCCCAAATTTTATGAATAAGATTTAATTTTCTTTATATATTATTTTGAAATAGTAAGGTGTTGATTTGATAAATGTGATAAGTTATGGGTGAAATGTGCAAAGTTTACAAAGTAAGCAAGTGATTATAAAATATTCGTTGTGTCGGGGAATATTCGTTTGGTCGAGAAATATTCTTTTTGTCGGAGAATATTCGTACGACGGCTCAGTCATTGGTGGACCCCACCACGGAATGAATGTCGGATATAGAAAGCGACAGAAATAACCTTTTTATATAATAACAACAAAACTGTTACCGTTAGTACTGTTAAAATACCTGGTGGTTAAAATACAGTAATACGTGGTGTTGCACAGTAGCACACGGTGTTGATTCTTACGTAGGAAGGCACTTACTCAATTATTATTACAGTAATTACTGTTCAATATTTTATGTTATTGATTCAATAATTGCATAATAGTTTATTGGTTCAATATTTGTTACGTTGATATTTTATATCAATAAGTGCTACTTTGCTATTTTATATTATTGATTCAATTATTGTCATTGCACATTATTTTAAATTATCACATCAATAATTCATATTATTTGAATAATATTATTAGACAACATTATTGGTATTGTCTAAGGAAGTTCTGTCTAGGAAAGGGGTTGATTAATTGCGCGCCAATAAGGAGAAATTCTTATCGGAAGGCCCCCTCTTTCCTGGGAACGACCTGGTTGTCAATATTGTAGTTCTGTAATATAATTTGTGAATAATTAATTTTTGATATATATGATAAGGAAATATTTATTCAATGTGGATTTAGACGGAGAAATTTTTAACATGTAACATTTGTTGAAAGTTGGTATTTTATTTTGTCCGATAAAATAATTCATTCAAATATATTATTATAATATTACATTATAGTAGTATGATGTGATTATATAATAGTATGATTTTTATAAATTGAATGGTAACATTATTATAGTAAATTCATGGTATAAAAGTTAAACGAGGTGGAAGAGTGCAAATTGAATTTAAACTCTTATGATACAAACAATGATGTCATCGGAGCGATGATGCAAACAATGATGTCATCGGAGCGATGAGGTAAGCAAGGATGTCATCGGAGCGATGATGTAAGCAATGATGTCATAAATTATGGCAAAAAGACTATTTTACCCTTACTCTGCCGAGCCTATAAATAGAAGCTCATTTCTTCATTATTCATCACCAATTCACTAAAGCTATAGAGAGAGAAAGTATAGAGTGAATATGAGAGAAAGAAGAAGAGTATTCTGCTATTACGCTAGTGCAGTCCCCAAATTTTAAGGTAAAGGGTATTATTTCTTTTGTATTCATGAAGAGAGTTATTTTCTTTCAATACTCGTAAGGGTTGTTATTCCATTCCTTATTATTCTGTTGGAATAATCTGTTTGAGCGGACTACCGCCAGACGGGTGAATCTTCATATTAAGTTGTTATTAAATTGTGAAAATAATCTGTTTGAGCGGACTACCGCCAGACGGGTGAATCTTCGTATTCAGTTGTTATTAAATTGTGGAAATAACCTATCTGAGCGGACTACCGCCAGACGGGTGAAAATCCAATTGCAGTTTCGTATATTGTTTCATTTCAGATTCTTAACTCTAAACTTACTACGGTAAGTATTGTTTCTATAATTCCTGAAATGGTCAGATATTACTTGAGTTTTGCGCTTCATCTAATATTATTTCACTGGAATATTGGTCTGAACTTTCTTGTAAAATTTTTATCTTTTCATGTCGAGTTACTATTCATGAGTTACTATTCACGAGTTACTATTCACAGGTACTATTCACGGTAAAAAAGAATATTTTTTTTCTTTCAAATCATCTTTGATTGGATCCAGATTTTGATCTTCATTCTTGAACTCTGGATAAATTCTCTAATATTTGTCCTTTATCTCACTGGATCCGTTATTCGTATTATTTTTCATCATCCTCAGTTCTACATGCTGAAATAACTGAATATCTTTGGCCTGTAGTGCAAAGATGAATAATTACGTGATGAATAACTTTGGCCTGTAGTGCAAAGATGAATGATTACCTGATGAATATCTTTGGCCCGTAGTGCAAAGATGGACAGGTGTTGAGATGAACATGACCAACTGATGATATAAATGAGTATCTTTGGCCTGTAGTGCAAAGATGGATATTTGATTCGAGATGTATATTGATTGATGTTACAGGGATAAAATATTGATGATGGACTTTTAAATCAAAGAAGATAGTAGACATCATCCTCTACTTAACTCTTCTAATGAATTGTTATTTCCGCTGCGAATAATAATCTAAAACTTGTTCACTACAAGAAAAAAGCCTATCTGCGACCGCATATCAGCGACCGCATGCGGCCGCAGATAACCATCTGCGACCGTTTGCGGTCGCTGATATGCGTCGCATAAAATCTGGTCACTAGAATGCACATCAGCGACCACTATTAGCGACTGCATTATCTGCAACCGAAATTAGCGACCGTTATTGTCCTTTCGGTCGCTAAAATGAGTCAGCAAGGTTCAGGACCACAGGCTGACGTGTGCCACGTGTCAGCGACTGCAAACAGCAACCGCATGCGGTCGCTGAAATCCCCATATGATTAGCGACTGCTTTATACTTATCAGCGACCGCATGCGGTCGCTGATGTAAAAAAACATTGGAACCAGAATTTTGCTGTTTTGTCGAATTCCCAAAAAACTGTACCTGTTTTGTACAGGTACAGTTTATATACCTGTTTTGTACCTGCTTTATCCCAACACATAAACATTCACAACAATATATCATCCATCGTCCATTTACCGACACATACACCAAACTAGTATATAAATTATATATAAACTATATAAACCTTTAAAAACCGATATAAATTGAATAAATATAAACAAATATAATCTTTAAGCAACATACAGACATCCAAAGAATGAATATAAAAGTATAAGATTCTCAAATAACTACAAAACAACACTAAATCAGTCGTCAAGCATCATTGTCCAAATTAGTTTCTCCTTGATCTTGATCACCCTGTAATTAACAAAAAAATAAAACAAATTACATATAATATAGTATATATGTTGATACTGGTGTTACGATCGACAATATACAGTTGTTTTTAAACACAACAATATATATATATATATATATATATATATATATATAAGTCACTACTTTGATTGTAATAAATAAGATTGATTACCTCGTCGCCATGCCCATGCTGTGATGCTGCTGCTGCCGCCACTGCATCAGCTAACTCATCAGCACTCAGAGCCGCCAAATGCCCGCCCAGTATCTTTAGAAGATTGCGATCTTGACATATAGCTCTCACACAGTCAGCAGGAGTATGAATGGCTGGATGACTCGATGACTGTGAAGACTGGGTAGCAGAGCTGCCTGAGCCACTGAAGGATAAGCCAAGTAAAGGCTGTGCTTTTTAATTTATGGTAGACTTGTTTAAAATTATTTGGGATTCCTAATACCTAATTCATAATATAGCATCTAAGTTTGCATATTGGAAAATCAGTACTCTATATTGGGTTGGGTTGGCTATTACAATTATAAAATTATAATCAGTACTCTATATTAGTCATCCAAAATGATCACTAAATACATATGTGATCACAAATTTTTATTTATTTATTAGTTGACAACTAAGTAAATGGTAACTTAGTAATGTTACAAAGAATATATATATAGTATACAATACCCAAATTAAACCTAATTACCCAAATTAAATCTAATTATCCAAATTAAACCTAATTAAGGGTTCTTAACAATGGGGTATACATACACCAAATTAATCAAATTTATGTATATATATATACATATTCATAGCAACAAATCAATATAATAACATGTATATATGTATATATATATATATATATATATATATTCATAGCAACATATCAATGCATATATGTATACATTACCCAAATTAATCATTCATTGTATACCAAAATCATTCATAGTATAACTAATATATACCTAAATGTCGGCGACGATAGCAGCGGGCGGTGGCAGCGAGACGGTAGCAATGGGCGGCACCTCTTCTCCCTATTCTTCTCTCCCTTCTCCCTCTTCTCTCCTTCTCTGTCTCCCTCTTTTTCTTTCCGTTTCGCGTCTGTTGTCCAGGCCTGTTGCTGAGAACATTTAAAAGCATCAGCGACCGCTTTCAGCGACCGCATACGGTCGCTAGTTTTTAATGACGTGGATATATCAGCGACCGCATGCGGTCGCTGTCACTCCTTGGTCGCTGAAGAAAAGACCGCGAACAATTCACGCCAATTTTTAGGCGGCAAAAACACACCTGCGACTGGATAGCGACCGCATGCGGTCGCAGATATAAATTAGCGACCAGATTTTATGATGGTCGCCAAAGGCGGTCGCTGATTCCACCACTAGCGACCGTATTTTGCGGTCGCTGATATTTTTGGTCGCTGATAGCCTCTTTTCTTGTAGTGGTTGTCCATGATATTTTATCTGATTTATTGAAGGCTAACGATAATTTGTTTTTCATTATCTTAGTCATAATATTCTTTACTGGGCTAGTTGAGCTCACCCTTTTCTTCCATTGTTCTCTTCAGGAAATGAGAATATCGCGAGTATTAGTCGGGGGATGGAGTGATGGTCCGAGTTAGAGCTGTAGAAGTCCTCACTATTTCTGATAAATAGTGTGATAATAATTGTAATGAGGGCTTAGTTTGAATATTAATATTTTCTACATATTTGTATTGACACTCACAGTTGTGTGGTCGTATTTTGCACGACCGTGTGATATAAAGTTTGTATTTGAATTCTGTACCATGTATTTGGCGACTCAGAATGGGTTGGGTTGACTGGACCTATTCTGGGGGCGTCACAGTTGGTATCAGAGCTTAGGGATATGATCTCTGGCGGAGATCTGGGAATAGAACTAGGAGGGAAGAGACGAGTAAAACCTTCGCTAGTGTGTCCTACCTAAGCTTAATTGTTATTTAATTGGTCGGTTGGAATATAGGGTTAATATGTGACATGTTAATTTGTTTGATTAACCCTTGTTTTGTGGCAGTATTTGAGAATGGCAGGTGAAAATTTAAACAATGGAGTGAATGAGACCTTTGAGACACCTTTAATTCAACAACGAGGAGAACGTGCAACAGGAAGGCAATATTCCTCCTGCAAACAACCCTACCGAAGAAATGATAAATGACGGGTTGTTTAGAAGCTTTTTGTAGTTCATGCAAAACCAGACGAGGGAGACTCGTGTTCATAATACAGGTGGAAATAACAACTCGCGGCTTGTCACTGCCAAGCAGTTTAAAGAGTTGGGACCACCAGAGTTTCAGGGAAAGCCAGATCCAATCAAGGCAGAAAATTGGATTAAGCAAATTACCAAGATATTTGATGTCTTGGGATGCACGGAGGAACAAAAGGTTCCATTTGCCACCTTTATGTTCCCTGGAGAGGCAGATTACTGGTGGGAATCTGTGAAGCGTACCCAGCCTGCCGCACTCAAGATGTCTTGGGGGGCGTTCCAGAAACTGTTCAATGACAAGTACTTTCCAGAAAGTATTCATCACATGAAAGAGGTAGAGTTCATCAGACTGGAACAGAACAACATGACTGTGTCCCAGTACGAGGCTAAATTCGCGGAGTTATCCCGGTTTGCACCTCATTTGGTGGAGAATGAGGAACGTATGATGCGGATGTTTCTGAGAGGTTTTAAACCCGAGATTCGTCAATATCTCATTTCTCACAAATTTTCTCTATATTCGGATGTAGTGAACAGGGCCCAGTTATTAGAATGAGATAATGATTATGTTCAACCAAGGGACAACAACCAAGGTCGTACCGGTGACAGCAGTCATCGGAACAATGATAACCAGCAGGGAGGAAAGTATCATAACAGAAGCGGTAAACACTCCGGTGGTAATCGTGGCCATGATAATAGAAAAAGTGAATCGGGAGGAGATTTCAAGAAGAGAAGGTACAACAATGAGAACGTGAAGACGTCGACATCAGCACCAGCATCAACTGTTTCTAGGGGAGGAGAACGACCACCGGTCGTATGCTATAAATGCAGGAAAGAGGGACACATCAGCCCAAACTGCCCACAACAATTCAAAGCATGTTATAACTGTGGAAAAGAAGAACATATAGCTTGAGATTGTCCTGTAGCGAAACCAAGTCCAGCGGGGGTGGTGATTCCAAAGGCGGTTTCGGACAAGTCAAAGTCGGTGATTCCTGGAAGAGCGTTTGTCGTGACAGCCCAAAACACGAGGAACTCGCACGAGGTGATTACGGGTAAGCTAATCATAAACTCTTGCGAAGTTTACACCTTGTTAGATACCGGTGCTACCCATTCATTTATTTCACCTGCTTGTGCTCAACAATTAAATTTGACACCTGAGAAGTTAGACTTTGACTTATCTGTTGAAACTCTGTTAGGAGAAACTTTCGTTACATCTACAGTTTACAAATCTTGCTTGATTCAGATTGGTACCCTTACCTTACCTGTTGATCTTATATCTTTGAAAATACTTGCATTTGACGTGATTTTAGGAATTGACTGGTTAACCACTTACCATGTCAAAATTGATTATTTTTGTAAGGTTGTTAGTTTTTATATTCCTAACCAACCTGTTGTGCGAATTCAAACCACCAAACCACTAAAATCTGTCAATGTCATTTCAAGTCACAAAGCTATTCGTTTATTGAAAAACGGATGTCAAGCTTTCTTAGCTCATGTCACTGATCTAAACCAGAATACGTCAGGTTTGAATGATATTTCTGTTGTTAATGAGTTTCCCGATGTATTTTTCGAAGAACTTCCCGGTCTACCCCCGGAACGTGAAGTTGAATTCTTTATTGACCTTGAACCCGGTACAAAACCCATTTCTAAAACCCCATATTGAATGGCTCCTATAGAACTTCAGGAGTTAAAGGTCCAACTACAGGAGTTGTTAGACATCGGTTTTATACGTTCTAGTACATCTCCTTGGGGTGCTCCTGTTTTATTCGTAAAGAAGAAAGACGGGAGTATGCGACTTTGTATTGACTATCAGGAGTTGAACCATGTCACCATCAAGAATAGGTATCCGTTACCTCGTATTGATGACCTGTTCGACCAGTTGCAAGGTGCACAATTCTTTTCAAAGATCGATCTTCGTTCTGGATATCATCTGTGACACCCCCAAATCCGGGTACTTCGTTTCCACATAATTTGGTGTTCACTTTCTAATATATCATCAACTGAAGATTAAAACTGAGGATATTCTGAAGACTGCTTTCAAAACTCGATACGGGCATTATGAATTCTTAGTCATGTCTTTTGGATTGACTAATGCTTCTGCTGCTTTTATGGATATGATGAACCGTGTATTCAAGGAATATTTGGATCAGTTCGTGGTTGTCTTTATTGATGACATCCTCATCTATTCCAAAAGCCGTGAAGATCATGAGCACCACTTGAAGCTGGTACTTCAAAGGCTTCGTGAAAATAAGCTATATGCCAAGCTGAAGAAATGCGAGTTCTGGCTTGAGGAGGTAGCATTCCTTGGGCACGTAGTATCAAAACGTGGAGTATCTATGGACCCGGTGAAGATTGAAGCAATACAAAGTTGGGAGCAACCGAAGTCGGTGACTGAAGTACGTAGCTTTCTGGGCTTAGTTAGTTATTATCGGAGATTCGTGGAAGGATTTTCTCGAATTGCTACTCCATTAACTCAGCTGACTCGGAAAGATACGAAATTTATATGGAACGAGGAATGCGAGAAGAGCTTTCAAGAGCTCAAGAGGAGACTTATTTCGGCACCTATTTTGACGATACCATCTGGTTCTGATGGATTTGTCATTTACAGCGATGCTTCGGGCAAAGGGTTAGGATGTGTTCTCATGCAACATGGGAAAGTCATAGCCTATGCCTCGCGACAACTCAAGGAATATGAGAGGAATTATCCTACTCATGATCTAGAGTTGGCAGCAGTCGTTTTTGCTTTGAAGATCTGGAGACACTACCTGTATGGGAGAAAGTGGAGATCTATACGGATCATAAGAGCCTCAAGTATTTCTTCACCCAGAAGGAACTCAACATGCGGCAATGACGTTGGCTTGAGCTGTTGAAAGATTACGACCATACCATCCTGGTAAAGCGAACGTGGTAGCTGACGCGTTGAGTAGAAGATCATATGCGGGAACGAATGCGATACTTTAAAGGCCTATTTGGTGTGATTTACAAAAGATGGAGATGGAGTTCAAGACTTCGGGGACCCATGCGATGATATCAAGTATACGCGTAGAACCAGCTTTGATTGATAAAGTTAAAGCTGCTCAAGCTACAGATCCAGAGCTAATGAATATGAGGAAAAAGGTGCAAGAAGGTGCTATTCCAGAAGCAAGGATTGATGAAGAAGGAATACTTCGAGTCAACTCCAGACTTTGTGTTCCTGACGATTCTGATTTGAAGTATAGAATCATGATGGAGGCACACAACACACCGTTTGTAATCCATCCTGGGAGTACCAAAATGTATCGTGATCTTCGACATACATTTTGGTGGAGCAATATGGAAAGAGAGATCGCGAAATTTATCTCGAGGTGCTTAACGTGTCAACGTGTCAAGGCGGAGCATCAAGTGCCAAAGGGTCCATTACAACCACTTGAGATTCCAAAGTGGAAGTGGGAACACATTACCATAGATTTTGTTACTGGTCTTCCCAAGGTTTCTCAAGGCATAGATGCGATTTGGGTTATTGTTGATAGATTAACCAAGTCTACTCATTTCTTGTCGATACGAGAGACTTATTCCCTTGAACGTCTTTCTCGTATGTACGTGAATGAGATTGTGAGATTGCATGGCATGCCAGTATCCATAGTTTTGGATCGTGACCCAAGATTCACTTCATAATTTTGGGTCAGCTTGCAGAAAGCTATGGACACGGATTTACGATTCAGTTCGGCATATCATCCACAAACGGACGGGCAATCGGAAAGGACTATCCAAACTCTTGAAGATCTATTGAGACTCTGTGTTCTAGACTTCAAAGGGAGTTGGGATAAGTACCTACCATTGGTGGAATTCTCCTACAACAACAGTTATCAGGCAAGTATAGGCATGGCTCCATTCGAGGCGTTGTATGGACGAAAATGTCGTTCTCCAGTATGCTGGGACGAGGTGGGTGAAACAACATTGTTGGGACCGGAGTTAGTACGTATGACTACGGAAAAGATTCAAATGATCCGGCAACGTATACAAACTGCACAAGATCGACAAAAGAGTTATGCTGATCTTCATCGAAGGGACGTGGAGTTTAATGTCGGAGATCATATATTATTACGTGTTGCTCCATGGAAAGGAGTTACGAGATTCGGAAAGAGAGGAAAGATCAACCCACGATTCATTGGTCCATTTAAAATCCTTGACCGAGTAGGAAATGTGGCCTATAGACTCGCCTTACCTCCAAGCATGTCTCGTGTTCATAACGTTTTTCACATATCTGTGCTTCGTAAATATGTGAAAGATCCAAACCACATTATTGAGTTAGAACCAGACGAGATAGCCGAAGATTTAACATACGAGGAGGTACCTGTTAAGATCTTGGATAGGAAGGAACATGTCTTACGCTCAAAGGTTATACCTCAAGTTAAAGTTTTGTGGAGGAACCATGATATCGAGGAAATGACTTGGGAGTTAGAATCGGAGATGAAAACGAGGTATCCTCACCTTTTCGACATACCAGGTACGTACGTCAATTTCGAGGACGAAATTTCATAAGGAGGGGAGGTTGTAAGACCCCAAATTTTATGAATAAGATTTAATTTTCTTTATATATTATTTTGAAATAGTAAGGTGTTGATTTGATAAATGTGATAAGTTATGGGTGAAATGTGCAAAGTTTACAAAGTAAGCAAGTGGTTATAAAATATTCGTTGTGTCGGGGAATATTCGTTTGGTCGAGAAATATTCTTTTTATCGGAGAATATTCGTATGCCGGCGCAGTCATTGGTGGACCCCACCACGGAATGAATGTCGAATATAGAAAGCGACAGAAATAACCTTTTTATATAATAACAACAAAACTGTTACCGTTAGTACTATTGAAATACCCGGTGGTTAAAATACAGTAATACATGGTGTTGCACAGTAGTACACGGTATTGCACAGTATTTTGAATTATTGATTCTTACGTAGGAAGGCACTTACTCAATTATTGTTACAGTAATTACTGTTCAATATTTTATGTTATTGATTCAATAATTGCATAATATTTTATTGGTTCAATATTTGCTACGTTGATATTTTATATCAATAAGTGCTACTTTGCTATTTTATATTATTGATTCAATAATTGTCATTGCACATTATTTTAAATTATGACATCAATAATTCATATTATTTGAATAATATTATTAGATAGCATTATTGGCAATGTCTAAGGAAGTTCTGTCTAGGAAAGGGGTTGATTAATTGCGCGCCAGTAAGGAGAAATTCTTATCAGAAGGCCCCCTCTTTCCTAGGAACGACCTGGTTGCCAATATTGTAGTTCTGTATTATTATTTGTGAATAATTAATTTTTGATATATATGATAAGGAAATATTTATTCAATGTGAATTTAGACGGAGAAATTTTTAACATGTGACATTTGTTGAAAGTTGGTATTTTATTTTGTCCGATAAAATAATTCATTCAAATATATTATTATAATATTACATTATAGTAGTATGATGTGATTATATAATAGTATGATTTTTATAAATTGAATGGTAACATTATTATAGTAAATTCATGGTATAAAAGTTAAACGAGGTGGAAGAGTGCAAATTAAATTTGAACTTTTATGATGCAAACAATGATGTTATCGGAGCGATGATGCAAACAATGATGTCATCGGAGCGATGAGGTAAGCAAGGATGTCATCGGAGCGATGATGTAAGCAATGATATCATAAATTATGGCAAAAAGACTATTTTACCCTTACTCTGCCAAGCCTATAAATAGAAGCTCATTTCTTCATTATTCCTCACCAATTCACTAAAGCTATAGAGAGAGAAAGTATAGAGAGAATAAGAGAGAAAGAAGAAGAGTATTCTGCTATTACGCTAGTGCAGTCCCCAAATTTTAAGGTAAAGGGTATTATTTATTTCGTATTCATGAAGAGAGTTATTTTCTTTCAATACTCGTAAGGGTTGTTATTCCATTCCTTATTATTCTGTTGGAATAATCTGTTTGAGCGGACTACCGTCAGACGGGTGAATCTTCATATTCAGTTGTTATTAAATTGTGAAAATAATCTGTTTGAGCGGACTACCGCCAGACGGGTGAATCTTCGTATTCAGTTGTTATTAAATTGTGGAAATAACCTATCTGAGCGGACTACCGCCAGACGGGTGAAAATCTAATTGCAGTTTCGTATATTGTTTCATTTCAGATTCTTAACTCTAAACTTACTATGGTAAGTATTGTTTCTATAATTCCTGAAATGATCAGATATTACTTGAGTTTTGCGCTTCATCTAATATTATTTCACTGGAATATTGGTCTGAACTTTCTTGTAAAATTTTTATCTTTTCATGTCGAGTTACTATTCACGAGTTACTATTCACAGGTACTATTCACGGTAAAAATGAATATTTTTTTTCTTCCAAATCATCTTTGATTGGATCTAGGTTTTGATCTTCATTCTTGAACTCTGGATAAATTCTCTAATATTTGTCCTTTATCTCACTGGATCCGTTATTCGTATTATTTTTCATCATCCTCAGTTCTACATGCTGAAATAACTGAATATCTTTGGCCTGTAGTGCAAAGATGAATAATTATGTGATGAATAACTTTGGCCTGTAGTGCAAAGATGAATGATTACCTGATGAATATCTTTGGCTCGTAGTGCAAAGATGGACAGGTGTTGAGATGAACATGACCAACTGATGATATAAATGAGTATCTTTGGCCTGTAGTGCAAAGATGGATATTTGATTCGAGATGTATATTGATTGATGTTACAGGGATAAAATATTGATGATGGACTTTTAAATCAAAGAAGATAGTAGACATCATCCTCTACTTAACTCTTCTAATGAATTATTATTTTCGCTGCGAATAATGATCTAAAACTTGTTGTCTATGATATTTTATCTGATTTATTGAAGGCTAACAATAATTTATTTTTCATTATCTTAGTCATAATATTCTTTATTGGGCTAGTTGAGCTCACCTTTTTCTTCCATTGTTCTCTTCAGGAAATGAGAATATCGCGGGTACTAGTCGGGGAATGGAGTGATGGTCCGAGTTAGAGCTGTAGAAGTCCTCACTATTTCTGATAAATAGTGTGATAATAATTGTAATGAGGACTTAGTTTGAATATTAATATTTTCTACATATTTGTATTGACACTCACAGTTGTGTGGTCATATTTTGCACGACCGTGTGATATAAAGTTTGTATTTGAATTCTGAACCATGTATTTGGCGACTCAGAATGGGTTGGGTTAACTGGACCTATTCTAGGGGCGTCACATTTATTCTCGATGTAAATTCTATCTCCCTCCTATGTACTTCCCCTTGACTGCTGATCAAGGTTTCTATTTAATTATAAATAGTTTATATAATAGAGATAGTTAGAATTATCTTGAAGAACTGGAGATCAAGGAGCAAGGAGCGCTTGAAGACCCATTTGTATGGAGCCCGAGTTTAAATGTAATAGTTATATTTAAATTTAAATTCTTGCACTCCTAGGTTTGACCTTTTGGTTCACTTGGTGGCTCTAGTGAACCAAACTAGAATAAAAGTCCATAATTAATCCGGGTAGAATATAGTATTATTATTGAATGCTAAATATTATATATATTATATTTTATACAAACATGCTTCGAATGTTTAATAAAATAACTCGTATTTATATATATATATATATATATATATATATATATATATATGTGTGTGTGTGTGTGCATGCGCGCTTAACTAGATGAGACAAATAATAACAAACCCTCAAAGAAATAATATTAAATCTGAAGCGTTCAAATGATATTTGGAATATCGAACGTCGCCTTCTAGCATGGTTAATTAATAAAGTATTAAATATTTAATATGAGTTTGTTGTGCTATCCACAAGGCGAGTATTGAATATTTAAGATGTTAATTAATCGCATTTGATGCTTATCAAGAAAATTAAACGATCTAGTCTTGTTGTGCTATCCACAAGGACGAAAATTTTTCTTTTTTGAATTTATGGAAGTGCTAGGCTGGACTTAACTTAAATTATTTTAGTTCGGATGTGCACACACATGACCATTATGATATAAGAGGCAAAATAGAAGGAGTTATATGGTGATGTAATTTACAAGAGTTGTCTACCTATTTATTTGTATATCGCTTGTTGTGCTATCCACAAGGTTATACATTTGAAATGGGATCCTTAATCTCACTAGCAAATCTTTAATTAGACGTTGCCGAACTATATAATTGAGGGTAATATAGTTTGATGAAAATAGTGGAAAATACCAATTTAAAATAAAGACCTATATTTATTTTGGTATTCAAAGTTAATAAAATGAATGTTTGCTAAAATATTATCTTTTCACATGCAGAATTTTAAAAATGTCAAAATCACTAATCTCACTACGAAGCATACTTGATGCAAATAAGCTTACCGGCCCGAATTATGAGGACTGGCTAAGAAATCTGAGAATTGTTCTCACTGCTAAAAAGATTTCTTATGTCCTAAATTCAACTATCCCTGAATCTATTTCAGAAACAGCCTCTGAGGAAGAGATTGCCACTTTTAATAAGTGCCAAGATAATGCATCTGTGGCTCAATGCATCATGCTCGCATCCATGAATAACGAGCTTCAGCGTCAGCACAAAAAAATGGATGCTCCTGCTATTCTGCTTCACCTCAAGGAGTTGTATGGTGAACAGAGTAGGACTGCTAGATATGAGATATCTAAGGAGCTCTTCCGATCTCGGATGACCGAGGGCACTGCCGTCGAGACTCATATTCTGAAGGTAATCAATTTGATTGAACGCCTTGGACAGCTTGGGCTCGTCATGGATGGGGAGTTAAGTCAAGACTTGGTCTTGCAGTCACTCCTTGAGACCTTCTCGCAGTTTGTGGTTAATTTTTACATGAATAAGATAGATGTCAGCTTGCCTGAGCTGCTTGACATGCTGAAAACTGCAGAAGGTCACTTCTCATCCAAGAAGAACCATGTCTTGATGGTGGATTCTTCCAATAAAAGGAAGAGGCCCAAGGTGTCTTCTAAAAAGAAGAAATCCAAGAAGGCTAAGGGAAAGGGGAAAGCAAAGGAACAAAAGAAACTTGAACCAGCTAAAGGAATGTGCTTTCATTGCAACGAGCCTGGACATTGGAAGAGGAACTGCAAGAAGTTTCTAGCAGAGAAGAAGCTTGAAGAAGCTTCGACTTCCAATCAAGGTTTGTCTACGATTGAAATTAATTTTTTTGAAAGTCATAATTCTCCTTGGGTATTGGATACCGGCTGTGGGTCTCACATATGTAACACTGTGCAGGGACTGGTCAGAAGTAAAAAGCTGAACAACTGAAGAGGTGATCCTACGAGTAGGGAATAGAGCAAAGGTTGCTGCATTAGCTGTAGGAACTTATTGTTTAGCAATGCCTTCAGGCAGTCCATTTATCTTAATAATTGTTATTATGTTCTGAATATTATTAAAAACATTATTTCAATTTCTGTATTGGATATGGAAGGTTTTGACGTTATTATAAAGAACAATGGTTGTTCTATTTATAAAGACGATGTTTAATATGGTATTGGAAATTTGTGAAATGCACTTTATATAATTGACTTACAAGAAAATATATTTCAAATTGAACAAACTAAGAAAAGGAAAAGAGATGATATTAATTATACCTACATATGGCACTGTAGACTCGGTCATATCAATGAAATAAGATTATCCAAGTTGCATAAAGATGGGCTCATCGAGCTATCAGATTATGAATCATATCCAACTTGTGAATCTTGTCTCATGGGTAAAATGACTAAATCTCCTTTTAGTGGAAGAGGAGAAAGAGTTACAGAGTTGTTGGCATTGATTCACACAGACGTTTGTGGACCTGTGACAACAAGTGCACGGGGTGGGTATTCTTATTTTATTACTTTCACTGATGATCACTCAAGATTTGGATGTGTATTTGATGAAATACAAATCAGATTCATTTGAAAAGTTCAAAGAGTTCAGAAGTGAAGTAGAGAAACAAACGGGCAAGAGTATTAAGATACTTCGATCAGATCGAGATGGAGAATACTTAAGCGGTGAGTTTCTCAATTGTCTCAAAGAAAATGGTATAATCTCACAATGAACTCCTCCAGGTACACCACAGTTAAATGGAGTATCTGAAAGGATAAATCGAACACTTTTGGACATGGTTCGATCCATGATGAGTTTTACCGACCTTCCAATTTCCTTCTGGGGATATGCCCTAGAAACGACTGCATACCTACTTAACAAGGTACCTACCAAATCTGCCCCAAAGACTCTATATGAGATGTGAAAAGGGAGGAAACTAAATCTTAAGCATGTTAAGACTTGGGGTTGTCCAGCTTATGTCAAAAAGTTTGAAAATGATAAGCTACAGACTAAATCCGATAAGTGTAGATTTGTGGGATACCCTAAAGAAACCGTAGGGTATTATTTCTATCATCCAACTGATCAAAAGGTGTTTGTTGCGAAACATGCTACCTTCTTGGAGAAAGAGTTTATCCTTGAAAGGGTCAGTGGGAGTAAGATATATCTTGAAGAAGTTCAAGAACCACAAGTTACCACGGATCAAAGTCAGGTACCTGACCAAATAGAAGAACCTACTGTACCACACCCTATTCATAAATCTAGAAGAGTACCAAAGATGCCTGAGAGGTATGAATTCGTTAAAGAGGATGACGATGAGGTACACATCATGAATGATGATGATCCATTGAATTACGAACAGGCTATGAGTAATAAAGACTCAGTGAAATGGCTTGAAGCCATGAAATTCGAAATGGACCCCATGGATGAGAACAAAGTATGGACTTTGGTTTCACCACCTGAAGGCATTAAGCCTATTGGGTGTAAATGGGTCTTTAAGAGAAAGACGGGAGTGGACGGCAGGGTAGAGACCTATAAGGCCCGACTGGTTGCAAAAGGTTTCAAACAATGACAAGGAGTTGACTATGATGAAACCTTCTCACCAGTAGCCATGCTCAAGTCCATTCGTATTTTGCTTGTGATTGCAGCTTAGAACGACTATGAGATCTGGCAGATGAACGTGAAAACGGCCTTCCTCAATGGGAAACTTGAGGAGGATATGTATATGACACAGTCAGAGGGATTTATTTCAAAAGTTGGAACAAATCAAGTCTGTAAGCTACAACGATCCATTTATGGGTTGAAGCAAGCTTCTCGTAGATGGAACATTCATTTTGATGAGACAATCAAAGAGTTTGATTTTCTCAAAAACGAGGATGAACCATGTGTATACAAGAAGGTTAGTGGGAGCGCAGTATCATTCTTTGTATTATATGTTGATGATATATTACTGATAGGGAATGACATTCCTATGTTACAATCAATTAAAATTTGGTTATCTAAAAACGTCTCCATGAAGGACTTGGGTGAAGCATCCTATATATTGGGGATAAAGATCTATAGAGATAGATCTAAAAGGATGCTCGGCTTATCCCAAGGAACGTACATTGATACGATGCTAAAGCGGTTTAGCATAGAAGATTCCAAAAGAGGTCTCTATGCAGATGAGCCATGGAATAAATCTCTCTAAGAAACAGGCCCCAAAGACACCTGAGGAGAGAGACCGTATGAGTAAGATCTCTTATGCTTCTGCAATAGGATCTATCATGTCCGGTATGATATGTACTAGATCGGATGTTGCTCACGCTCTTAGTGTAATGAGCAGATACCAGTCGAATCCAGGAGAAGAGCACTGGAAGGCAGTGAAAAATATCCTAAAGTACTTGAGAAGGACTACAGATATTTTTCTTGTCTACGGTGGGTCTGAATTAAAACTCGAGGGATTCACAGACTTAAGTTTTCAAACAGACCAAGATGACAGTAAATCTGTTTCAGCGTATGTGTTTACCTTGAAGAGTTTCAAGCAACAAATAGTTGCTGATTCAGTGACAGAGACAGAGTATATAGCTGCAAGTTAAGCTGCAAAGGAAGCTGTTTGGATGAAGAAATTCATATCTGAACTTGGTGTGGTTTCTAGCATTGGAGAAGCAGTTCCCGTATACTATGACAACACTGGAGCGGTTGCACAGGCTAAGGAACCCATGTCTCATCAGAAATCCAAACACGTGTTGCGGCGATTTCACTTGATCAGGGAGATCATTGAAAGATGAGACGTCACCTTGGAGCGTGTGGACTCTCAAGACAACATTGTAGATCCATTTACTAAAGCTCTAACACAACAGCAGTTTGATCATCACTTAGAGAAGATGGGTATGAGATACCATGGCGATTGGCTTTAGTGCAAGTGGGAGATTGATAGTAGTGTGCATACAAACCAATCATGTATGATGATAAAGCACATACTTTGTAAACAAACTTATTTATTTATTAATAAAATATTAATTTAAGGCATTTAATTATCTACATGGTGCTGTTTTTATAATATGTAAATAGCTCATAGTTTTAAGCAATGCTTTTAGAATTATGATGAGATCATGCTAATGAGATCTAATTAGAAAGCTTAAAAACTAAAATAGTTCCCAATTGTGGGATTACTAAAATGGGGATTAGTAAATCCGGATAGATTGGTACATATTTTGCTTGCTCATTAGATGAGGATGACTGATCTCATAGTCATTTGTGTGGAGACACTAAAGCAAGTATGTAGGTGCTTATTTGAGAATAAGTTCACTGAACGTGACTCGCTATGGAATACCTAATGGAGTTTTACTCGCCTGTCAATAGGAATTCCTAATGTGATAGTAGTACAAGTGATCCTTGGACTTGAGATCATCATAGTATCTTGTATGTAACAAATTATACTTTGACTTATTCCTTAAGGCCTTTTAAGGCATATATAGGGTATGCTTGGGTATAATGATTTACATATGGAGATAATGTATGATCAATAAAGAATCTTCCACCTCTAGTAAAAGAAGAGATATGTCCTATGTGATTCGTTAAATGACAACCCAGGAATCCTTGGCCAAGGTAGAATGAAATTAGAAAGAGGTTTCTAATTTGCATTATTTGGAGTTGTGCATTTTCTAATCGAAATACATATGATTAAATAAATTAAGACTTGACAGTAAATCCATGTCTTATATTTAATTGGACATTGTATGGTGGAAGGATTGAATTGAACGTTAACTATTAACTCACAGGTTCTTTTATAATTAATGTTGAAATCTATATTATCTGGAAAGTCGTTGATCGCTAGGGAGGCTTATCCCTATTGTTGAATAAATGTTATTTATTTAAATAGATTATTAGTTTAATTTATTTATTTAAATAAGATTAGAATTGTTCTAATTGATTTATTCACAACCGATTTAATATGGAGAACCTAAAGGGTCACACCATAAAAGGAAGAAGAATTATTTAAGAAGAAAATGGCATGATAGTAATAATGCATTAAGTATAATTAATTTAATCTATGGTGATATAATAAATTAAATAGCTTAATGTTTATTATTTAATATTTTAGAAATATTAAATATAAATTAATAAGAGGAGTCTTATTAATATTATTATTATTATTATTATTATTATTATTATTTTAATTCTAAAGGAGTTTAGGAATTAATATAATATTAGTACTCTATCTCTCAATCCTAATAAGATTGGGATATAAATTAATTAAAAGTGTTTAATTAATTAAATAAAACCCTATTCTAATTGGATTAGGAGGGTTAACCTAATATCTATATAAGAGAGTCTTATATCAAAAATAAGGGATGTGAATTTTTCCAAGAGTTGGGAGTACACATATTCTATAGAGATAGAAACAAGGGTTAAGCCAATAACCCATCTTCCTGAGTTCTTCATCTTCCTTGGTGGATCACCGTTTGAGGCCAAACATTTGGGTGGCTGACATTGATCAAGGGAAGGAGCCGCTACAGAGGAATCAAAGGCATCAAAGAAGTAGAACTTGTACCTGAGGAAGCTTGGATCTTCAAAGATATAATTCCATCCTCTTTTCTGTTATTGATAACTAGCACAAAGCATGATCATGGTTATGGGTTTGTATAAATTTTTGAAAACCTATGTTTCGCTCTTCCGCCCTATTTATGTGATTTGATTGCATGATTGTGTTACGTACAAACCCAACAGTGGTAACAAAGCCTAACTTTATGCTAATTATCAATTTTATGATTCCATGTATGAATTGATGTGAGAATTGGATCGATTTTTCTGGACAAAATCGTTTTCTTCAAGTTTCTACGACGAACGGCGCAGCTGCCCAGTTCATTACTGGCGCAGCTGCGCCGGTCTGCAAAAACTGGCACTTCAGGCTACCTGCGCAGCTGCCCAGTTCATTACTGGCGCAGCTGCGCCGGTTCCTGAACAGACCCTGAAATTTGATTTTCATTAATTAAGTAAACTATTTATTTAATTAATAATGTTTTAAAATAATGATGTTTATTTTATCTGAAATATGATTTCAGATTGCTAAAATTAAAAGAGTTTAATTTGGATTTATTTTTGATTAAAATAAAAGAGTTTATTTTGTTTCAAAAATAAAATTTAGCAAAACGTTTGTCTATTAAATGACATCAATTCATATATGGAATAGCTTTATTATTCATGAGATGAATAGATATTTATTGATACGTATGATGATATATATGTTAATAAAAGGGATTGATTATGGACTATGACCAATGTTATTGGATTTTATTTTGGATGAATGCTTTAATGTATGGATTTTATAAAATGGGGCCTGCGTACCTCGTCTTCTCTAGGTTTTATTCTCGGTGTAAATTCTATCTCCCTCCTATGTACTTTCCCTTGACTGCTGATCAAGGTTTCTATTTAATTATAAATAGTTTATGTAATAGATATAGTTAAAATTATCTTGAAGAACTGGAGATCAAGGAGCGCTTGAAGACCCATTTGTATGGAGCCCGGGTTTAAATGTAATAGTTATATTTAAATTTAAATTCTTGCACTCCTAGGTTTGACCTTTTGGTTCACTTGGTGGCTCTAGTGAACCAAACTAGAATAAAAGTCCATAATCAATCCGGGTAGAATATAGTATTATTATTGAATGCTAAATATTATATATATTATATTTTATACAAACATGCTTCGAATGTTTAATAAAATAACGCGTATTTTATATATATATATATATGTGTGTGTGTGTGCATGCGCGCTTAACTAGATGAGACAAATAATAACAAACCCTCAAAGAAATAATATTAAATCTGAAGCGTTCAAATGATATTTGGAATATCGAACGTCGCCTTCTAGCATGGTTAATTAATAAAGTATTAAATATTTAATATGAGTTTGTTATGCTATCCACAAGGCGAGTATTGAATATTTAAGATGTTAATTAATCGCATTTGATGCTTATCAAGAAAATTAAACGATCTAGTCTTGTTGTGCTATCCACAAGGACGAAAATTTTTCTTTTTTGAATTTATGGAAGTGCTAGGCTGGACTTAACTTAAATTATTTTAGTTCGGATGTGCACACACATGACCATTATGATGTAAGAGGCAAAATAGAAGGAGTTATATGGTGATGTAATTTACAAGAGTTGTCTACCTATTTATTTGTATATCGCTTGTTGTGCTATCCACAAGGTTATACATTTGAAATGGGATCCTTAATCTCACTAGCAAATCTTTAATTAGACGTTGCCGAACTATATAATTGAGGGTAATATAGTTTGATGAAAATAGTGGGAAATACCAATTTAAAATAAAGACCTATATTTATTTTGGTATTCAAAGTTAATAAAATGAATGTTTGCTAAAATGTTATCTTTTCACATGCAGAATTTTAAAAATGTCAAAATCACTAATCTCACTACGAAGCATACTTGATGCAAATAAGCTTACCGGCCCAAATTATGAGGACTGGCTAAGAAATCTGAGAATTGTTCTCACTGCTAAAAAGATTTCTTATGTCCTAAATTCAACTATCCCTGAATCTGTTTCAGAAACAGCCTCTGAGGAAGAGATTGCCACTTTTAATAAGTGCCAAGATGATGCATCTGTGGCTCAATGCATCATGCTCGCATCCATGAATAACGAGCTTCAGCGTCAGCACAAAAAAATGGATGCTCCTGCTATTCTGCTTCACCTCAAGGAGTTGTATGGTGAACAGAGTAGGACTGCTAGATATGAGATATCTAAGGAGCTCTTCCGATCTCGGATGACCGAGGGCACTGCCGTCGAGACTCATATTCTGAAGGTAATCAATTTGATTGAACGCCTTGGACAGCTTGGGTTCGTCATGGATGGGGAGTTAAGTCAAGACTTGGTCTTGCAGTCACTCCTTGAGACCTTCTCGCAGTTTGTGGTTAATTTTCACATGAATAAGATAGATGTCAGCTTGCCTGAGCTGCTTGACATGCTGAAAACTGCAGAAGGTCACTTCTCATCCAAGAAGAACCATGTCTTGATGGTGGATTCTTCCAATAAAAGGAAGAGGCCCAAGGTGTCTTCTAAAAAGAAGAAATCCAAGAAGGCTAAGGGAAAGGGGAAAGCAAAGGAACAAAAGAAACTTGAACCAGCTAAAGGAATGTGCTTTCATTGCAACGAGCCTGGACATTGGAAGAGGAACTGCAAGAAGTTTCTAGCAGAGAAGAAGCTTGAAGAAGCTTCGACTTCCAATCAAGGTTTGTCTACGATTGAAATTAATTTTTTTGAAAGTCATACTTCTCCTTGGGTATTGGATACCGGCTGTGGGTCTCACATATGTAACACTGTGTAGGGACTGGTCAGAAGTAAAAAGCTGAACAATGAAGAGGTGATCCTGATAGTAGTGTGCATACAAGCCAATCATGTATGATGATAAAGCACGTACTTTGTAAACAATCTTATTTATTTATTAATAAAATATTCATTTATTAAAGGCATTTAATTATCTACATGGTGCTGTTTTTATAATATGTAAATAACCCATAGTTTTAAGCAATGCTTTTAGAATCATGATGATGATCATGCTAATGAGATCTAAATTCTTAGAAAGCTCTAAAACTAAAATAGTTCCCAATCGTGGGATTACTAAAAAGGGGATTAGTAAATCCGGATAGATTGGTACATATGTTGCTTGCTCATTGGATGAGGATGATTGATCTCATGATCATTTGTGTGGAGACACTAAAGCAAGTATGTAGGTGCTTATTGGAGAATAAGTTCACTGAACGTGATTCGCTATGGAATACCTAATGGAGTTTTACTCGCATGTCAATAGGAATTCCTAATGTGATAGTAGTACAAGTGATCCTTGGACTTGAGATCATCATAGTATCTTGTATGTAACAAATTATACTTTGACTTATTCCTTAAGACCTTTTAAGGCATATATAGGGTATGCTTGGGTATAATGAGTTACATATGGAGATAATGAATGATCAATAAAGAATCTACCACCTCTAGTAAAAGAGGAAATATGTCCCATGTGATTCGTTAAATGACAACCCAGGAATCCTTGGCCAAGGTGAAATGAAATTAGAAAGGAGTTTTTAATTTGCATTATTTGGAGTTGTGCATTTTCTAATCGAAATACATATAATTAAATAAAATAAGACTTGACAGTAAATCCATGTCTTATATTTAATTGGGACATTGTATGGTGGAAGGATTGAATTGTATGGTAACTATTAACTCACAGGTTCTTTTTGATTAATGTTGAAATCTATATTATCTGGAAAGTCGTTGATCGCTAGGGAGGCTTATCCCTATTGTAGAATAAATATTATTTATTTAAATAAATTATTAGTTTAATTTATTTATTTAAATAAGATTAAAATTGTTTTAATTGATTTATTCACAACCGGTTTAATATGGAGAACCTAAAGGGTCACACCATAAAAGGAAGAATAATTATTTAAGAAGGTAATGGACATAATCGTAATAATGCATTAAGTATAATTAATTTAATCTATGGTGATAGAATAAATTAAATAGCTTAATGTTTATTATTTAATATTTTGGAAATATTAAATATAAATTAATAAGAGGAGTCTTATTAATATTATTACAATTATTATTATTTTAATTTCTAAAGGAGTTTAGTAATTAATTTAATATTTAGTACTCTCATTTATTCCTAATAAGATTAGGAGACAAATTAATTAAATGAATTTAATTAATTATTCCCATGTGGTGGGAAGCCTAAATTAATTAAAGGAGTTTAATTAATTAAAAGAAATCCCATGTCTAATAGGATTAGAAGGATTGACCAATGTCTATATAAGAGAAGTCTTATAATAGATATTAGATTGATGCAATTCCAATGGTTGGAGAGTACTCCTTTTCTATAGAGGATAGAAAACTAAGGTTAAGCCAAACACCATCCTTCTTGATAATTCATCTTCCTTGGTGGATCACCTCTAGAGGCCAAACACTTGGGTGGCTAACGTTGATCAAAGGAAGGAATCTAACCCGAAAATTCAAGGAGATCACGAAGAACAAGGAGTTGAACTAGTACCTGTGGAAGCTTCGTTCTACAAGGGTATGATTCCATAACTTCTTATTTATCGTTTTAAATTAATAATTTGCATAAAGGATGATCCGAGTAATGGTTTTGTAGAAATTTTTTAAACTCTGATATACCATGCTTCCGCTAATTTTTACAATTTGATTGCGTCACGATTTCGTACAAACCCAACAGTGGCATCAGAGCCAAATCTTTATGCAATTATTAATTTATTTTTGATTTCATATACATATGGGTATGTATTTAAAATAATTTATTGGGCATAATTTTATTGTATAAAATTATATTTTTTAAGGAAAAAAAAAATACTTTTTTTGGGACGAATCACAATTTTTTTTTGGTGCTAATCTTGAATTCTGCAAAGAAAAGGTGTTGTCTCTTTCCTACTCCAAAAAGAAGGTGACCCATCATGAAATGACTTTTTTTAATAAACCTGCAGGACTCTTTTAATAAAAGAAGGTGACTTCTTTTTAAAAAATAAATATGATATATTTATATATTATATTCTAAATAATTTTATAATTAAAATAAAGAGTTTATTTTAATCTTGAAATTGGATTTCATGCAATTTAAAATTGCCCATTAAATGATACTCATATATATATGGAATGTTTTAATTCATGAGATGAATATTTATTTATTGATATATATGGTGATATGTATGAAAATAAATGGGGATTGATTATGGACTATTTGACCAATGTGATTGGATTTTATTTTAGTTGAATGCTTGAATGAATGGGTTTTATTAAATGGGGTCTGCGTACCTCGTCTTCTCTAATTTTTTTTTCTTGATGTAAAATTCTATCTCCTTCCTATGTACTTCCCCTTGACTGTTGATCAAGGTTTCTATTTAAATTAAATAGTTTAATGTAATAAGAATAGTTAGAATTATCTTGAAGAAATTGGAGACCAAGGAGCAAGGAGCGCGTGAAGACCCGTTTGTATGGAGCCCGAGTTTAAATGTAATAGTTATATTTAAATTTAAATTCTTGCACTCCTAGGTTTGACCTTTTGGTTCACTTGGTGGCTCTAGTGAACCAAACTAGAATAAAAGTTCATAATCAATCCGGGTAGAATATAATATTCTATATTGCATGCTAAATATTATATATATTATATTTTATGCAAACATGCTTCGCATGTTTAATAAAATGACGCGTATTTTATATATATATGTGCATGCGCGCTAAACAAGATGAGACAAATAATAACAAACCCCTCAAAGAAATAATATTAAGTCTGAAGCGTTCAATGATATTTGGAATATCGAACGTCGCCTTCTAGCATGATAAATTAATAGAGTATTAAATATTTTTTATGAGCTTGTTGTGCTATCCACAAGGCGAGTATTGCGTATTTAAGATGTTAATTAATCACATTTGATGCTTATCAAGAAAATTGAACGATCTAGTCTTGTTGTGCTATCCACAAGGACGAAAATTTTTCTTTTTTGAATTTATGAAAGTGCTAGGCTGGACTTAACTTAAATCATTTTAGTTCGGATGTGCACACACTTGACCATTATGATTTAAGAGGCAAAATAAAAGGAGTTATATAGTGTTGTAATTGACAAGAGTTGTCTACCTATTTATTTGTATATTACTTGTTGTGCTATCCACAAGGTTATATACATTTGAAATGGGATCCTTATTCTCACTAGCAAATCTTTAATTAGATGTTGCCGAACTATATAAGTGAGGGTAATATAGTTTGATGAAAATAGTGGGAGATACCAATTTAAAATAAAGACCTAAATTTATTTTGGTATGCAAAATTAATAAAATGAATGTTTGCTAAAATGTTATTTTTCACATGCAGAATTTTAAAAATGTCTAAATCACTAATCTCACTACAAAGCATACTTGATGCAAACAGGCTTACCGGGCCGAATTATGAGGACTGGCTAAGAAATCTGAGAATTGTTCTCACTGCTGAAAAGATTTCTGATGTCCTAAATTCAACTGTCCCTGAATCTGTTTCAGAAATAGCCTCTGAGGAAGAGATTGTCACTTTCAATAAGTGGCAAGATGATGCATCTGTGGCTCAATGCATCATGCTCGCATCCATGAATAACGAGCTTCAGCGTCAGCACGAAAAAATGGATGCTCCTGCTATGCTGCTTCACCTCAAGGAGTTGTATGGTGAACAAAGTAGGACTGCTAGATATGAGATATCTAAGGAGCTCTTCCGATCTCGGATGACCAAGGGCAAAGTGAACATAAAGGAACAAAAGAAATCTGATCCAGCTAGCAAAGGAATGTGCTTTCATTGCAACGAGCCGGGTCATTGGAAGAAAAACTGCAAGAAGTTTCTGGCAGACAAGAAGCTTGGAGAAGCTTCGACTTCCAATCAAGGTTTGTTCATGATTGAAATTAATTTTTCAGAAAGTCAAAATTCTACTTGGGTATTGGATACCGGCTGTGGTTCTCACATATGTAATAATGTGAAGGGACTGGTCAGAAGTAGAAAGCTGAACAATGATGAGGTGATCCTACGAGTAGGGAATGGAGCAAAGGTTGCTGCATTAGCTGTAGGAACTTATTATTTAGCAATGTCTTCGGGCAAGTTCATTTATCTTAATAATTGTTATTATGTTCCGAATATTATTAAAAACATTATTTCAATTTCTGTATTGGATATGGAAGGTTTTGACGTTATTATAAAGAACAATAGTTGTTCTATTTATAAAGACGATGTTTTATATGGTATTGGAAATTTGCGAAATGGACTTTATACACTTGACTTACAAGAAAATATTTTTCAAATTGAACAAACTAAGAAAAGGAAAAGAGATGATATTAATTATACTTACATGTGGCACTGTAGACTCGGTCATATCAATGAAACAAGATTATCCAAGTTGCATAAAGATGGGCTCCTTGAGTTATCTGATTATGAATCATATCCAACTTGTGAATCTTATTTCATGGGTAAAATGACTAAATCTCCTTTTAGTGGAAAAGGAGAAAGAGTTACAGAGTTGTTGGCATTGATTCACACAGACGTTTGTGGACCTATGACAACAAGTGCACGGGGTGGGTATTCTTATTTTATTACTTTCACTGATGATCACTCAAGATTTGGATATGTGTATTTAATGAAATACAAGTCAGAATCATTTGAAAAGTTCAAAGAGTTCAGAAGTGAAGTAGAGAAACAAACGGGCAAGAGTATAAAGATACTTCGATCAGATCGAGGTGGAGAATACTTAAGCGGTGAGTTTCTCTATTGTCTCAATGAAAATAGTATAATCTCACAATGGACTCCTCCAGGTACACCACAGTTAAATGGAGTATCTGAAAGGAGAAATCGAACACTGTTAGACATGGTTCGATCCATGATGAGTTTTACCGACCTTCTAATTTCCTTCTGGGGATATGCCCTAGAAACGGCTGTATACCTACTTAACAAGGTACCTACCAAATCCGCCCCAAAGACTCCATATGAGATGTGGAAGGGGAGGAAACCAAATCTTAAGCATATTAAGACTTGGGGTTGTCCAGCTTATGTCAAAAAGTTTGAACATGATAAGCTACAGACTAAATTCGAAAAGTGTAGATTTGTGGGATACCCTAAAGAAACTGTAGGGTATTATTTCTATCATCCAACTGATCAAAAGGTGTTTGTTGCGAAACATGATGCCTTCTTGGAAAAGGAGTTTATCCATGAAGGGGTCAGTGGGAGTAAGATATATCTTGAAGAAGTTCAAGAACCACAAATTACCACGGATCAAAGTCAGGTACCTGACCAAGTAGAAGAACCTACTATACCACACCCTGTTCGTAAATCTGGGAGAGTACCGAAGATACCTGAGAGGTATGGATTCGTTATAGAGGATGACGATGAGGTACACATCATGAATGATGATGATCCATTGAATTACGAACAGGCCATGAGTAATAAAGACTCAGGGAAATGGCTTGAAGCCATGAAATCCGAAATGGACTCCATGTATGAAAACAAAGTATGGACTTTGGTTTCACCACCTGAAGGCATTAAGCCTATTGGGTGTAAATGGGTCTTTAAAAGAAAGACTGGAGCGGACGGCAAGGTGGAGACCTATAAGGCCCGACTGGTTGCAAAAGGTTTCAAACAAAGACAAGGAGTTGATTATGATGAAACCTTTTCACCAGTAGCTATGCTCAAGTCCATTTGGATTTTGCTTGCGATTGCAGCTTATAACGACTATGAGATCTGGCAGATGGAAGTGAAAACAGCCTTCCTCAATGGGAAACTTGAGGAGGATGTGTATATGACACAGCCAGAGGAATTTGTTTCAAAGGTTGGAATAAATTAAGTCTGTAAGCTGCAACGATCCATTTATGGATTGAAGCAAGCTTCTCGTAGATGGAACATTCGTTTTGATGAGACAATCAAAGAGTTTGATTTTATCAAAAATGACGATGAACCATGTATGTACAAGAAGGTTAGTGGGAGCGCAATTTCATTCCTTGTATTATATGTTGATGATATATTACTGATAGGGAATGACATTCCTATGCTACAATCAATTAAAATCTGGTTATCTAAACACTTCTCCATGAAGGACTTGGGAGAAGCATCCTATATTTTGGGGATAAAGATCTATAGAGATAGATCTAAAAGGATGCTTGGTTTATCCCAAGGAACGTACATTGATGCAATGCTAAAGAGATTTAGCATGGAAGATTCCAAAAGAGGTCTCATGCTGATGAGCCATGGAATACATCTCTCCAAGAAACAGGCCCCAAAGACAGCTGAGGAGAGAGACCGTATGAGTAAGATCCCTTATGCTTCTGCAATAGGATCTATCATGTACGGTATGATATGTACTAGACCGGATGTTGCTCATGCACTTAGTGTAACGAGCAGATACCAGTCGAATCCTGGAGAAGAGCACTGGAAGGCAGTGAAGAATATCCTAAAGTACTTGAGAAGGACTAAAGATATTTTTCTTGTCTACGGTGGGTCTGAATTAAAACTCGAGGGCTTCACAGACTCAAGTTTTCAAACGGACCAAGATGACAGTAAATCTGTTTCGGGGTATGTTTTTTACCTTGAACGGAGGCGTAGTGAGTTGGAAGAGTTCCAAGCAGCAAACAGTTGCTGATTCAGTGACAGAGGCAGAGTATATAACTGTAAGTGAAGCTGCAAGTTGATATTTTAGATGAAAAGTTCATTACAGAACTAGGAATAGTTCCTAAGTCTCATCTTGAATCTAAACATGTGTTGCGGCACTTTGATTAAACAAATCATTGAAAGAGGAGAGTGTAGACTCTCAAGACAACATTGCAGATCCATTAACTAAAGCTTTAACACAACAGCAGTTTGATCGTCACTTAGAGAAGATGGGTATGAGATACCATGGCGATTGGCTTTAGTGCAAGTGGGAGATTGATAGTAGTGTGCATACAAGCCAATCATGTATGATGATAAAGCACGTACTTTGTAAACAATCTTATTTATTTATTAATAAAATATTCATTTATTAAAGGCATTTAATTATCTACATGGTGCTGTTTTTATAATATGTAAATAACCCATAGTTTTAAGCAATGCTTTTAAAATCATGATGATGATCATGCTAATGAGATCTAAATTCTTAGAAAGCTCTAAAACTAAAATAGTTCCCAATCGTGGGATTACTAAAAAGGGGATTAGTAAATCCGGATAGATTGGTACATATGTTGCTTGCTCATTGGATGAGGATGATTGATCTCATGATCATTTGTGTGGAGACACTAAAGCAAGTATGTAGGTGCTTATTGGAGAATAAGTTCACTGAACGTGATTCGCTATGGAATACCTAATGGAGTTTTACTCGCATGTCAATAGGAATTCCTAATGTGATAGTAGTACAAGTGATCCTTGGACTTGAGATCATCATAGTATCTTGTATGTAACAAATTATACTTTGACTTATTCCTTAAGACCTTTTAAGGAATATATAGGGTATGCTTGGGTATAATGAGTTACATATGGAGATAATGAATGATCAATAAAGAATCTACCACCTCTAGTAAAAGAGGAGATATGTCCCATGTGATTCGTTAAATGACAACCCAGGAATCCTTGGCCAAGGTGAAATGAAATTAGAAAGGAGTTTTTAATTTGCATTATTTGGAGTTGTGCATTTTCTAATCGAAATACATATAATTAAATAAAATAAGACTTGACAGTAAATCCATGTCTTATATTTAATTGGGACATTGTATGGTGGAAGGATTGAATTGTATGGTAACTATTAACTCACAGGTTCTTTTTGATTAATGTTGAAATCTATATTATTTGGAAAGTCGTTGATCGCTAGGGAGGCTTATCCCTATTGTAGAATAAATATTATTTATTTAAATAAATTATTAGTTTAATTTATTTATTTAAATAAGATTAAAATTGTTTTAATTGATTTATTCACAACCGGTTTAATATGGAGAACCTAAAGGGTCACACCATAAAAGGAAGAATAATTATTTAAGAAGGTAATGGCATAATCGTAATAATGCATTAAGTATAATTAATTTAATCTATGGTGATAGAATAAATTAAATAGCTTAATGTTTATTATTTAATATTTTGGAAATATTAAATATAAATTAATAAGAGGAGTCTTATTAATATTATTACAATTATTATTATTTTAATTTCTAAAGGAGTTTAGTAATTAATTTAATATTTAGTACTCTCATTTATTCCTAATAAGATTAGGAGACAAATTAATTAAATGAATTTAATTAATTATTCCCATGTGGTGGGAAGCCTAAATTAATTAAAGGAGTTTAATTAATTAAAAGAAATCCCATGTCTAATAGGATTAGAAGGATTGACCAATGTCTATATAAGAGAAGTCTTATAATAGATATTAGATTGATGCAATTCCAATGGTTGGAGAGTACTCCTTTTCTATAGAGGATAGAAAACTAAGGTTAAGCCAAACACCCTCCTTCTCGATAATTCATCTTCCTTGGTGGATCACCTCTAGAGGCCAAACACTTGGGTGGCTAACGTTGATCAAAGGAAGGAATCTAACCCGAAAATTCAAGGAGATCACGAAGAACAAGGAGTTGAACTAGTACCTGTGGAAGCTTCGTTCTACAAGGGTATGATTCCATAACTTCTTATTTATCGTTTTAAATTAATAATTTGCATAAAGGATGATCCGAGTAATGGTTTTGTAGAAATTTTTTAAACTCTGATATACCATGCTTCCGCTAATTTTTGCAATTTGATTGCGTCACGATTTCGTACAAACCCAACAGATCCTACGAGTGGGGAATAGAGCAAAGGTTGCTGCATTAGCTGTAGGAACTTATTGTTTAGCAATGCCCTCAGGCAGTCCATTTATCTTAATAATTGTTATTATGTTCTGAATATTATTAAAAACATTATTTCAATTTCTGTATTGGATATGGAAGGTTTTGACGTTATTATAAAGAACAATGGTTGTTCTATTTGTAAAGACGATGTTTTATATGGTATTGAAAATTTGCGAAATGCACTTTATATACTTGACTTACAAGAAAATATATTTCAAATTGAACAAACTAAGAAAAGGAAAAGAGATGATATTAATTATACCTACATGTGGCACTGTAGACTCGGTCATATCAATGAAACAAGATTATCCAAGTTGCATAAAGATGGGCTCATCGAGCTATCAGATTATGAATCATATCCAACTTGTGAATCTTGTCTCATGGGTAAAATGACTATATCTCCTTTTAGTGGAAAAGGAGAAAGAGTTACAGAGTTGTTGGCATTGATTCACACAGACGTTTGTGGACCTGTGACAACAAGTGCACGGGGTGGGTATTCTTATTTTATTACTTTCACTGATGATCACTCAAGATTTGGATGTGTATTTGATGAAATACAAATCAGATTCATTTGAAAAGTTCAAAGAGTTCAGAAGTGAAGTAGAGAAACAAACGGGCAAGAGTATTAAGATACTTCGATCAGATCGAGATGGAGAATACTTAAGCGGTGAGTTTCTCAATTGTCTCAAAGAAAATGGTATAATCTCACAATGGACTCCTCCAGGTACACCACAGTTAAATGGAGTATCTGAAAGGATAAATCGAACACTTTTGGACATGGTTCGATCCATGATGAGTTTTACCGATCTTCCAATTTCCTTCTGGGGATATGCCCTAGAAACGACTGCATACCTACTTAACAAGGTACCTACCAAATCTGCCCCAAAGACTCCATATGAGATGTGAAAAGGGAGGAAACAAAATCTTAAGCATGTTAAGACTTGGGGTTGTCCAGCTTATGTCAAAAAGTTTGAAAATGATAAGCTACAGACTAAATCCGATAAGTGTAGATTTGTGGGATACCCTAAAGAAACCGTAGGGTATTATTTCTATCATCCAACTGATCAAAAGGTGTTTGTTGCGAAACATGCTACCTTCTTGGAGAAAGAGTTTATCCTTGAAAGGGTCAGTGGGAGTAAGATATATCTTGAAGAAGTTCAAGAACCACAAGTTACCACGGATCAAAGTCAGGTACCTGACCAAATAGAAGAACCTACTGTACCACACCCTATTCATAAATCTAGAAGAGTACCAAAGATGCCTGAGAGGTATGAATTCGTTATAGAGGATGACGATGAGGTACACATCATGAATGATGATGATCCATTGAATTACGAACAGGCTATGAGTAATAAAGACTCAGTGAAATGGCTTGAAGCCATGAAATTCGAAATGGACCCCATGTATGAGAACAAAGTATGGACTTTGGTTTCACCACCTGAAGGCATTAAGCCTATTGGGTGTAAATGGGTCTTTAAGAGAAAGACGGGAGTGGACGGCAGGGTAGAGACCTATAAGGCCCGACTGGTTGCAAAAGGTTTCAAACAATGACAAGGAGTTGACTATGATGAAACCTTCTCACCAGTAGCCATGCTCAAGTCCATTAGTATTTTGCTTGTGATTGCAGCTTAGAACGACTATGAGATCTGGCAGATGAACGTGAAAACGGCCTTCCTCAATGGGAAACTTGAGGAGGATGTGTATATGACACAGTCAGAGGGATTTATTTCAAAAGTTGGAACAAATCAAGTCTGTAAGCTACAACGATCCATTTATGGGTTGAAGCAAGCTTCTCGTAGATGGAACATTCATTTTGATGAGACAATCAAAGAGTTTGATTTTCTCAAAAACGAGGATGAACCATGTGTATACAAGAAGGTTAGTGGGAGCGCAGTATCATTCTTTGTATTATATGTTGATGATATATTACTGATAGGGAATGACATTCCTATGTTACAATCAATTAAAATTTGGTTATCTAAAAACGTCTCCATGAAGGACTTGGGTGAAGCATCCTATATATTGGGGATAAAGATCTATAGAGATAGATCTAAAAGGATGCTCGGCTTATCCCAAGGAACGTACATTGATACGATGCTAAAGAGGTTTAGCATAGAAGATTCCAAAAGAGGTCTCTATGCCGATGAGCCATGGAATAAATCTCTCTAAGAAACAGGCCCCAAAGACACCTGAGGAGAGAGACCGCATGAGTAAGATCCCTTATGCTTCTGCAATAGGATCTATCATGTACGGTATGATATGTACTAGATCGGATGTTGCTCACGCACTTAGTGTAATGAGCAGATACTAGTCGAATCCAGGAGAAGAGCACTGGAAGGCAGTGAAAAATATCCTAAAGTACTTGAGAAGGACTACAGATATTTTTCTTGTCTATGGTGGGTCTGAATTAAAACTCGAGGGATTCACAGACTTAAGTTTTCAAACAGACCAAGATGACAGTAAATCTGTTTCAGGGTATGTGTTTACCTTGAAGAGTTCCAAGCAACAAACAGTTGCTGATTCAGTGACAGAGACAGAGTATATAGCTGCAAGTTAAGCTGCAAAGGAAGCTGTTTGGATGAAGAAGTTCATATCTGAACTTGGTGTGGTTCCTAGCATTGGAGAAGTAGTTCCCGTATACTATGACAACACTGGAGTGGTTGCACAGGCTAAGGAACCCATGTCTCATCAGAAATCCAAACACGTGTTGCGGCGATTTCACTTGATCAGGGAGATCATTGAAAGATGAGACGTCACCTTGGAGCGTGTGGACTCTCAAGACAACATTGTAGATCCATTTACTAAAGCTCTAACACAACAGCAGTTTGATCATCACTTAGAGAAGATGGGTATGAGATACCATGACGATTAGCTTTAGTGCAAGTGGGAGATTGATAGTAGTGTGCATACAAACCAATCATGTATGATGATAAAGCACATACTTTGTAAACAAACTTATTTATTTATTAATAAAATATTAATTTAAGGCATTTAATTATCTACATGGTGCTGTTTTTATAATATGTAAATAGCTCATAGTTTTAAGCAATGCTTTTAGAATTATGATGAGATCATGCTAATGAGATCTAATTAGAAAGCTTAAAAACTAAAATAGTTCCCAATTGTGGGATTACTAAAATGGGAATTAGTAAATCCGGATAGATTGGTACATATTTTGCTTGCTCATTAGATGAGGATGACTGATCTCATAGTCATTTGTGTGGAGACACTAAAGCAAGTATGTAGGTGCTTATTTGAGAATAAGTTCACTGAACGTGACTCGCTATGGAATACCTAATGGAGTTTTACTCGCCTGTCAATAGGAATTCCTAATGTGATAGTAGTACAAGTGATCCTTGGACTTGAGATCATCATAGTATCTTGTATGTAACAAATTATACTTTGACTTATTCCTTAAGGCCTTTTAAGGCATATATAGGGTATGCTTGGGTATAATGATTTACATATGGAGATAATGTATGATCAATAAAGAATCTTCCACCTCTAGTAAAAGAAGAGATATGTCCTATGTGATTCGTTAAATGACAACCCAGGAATCCTTGGCCAAGGTAGAATGAAATTAGAAAGAGGTTTCTAATTTGCATTATTTGGAGTTGTGCATTTTCTAATCGAAATACATATGATTAAATAAATTAAGACTTGACAGTAAATCCATGTCTTATATTTAATTGGACATTGTATGGTGGAAGGATTGAATTGAACGTTAACTATTAACTCACAGGTTCTTTTATAATTAATGTTGAAATCTATATTATCTGGAAAGTCGTTGATCGCTAGGGAGGCTTATCCCTATTGTTGAATAAATATTATTTATTTAAATAGATTATTAGTTTAATTTATTTATTTAAATAAGATTAGAATTGTTCTAATTGATTTATTCACAACCGATTTAATATGGAGAACCTAAAGGGTCACACCATAAAAGGAAGAAGAATTATTTAAGAAGAAAATGGCATGATAGTAATAATGCATTAAGTATAATTAATTTAATCTATGGTGATATAATAAATTAAATAGCTTAATGTTTATTATTTAATATTTTAGAAATATTAAATATAAATTAATAAGAGGAGTCTTATTAATATTATTATTATTATTATTATTATTATTATTATTATTATTATTATTATTATTTTAATTCTAAAGGAGTTTAGGAATTAATATAATATTAGTACTCTATCTCTCAATCCTAATAAGATTGGGATATAAATTAATTAAAAGTGTTTAATTAATTAAATAAAACCCTATTCTAATTGGATTAGGAGGGTTAACCTAATATCTATATAAGAGAGTCTTATATCAAAAATAAGGGATGTGAATTTTTCCAAGAGTTGGGAGTACACTTATTCTATAGAGATAGAAACAAGGGTTAAGCCAATAACCCATCTTCCTGAGTTCTTCATCTTCCTTGGTGGATCACCGTTTGAGGCCAAACATTTGGGTGGCTGACATTGATCAAGGGAAGGAGCCGCTACAGAGGAATCAAAGGCATCAAAGAAGTAGAACTTGTACCTGAGAAAGCTTGGATCTTCAAAGATATAATTCCATCCTCTTTTCTGTTATTGATAACTAGCACAAAGCATGATCATGGTTATGGGTTTGTATAAATTTTTGAAAACCTATGTTTCGCTCTTCCGCCCTATTTATGTGATTTGATTGCATGATTGTGTTACGTACAAACCCAACAGTGGTATCAAAGCCTAACTTTATGCTAATTATCAATTTTATGATTCCATGTATGAATTGATGTGAGAATTGGATCGATTTTTCTGGACAAAATTATTTTCTGCAAGTTTCTGCGACGAACGACATAGCTACTGTGACGCCCCCAAATTCCAGGACCGCCACTTGGTCTCTCGAATTCGGTTCATCACGTGCTCATGGTAATACATCACAATAATAATAATTAAATATCACACGATCACAGCGGAAAATCTATTCTAGAATAATTTATAATGATTTATTATAATTATTCCCCCAAGTCTCGCAACCTACAGTACTTAATAGATTACATAATAATATCAGTTAACGACTTCTTACATAATCTAACTTAAGCTTAAACATAATCAAATCCAGTCTTACTACATCATCTTCATACAATATTAATATATTTAAAACATAACAGACATAAGCTAGTTGGTAGCTTTGCCCTTGCCCTTATCAACACCCGAAGGTTCACCATGCTCTGCCTTAACTGAAATGTTTTAGGGAAAGCAAGAATGAGCACAAATTGCCCAGCAAGTAATATACAATAAGGGTGAGTAATAAGATTCTAAATTCTCGAAAGGGTATAACAAGATTTGATAGTTCAAGAATAACAAGAATATCAACAATTCTCAATATCAGTCGCTAAGGACAGGATAGTATCAATATGATTCAATAATAAGTCAATTCAAGATTTCAAATAATTGAATACTGAGTAGTCACTACGGACTATGAACTTCTACTAGAATTGACAGTAATAAACTGAAAATCCAACAAAAACAGGTACAACAGGTGATCAGCCTAAAGTACCCTTGTTATGCATAACAATCAACCATACTCAAGTGTGCACGTCGGTTCTCCGACAATTATATATTCCCTTAAAAGAAGGTTGTTCTTCTCAGTCAAATACAAGATCCCGCACCAATCAATTAGTTTGGGTTGCTTTTCAATAACATAAGTCCAGCCGAATCAAATGGCATAGACACTTTCACAATATTCAAGAACAATACTAAGTTCAACATGAATAATAGCTTTAATGAAATAAGAGTTCAAGTATGCTAATTCGATTCAACCGATTAAATAGGAAACTAGTTCGCAATACACAAGATAGGATACTTGCATAGTAAAAGAGTATAAGTTAGGAAACTTTCACAATCATAGATTTCCTTGGATAAAGTAAATGCGTCGGTTAGGATACTTGCACTTTAAAAGAGTGTAAGTAAGAGAACTTGCCTTTAGCGTAGTTTATCCACGAAAAGCAATCAACACTTTCGAATTCCTATCGTAATACAGTTACGTATATATATGATATTCATTAGTCATATAATTTAACTTCACATTTTCTCTTTGAATATACGATCAACACATAAGCTAAGTTTTACCTAGCTTCACAGTTATATAGAATATAATTTCTATCCTTAACGTTCCTTCTTTAGAGTTTAAACGCATTCTCATATTATATAAGATCTCAACAATTAGCAAACATGCTTGCATATTATTAATATCACATAAGACCACAATCAATACTAAATATATTTCATTTTAGCAAGTTACGGTATCTCCTTAAGTTAACCGTCAAAATCGGGTTCAAGTAACATCATATAATATCGCGTAGCATGTATTCATATTTAAAGGATACTTTCATGCTTGTATAACTTTTCCAAATCCAATCGTACATGGTATAGGTTCTTAAGTTAATACTTAAAGCCATTCAAGGACACGAACTCATATGGTCTAACATGGTCGCTTTTAAACACATAAGATATTCATATAACTTGTATTCGTCATGCTCATGAGTACTCGTATTGCATATATGTAGCTAGCATTGTTATTATCTTGAAAACATGCTTTGTTTATGCTAAACTTTAATCACGGCAACCAATCATGGTATATATATATTCATGTCACATGAATGAGTCTAAGAGTACTATCACATGTGTCCACAAATATCAGAATTTAAATCTCCACGTATCGTGTTAATGCTCATGTGCAAGGCTTGTATTTCTATCAGTGAATCTTACTAATAGAGCCTAACATGTTCATGCTTCCTTACGAACCATATAAACACAAGTTAAGGCTTCATTCATATATTTCAAAGTTATCTAAACATGCTCATAACATCAAAATGACTATATAGCATTTACATGATCATATCCACCTTTAAACTTATGTTTTTGTTAGGAATGAGCACTAGTTAGGTTCACATGTTCATATTTTATTACGAAACCAATATAGATCAGCTAACATGAACTTCATGTGTCTCTAGGTGGTACAAACGTGCTTACAAGGTCAGTATGTAAACATGCTTTATAATGTTAACGTTCGTTTATGAAACTTTAAATTCGTTTCCAAACTATGTGTCGTTTGGTTAACCATGCATGCTAATATACTAAAACATGCTTACATTGCCTCATTAGGTTTATATATATGTATTAATCATGCTCCCATGCTTGTTTAAGCAAAAATCAAACAATTGGTACATAACAGTTTTGTTGCAGAATGCAGAAACTGAACACAGAGGCTGGCGCTGCGGCGCGGCAACAGTAGCTTAATACTGGCGCTGCGGCGCGAGTGGCGCTGCGTGCAGCGCGGGCTGCGGCGCTGCGGCGTCGAGGCAGTTTTTTGCGGTTCAGACTGCAGCGAAAACCGACCCAAAACCTCCCATTTCATCGATTTCAACATACCCAGATATTAGACTTGTTTAACTTACTAACACATACATATATGCTTATATAACAGTCAATAGCAATTATCAATTCCCAATTTCATGAACTCTAACTAATTTACGAATTTCATGTATTTACAGAAATTGAAGAGGAACAATGGAAATGAAAGACTATTCAGTGGTTCCATCATGTGTGTATGTTCATATAACAACAATATAAGGGTTCTACAAACCAATCATGAACCAATTTGGCATAATCAAGAATTTCAACAAAACTCAGAGAACATCAATGGAGTTCTTTTGACAGAAAATAAAAATGAAGACACGAAGAGGATTTATACCTCTGTTATGGAGTAAGCTTGCTGATGCTACTATAGAAATTCCTTCTGAACTAAATAGACAATCACAGTATACTCTCTTCTCTTAGAAATATTTCAGCAATGAAATGAAGGTGCAGGGAGTTCCTTTATATAGAAGAATGAATACACAGTCCAAGCTTCTAACTCCCAAATCAAACTAACGGATTGTCAAATTGCATGAAGGTTATAGAATGGTAGGTATTTAGTTGTTAGAATCCATCATTAAAACCACTCCCTTGCTCATCATTGCTACAAGGCTATGGAAATTTACTGAGTTTAAAGAGAAGCAATAGGCTTAGGCCATAATGGCTGTGCACGTGAATGAGGGAAAGGAGAGTGACTATTATATTGGGACAAGCCAAGCAAATCTCAGCATTCTTACAAATGGACTATATGCTACACTTATGTTATATGTTATATGTACTCTTAGGTTATAATTACAATGTTCTCCCCATAATGTAATAAATTCAATTTGAATACATATAATCTATGTACATTTTATCTTACCGATATAATACAATCGGATACTACCACATTACATTATATCATATATTATTAAATTGTATTACTCAACAATTATTTATAATAGATCCATGATACATTATTTTAATGTATATCCACACATCATTTGTCACCTACACATATCATAACATATAGTTACTATACATTTAATTCGCATGCTTGCACATATAATTTCTCATCTTATAAATTGAATATTAATTAATAATATACACATATCCTACATCAATTAATATAATTGTTAACCTCCATAACAATTTAATTGACCTTTATATGATTAACTATCACTTTGATATAAATCTTATTATATTTATAAACACGTTGCTCATTATTATTATGTTTCTTGCAATAATAATCACATATTATTAATCAATCCTCATTAGTATTTTATAACAGTTAATTAATATTCTTCGATTAATAATTAATATAGATTAATTGTTCACTTAAATTAATATAATCATTCTTATATTACGTCACTGTGCCACACAAGGCAATCAACGAGTTTATCACAAACTCCACCAATTTCTCAATTATTATAATTATTCAATTATATATAATTGAATTAATTCATCTCATAACACAAAATCATTTATATTCAAATAAATTCTCATTTCCATTAATATATTTATTTAATAATATATGGAAATTCTCGGGTATTACATCCTCCCCCCCTTATAAAAATTCCATCCTGGAATTGCTACAAGGTTATACAAATAGATGGGGATAGTCCCTCATCATCCTATCTTCTAACTCCCACGTTGCCTCCTCGACATCGTGGTTACGCCAAAGTACTTTTACAGATGAAATAACTTTATTTCTCAAAGTTTGTTCTTTCCTATCTAATATTTGGACATGAATTTCTTCATACGCCAAGTTCTTCTCCACTTGAATGGGCTCGTAAGAAATCACGTGCTTGTAGTCGGCCTTGTACGGTCACAACACGGAAATGTGGAACACGTTGTGGATATGCTCCAACTCGGGTGGTAACGCAACTTTGCATGCCACTTCGCCCACTCGCTTCAGTATCTCGAACGGTCCTATGAATCTTGGACTCAATTTTCCTTTCTTGCCGAAACGGATTTTTCCCTTCCATGGAGATACCTTCAAGAATACGAAACTGCCGACTTTGAAGTCTCAGTCCTGCCGATGCAAATCTGCGTATTTCTTCTGGCGATCTTGAGCTGCTACAAGTCTGGCTCTTATCACTGTCACCACGTCTGCGGTTTGTTGAACTAACTCTGGTCCGAGTATTCGTCGTTCTCCGACTTCGTCCGAACATAACGGCGTTCTGCACTTTCTCCCGTAAAGAGCTTCGTACGGTGGCATGCCAATACTCGCATGGTAGCTATTATTATATGCGAATTCTACTAAGGGTAGGTGGTCGTCCTAATTTCCCTTAAAATCCATCACGCAAGTCCTAAGCATGTCTTCTAGCGTTTGTATTGTTCGCTCACTTTGTCCGTCTGTTTGAGGATGATAAGCTGTACTCAACCTCAACTGCGTTCCCATTCTTTCCTGCAAACTCTTCCAAAAATTGGACGTGAAGCGCGGATCTCGATTAGAGAAAATTGACACCGGCACTCCATATCGTGAAATAATTTCTTTTACATATAGGCTTGCTAATTGGTTCAAACTGTAGCGGATCTTGATTGGTAGAAAGTGTGCGGTCTTCGTTAGTCGATCCACGATAACCCAAATAGCATCATAACCTTTCTGTGTAACTGGAAGTCCTACCACGAAGTCCATGGTAATATGCTCCCATTTCCACTCTGGTATTTCTAACGGTTGTAGTAAACCACTTGGCCGCTGATGCTCTGCTTTAACGCGTTGGCAAGTCAAGCATTTACTGACGCACTCTGCGACTTCCCGTTTCAAATTAGGCCACCAAAAATGTTTCCTTAGATCTTGGTACATCTTTGTGCCTCCCGGATGAACGGAATATATCGTATTGTGTGCCTCGTGCAAAATCTCTTCCCTCAACTCAGTTACCGCTGGTACCCACACTCTCCCTTCAAATCTCAAAATACCGTCTTTATCCATTCGAAATTTTTCTTCCTCACTTTCTGTGATCCTCTTTCGGATTTTCTCACACTCTTCATCCTTTTCCTGAGCTTCCTTTACTCTATTCAACAACGTCGGACAAGCTTCCATTACAAATAACTTCTCACCAGACTTTTCTGGTCCTTTTACTTCTATCTCCAATTTCTCCATCTCTCTTATCAACTCTTCCTGAGTTGTTAAATTAAACAACTTCTCCCTTCCTTTCCTGCTCAGAGCGTCGGCAACCACATTTGCCTTTCCCGGGTGATAAAGAATATCGCAGTCATAGTCTTTGATTAATTCTAACCACCTTCTCTGCCGCATGTTTAACTCCTTCTGTGTGAAGATATATTTCAGACTTTTGTGGTCCGTGTATATCTCACATTTTTCTCCGTATAGATAATGTCTCCATATCTTTAACGCAAAAACTACTGCCGCTAACTCTAAGTCATGAGTAGGGTATCGCTTTTCGTAATCCTTCAATTGTCGTGACGCATATGCAATAACCTTACCATGTTGCATGAGCACACAGCCAAGCCCCTTGTGCGATGCATCACTATACACCACAAAATTTCCCGCATCATCTGGTAATGATAACACAGGTGTTTCGCTCAATCTCTTTTTCAGTTCTTGAAAACTTTCTTCGCATTTGTCGGTCCATACAAATTTCACCGTCTTTCTAGTCAAATTGGTCAACGGGGTTGCTATCTTAGAAAAATCTTGGATGAATCTTCGATAGTACCCAGCTAACCCTAGAAAGCTTCTCACCTCCGTCGGTGTTCTCGGTTGTTCCCAATTCCTTACTGCTTCAACCTTCGCAGGGTCTACAGAGATTCCATTCTTATCCACCATGTGGCCTAAGAATTGAACCTTCTCCATCCAAAATTCGCACTTAGAAAATTTTGCATACATCTTCTCCTTCCTTAGTGCCTCCAAAATAATCTTTAGATGTTCGGCGTGTTCTTCCTCTGTCTTTGAGTAGATCAAAATGTCGTCGATAAAAACCACTACAAATTTATCCAAGTATGGCTTGAAAACTTGGTTCATCAAGTCCATAAATGCTGCCGGAGCATTAGTCAATCCGAATGACATTACCAAAAACTCGTAGTGTCCATAACGGGTTCGAAACGCAGTCTTTGGTATGTCCTCATCCCGTACCTTCAGTTGATGATATCCTGTTCGTAGGTCGATCTTTGAGAAACACTTTGCTCCCTTCAGTTGATCAAATAAGTCGTCTATCCTCGGTAGCGGATATCGATTCTTGATCGTTACTCTATTCAATTCTCGATAATCGATACAGAGCCTCATCGATCCGTCCTTCTTCTTAACGAATAGTACTGGTGCTCCCCAAGGAGAAACACTCGGTCGAATGTAACCCTTATCCAATAATTATTGCAATTGTATCATCAATTCCTTCATTTCTACTGGCGCCATACGATATGGAGCTTTCGAAATCGGTGCCGTTCCCGGTGCTAAGTCTATTACGAATTCGATTTCTCTGTCTGGCGGAAGACCAGGCAGATCGTCCGGAAACACGTCTTGAAATTCATTAACTACGGATATATCCTTAATTTCTACTCCCTTCTTCCGAGTATCAACGATGTAAGCTAAATATCCTCCACATCCTTTCCTTAACAATTTCTTGGCCTGCATCATCGTAACGCAACACGATTGCTTAAGCGATGAGCTACCATAAAACACTACCTTAGACTTACTCGGAGTCCGAAGGTTCACACATTTGTTCTGACAGTCAATTATCGCAGCATGGTTATACAACCAATCCATTCCCAGTATTACGTCAAATTCTCCCAATCTAATAGGAATCAAGTCTACGCTCAGTTCATGTTTACTAATATTTGCGCGACAATTTCGATAAACGTATTCTACAGGGATCACTTCCTTATTAGCAACTTCTATGATCAAAGGATTTTCTAATAGTTCTCGAGGTGTACTAAGTCTACTAGCAAATTCTTCAGATACAAAAGAACAGGTGGCACCCGAATCAAATAATACATAAGCATTTATATCATTGATTGGGATTATACCTGACACCACATCCTTCGCAGCCACTGCGTCTTGGACGGTCATGTTAAAGGTTCTGGCGGTTGGGCGGTTGGATTGTGCCGGTCCACCGATCATCAGCTTGTTGCCTCCTTGCTGATTACTACCCTCGCCACTTCCCTTCTTTGGGCAGTCCTTAATTCGGTGCTCCGTCGAGCCACACGCAAAGCATCCTTGTATCTTTTTCGGTTTCAAACAGTTGGGCGAGATGTGCCCTTCCTGTCCGCAGTTGTAGCAAGTGCCACGTCCCTTCCAGCACTCGCCCTGGTGATTCTTCCCACACTTCGGGCATCCTTCAGCCCTCTTCTTGAAACCTCCACAAAAATTCCCTGATTGATTATTATTGTTGTTTTTGTTGTTGTTGTTGTTCTCCCACTTTCTCTTTCCCAAGTTGCTTCCTCCGCTACTGCTTCCTCCCGTACGATTCTCTCCTCCAGTATTCTTTCCTTTCTTTTCTTTGTTATACAGACTTAAGGCCTCACTGCCACCTTCCGCAATGATTGCCTTCTCCAGTAATGCTGCAAAGGAATCAATTTGAAGAACTGATACCTTATTGAACAGCCATGGCTTCAACCCTTGTTCAAAGCGTCTAGCCTTCCTCTCTTCATCACCAACTTGGTGCTCCGCAAATCACGCTAGTTCGTTAAACCTAGCCGCGTATTGCGCCACCGTCATTTCACCTTGTTTTAACTCTAGGAATTTCACCTCCATCCTATTCTTCATACTTTTCGGAAAGTAATTCTCGAAGAACAGTGTCTTAAACTTATCCCAAGCTATTATCCCTTCTCCAGCTCTTTGTTGATTAGCCTCCCACCAGTAGTTCGCTTCTCCCCTCATCATGTACGTGGCAAACATCGTCTTCTGATCTTCGCCTACGCTAGCTATAGTGAAAGCTTTTTCGATCTCTTTGATCCACGTTTGTGTGACGATTGGGTCGGTAGTTCCCTCGAACTCCGGGGGTCCTACACTCTTAAAGTCTTTAAAGGTTGTTACTGACACAGTTTGAGGGTTCGGGCGAACGGGTTCATTGTTCCTTCCCCTTAAGGCTTCTCCTAACAAGTCTACCAGTTTCTGGATCGGGTCTACTTGTTCTCTCTCATTGTTAACGGATTCTTCGGGTGCAGTTAATCTACGTCTTGGCGGCATTATCTGCATCACAATTTTTTTCATTTTATTATTATTCAAGTATATTACTTAAGTATTTCTTTTAATACTAAAAGAATAAATTTATAACACGTTTCTAAAATCAACTCCATTTATATTCATATGCCATTTCATTTTCATTACATGATTTCCTAGCATACTGCTATAAATGTCATCACATATATCCCCTAATATCACAAAAGACGGGGAATATACCAACCTACTACCATACTACCCCTCTAACAGAAGCTAACTCGGGGTTTACATCATCATCCCACATCTTACACAAAAGATCAGAATTACAACATAGTATATACAATACATAAAGACACAACTAGTACTACCAATAGACTGACTAAGGAAATCTCATCCCATCATCCCGCGTTCCACTGCGCTCTTGTACTCCAACTGTGCTATATACGCAAACAGCTCTCGGCTCAAGGTATGTAGAGTCTGTCCCTGTTCTGCCGGGTAGTGGTACACACCATCAATCACCCTTTCAAAAGCTGAACGGAACACATACCCCATCTTGTTCATCTTTCTCTTTTTGCACCTGACCTCATCCTCAAGGTCGTCAGCTCTCTCATTGGACGCTTCCCACTTCTCCTCGAAGTGTAACCTATCCATCACCTCCAACTCTAGCTGAGTACGGAGTGCCTCTTTCTCAGTCTTCTCACTCAATTCCCTCTGCTCAACCTCTTCTAGCTTCTCTGCCAAATCTGCATTCCTAGCCACTGACCTGTGAAACAGAGTCCCCATCTGGATCCCTGCCTCCCTACGGTAGGCAATCTCCACCTCTAACTCTTGCATAGCCAGCTTCCTCTGGTGGTCCTCGTCCCTCAGCTTCTGGAACTCAGACTCTCTCGTGGGCCTCTGCCTCCAGCTCCTGAACTCTACAGTCTAACTCTAGGATCCGCTCCTCATACTCTCCTAGAATTTGCTCCTCTATAGTAGCCTCATCAGAGTCCTCTACTGGCTCATCCTCCATCGGCTCCTCCTCTGGATCAGTCTCTATCTCAATCTCGTCCTCGTCGTCGGACTCGATCGGTGCAACAGCCTGCACTGGTGTAGCCTCTAGAGGTGCCTCGTACACTACATGTATATCCCTGGGCTCCTCCTCGGCCACTCTACTAGGTACTCCTGTGTCTGTCATCCTACACTCACAAACACAAGACAAACAAATAGCAACTCCATTAGAATGTTAAATAAAACATAAGTTCATTGTATAGAATGAAGTTACATTTCATAACAGACTAAGTCTCTCAAGGAAAACTCTACATGAGTTTTATCTCCTTCCTAACTTCTAAGTTCACCTAAGTTATAGTCTAAGGACACTCGTTCCTAAGGTTTATAACTACGGCTTTGATACCAACCTGTGACGCCCCCAAATTCCAGGACCGCCACTTGCTCTCTCGAATTCGGTTCATCACGTGCTCATGGTAATACATCACAATAATAATAATTAAATATCACACGATCACAGCGGAAAATCTATTCTAGAATAATTTACAATGATTTATTATAATTATTCCCCCAAGTCTCGCAACCTACAGTACTTAATAGATTACATAATAATATCAGTTAACGACTTATTACATAATCTAACTTAAGCTTAAACATAATCAAATCCAGTCTTACTACATCATCTTCATACAATATTAATATATTTAAAACATAACAGACATAAGCTAGTTGGTAGCTTTGCCCTTGCCCTTATCAACGCCCGAAGGTTCACCATGCTCTGCCTTAACTGAAATGTTTCAGGGAAAGCAAGAATGAGCACAAATTGCCCAGCAAGTAATATACAATAAGGGTGAGTAATAAGATTCTCAATTCTCGAAAGGGTATAACAAGATTTGATAGTTCAAGAATAACAAGAATATCAACAGTTCTCAATATCAGTCGCTAAGGACAGGATAGTATCAATATGATTCAATAATAAGTCAATTCAAGATTTCAAATAATTAAATACTGAGTAGTCACTACGGACTATGAACTTCTACTAGAATTGACAGTAATAAACTGAAAATCCAACAAAAACAGGTACAACAGGTGATCAGCCTAAAGTACCCTTGTTATGCATAACAATCAACCATACTCAAGTGTGCACGTCGGTTCTCCGACAATTATATATTCCCTTAAAAGAAGGTTATTCTTCTCAGTCAAATACAAGATCCCGCACCAATCAATTAGTTTGGGTTGCTTTTCAATAACATAAGTCCAGCCGAATCAAATGGCATAGACACTTTCACAATATTCAAGAACAATACTAAGTTCAACATGAATAATAGCTTTAATGAAATAAGAGTTCAAGTATGCTAATTCGATTCAACCGATTAAATAGGAAACTAGTTCGCAATACATAAGATAGGATACTTGCATAGTAAAAGAGTATAAGTTAGGAAACTTTCACAATCATAGATTTCCTTGGATAAAGTAAATGCGTCGGTTAGGATACTTGCACTTTAAAAGAGTGTAAGTAAGAGAACTTGCCTTTAGCGTAGTTTATCCACGAAAAGCAATCAACACTTTCGAATTCCTATCGTAATACAGTTACGTATATATATGATATTCATTAGTCATATAATTTAACTTCACATTTTCTCTTTGAATATACGATCAACACATAAGCTAAGTTTTACCTAGCTACACAGTTATATAGAATATAATTTCTATCCTTAACGTTCCTTCTTTAGAGTTTAAACGCATTCTCATATTATATAAGATCTCAACAATTAGCAAACATGCTTGCATATTATTAATATCACATAAGACCACAATCAATACTAAATATATTTCATTTTAACAAGTTACGGTATCTCCTTAAGTTAACCGTCAAAATCGGGTTCAAGTAACATCATATAATATCGCGTAGCATGTATTCATATTTAAAGGATACTTTCATGCTTGTATAACTTTTCCAAATCCAATCGTACATGGTATAGGTTCTTAAGTTAATACTTAAAGCCATTCAAGGACACAAACTCATATGGTCTAACATGGTCGCTTTTAAACACATAAGATATTAATATAACTTGTATTAGTCATGCTCATGAGTACTCGTATTGCATATATGTAGCTAGCATTGTTATTATCTTGAAAACATGCTTTGTTTATGCTAAACTTTAATCACGGCAACCAATCATGGTATATATATATTCATGTCACATGAATGAGTCTAAGAGTACTATCACATGTGTCCATAAATATCAGAATTTAAATCTCCACGTATCGTGTTAATGCTCATGTGCAAGGCTTGTATTTCTATCAGTGAATCTTACTAATAGAGCCTAACATGTTCATGCTTCCTTACGAACCATATAAACACAAGTTAAGGCTTCATTCATATATTTCAAAGTTATCTAAACATGCTCATAACATCAAAATGACTATATAGCATTTACATGATCATATCCACCTTTAAACTTATGTTTTTGTTAGGAATGAGCACTAGTTAGGTTCACATGTTCATATTTTATTACGAAACCAATATAGATCAGCTAACATGCACTTCATGTGTCTCTAGGTGGTACAAACGTGCTTACAAGGTCAGTATGTAAACATGCTTTATAATGTTAACGTTCGTTTATGAAACTTTAAATTCGTTTCCAAACTATGTGTCGTTTGGTTAACCATGCATGCTAATATACTAAAACATGCTTACATTGCCTCATTAGGTTTATATATATGTATTAATCATGCTCCCATGCTTGTTTAAACAAAAATCAAACAATTGGTACATAACAGTTTTGTTGCAAAATGCAGAAACTGAACACAGAGGCTGGCGCTGCGGCGCGGCAACAGTAGCTTAATACTGGCGCTGCGGCGCGGCAACAGTAGCTTAATACTGGCGCTGCGGCGCGAGTGGCTCTGCGTGCGGTGCTGCGGCGCGGGCTGCGGCGCGTGTGGCGCTGCGGCGCGGGCTGCGGCGCGTGTGGCGCTGCGGCGCGGGCTGCGGCGCTGCGGCGTCGAGGCAGTTTTCTGCGGTTCGGACTGCAGCGAAAACCGACCCAAAACCTCCCATTTCATCGATTTCAACATACCCAGATATTAGACTTGTTTAACTTACTAACACATACATATATGCTTATATAACAGTCAATAGCAATTATCAATTCCCAATTTCATGAACTCTAACTAATTTACGAATTTCATGTATTTACAGAAATTGGAACAATGGAAATGAAAGACTATTCAGTGGTTCCATCACGTGTGTATGTTCATATAACAACAATATAAGGGTTCTACAAACCAATCATGAACCAATTTGGCATAATCAAGAATTTCAACAAAACTCAGAGAACATCAATGGAGTTCTTTTGACAGAAAATGAAAATGAAGACACGAAGAGGATTTATACCTCTGTTATGGAGTAAGCTTGCTGATGCTACTATAGAAATTCCTTCTGAACTAAATAGACAATCACAGTATACTCTCTTCTCTTAGAAATATTTCAGCAATGAAATGAAGGTGCAGGGAGTTCCTTTATATAGAAGAATGAATACACAGTCCAAGCTTCTAACTCCCAAATCAAACTAACGGATTGTCAAATTGCATGAAGGTTATAGAATGGTAGGTATTTAGTTGTTAGAATCCATCATTAAAACCACTCCCTTGCTCATCATTGCTACAAGGCTATGGAAATTTACTGAGTTTAAGGAGAAGCAATAGGCTTAGGCCATAATGGCTGTGCACGTGAATGAGGGAAAGGAGAGTGACTATTATATTGGGACAAGCCAAGCAAATCTCAGCATTCTTACAAATGGACTATATGCTACACTTATGTTATATATTATATGTACTCTTAGGTTATAATTACAATGTTCTCCCCATAATGTAATAAATGCAATTTGAATACATATAATCTATGTACATTTTATCTTACCGATATAATACAATCGGATACTACCACATTACATTATATCATATATTATTAAATTGTATTACTCAACAATTATTTATAATAGATCCATGATACATTATTTTAATGTATATCCACACATCATTTGTCACCTACACATATCATAACATATAGTTACTATACATTTAATTCGCATGCTTGCACATATAATTTCTCATCTTATAAATTGAATATTAATTAATAATATACACATATCCTACATCAATCAATATAATTGTTAACCTCCATAACAATTTAATTAACCTTTATATGATTAACTATCACTTTGATATAAATCTTATTATATTTATAAACACGTTGCTCATTATTATTATGTTTCTTGCAATAATAATCACATATTATTAATCAATCCTCATTAGTATTTTATAACAGTTAATTAATATTCTTCGATTAACAATTAATATAGATTAATTGTTCGCTTAAATTAATATAATCATTCTTATATTACGTCACTGTGCCACACAAGGCAATCAACGAGTTTATCACAAACTCCACCAATTTCTCAATTATTATAATTATTCAATTATATATAATTGAATTAATTCATCTCATAACACAAAATCATTTATATTCAAATAAATTCTCATTTCCATTAATATATTTATTTAATAATATATGGAAATTCTCGGGTATTACAGCTGCGTACCTCGTCTTCTCTGGTTTTATTCTCGGTGTAAATTCTATCTCCCTCCTATGTACTTTCCCTTAACTGCTGATCAAGGTTTCTATTTAATTATAAATAGTTTATGTAATAGAGATAGTTAGAATTATCTTGAAGAACTGGAGATCAAGGAGCGCTTGAAGACCCATTTGTATGGAGCCCGGGTTTAAATGTAATAGTTATATTTAAATTTAAATTCTTGCACTCCTAGGTTTGACCTTTTGGTTCACTTGGTGGCTCTAGTGAACCAAACTAGAATAAAAGTCCATAATCAATTCGGGATAGAATATAGTATTCTATATTGTATGCTAAATATTATAAATATTATATTTTATGCAAACATGCTTCGCATGTTTAATAAAATAACGCGTATTATATATATATATATATATATATATATATATATATATATATATGTGTGTGTGTGTATGTGTGTGTGTGTGTGTGCGTGCATGCGCGCTTAACAAGATGAGACAAATAATAACAAACCCTCAAAGAAATAATATTAAGTCCGAAGCGTTCAAATGATATTTGGAATATCGAACGTCGCCTTCTAGCATAGTTAATTAATAGAGTATTAAATATTTAATATGAGTTTGTTGTGCTATCCACAAGGCGATTATTGAATATTTAAGATGTTAATTAATCACATTTGATGCTTATCAAGAAAATTGAACGATCTAGTCTTGTTGTGCTATCCACAAGGACGGAAATTTTTCTTTTTTGAATTTATGGAAGTGCTAGGCTGGACTTAACTTAAATCATTTTAGTTTGAATGTACACACACATGACCATTATGATTTAAGCGACAAAATAAAAGAAGTTACATGGTGATGTAATTGACAAGAGTTATCTACCTATTTATTTGTATATCGCTTGTTGTGCTATCCACAGGGTTATATACATTTGAAATGGGATCCTTAATCTCACTAGCAAATCTTTAATTAGATGTTGCCGAACTATATACGTGAGGGTAATATAGTTTGATGAAAATAGTGGGAGATACCAATTTAAAATAAAGACCTAAATTTATTTTGGTATGCAAAGTTAATAAAATGAATGTTTGCTAAAATGTTATTTTTTCACATGCAGAATTTTAAAAATGTCAAAATCACTAATCTCACTACGAAGCATACTTGATGCAAATAAGCTTACAGGCCCGAATTATGAGGACTGGCTAAGAAATCTGAGAATTGTTCTCACTGCTGAAAAGATTTCTTATGTCCTAAATTCAACTATCCCTGAATTTATTTCGGAAACAGCCTTTGAGGAAGAGATTGCCACATTTAATAAATGGCAAGATGATGCATGTGTAGCTCAATGCATCATGCTAGCATCCATGAATAACGAGCTTCAGCGTCAGCACGTAAATATGGATGCTCCTACTATGCTGCTTCACCTCAAGGAGTTGTATGGTGAATAGAGTAGGACTGCTAGATATGAGATATCTAAGGAGCTGTTTCGATCTCGGATGACCGAGAGCACTGCCATCGAGACTCATGTTCTGAAGGTAATCAATTTGATTGAATGCCTTGGACAGCTTGGGTTCGTCATGAATGGGGAGTTGAGTCAAGGCTTAGTCTTGCAGCCACTCCCTGAGACCTTCTCGCAGTTTGTGGTTAATTTTCACATGAATAAGCTAGATGTCAGCTTGCCTGAGCTGCTTAACATGCTGAAAACTGCAGAAGGTCAATTCCCATCCAAGAAGAACCATGTCTTGATGGTGGATTCTTCCAATAAAAGGAAGAGGCCCAAGGTGTCTTCTAAAAAGAAGAAATCCAAGAAGGCTAAGGGAAAGGGGAAAGAAAAGGAACAAAAGAAACTTGAACCAGCTAAAGGAACGTGCTTTCATTGCAATGAGCCTGGACATTGGAAGAGGTACTGTAAGAAGTTTCTAGCAGAGAAGAAGCTTGGAGAAGCTTCGACTTCCAATCAAGGTTTGTTTATGATTGAAATTAATTTTTTCTGAAAGTCATAATTCTACTTGGGTATTGGATACCGGCTGTGGGTCTCACATATGTAACACTGTGCAGGGACTGGTCAGAAGTAGAAAGCTGAACAATGAATAGGTGATCCTACGAGTGGGGAATGGAGGAAAGGTTGCTGCATTAGCTGTAGGAACTTATTGTTTAGCAATGCCTTCGGGCAAGTCCATTTATCTTAATAACTGTTATTATGTTCCGAATATTATTAAAAATATTATTTCAATTTCTGTATTGGATATGGAAGGTTTTGACGTTATTATAAAGAACAATGGTTGTTCTGTTTATAAAGACGATGTTTTATATGGTATTGGAAATTTGCAAAATGGACATTATATACTTGACTTATAAGAAAATATATTTCAAATTGAACAAACTAAGAAAAAGAAAAGAGATGATATTAATTATACCTACATGTGGCATTGTAGACTCGATCATATCAATGAAACAAGATTATCCAAGTTGCATAAAGATGGGCTCCTCGAGCTATCCGATTATGAATCATATCCAACTTGTGAATCTTGTCTCATGGGTAAAATGACTAAATCTCCTTTTAGTGGAAAAGGAGAAGGAGTTACAGAGTTGTTGGCATTGATTCACACAGACGTTTGTGGACCTATGACAACAAGTGTACGGGGTGGATATTCTTATTTTATTACTTTCACTAATGATCACTCAAGATTTGGATGTGTATTTGATGAAATACAAATCAGAATCATTTGAAAAGTTCAAAGAGTTCAGAAGTGAAGTAGAAAAATAAACGGGCAAGAGTATTAAGATACTTCGATCAGATCGAGGTGGAGAATACTTAAGCGGTGAGTTTCTCAATTGTCTCAAAGAAAATGGTATAATCTCACAATAGACTCCTCCAGGTACACCACAGTTAAATGGAGTATCTGAAAGGAGAAATTGAACACTGTTGGACATAGTTCGATCCATGATGAGTTTTACCGACCTTCCAATTTCCTTCTGGGGATATGCCCTAGAAACGGCTGCATACCTACTTAACAAGGTACCTACCAAATTCGCCCCAAAGACTACATATGAGATGTGGAAAGGTAGGAAACCAAATCTTAAGCATGTTAAGACTTGGGGTTGTCCAGTTTATGTTAAAAGGTTTGAAAATGATAAGCTACAGACTAAATCCAATAAGTGTAAATTTGTGGGATACCCTAAAGAAATCGTAGGGTATTATTTCTATCATCCAACTGATCAAAAGGTGTTTGTTGCGAAACATGCTACCTTCTTGGAGAAAGAGTTTATCCATGAAGGGGTCAGTGGGAGTAAGATATATCTTGAAGAAGTTCAAGAACCACAAGTTACCACGGATCAAAGTCAGGTACCTGACCAAATAGAAGAACCCACTGTACCACACCCTATTCGTAAATTTGGAAGAGTACCAAAGATGCCTGAGAGGTATGGATTCGTTATAAAAGATGACGATGAGGTACACATCATGAATGATGATGATCCATTAAGTTACAAACAGGCTATGAGTAATAAAGACTCTGGGAAATGGCTTGAAGCCATGAAATCCGAAATGGACTCCATGTATGAAAACAAAGTATGAACTTTGGTTTCACCACCTGAAGGTATTAAACCTATTGGGTGTAAGTGGGTTTTTAAGAGAAAGACTGGAGCAGATGGAAAGGTAGAGACCTATAAGGCCCGACTGGTTGCAAAAGGTTTTAAACAAAGACAAGGAGTTGACTATGATGAAACCTTCTCACCAGTAGCCATGCTCAAGTCCATTCGGATTTTGCTTGCGATTGCAGCTTACAACGACTATGAGATCTAGCAGATGGATGTGAAAACGGCCTTCCTCAATGGGAAACTTGAGGAGGATGTGTATATGACACAGCCAGAGGGATTTATTTCAAAAGATGGAACAAATCAAGTCTGTAAGCTACAACGATCCATTTATGGGTTGAATCAAGCTTCTCGTAGATGGAACATTCGTTTTGATAAGACAATCAAAGAGTTTGATTTTATCAAAAACGAGGATGAAGCATGTGTATACAAGAAGGTTAGTGGGAGCGCAGTATCATTCCTTGTATTATATGTTGATGATATATTACTGATAGGGAATGACATTCCTATGATACAATCAATTAAAATCTGGTTATCTAAAAACTTCTCCATGAAGGACTTGGGTGAAGTATCCTACATATTGGGGATAAAGATCTATAGAGATAGATCTAAAATGATGCTCGGCTTATCCCAAGGAACGTACATTGATACGATGCTAAAGAGGTTTAGCATGGAAGATTCCAAAAGAGGTCTCATGCCGATGAGCCATGGAATAAACATCTCTAAGAAACAGCCCCAAAGACACCTGAGGAGAGAGACCGTATGAGTAAGATCCCTTATGCTTCTGCAATAGGATCTATCATGTACGGTATGATATGTACTAGATCGGATGTTGCTCACGCACTTAGTGTAACGAGCAGATACCAGTCGAATCCAGGAGAAGAGCACTGGAAGGTAGTGAAAAATATCCTAAAGTAATTGAGAAGGACTAAAGATATTTTTCTTGTCTACGGTGGGTCTGAATTAAAACTCGAGGGATTCACAGGACTCAAGTTTTCAAACAGACCAAGATGACAGTAAATCTGTTTCAGGGTATATGTTTACCTTGAACGGAGGTGCAGTGAGTTGGAAGAGTTCCAAGCAGCAAACAGTTGCTGATTCAGTGACAGAGGCAGAGTATATAGCTGCAAGTGAAGCTGCAAAGGAAGCTGTTTGGATGAAGAAGTTCATAACTAAACTTGGTGTGGTTCCTAGCATTGGAGAAGCAGTTCCCGTATACTGTGACAACACCGGAGCGGTTGCACAGGCTAAGGAACCCAAGTCTCATCAGAAATCCAAACACGTGTTGCGGCGATTTCACTTGATCAGGGAGATCATTGAAAGAGGAGACGTCACCTTGGAGCGTGTGGACTCTCTAGACAACATTGAAGATCCATTTACTAAAGCTCTAAAACAACAACAGTTTGATCGTCACTTAGAGAAGATGGGTATGAGATACCATGGCGATTGGCTTTAGTGCAAGTGGGAGATTGATAGTAGTGTGCATACAAGCCAATCATGTATGATGATAAAGCACATACTTTGTAAACAATCTTATTTATTTATTAATAAAATATTCATTTAAGGCATTTAATTATCTACATGGTGCTGTTTTTATAATATGTAAATAACCCATAGTTTTAAGCAATGCTTTTAGAATCATGATGAGATCATGCTAATGAGATCTAAATTCTTAGAAAGCTTAAAAACTAAAATAGTTCCCAATTGTGGGATTACTAAAATGGGGATTAGTAAATCCGGATAGATTGGTACATATTTTGCTTGCTCATTAGATGAGGATGACTGATCTCATAGTCATTTGTGTGGAGACACTAAAGCAAGTATGTAGGTGCTTATTTGCGAATAAGTTCACTGAACGTGACTCGCTATGGAATACCTAATGGAGTTTTACTCGCCTGTTAATAGGAATTCCTAATGTGATAGTAGTACAAGTGATCCTTGGACTTGAGATAATCATAGTATCTTGTATGTAACAAATTATACTTTGACTTATTTCTTAAGGCCTTTTAAGGCATATATAGGGTATGTTGGGTATAATGAGTTGCATATGGAGATAATGTATGATAAATAAAGAATCTACCACCTCTGGTAAAAGAGGAGATATGTCCTATGTGATTCGTTAAATGATAACCCAGGAATCCTTGGCCAAGGTAGAATGAAATTAGAAAGAGGTTTCTAATTTGCATTATTTGGAGTTGTGCATTTTCTAATCGAAATACATATGATTAAATAAATTAAGACTTGATAGTAAATCAATGTCTTATATTTAATTGGAACATTGTATGGTGGAAGGATTGAATTGTACGATAACTATTAACTCACAGGTTCTTTTATGATTAATGTAGAAATCTATATTATCTAGAAAGTTGTTGATCGCTAGGGAGGCTTATCCTTATTGTAGAATAAATGTTATTTATTTAAATAGATTATTAGTTTAATTTATTTATTTAAATAAGAATAAAATTGTTCTAATTGATTTATTCACAACTAGTTTAATATGGAGAACCTAAAGGGCCACACCATAAAAGGAAGAAGATTTATTTAAGAAGAAAATGGCATGATAGTAATAATGCATTAAGTATAATTAATTTAATCTATGGTGATAGAATAAATTAAATAGCTTAATGTTTATTATTAAATATTTTAAATATTAAATATAAATTAATAAGAGGAGTCTTATTAATATTATTATTATTTTAATTCTAAAGGAGTTTAGAAATTAATATAATATCAGTACTCTCTCTCTCAATCCTAATAAGATTAGGATATAAATTAATTAAAAGTCTTTAATTAATTAATTAAATAAAACCCTATTCTAATTGGATTAGGAGGGTTAACCTAATATCTATATAAGAGAGTCTTATATCAGAAATAAGGTACGTGAATTTTTCCAAGAGTTGGGAGTACACATATTCTATAGAGATAGAAACAAGGGTTAAGCCAATAACCCATCTTCCCGAGTTCTTCATCTTCCTTAGTGGATCACCGTTAGAGGCCAAATATTTGGGTGGCTGACATTGATCAAGGGAAGGAGCCACTATAGAGGAATCAAATGAATCAAAGGAGTAGAACTTGTACCTGAGGAAGCTTGGATCTTCAAAGGTATAATTCCATCCTCTTTTCTGTTATTGATAACTAGCACAAAGCATGATCATGGTTATTGGTTTGTATAAAATTTTTAAAACCTATGTTTCACGCTTCCGCCCTATTTATGTGATTTGATTGCATGATTGTGTTACGTACAAACTCAACAGTGACCTCATTGGGGGATTCTTGATGCCTATCTTAATGATAGCTTACACCAGTTTACATCATCGAATCTTTCCCGATGCTACGTTGGAGTTGTTGCCAATGGTTTGGATTACTGTTCAGTTGATGCCGACGTTTTTATCGGGGGTAGAAGTCTCACGATCTACTCGAACACTAGTAGACAATGATTTGACCATCACCGAACCTCCTCGGTGCCTATTCGAACGGTAGTTTACATGGTCGGTTGAACTGACTTGATTCCTACTCAAACGGTAGTTTGCAAAGTTAACCATCACCGAACCTTCTCGGTGCCTACTCGAACGATAGTTTACACGGTCGTTTGATCCACCGATCCTTCTCGGTGCTCCTGCTGGGGATTTTTATAATAGATTCCATCATCTGTTATTTGTGGGGGAACCCTTCTCCATGGTTTTCATCACCGGCTCATTATTGATGCTACGTTGGAATTGATGCTACGTTGGAGTTGTTGCCAACGGTTTGTCATGTCAGATGCTCTGACCTTCATTGAAGTAGTTTTCAATGACTTTCATCATCGGCTCATTTTCGATGCTTTGCTGCAGTTATTGTCAGCGGTTTGTCATGCCAGATGCTCTGACCTTCGCTGAAATAGTTTTTAATGGCTTTCATCATCGGCTCATTCCCAATACTTCGCTGAAGTTGTTGTTAGCTGTTTGCAATGTCAGACCTAATCGATCTCGACGTGGAGGTTTCTTTCTGATAGGTCATATCCTCTAACCAATCCAGACACTTTGACGCGTTCAAAACCCGCTATCCATAATGTCGGACCTTTCCGATGCTCAGATTACCACATCAAGGCTTCTACCAATAGCTTATAAGAAGTTCTTTTCTTCGCCAGGAGCTTGATGCTTAGAACCAGGGTTTTAGGCCATTTCGCTCAATCTCGTAGCAGTTTTTTCCCTGATTTGACTTTTCAGCTTTTGTAAACTCCGTTTTGCCTTCAATCGAACCAAATCAGAGGGGGTGGGACCCACCTTAGGGAGCCGCAGATCCACTTGCGGCAGCCGCAGGTGGAGTTGCTACTCCCTACGAGTATAAATTAGGCACCCGAGGCTTTCATAATTCATTTTCAACTTTGAACTATAAAGAAAATCAAAATTTCTTCTTCAGACCTACTGAGTTTGGGCTGCTTCTTTCAAATTCCTTCACCGTACAAATGTTCTGCACATCTCTGCTATTGTTTACATCCTTTCTTTTCAAGTTTTGATCATTAGACCGTTAGATTTCATAGAGTATGCTTCTAGACATAATATAGCGAATAGGCATGCTTATATGACTTGATAAAAAAAATTTAGACTTAGTAAATATGCATGTTTTACTACGCTGAACGTTTTGATGTAAAAAAATTTGATTTCTGAGATAGTCATTTGGCGCCCTTTTTAGCCAGTTTACTAGTCCTATTTGAGGGCAAATGAGCCTGGATTTTTAACTAAAAATACACATGGTAATTTAGCTGTCATGGGGAGTTTGTTTTTTGAGTTTTTTCATAAATATGAACTGTTCATGTTTTTGGGTAGGTGTGCTACTGAATGGCCACCTAGTCATGCCTATGTGCATGTGGACAGTCTATTTTACTAAGGAGACTTTGGCAAAAATTTTCAAAAGCCTGAGCATTTAATGAACATGCAAGTTTGACTCTACTGGGGATTTTTGTTAACTAATGCATGATTTAGGACTTAAAAAATAGGCATGAATCAATGGTTTAATCTTAACAAGCTATAGGTTTAAGGCTTACCTCACCCTTTCTGAGGTGATTTGGAGACTTTATCCAGGTTATGGAGCTAGATAGACCAGGTAGCGCTAGCAGGGTCACTTCAGGTGTAAGGCGGAGGAGAGCTTCTGATGTTCCTCAGCCTCGTCCAGCCCGACCACCTCGTTGATTGGCTGAGTCTGTGATTCGTCTGATCCAGGCTGAGATGCCGGATGATGTGGGCGACGAGGATATCCTGATTTTGGATCCTGTTCTAGCTCATGCTCCACGTAGAGGCACTTTCAGCCATTATTGTGCTGATTCCGGAGCTGCTAGGCGATTTGAGACACTATCCATCGATATACCTTCACGCCAATGAGGTGACTGAAGTTTTCATTCTGGATTTTTCTTTCTTTTTCCATTTCAGGTCACAGTTTTATCATGGACTAGCTTTTTGATGCAGGTTCGCGACTTCACGTAGCCCAGGGAGAACTGGTTTAGCGTCCATTCTTTATATCATACTTTGCATCTGGAGTATCGAGCCATTGTCAACACTTGGGGGTTTGAGGCCTTCTTTTCTATTCCTCCTCGTTGTTTCCCATGGGGTTATCTGAGGTCATTATCTGAGCGCTGGTTCCACCAGACCCAGTCTCTCTATCTGTTGGACTGTGAGGTGATGATTACACCGATAGACTTGCGGTTCATCACCGAGATAGAGTTTGTAAGGGAGCCAGTGCCATTGGTGGCTGACATTTCACCTGCTGCCTTTAGGTCCCTCTTGGGAGTTCCTGCTACGACCATCAAGGGTCGGACAGTCCGTTCTGGTCCCTTGAGTGTTGATGCCCAGAGCGGGGCTTTGACTGAGCCTTTGCCTGATGATCAGAGGGTTAGAGATCGTATCCTACGGCGACTGTTCTTGGTGATCATCAGGAGTTATTTCATTGCAGACAACTCCTCGATAATCTCTTTTGATTTGGTTAGAGCTACTCAATACGTGGAGCGCCTCAGGGATTTTTATTGGGGTACCTACACCTTTGCCTATTTTCTTCGTGGGATGCACCTACGCTCTGAGGGCGTGACAGAGGCTTGGCTAGGTTTTTATCCCTTCCTTCTAGTGAGTAATTTTCCTTCACCTTTCAATTTTCCTCACTTGTGTTTAACAATTTTTCCCCTGAGGTCATTTGATCTGTGTATTTCCAGTTTTGGGTATATGAGAGGCTCCGTTGCCTACGTCCTGCCACTACTTTGGGCCTGGACACCTATTCGAGGGGCCTGCGCTGGCATCACTCCACTTTGACGGAGGTCCCTATAGCAGAGGGATTTACCCACTCCCACTTTCAACTAGAGCTGTTGACTGCCAATTCTATCACGTGGGTCCCTTACACCCCGGACTATCTGACAGTCGAGTTCGTGGATGGCTTTTCGACTGGGATGGAGTTTACATTGTCCACTCGTCGGATTCCTCTTTTAACTGAGGGGGGTTGGGAGCTATACTTGGGAGAGCGCGCTATTCTGAGCGTCACGAGCGACATCCATATTCCCTTTGTTCCTTCTGCTTGGCATCATTGGCCCTTAGCTCAGACTATAACAGATATTCCCCAGATAGGCATAGATGGCTTCACCCTGTCAGAGGGTCCTCATACTCAAAAGGCATTTCATCGCTGATGGAGTCCTCGCACTATCGGAGCTTAGACTCGTGCTACCCACTTTATAGCAAACATGGTGCTGGGGTCTGTGATGATGACAGACTGGATAGCTTACCTCAGAGAGCCGACTCATTTGGAGCATATTTTCAGGATTGACCCAGCGGTTGGAGAAGGCTCATGTTTTCATCAGGCATCTTAGCAAGGATCCATCAGAGGTAGATTTATTTGGTCCTTCCAGCTCCGGAGCTGGCCCCTCAGCAGATCCATATTCTGGCAGCTATGCAGGTGTCGATCCTCCTCTATATCGACAGGACATTCCCACTGGCCAAGATTTTGTGATTCAAAAGGAGCTGTAGCAGGTTGATCGCTTGGATACAATTATTATAGATTTCTTCTAATAGCTTTTCTTGTTATATCTTTTGATAGGCCTCTATTAGATACTGGGCGGTTGTGCACCATTTCTCGTTATATCTTTTGTTATGCCTATGTTAGTTGTTGGGCGGTTGTGCCCCATTTCCCTGTACTTTTTATTTTTGTATTTTATGAGCAGACAGAGATGATGCTTTCAGTAAATAGTGTATTTTAGAAATGCATGATGTTTTTCTATCTATTGCATCCTATTATCATTTATCATTGTCATTATGCATGTATTATGTCATGGATATGCACTTAGACAGGTGAGTTTAGATTTAACCCCTAGATGGTCTCATAATACGGTTCTACAGATGTCTTCATCTACCGTTATTCGTATCGAGCACTTGCCACCTTCTTTGATAACATCGTCGTTGAGATCTTGGTATGACAGTCTGCCCCCCATAGCCAGAGGGACAGTTGATCGGATGCTGGGGCTTTCTTTGGCCATTTTAGATTTTCAAGATCCACCGGGTTTTGTGGACATCATATTATCCTGCTAAATACCCGAGCGCCAGTTTTCAGGTTTGGCCTTCATGAGTTGACTCCTACGCTGGAGGAGTATGAGCGCCTCACGGGTTTAGCATTATATCTGCCCTGTGCCAGGACAGCCATTAGTGACATGAGACGTCCATTCATGACCATGACTGGTCTGAGACGCAGAGTCTTCACTAAGGAGATTACTACAGAACATGTGGTATCCTTGGACTTTTTGATCGATCGCTTTGGCCTGCTGGACAGCTACGAGTGATATTTAGGAGATTTCATTATCCCTGCAGACGAGTGGCAGTTTGCATGTGTGGACATTCTGTTGATGTGCGTTACAGCTTATTTGTACATGCCACTATATATGGACCACTTGGACACTGGCCTGATGGTAGTGGTTCGTGCTCTCAAACAGGGTTGTACTATCCTGCCGATGATATTAGCCTAGACGTTGAGGTCGGCTACATTCTGCAGTACCCATCCAGAGGGGGTTTTCAGGGGCAGTGTCTGTGACACCCCCGAATTCGGGTCCTTTGGCCCCGGTCCGGTCGCCACGATACAATACTAACATCCACCTCTAACAACATACGATAACTAAAAATGCAGAATATAATAAACGTACGTCGTTCATTCAAAAGGTGTTACTAGTCCCAAGATTCGATAACCTTAATACATCAATACAAACATACCCTAGAATAAACATTAGGGTTCATATTACATTAACAGTAATAAAACAAATCACAAAGACAAAGTCTGCTCCTTGCAAACCATCCTAAATCTTTCCTTTACCCTTGTCCTTCCCTGAGGGCTCGGGCTTAACTGCAATATAAGTCATGATATAGCAAGAATGAGTAACAAGTTTGCTCAGCAAGTTTAAATACAACAATAAATGATATATCATGATGAATGGAAAAATATCTAACAACGATTTCAACAAAATGAATATCTTAAAGATTCAACAATATGAATAATATGAAAATCTGAACAAATCAATACGAATAATAGAATGATTCAATAATATGAATATTAGATAGATTCAACGATATGAACATCTGAACAATTCAATAATATGAATATTAAAAGCAAAGATAATAGTTGCCTTTAGAATGACTGATAGTCGAGTAGACTCTGAACTATAACTTTCCAATGGGTTCAATAACCCTTTTTAGAATTACTAGCTTCTGGCTACAGAAACTTAGTACCTCGAGGAGATCAGCCTCGGGCACAACGTGAATATGCATAACACTTAAATCTGCTTACTCGTATCATATATGTTAGATACTTGGGCACACTCCTACATATGAGGGGTATTCTGTTCCGTCTAAGAATCCTTACCATCAATTGGTTTGGATAGCTTCAAGAAAACTTCATACACTAGTCTGACCGAGCAAAGGTTCAGACTCTTACTGACATGTTTCAAGAAATTTAGGACCTTGAATAATGTACAAGTCCAAGACTATACGAGCTCAAATGCACTAGGTGCGGACATCAATAATATCAATGTGGAATAATTGATAAGTAATTAAACCACTAAATAACGTGCTTGGAAATAAGGTTCAAGCAATTAAGTAAACAACTTTGGATTCAACAATAACCTACTCAATACAATATGAGAAGGATAGAGAACTTGCACAAAGTGAAGTTTAGAATTTGCACAATATAGGAATTTGTGTAAGTTCGGGGAACTTGCACAATACTCAACGTGTGAAGTTCGGGGAACTTGTACAATAATAGATTCCTTGCATAAAATAAATGCATGGGCTTAGACACTTACAACATCAAAGAGTGAAATTCGGGAAATTTCACCATAATAGATCCTTTACATAAAGTAAATGCATAGGGTAGGACATTTGCTGACAACGTTCTTTGAGTAAAGTAAACACAAAGATAAGATACTTGCACAATATACAAGTTTGTATAAGTTTAGAGAACTTGCATAATAAAGAAATGAAGTTCGGGAATTTGCAAAATAACCAAAGTGTGAAGTTCGGGGAATTTTCACAATACTCAAAATGTGAAGTTCGGGAAACTTTTACAATAACTAAAATGTGAAGTTGGGGAAACTTTCACAATAACCAAAGTGTGAAGTTCGGGGAACTTTCACAATACAATAATAACCTGCTCAAAATAAATTTGAGTAAAGTTAGGGAGACTTGCAAATAATACTAGAACGGGTTCAAAAGAACTTGCAATACAATAATAACCTACTCAATACAATATGAGAAGGATAGGAACTTGCACAATAAAGGTGAAGTTTAGAATCTCGCTTACTCGAGTAATTGAATAAAGTAGTACAAGGATTTAAAATACTTGCACAATAAAAGTAGGGTTCAGATACTAGCTTACAAAGAATAAAGTAGTTCAAGGATTTAAAATACTTGCACAATAAAAGTAGGGTTCGGATACTAGCTTACAATATCCGTTGAATAAAGTAATACAAGGGTCTAGGATACTTGCCTGTTTGCTCAGCTACAAATAAATTCTAGCTTTAATAAAACTGCGTTGGAACGACCTAGCATTAACAAGTCGGCCTCTCCAATTAGTATATATAAACTAATATAAGTTCACACATACAAAACTCTAGTCATAATATAATTCTATCACATAGTAACGTAAGTCAATCTAATCCTGTCTTAGATTTAATAATTTTAGATTGTCTAGTTCATAAGCATCAATATAGGCTTGAACACATAGTATTTCCAGTTACTGATATAAATCAACACATGTTTATCAAGTTTATAATCTCCCATTCGAAACTAGCATGCTCGTCCTAATCAAATTTTGAAGTCATATGTTTTCATGCCGGTAATTCACATACTTTAACTAATACATGCTCATGCTTCAAGATCGGTTACTAAGGTAATGTTATCACTTAACAAGGTCAAACAATATTTAATATGTATGCTCGAGTATACTACACACATATACTTTAATCGTCATAACTCATGCCCTAGGAATCCACTTTCTATGATTATGGGTGCACATGCAAAATCTCTGCTCAACAATACATATGACTAGCTAGCATGCTTGTAAATTATGACACATTTAACCATGATATTAGTTCCTAGAATACTTGTAATGTAGTTATTGACAACTAGTCTTCAAGGTTTCCTTTAGAAAGGTCTTTTAATGCCAAGCTATCAAAACTAATCACTCATGAAGCAAACATATGCCTAATGTTAGAATCCTTCACATATATATCTAAGTTACCTACACATGTTCACAAGATCAAAAATCGCAAGATAAAATCTTGGTTAAGTTTGCTTTTCAAAGTCCTTAAGTTTCTTATTTAAAAACGTCTTCAGTTTCTCCTTTGAAAATATCTTAAATCCATCAATCTCGTATGCTAATGTGTTCAACATTTTAAACATGCATTTCAAGTTAATATAAACCTACTATCATGCTCATAACATCAGAATACATGCATGTTACTTATATGACAAAGCTCGCATTCAAAGCTACAAGTTTCATTTTCAAAACATAAGTTTTCCTTCGTAAACCTTATACTTTCCTTTCATAAAACATGCTAACATAGCCATGTAATACCAAGAAGTTTATATTATGGATTCATATCAGTTCGCATGCTTGAATAAAGGTTACCATCACGCTAGCCTGGACAGAGAACGAAACAGAAGCAAAATTCTGTATTGCAGGGCCTACGTAGCTATCAAGCATAAACTCAGCGCAGCTGTGCCGGTGTCTGGCCAGAGATAGAGCCTGAACTGCTTCGGCAGTTTAATAACCCAACACAGAAAATTCTTACGAAATTCATTTTTAACATAACACATTGCTAATCTAACATATTTAGAAGTTTGTATAACACTAAGTAACATAACCCAAATCAATTATTAATAAATACATGCTTAATTCAAAGAATCAAGAACTTAGCAATTTCACAGAATTTGAAGAACAATAATGGAAATGGTAGAAGGTATACCTCTGCAAATGGAAACTGAGCTTGCTGCTATCAAATTCCTCACTAATAAGTCTCACAGAACTTGTTCACTATAAAACTATACTCAAGCTAGCCTTGCTTCACAGAATTCCCAGCAAAAGAAAATGAGAGGGAAGAAGTGTTCTTATATAGGCAATTTGTATATCCGGTTCTTGACTTTGCTCCTCAAATCAAACTAATGAATTACATGATTGTATATTGGTTGATGAATGGTAGTTGAGAAACACTGTGTTGCCCACTCCCTTTGAAATTATTGGCTATTTTTGTGAAAATTGAGAAGAGTTATAGGGTAGCTAGCTAGCTCTTCACATGGGAAGAATGAGATGGGCACATATATGGGACAAGGAATTCTCAGCAATATGTAAAGTGTAATACAACACTAAAGTCATATAATATATATACACATAGTATAAACTTAGGCTATATGTATTCATTCCAAATACATTTAAGTCCTAATGTTACTCCAAATAAGAAATCAATAATATCATGTATCAAATAGAGGTACATATATATACCAACATATAATCCATGTAATTTTCTATTAACACCAGATATAATTCAAGTAGGCATTATTATTATTTACCATGATTATCATTATAATTATAATAATTTAATAAAATCATTATCAAATAACAATAGTTTATTGATATTAATACAACGTAATAGGGTATACATATTAATGTCTACCACTCATATCATGCTACATAAGTCATATTATAATGTAACTCACATAATACAATTAGGGTTATTATATAGTCTATATATACTATACATAGCCACATTAATATGTTACCTTGTACTATATATAATATATAGTTAACTACCATATATAAAAAGTTTACATATTGCATGCTTGTATAAAATAATTAATCAAGTAAATATAATATTATTATATTTATTAATCTCTTACTCATTAATTATTATTTATTCATAATAATTATAAATCAACAACAATAATAATTTCGTACGTTATCAATTAATTACTCAAATATAAATAATTAATCCCGATTAAATCTCTACACTATATTCAAGAAATTTGAATATATAATTACTCACACTTTTATCAATATTCTGATATAAAAGTCTCAGGGTTAATCTACTAATTTCAATAACCATTAGTGATCCCCTTTAATAAAAATCCTAGCATTTATTCGCATAGGTTAAATTCACATAAGCACATAACCACATAAGGTTTAAATAAGTTTGAAAAATTAATTCCTAAAAATTTTAAATCACATAAAAAATTAATAAGGAGCCTAGAATTCCTGGTCGTTACATCCCTCCCCCCTTATAAAAATTCCGTCCTCGGAATTGTAAAAATAAGGTTACTCCAATAAAAATAGATAATTCGCTCTTATCACTTATGTAATCTCTACCGTCTGCTGTACCACTTCTGGTCCCAACAGTCGACATTCACCTACCTCGTCTCAACACAACGGTGCTCGACACTTTTCCTTCCATAAAATGCTTCTAGCAAAATCTCTTCTCTTGGTTCTAGTACTAACGGTACCCAAATTCGTCCTTTAAATCTTAGCAATCCAGTGCTATCAATCTTAAATTTCAACTCATCACCTTCAGCTAATCTTTCTTGATGCTATCACAAACTTCATCCTTCTCTTGTGCCTCCTTAACCTTATGTAATAACGTCGGGCTTACTGACACTGTGAATAATCTCTCTTTGGTCTCCATCGGATACTTAACCTCTAAGTCTAGTCTTTCAAAAATCTTTCACTAATTCTCCTGAATGGTCAACCTCGATAACTTCCCTCTGCCTTTCCTACTCAAGGCATCTGTCACTACATTTGCTTTGCCTGGATGGTACAAAATCTCACAATCATAATCTTTAATCAATTCTAGCCATCGGCGCTGCCTCATGTTTAATTCCTTCTGCGTGAAGATATACTTCAGACTGTGTATATCTCACACTTCTCACCATACCAATAATGCTTCCAAAACTCCAAGGTAAAAGCTACCGCTACTAAATCTCGTTTGGGAAGACATCCACGAATTCCCTTCAAATCGATATAATAGCTCCTACGAATGTATTCTATGGGGATAACTTCCTTGTTTGCTACTCCTACGCCCATAGGGTGTTCTAATTTCTCACGGGTAAGTCTAACTGTTTAACAAATTCACCAGAAATAAAAGAGCAGGTGGCACCCGAATCGAATAACACATATGCATCTATATAATTGATCGGGATGATACTTGACACTACGTCCTTGTTGTTATGGTTGCCGCTAGCTGCAACGCCCTTTCTCTTCGGGCAGTCCTTGATTTGATGGTCTGTGGCTCTACACGCGAAACATCCTCCTTTTGGATTATTCGGACATTGAGGAGCCATGTGCCCCGGTTGTCCACAATGATAACATGCGTTCTTCCCCTTCAAGCATTCCCCCGAGTGGTTCCTTCCACAGTTGTTGCACTTTAAACTTTTCTTAGCCTCTCCCCCAGATTTGCTACCTCCGGATGATTGGCTCTCCATCCATTTACGTTTATTGGGGTTACTGCCTCCGTCGCTTCCCCCCATTTGTCCTTCCTGACTGGTTTTCTTAACTTGCTTAAATCGCGCTATGGCTTCAATGCCTCCTTCGGCAATGATAGCCCATTCCAAAAGATCAGAAAAAGTCTTAATCTTCAATACATCTACTACCTTCTGCACCCATAGTTCCAATCCTAATTCAAATATCTCTGTTTTCCTGGCCTCCGGATCCACCTGATGCGAGGTGAATCGAGCCCACTCTTTAAATCTTGCCGCGTTCTCAACGACTGACATACCTCCTTGTCTCAGCTCCAGAAACTTAACTTCCATATCTTGTTGCGTATTCTTCGAGAAGAAATTCTTAAATTTGTCCCACATAATAACTCCTTCGCCTGCTAGTCCTTTATTGGGTTCCCACCAATTATTAGCTTCGCCCTTCATCATGAATGTGGCAAAACTCGTCTTCTGTGCCTCGGCCACCCGTGCGACCTCAAAAACCTTCTCAACTTCTTCTATCCATGTCTGGGCTTCAATTGGGTCTAAGGTTTCCCAAAATTTCGGTGGTCCTACCAATTTAAAGTCCTTAAATCTAGCCAAGTAATGTCCTGGCTGCTCAGCTGCTGGCGAGGTTATGTTCTGCATTGCTTCTGTTAATAGGTTAACGAAGCTCTGCATTGGGTTGACATTTCCCTCTCCACCATTGCTAACAGATCCTTCCTCCCTCTGTTTCTGCGAAAATCCCCTAGGCGGCATGATCCTGAGGACAGGAAGAAAACATTAGGCTTTATGTGATACGCTATTCAGGTTAGCATTAAGAAATTAGAACGTCTATCAATCATAGCTGATTTAAATAAATAACTTCAGTATCAAAATAAAACTTGATGGATATCCTCAATCCATCACCTACAAAATCTACTTGAGTTTTCTACTAAGGTTATAACTTAGGTTTCGCATTCCTAACGTTTATAACCTAAAGCTTTGATACCAACCTGTGACACCCCCGAATCCGGGTCCTCTGACCCCGGTCCGGTCGCCACGATACAATACTAACATTCACCTCTAACAACATATGATAACTAAAAATGCGGAATACAATAAACGTACGTCGTTCATTCAAAAGGTGTTACTAGTCCCAAGATTTGATAACCTTAATACATCAATACAAACATACCCTAGAATAAACATTAGGGTTCATATTACATTAACAGTAATAAAACAAATCACAAAGACAAAGTCTGCTCCTTGCAAACCATCCTAAATATTTCCTTTACCCTTGTCCTTCCCTAAGGGCTCGGGCTTAACTGCAATATAAGTCATGATATAGCAAGAATGAGCAACAAGTTTGCTCAGCAAGTTTAAATACAACAATAGAGGATATATCATGATGAATGGAAAAATATCTGACAATGATTTCAACAAAATGAATATCTTAAAGATTCAACAATATGAATAATATGAAAATCTGAACGAATCAATACGAATAATAAAATGATTCAATAATATGAGTATTAGATAGATTCAACGATATGAACATCTGAATAATTCAACAATATGAAAATTAAAAGCAAAGATAATAATTGCCTTCAGAATGACTACTAGTCGAGTAGACTATGAACTATAACTTTCCAATGGGTTCAATAGCTAATTGACCTTTTTTAGAATTACTGGCTTCTGGATACAGAAACTTAGTACCTCGAGGAGATCCGTCTCGGGCACAACGTGAATATGCATAACACTTAAATCTGCTTACTCGTATCATATATGTTAGATACCTGGGCACACTCCTACATATGAGGGGTGTTCTGTTCCGTCTAAGAATCCTTACCATCAATTGGTTTGGATAGCTTCAAGAAAACTTCATACACTAGTCTGATCGAGCAAAGGTTCAGACTCTTACTGACATGTTTCAAGAAATTTAGGACCTTGAAAAATGTACAAGTCCAAGACTGTACGAGCTCAAATGCACTAGGTGCGGACATCAATAATATCAATGTGGAATAATTGATAAGTAATTAAACCACTAAATAACATGCTTGGAAATAAGGTTCAAGCAATTAAGTAAACAACTTTCGATTCAACAATAACCCACTCAATACAATATGAGAAGGATAGAGAACTTGCACAAAGTGAAGTTTAGAATTTGCACAATATAGGAATTTGTGTAAGTTCGGGGAACTTGCAAAATATTCAACGTGTGAAGTTCGGGGAACTTTCACAATAATAGATTCATTGCATAAAATAAATGCATGGGCTTAGACACTTACAACATCAAAGAGTGAAATTCGGGGAATTTCACCATAATAGATCCCTTACATAAAGTAAATGCATAGGGTAGGACATTTGCTGACAACGTTCTTTGAGTAAAGTAAACACAAAGATAAGATACTTGCACAATATACAAGTTTGTATAAGTTTAGAGAACTTGCATAATAAAGAAATGAAGTTTGGGAATTTGCAAAATAACCAAAGTGTGAAGTTCGGGGAATTTTCACAATACTCAAAATGTGAAGTTCGGGAAACTTTCACAATAACTAAAATGTGAAGTTCGGGGAACTTTCACAATAACCAAAGTGTGAAGTTCGGAGAACTTTCACAATACAATAATAACCTTCTCAAAATAAATTTGAGTAAAGTTAGGGAGACTTGCAAATAATACAAGAACGGGTTCAAAAGAACTTGCAATACAATAATAACCTACTCAATACAATATGAGAAGGATAGGAACTTGCACAATAAAGGTGAAGTTTAGAATCTCGCTTACTCGAGTAATTGAATAAAGTAGTACAAGGATTTAAAATACTTGCACAATAAAAGTAGGGTTCAGATACTAGCTTACAAAGAATAAAGTAGTTCAAGGATTTAAAATACTTGCACAATAAAAGTAGGGTTCGGATACTAGCTTACAATATCCGTTGAATAAAGTAATACAAGGGTCTAGGATACTTGCCTGTTTGCTCAGCTACAAATAAATTCTAGCTTTAATAAAACTGCGTTGGAACGACCTAGCATTAACAAGTCGGCCTCTCCAATTAGTATATATAAACTAATATAAGTTCACACATACAAGACTCTAGTCATAATATAATTCTATCACATAGTTACGTAAGTCAATTTAATCTTGTCTTAGATTTAATAATTTTAGATTGTCTAGTCCATAAACATCAATATAGGCTTGAACACATAGCATTTCCAGTTACTGATATAAATCAACACATGTTTATCAAGTTTATAATCTCCCATTCGAAACTAGCATGCTCGTCCTAATCAAATTTTGAAGTCATATGTTTTCATGCCAGTAATTCACATACTTTAACTAATACAAGCTCATGCTTCAAGATCGATTACTAAGGTCATGTTATCACATAACAAGGTCAAACAATACTTAATATGTATGCTCGAGTAAACTACACACATATACTTTAATCGTCATAACTCATGCCCTAGGAATCCACTTTCTATGATTATGGGTGCACATGCAAAATCTCTGCTCAACAATACATATGACTAGCTAGCATGCTTGTAAATTATGACACATTTAACCATGATATTAGATCCTATAATACTTGTAAAGTAGTTATTGACAACTATTCTTCAAGGTTTCCTTTAGAAAGGTCTTTTAATGTCAAGCTATCAAAACCGATCACTCATGAAGCAAACATATGCCTTATGTTAGACTCCTTCACATATATATCTAAGTTACCTACACATGTTCACAAGATCAAAAATCGCAAGACAAAATCTTCAGTTTCTTATTTAAAAACGTCTTCAGTTTCTCCTTTGAAAATATCTTAAATCCATCAATCTTGTATGCTAACGTGCTCAACATTTTAAACTTGCATTTCAAGTTAATATAAACCTACTATCATGCTCATAACATCAGAATACATGCATGTTACTTATATGACAAAGCTCGCATTCAAAGCTACAAGTTTCATTTTCAAAACATAAGTTTTCCTTCATAAACCTTATACTTTCCTTTCATAAAACATGCTATCATGGCCATGTAATACCAAGAAGTTTATATTATGGATTAGTATCAGTTCGCATGCTTGACTAAAGGATACCATCATGCTAGCCTAGACAAAGAACGAAACAGAAGCAAAATTTTGCATTGCAGGGCTTGCGCAGCTATCAAGCATAAACCCAGCGCAGCTGCGCCGGTGTCTGGCCAGATATAGAGCCTGAACTGCTTCGGCAGTTTAATAACCCAACACAGAAAATTCTTACGAAATTCATTTTTAACATAACACATTGCTAATCTAACATATTTAGAATTTTGTATAACACTAAGTAACATAACCCAAATCAATTATTAACAAATACATGCTTAATTCCAAGAATCAAGAACTTAGCATTTTCAAAGAATTTGAAGAACAAGAATGGAAATGGTAGAAGGTATACCTCTGCAAATGGAAACTGAGCTTGCTGCTATCAAATTCCTCACTAATAAGTCTCACAGAACTTGTTCACTATAATACTATACTCAAGCCTAGCCTTGCTTCACAGAATTCCCAGCAAAAGAAAATTAGAGGGAAGAAGTGTTCTTATATAGGCAATTTGTATATCCGGTTCTTGACTTTGCTCCTCAAATCAAACTAATGAATTACATGATTGTATATTGGTTGATGAATGGTAGTTGAGAAACACTGTGTTGCCTACTCCCTTTGAAATCATTGGCTATTTTTGTGGAAATTGAGAAGAGTTATAGGGTAGCTAGCTAGCTCTTCACGTGGGAAGAATGAGATGGGCACATATATGGGACAAGGAATTCTCAGCAATATGTAAAGTGTAATACAACACTAAAGTCATATAATATATATACACATAGTATAAACTTAGGCTATATGTATTCATTCCAAATACATTTAAGTCCCAATGTTACTCCAAATAAGAAATTAATAATATCATGTATCAAGTAGAGGTACATATATATACCAACATATAATCCATGTACATTTTCTATTAACACCAGATATAATTCAAGTAGGCATTATTATTATTTACCATGGTTATCATTATAATTATAATAATTTAATAAAATCATTATCAAATAACAATAGTTTATTGATATTAATACAACGTAATAGGGTATACATATTAATGTCTACCACTCATATCATGCTACATAAGTCATATTATAATGTAACTCACATAATATAATTATGGTTACTATATAGTCTATATATAATATACATAGCCACATTAATATGTTACCTTGTACTATATATAATATATAGTTAACTACCATATATAAAAAGTTTACATATTGTATGCTTGTATAAAATAATTAATCAAGGAAATATAATATTATTATATTTATTAATCTCTTACTCATTAATTATTATTTATTCATAATAATTATAAATCAACAACAATAATAATTTCATACGTTATCAATTAATTACTCAAATATAAATAATTAATCCCGATTAAATCTCTACACTATATTCAAGAAATTTGAATATATAATTACTAACACTTTTATCAATATTCTGATATAAAAGTCTCAGGGTTAATCTACTAATTTAAATAACCATTAGTGATTACCTTTAATAAAAATCCTAGCATTTATTCGCATAGGTTAAATTCACATAAGCACATAACCACATAAGGTTTAAATAAGTTTAAAAAATTAATTCCTAAAAATTTTAAATCACATAAAAAATTAATAAGGAGCCTAGAATTCCTGGTCGTTACAGTGTCGTTCTGTTGTACGTGTGGTTCATGACACATTTGAGTCCTATCAGCATTTTCAGACATCATGGGTATTGCTTTACCTATGAGATAGCCATGTCCTACTCTTTCCGGCTAGCAGAGTGTACAGACGCGGCATCCTGGTTGGCCTTTTTGATGGCGATTGATCATCTATTTTCGATCTTGCCTTGCTCAGGGTTTAGCTCCTCTTACAGCTTCATCACTCATGCAGATGGTATGGATTACCTGCCCTTGGCGGGTTTGAGAGGGGTGACCATATATCATCCGTTGGCAGTCATGGGCCAGTTTGATATGTTTCAGAGCCTCCACCATTTTGAGGGGGCTATCAATTAGCGGATATCAGCTTCATCTTTGTCGTCAGTTGACCTTATCAGGACTTATGAGTATTGGACTCGTAGGGAGACAGTTAATTTCTCTACTAGCCATCTGGATCGATCTCCAGAGTATTCGACATGGTTGGAGGCCGATATTGCATTGGCTGCAGTTATTCACTCAGAGTCGAGCATTGATTCAGATGATGAGGAGCCTATGGAGGATCCTGATTCTTATACGGAGGATGATTTGTTTACTGGTTTGACAACATCTTTAGTTAGTGACCCCCGAGCATTCTGACTGGGACAGATCCAGCTCTCATTGATTTGTTAGCTCGGATGACCTTTGAGAGGGATCAGGCTAGAGTGCTGATGTTGACAGCCCTTTTTGGCTGGGATGCCACTTTTGCTGATAGAGACGAGGCTCGAGATATCCGGGACGCAGCATTTGTTAAGATTAAGGAGGCTTTAGTCGCCAGAGATACTGCTTTTATTGAGAGGGATGAGGCCATAGCTACCCGGGATGTTTATATTGCTGGCAGCACTGCACTCAGATCATATACACACAGTCTCGTTGGAGATTTGAGTGCCTTTATAGACGGGCACAGTAGTACTATGTAGATGGTTGTGGATATCCTATCCCGTATGGAGACCGTGGGACATGAGTTTACAGTTGCTTCTCCATCTTCTGAGAGGGATGCCATGTTGGCACTGCTATCCCATTTATCCAAGGGTTTATAGACTAGCTTTGGTTTTCCTGCACATACTAGATCAGCCATTTTTGTCATGTACAGGATACATTGTATATATCAAACAGTATTATATAGTAGGGAAATATAATTTGATTCACTTCCCTGTTGGATATGTATTGTCATTGCTGAGTGATTACCACTTCTTTCATGACTTGTTATTTTGATGTATCGTGAGCTTTTCCTTGATAGATTGACATTGAGATGTTGGAGAATACCTCAGCAGGGCCTGTTGACCAAGGAGGTTTAATAGTATTTGGGATTTATATGGTTTCGGTGTCTTGGGACTGGTTTTTATTGGTTTTTGTTTTTTTCTTGAAGGTCAGACCGCACCATGAATGGCTGCCTACGTACTCCCGGGTTGAGGGAGATAAGGTCATTCGTAGTTCAGGCTTCGCCTGAAAGGTTTGAAAAGTGTTCACTTTTGGGTTTAAACTTGGCTTTAATGGGTTTTTGAAATTTTTTTTGGTTTGACCGCATCGTGAATGGTTGCCTACGTACTCCCAGGTTGAGGGAGATCAGGTCATTCGTAGTTCGAGCTTCTGTGGAAACCCAAAATGATTTGATTGATTTGCAGGACCAGGATGATGGCTTGCAGGTGTTTCAGACATAGTACCTTTTCACTGTGTCTGAATTAATGAGCTGGAGAAATTCTTTCCCATCCATTTCTTGCAATCAAATTACTCCTCCTGTCAATACCTCTTTGACAATGAAAGGGCCTTCCCAATTCGGGGCAAACTTTCCTTTGGCTTTATCTTGATTGGCCAGAACTTTCTTCAATACCAAGTTATTTTCTTTGAATTACCGGAGTCGAACTTTCTTGTTGTATGATCGAGAAATCATTTCCTAATATAACCCCCCGTGGAAGATGGTTGTAGCCCTTTTTTCATCTATTATGATTGGCTGACATTTTCTGCATGATCTTCTTGATATTTTTGTTGCCCTCTTCGACAGCACCATTCATCTTGGGCCGATAGATGACGGAATTGAGATGCTTGATATGAAACTTGCTGCATAACTCTCTCATCATCTAGATGTTTAAATTTTTGGCGTTGTCTGATATGATCACCTCCAATTGTCCATATCAACAGACAACATTGTTTCTGATGAAACTAATGATTACCTCTTTGGTCACTTTGGGAAAAGAGGTAACTTCAACCTATTTGGTGAAGTAATCGATCATGGTGAAGATGAATCGATGATCATTACTCACTTTGGGTTCTATTAGCCCAATTACATCCATTCCCCACATGGAAAAGGCCATGGCGAACGCATATTGTATAGTTCGTTTGGAGGAGCGTGTATGGCATTTCCATGGACTAGGCATTGGTACCATCTTCTGACGTGATCATCACAGTCAGCTTTGAGAGAGATCTAGGAATGCCTGGTGCTCAATATTTTCTTGGCCATCAAATGACCGCTCATGTGCGGACCACAAACTCTGCTGTATACTTCATACATCAGTGTCTGGACTTGATCCTTATCAAGGCATCTTAAAAGGCCTACTCCAGTATCCCTTTTATAGAGTGCACCTCCGCTCAGATAGAACTTCATAGACATCTTCTGAATCCTCTTTCTTTCGACTTGGCTTACTCCAGCGGGTGCAGATCCATCTCGGAGATATTCTTTTATATCTTGATACAAAGGATGTTTGATAGGAGGTATTTCATCTTATACTTCTCCAATGTAATTTCCATATAATGGGGCCTTTTGGCTTGTGAATTTGATATCGGGAATTCCCCTTCTATCAGATATGTGGATTAAGGAAGCCAACGTTTCCAATGCATCAGCAAAGTTATTTCTACCTCGAGGGATGTGGAGGAAGGTTATCTCTTCAATCTCTATGGATATCTTGATAACCTTCCAATGATACGGCAACAAATGCAATTCTTTGGTGAGATACGCCCCGGTGGTTTGTGTAATAACCAACTCAGAATCCCCAAATACTAGTAAACGCTTGAAACCCATAGATTGAGCTCATTTCAACCCCATTATGCAGCCTTCATACTCAGCTGTGTTGTTGGTGTTGACAAAGTGCAACTTGGTAGCCACAGGATACTGCACTCCTATAAAAGAGACAAGGATTGCCCCAGCTCCGGCACCTTCCATATTCACTGCTCCATCAAAATATATTTTCCAAGGTTGGACTGTATTCTCTTGAGGTATCTGTTGAATTATCATAATCCCATCGTCCGGGAAATAAGTTTCCAAGGGTTCGAAATCCCCTGTCGGTGCTTCAGCCAATTGATCTGCAATCGCCTGACCTTTAATAGACTTTTGAGTTACGTTGAAAATGTCGAACTATTGTAGAATCAACTGTTATTTGGACAATCGACAATTCAACATTGTTTTGCTAAATACGTACTTTAATGGATCCATGCGAGATATGAGGTAGGTTGTGTGCCCGTGCAAATAATGTTGTAATCTCATGGAGACCTCGGCTAATGCATAACAGGTCCTCTCGATCTGGGAGTACTTCTGCTCGCCGCTGCTGAATCCTTTATTGAGGTAATAGATAGCTCTTTCCTTGCTTCTATCATCTTTCTGTTCCAGCATACAGCCCATTGCGTTGGCATTGACGGATAGGTACATAAACAGGGGAACTTTATCCCTTGGGGGTACCAAGAAAGGTGCTTCGATCAACTAATTCTTGATGAAAAGGAAGGCTTTTTGACAATCTCCATTCCATTTCATAGAGGAATTCTTCCTTAGCAGCTTGAAAATGGGTTCACATGTTGCCGTGAGCTGAGAAATGAACCTGCTTATTAAATTGATTCTCCCCAGGAATCCCCATATTTCCTTTTCTGTTCGGGGCACGGGCATCTTGATGATGGCTTTAATCTTGGCGGGATCTAGTTCAATGCCTCTATTGCTCACTAAAAATCCCAACAACTTGCCTAATTTTACACCAAAAGTACATTTAGCCGGATTCAGCTTTAGGTTGTACTTACGCAACCTGTTGAAAAGCTTTTTGAGATGGCTAATGTGGTCATCCTCCTCCGGAGATTTGACAATGATGTCATCCACATAGACCTCTATCTCTTTGTGCATCATGTCACGAAAAAGGGAGTGATGAAGGTTATCTTCTCCCTGTCCTCTTCAACGACCATGATTTAATGGTATCCAGCAAAGCAATCCACAAAAGAATATATGCCATACTGTGTTGTATTGTCTATCAGGATGTGGATGAAAGGTACTGGAAAGTTGTCTTTGAGACAAGCTTTGTTCAAATCCCGGTAGATCACGCATACTCATACCTTCCCCCCGGGCTTAGGCACTAGAACTATGTTTGACAGCCACTCCGGGTATGTGACACCATGATGTTACATGTTTTGAATTGTTTGACAACCTCTTCTTTGACTTTCAGACTCCATTCGGGTTTCAATCGCCTGAGCTTTTTCTTGACTGGCTTGAATCCATCTTTAATGGGCAGTCATTGGATAACAATGTCAATAGACAAGCCAATCATGTCTTCATGTGACCATGCAAACACATCCTGGAACTGAGTTAAGAGTTCAATTAGGTCGGCTTTTTGGTCTTTGGTGAGGTATATGCCTATCTGGATTTCTTTGAGGTTTTTTGAGGTTCCGATATTGACAGTGGTGGTTTGATCGAGGTTGGGTTTGGATTTTTCTTCGACCCATTCTTTGATCTCCTCGGGCACCTCATAGTCATCTATCTCCTCTTGATCAATCTACATCAAATCGAAGTCTAGTTCTACATCAAAGTTGTAGTTATTGTGAAAATTTGGCATCTCATCAGCAGGTACAAACAAATCCATTTCTGGAGTCTTGAAAACAAAATGCTTTCACTTTAATATATGAGACTGTTTAAACATACAAAGCATTTAGCAAAAGTATGACAAAATTAACTGCTATAGCTGTACAACAAAATAAGCAATAAATGAAACGTTGTTATAGGGCAGATGGACTTTCTGCCCTTTTACCCTTTTTGAATGAGGCATAGGGTGCTGCTCCAATTGTCCAATGTCCAGTCCTCATGAATAGGGAGGATATAGGAGTTGTGCTCGTCTGCCTCATCTTTGATGACGACTGAGACATCCTTCAGATCAGGGTCGGGGTTCTTCTTTGAACCGCTATCTTTATCCCTCTTGACGCAAAGGATTCGGATATGATCTTCTTCATCACTGTCTAGGATATCATCGTTCATACCCTCGTAATGCATCAAAAAAAATATATTGGCAACTGGATCTCGTCCTTCGCGTAGGAACTTTTCTTTTCCCTTTTTGCTCTCCCCCTTAAGCTTTGGGGCTTTTCTCTCACTCATTGGTATGACTGGAGGAAACAGCATCGCTGACACAGTAGCAGGAATCTTCCTTATTGGTTTTATAAACCCAGCATCAGTGAGGCTTGGCAGCAGGATAGTGGAAGCTAGAACCGTTGGACGCTTATGTTGGTTCCTATGGTTCGCTCTAGATAAATAGCCCAATCCTACTTTCCCTGACTAGCTAGGGATTTGTACTGGATTCTTGATTCCTTGCTGATTTTTCCCTAACCCTTTTCCAGGGCAGAATCCCAGGGATATCATTTCCTGACCGACTGTCATTACTTCGGGGGAAACTTTTGTTTTTAGGGCTGGTGCCCCAACAGGTATGTATTGAGTATTGCTCACCTCCAAGGCTTGAAAACTGATAGGCTCCACCCCCTCGTTGAGACTGATTACCGGCATATCGCTCTGTTTGAAAATCGAATATTCTGGCTCGGCATTTACTATGATCAGATTGCCATAAATAATGTACTTGAGTTGCTGATGAAGGGTGGATGGAACTACTCCTGCCATGTGGATCCATGGTCTTCCCAATAACAAATTATATCCAGTGGTAATGTTGAGTACCTGAAAGGATATATAGAAAATAGGGGACCAATCTCCAGTGGAAGCCCAATCTCTCCCACAGCCTCTCAGCGAGGTCCATCGAAAGCCCGGATAACAACATGACTGGTACGAATCCGATTTGGGTTAATCTTTATTTTTTCCAAGGTGTCGTAGGGACAGATGTTCAGAGACGATCCTTCATCTATCAGCACACCTCCGATCACATACCATGATGACATCACTACTATGTGCAGTGACTTGCAATGACTCATCCCCTCTGCGGGTATGTCATCGTCAGTAAAGGATATCACGTTGTTGTTGAAGATGTGCTCTATCACGTGACGGTACTTCTCAATATCTACTGTCTTTGACAGATGTGCTTCCTCCAGTACGTTCACCAGAATTTTGTGATGATTCTCTGAGGATAAGATTAGATCCAGGATGGATATCTGTTTTGGTGCCTCTTTAAAACTTTGCACCACCTTAATTTTATTATGCCCCATTTAGATGAGGAATTCTTCAATTTTCTCTTTAGCCACTTTCCCCTTAGCTTTAATGACTTAATTGATCACCCGCTGAGGCAGGTATAGCCGGTTTTCCTTTGATACGTTGGCAATATTGTTCGAGGTTGAACCTTCATCCTTCCCATAGTTCCATGGGACTCTTTTCAGGATGATGACAGGATATTGTGGTCTGAAGGGCAATATTAAAGGCTCGGGCGTAGTCACCTTCACTGGATCTGTACTTCTTAGACCCCTTTCCCTTGCAGTATCAGGGGTGTGATGGCCTTTCTCACAGGAAATTACAGCTACTACCTCCTGATTCCATGCCATGGGAATAAAGAGTGCTTCCTCATCGGGATAACCATAATCTTGATTTGCCTTCATTAGCTCACCACTTTCAATTAGATTTTGAATCAGGTGGCGAAGTCCCAAACAAACCTCGATGTTATGACCGGGCGCGTTGGAATGATACTGACAGATTTGGTCAGGCTTGAACTTCCTGGATCGAGGGTTCACCGGGGGTAACAAATCCGTAAACATACCCTCATTGATCAGCATTTGGAGGATTTCTTTCATAGGCTGATTCAAATTAGTGAAATTCCTCTGGAAGGTGAATTCCCTATCAGCTTGGAAATTTTTTTCCTTGGCCACCTTGTTGTCCCAAGGTTCACGCTCATGAAACCGGTAATGATTCCTCATTGCAATTGGACTGATTTCAGGTGTAGGAGGACTTGATTCATGCTGGTTGGTCTGATTTATCAGCTATCTGGTTATCTGATGTTGATACACGACCAGCTCCACCAACTGTCTAATCTGTTCATTAATGGACTTGATTTCCTGTTCCATCAGGAACTGCTTCTCTGAGAACTCCCAACTGTCTGGGCTATTGGTACTTGATTGGGTTGACTTTCCAACATACCAGAGGTATTTTGATCCTTCTCCGTTCTTTGTACTAATCAGATTGACACTCTCCTCATTGTGTTGAGAGAGAGGATTATCTTGCACATGTGGTTGCTCTTGCTTTGTCACTACAATCTCTCTGTTATCTATCAAGTCTTGGATTTTGTGCTTGAGAGACCAACAGTCTTGTGTATCTTGGCCCGGTGCTCCGAAATGGTATGCACACTTTTTACTCGGGTCGAAATTCCGTCAGATGGAACTGGCTGGCAAAAGGAGCTGAACAATCTTCTTTTGTGTTGTCAGCAGTTTCAGCACATTTTTTAGTGAATCTCCCAAGGGGGTGAATGTTCTTCGATGTCTGGCGTCTCCCGTTCTCTGAAATGGAGGGTTAGAAGGTTGTGTAGGAGCTTGGAAAGGGGGATAGTTTCTCCTTTGAATAGGCAAACTGCTCGAATTGCCTCTCTGATTCTGTCCCTAAAGTATCAAGGACACCTCCTCTTCTTTCTTCTTGTGTACTCTCCGAGGATTACTCCCATAGATTCTAGATTGAATATGTTCGACCACGGCTTCTAAGGCGGTAAGATCTTTTATCTTCCCAGAATTTAGCCCCATTTCGGCCATCTCTCCGTGTTTGATAATCTCCGAGAATGGTTTTCCTATACCTGCTAGGACCCTCTCGTAATACGGAGCTTCTTGAATGTCGATGAAGGTCAGGACTATCTCAGTCTTTGTCATAGGAAGGGTGACTTGTGTCGCCATCCGTCTCCATCATTGGGCATACTCTCGAAATGACTCAGTGTTTTGCTTGACTTTGGTGATTTGATATCTATCTGGAGCCATCTGAGTTTGGAAGCTGTATTGATTGAGGAAGGCATGTGCTAACTCTTCCCAGCTGTGAATTTTTGAATTGTCTAGTCGGGCATACCAGGCTCTAGCCTCTCCGGTTAGACTTTTTTGGAATAATTGCATCCTGAGCTTCTCGTCCCCTGCATAGGAACCAAGCTCTCCAGTGAATACTTTCAAATGGATGTAAAGATCTCCTAATCCATCATATTTCTCAAAATCAGGGACTTAAAACTTGTCTGGATAACGAGCCCTTGGGAATATACATAAATTTGAGTAATTGACACTCCCAAATGCCCCAGTCCCTTTGATGGACCAGATTATTTCTTCCATTTGCTGTACCTTTTTTAGAATATTACCAGCTTCCTATTCTTTGTTGAGGTTGAGATTTCTAGGGTTTTGTTTGTCAGATCCTGGTTTTGAGGCTCAGGAACCTGACTATCTTTCTTTCCAATATCTTAAATGCTACCTGGTGTAGATGATTCTATATGACTAGGTGTTTGTTTACCCTGAAGACCTTTGCTTTGTTCTTCTAAAAAAATAGCCAATTCTGCTATCTAGTTCTTTAATCCTTCAAACTCTTCCCTAGAGATGGGGGTGGATTCAGGTTGAGCACTTGAAGCCATATTTGGAGATGGGCTTAGTGCCTTCTCAGATTTTAATCTGGAGATGGAACCAATTTTTTCCTACAATAAAAGTAGGTGTGTTAATTTTCGATGTAGGTATCAGCCGGATGCATGCTATGCAATGTGTTTATTTTTGAGATTTTTTAATCTTATCTTGTAAAACAAAGGTCAGTTATTTTGATTATAGGATAGGATGACAGGATTTACAAGACATGGAATGTATATTCACATTGAATCTTGAAATTTACATTTGAATTGGAAAATTTACATTGAATTGAAAGAGGAAGGCATGAAGAAGCTTCCCTTCGGATTTGGTTAATCAGAGGCTGGCCTATCTTAGGCTACTCTCGCGATTTTTCGGCATGAAGGTCCCCAGATCTTCGCAATCTACTAGAGGGAAAATTAATCTGATCTTTTAATTGGAGCGGATCTGAGTGGTGCCTTTCCTGAGCCTCGCAGGATTAATCTCCTTTGAGTCCAATAATCAAACACCGACAGGTTCGCCTCCTAGTGGAGGAATCACACAGCATACATTCACATACATCGTGTCTCATCGTATAAAATGATGATATTTGTGCAAAGCACTAACATAAAGCATTAAAGCATTTATCCACATCCATTCAATGTAAAACACAACATCCACACACATGCAGATTTAAAAGGGAAATTTTGAAAAGATTTGAGCGCGGCCTAAGCCCTCTACTGTCCCCAGCAGAGTCGCCACCTGTCGACGTCGAAAAAAATCTTCTCTTTGGACAGATCTTCCTCTCCCTAAATTTTGTTGTTTACCACCCTTGTTTGTCTTATTTGTTTTATGAAGGGTGAAATTTTTAGGAAAAGGCCAACATGTATCATGTCGACGATTTTGAAAGGTTTACAGAGTCTCCAGTTGGTATAATTTGAAATAGTTGTACCAACTCAATCGAGTTTTGTTTGATTTTTTGCAGGTAGGCCCAATTACTGGACGCTGTCAAAACTTGACCTTGGAAACCGAGATTCTTAAAGTTCGGGGGATTGGTTAAGCGGAGGGATGGTGTTAGGCACCCCCAACTTCCATGAAACACGGTTACCGCATCTTTTCAATATTTTCCTTTTTTATTTGCAATATGTGTGTGTATGCTGGAAGTAATTGAGCCTACATTTGTTTGATTTGAAAGTAGTGACATGCTTCGTTGGACCTATATATGAAGGGTTTGATTTGTGTGAAAAGTCCATTTTTTTAGACAAGATATGAAAATGACATTTTGAAAGGTGGTTTTCTAACCCTTTCTCTGGCATAGTAATTAAAACTAGTTGATACTTCCATTTTATTCTATTCAGCCTTTGGCTCGATTTGGATGTTTATTGTCGGGATACGAAGCATCCTCGACCACAGAATGTATATACAAGTGTTGGTCTTCTTATGGGCATGACAGCCATCGAAGTGACTCTAGCACTACAAACCATATTTCACTATGTTTGAGACCTTAAATTCGGATAACCGTTTTAAGGTCCATCGGATGTACATTTTACAGAAAAATTGGCATGATATGTTTACAATATGGAGTTGTCCATCGTGGGAATCAAATTTAGATTAGTGCATTTTATCATTAATCCCACGATTCCTAGGCTCACAGAAAATAGCCAAGAAAACCTACACATCACAGATATTCACAGAAAATGCAAACTATACTCTAGACGTCGCAAAACAAAGGATTCGCCAGTTAAATCCTTGCTTGCGCGTAGCCAAAGCTTTTTGTTTCCACTAGTTTTGGATCTAGGGTCACGTAGTCGTTTTAATATTTACAAAGCTATAAAAATACTAGATTTAAATAAATCTTAGCCATTCTAGCTTCCCGGTTCCGGTTTGACCGATTTTGAACCGTTTGAAAGTTAGAAAACGCTAGATTAAGATAAATCTAATCCACAATATTTACATCAGTGCAGATTCATATCAAATGAATATTTAAATCAAATATTTAATCACATTGAATAAAGAATATATATATATATATATACTTATATATATAAAATGTAAAGGGCCACGGATTTCCAATTCAGGCCCGACGAAGAAATGTAAATATATATATATATATATATATATATATATATATATATATATATATATATATATATATATATATATATATATATATATATATATATAAAAGCGGTAAAGGGCCACGGATTTTCAATCCAGGTCCTACGAAGAAATGTAAATATATATATATATATATATATATATATATATGTTTTAAAACTGTAAAGAGCCACGAATTTTTAATCCAGGCTCAACTGAAATGTAAATATATATATATATATATATATATATATATATATATATATATATAAAAGCTATAAAGAGGCCATTAATTAACAATCCAGGCTCGACTGAAATGTAAATATTTATATATTTATATAAGCTGTAAAGAGGCTATTAATTAGCAATCCAGGCCCGACTGAATTGAAAGTTAGTATATATATAGTCAGTTATATATATAATAAAGCTGAAAAAGGCTACGAATCAGCGATCCAGGCCAAACGAAATAGTAAATATATATATATATATAAGCGATAAAAAGCCTCTGATTAGCAATTCAGGTTGTGCAAACAGAAAAAAATGTATATATATACTTATATATACTAAAAAGTAAGCTACAAAGGCCACGGATTTGAAATCCGAGCAAAACCAGAAGATAAAACTTTATGTGCACGTTCACATATACGTAATAAAGTAGGAAATAGTTCCTGATCGTAAAAAAACTTACAATGGACTGCTCCACGGGCTCTTTTCCACTCAGAGGGCTTTAAATAGTGGTTTTCACCTGTTAATTTTTGATATGTTGTAGAATATATGTGTGCAGACGTATTGGAATGTTAAAATCTAGGTTTGGAGTACTAGAAGAGGGGCTAAAGATCGAAATAGGTGGAGTTTCTCTATATTTTTTTATTTTTTTCCTTATTTTGCAAGGGTGGGGGTCTTATTTATAGACCAGATGGTATTAGGTCTACCTGCGGCAGCCGCAGGTAGAGGTACGGCTCCTCGAGTGAGGCCCACTCCCGTGGGTCTCGTCATCTCGAAGTATGTGCACTCCGACCAACACTGGTATGCTTCGAACCTTCATAAGTTTTAATTTGGGCATCCGTTTGAGGCGTGTTATACCTTTCCCGAAAGCCCTTTCCAAAAGCGACACAATGACATGGGATTTAACCTTTTCAGAATCCAGGAAGATGAGTTTATAACCAGATCTTCATTTTTTTACAGTCTGTTCGTTGAGCTGTCTTGTGCTGTTTTCATCCGGGGTTGATGTTATGGCTCTTTCTGACCCTCATTGCATCAATTTGGCTTGATTTTGACTTGATTTGGCTTCAAGTTGATAAAATGACCGTTTTGACCTTCTAGGGGTTGTCTCTTGTATTGGCAAGGTTTTCGACTATTTTCGTGGGGTTGTTTCCAAGGTTTGATCCCAGTTGACTCTACCCTTCCTCAGGGTTGTCTTCGAAGTTGCCTTGGTCTCCCAGGGTTGTCTCTGGGGATGATTTGATGCTTTGGGGCTGTCTTCAAAGGTTGATCTAGTCTCCCGGGGTTATTGTCGGGGTTGCTGTATCTCTCGGGGTTGTTATCGGGGCTTGACTTGACATCCCAGTGCTGCCGGGGCTTGACTTGACATCCCGGTGTTGTGGCCGGGGTTGAGTTTGATCTCCTGGTGTTGTCGTCGGGGCTTCTATATCTCTCGAGGTTGTCGTTGGGGCTTCACTTGACATCCCGGTGTTGTGGTCGGGGTTGAGTTTGATCTCCCGGTGTTGTCGTCAGGGCTTCTGTATCTCCGGGGTTGTCGTCTGGGCTTGACGTGACATTCCTGTGTTGTCGGGGCTTGACTTGACATCCCGGTGTTGCTGGGGCTAAAAGATAGTTTTGCCCTCCTACAGGGTTAGTAACAGAAATGCAAAATTTTGAGTGTCTGCAGTGATAGTAGTACAAGTGATCCTTAGACTTGAGATCATCATAATATGTTGTGTATAATAAGTTATACTTTGACATGTCCCTTAATACCCTTAGGGTATATCAAAGGGTATGCTTGGATGTAATAAGTTATATATGTAGATAATGAATTATCAATAAAGAATCTACCACTTCTAGTAAAAGAAGAGAATGTCCTATGTGATTCGATAAAAGACAACCTAGGAATCCTTGGCCAAGGTGGAATGAAATTAGAAAGAAGATTCTAATTTGCATTATTTGGAGTTGTGTATTTGAGAAACAAAATACATATAATTAAATAAAATAAGACTTAACAGTAATTCCATGTCTTATATTTAATCGGGACGTTATATGGTAGAAGGATTGAATTATACAGTAACTATTTACTCAAAAGTTTTTTACGATTAATGTTGAAATCTATATTATTTGGAAAGTCATTGAACGCTAAGGGGGTTTACCCTTATTGTAGAATAAATGTTATTTATTTAAATATATTAAATAATTTAATTTATTTATTTAAATAAGATTAGAATTGTTCTAGTTAATTTATTCATAGCCAATTCAATATGGATAACCTAAAGGGTCACACCATAAAAGAAAAAATATTTTTTAAGAAGTTAATGGCATAATTGTAATAATAAGTTAAGTGTATTTAATTTAATTTATGGTGATAGAATAAATTAAATAGCTTAATATTTATTATTTAATATTTTGAAAATATTAAATATAAATTAATAAGAGGAGGCTTATTATTATTACTATTAGTTTAATTCCTAAAAGAGTTTAAAAATTAATTAATAAAAGTACTTTCATATATTCCTAATAGGATTAGGAGCATATTTAATTAAAGGAGTTTAATTAATTAAATAAAATCATATTTCTAAATGGTTTAGGAGTGTTGCCTACATCTATAAAGAAGATGAGTTTTATTATGATTTAGGGTTACTGACAATTCCAATAGTTGGGAGAGTACGTATATTCTATAGAGATAGAATCTAGGATTTTGCCAAACACCTATCTTTTTGAATATTTGTTCTTCCTTGGTGGATCACCTCTAGAGGTCAAACACTTGGGTGGCTAACGTTGATCAAAGGAATGAATCAAACCCGGTGGATTCAAGTTGAACGTGAAAAAGAAATGGAGGAGAGAACTCCTACCTGAGGAAGCTAGTTTCTACAAGGGTATGAATATGATCTTCATCTGTTTTTTATTGGATTGATAATTAAGCACAAAGTATGATTATGGTGATGGTTTGTATGAAAATTTTAAATTCTGTTTTATCGTGCTTTCGCTACTTTTATGTGACTTGATTGCATGATCACGCTATATAAAAACCTAACAAACATTTCCATAAATTATTTAGCCATGATTTCATCTATGGAAACCATACCACAACATATACACAAATACATATAAAGTCCGATTAAAGTCCATTATTATCTTGTTCATCCATCCTAATGCTTGGGGTTAAATTTTAATTATTTGATTTACTTGTTATGCTTGATTAAGGTGTTTAATAAGGGTTTACTCCTTCATATCCACCTTATAACTTCAAGATCACCCCCATGATCTTCACTTAACCAACCACCAACAACTACTTCATCAAGAAATAACAAGATGAAGAGATGGTGGTTTGAGATTTACCTCTTGTAGCTTCTTCTGCTCCTTCTCCTTCCTAGCTTGGTTTAATCTTGAATCTTGGTCTCCTTCTTCTCCTCTATGTCTGTCCTCTCTCTCTCTCTCTCTCTCTTTCTTCTCTTGCTTCCTTTTGCTCTCTTTAGATTCTCCCAACACTTCGAAAATTTTTGGCTAACAAATGAATATGCTAGCACTTGATTTGCTTATATAAAACATAGTTTCTCTTCTTTACAAGTTGGTCACCTAACTTAAGTCATACAAGGTCTTATCCCTCATGTTTAATAACTTACTAATCACCCCCTTGAGTTATCCTAATCAAACCACAATTAAAACTAACTCAAGGCACTTAATAACCACTTAATGGCCAAAATCACTTAATGAAATATTGGCCATCATTGCATATGTCTTAAATGTGGTGAGTCATGCTAGATGACCCACCAAAACTCCTCCCCTAGCCCAAAAATTCGGCCACCCCTTGTCCATTTTTCCCCTAATCCTGCTTTTTAGCTTGATGAGTCATTGCTACATTATCCCACATGGGATAATGCCCAACTCATGCAACTTTGGCTCCAAGTCTTAGGTTTGGCTCCTAAGGCTTGAGTTATGGCTCAACCCTAAGCCAAGACACTATTAACCCTTGACTAAACCCTAGACTAGCTTCTCAAACCCTAGGCTCAACCCTTGGCTCAAACTTTGGCTCAACCCTATCCACTTTCCAAAATTCTTTGTCAAGCTTTAGAATCCTTAGGTTTAGTTAGTCTAAATAATTCTAGTTAAACTTTTTCTTATCCAGTTAGGTTTTCTCACCTTTTCAGTTACTATTCATAATCTGCTCGGTTAGTCTAAAAATCGACTTTCAATTTTTGAAAATCCAATTTCGCCATCGATCCCCATTTTCCGAATAAATAATATGTCGTAATTCAAAATTTCAAAAAAACGAGTTTGCATTTTTAGCGTGAATAGTGTTTTTAAGTGTGACGCCCCAAAAATAGGTTCACACAACCCATTCTGAGTCACCAAATACATGGTACAGAATCTAAACACAAATCTTTTTATATCAAACGGTCGTGCAAAATACGACCACACAAACTGTGAGCTTCAATACATATCGTATATAATACGAAAATATAAACACTCAAATAAGTCCTCATTACAATTATTATCACACTATTTTAAAATAGTGAGGACTACTATAGCACTATCTTGGACCATCACTCCATTTCCCGACTAGTCCCAGCTATATTCTCATTTCCTGAAGAGAAAAATGAAAAAAAAAGGGTGAGCTCAACTAGCCCAGTAAAGAATATTATGACTAAGATAATGAAGAATAAATTATCATTAGCCTTCAATAAATCAGATAAAATATTATAGACAACAAGTTTTAGATCAACAACTGCAGTGGAAATAACAATCCATTAGAAGAGTTAAGTAGAGAATGATGACTACTATTTTCTATGATATAAAAGTCCATCATCAATATTTTATCCCTGTAACACCAATCAATAATATTTTTAATCAATGAATTATCCATGCACTACGGGCCAAGGATATTCGTTTGTATCATCAGTGGTCATGATCATGTCAAACACCTGTCCATCTTTGCACTACAGCCCAAAGATATTAATAAATCAACTTCTCATCTTTGCACTACGGGCCAAAGATATTCATAAATCAACAGCTCATCTTTGCACTACGGGCCAAAGATATTCATCAATCAACGGTTCATCTTTGCACTACGAGTCAAAGATATTCATCAATCAACAGTTCATCTTTGCACTACGGGCCAAAGATAACTTTCACCACAATTTAAGTTTGAGGATTATGACAATGATATTAAGAACGAATCAAGTGAGATAAAGGATAAATATTAGAGATTTATAATTCAATTTATCAAGAGTTCAAGAATATTCAAATTGTCAATATGAAGATCAAAACGTGGATCCAATTTTAAGAATAAGATTCATAAAAGATAGTAGGAAAAGAAAATAAATTTCATCGTGAATAGTACTCCGGCATGAATAGTATCCCAGATGAATAGTACTCTGGCATGAATAGTACCCCAGATGAAAAGGTAAAAATTTCATAAGAAAGTTCAGACCAATATTCTGGTGAAATGATATTAGAAGAAGCGCAAAACTCAAGGAATTTTTAATCATTTCAGGAATTATAGAAGCAATACTTACCATAGTAAGTTTAAATTTGGGAATGTGAAATGAAATATTATCACTTACATACTATAGAGTATGAAAAAAAATAATATTCCTTACGAATATTGAACGAAAACAACATCCTTTACGAGAAAAATAATATCCTATACTTTAATAAGAAAGTAGTTCTGACTGGAATAACGGAGATTATGTTGAAGAAATTTTGTACTATTATCCACACTCAAAGTATCCTTATACTCACAAAAAATACGCTCAATAGTATAGAGAAAGAATTTTCTGATTCTGGTGTGATTTTCATTTCTAACTAAGCAACCTATTTATAGGAAAATGCCAGAACACCACTTCTGACCAATTTCTCCTATGGATGATTTTTTTTTATTGCAGCATACTAACAAGGACACCACATGCTCACCTCCACCCCTTTTCCCTTGTACATGTTTTTAATTTCAAAACCATTTATAATGATTAAACAATTCAAATTCAATTTGCTCTCTTCCACCTCATTTTATTCTTATACGATGCATTTATTATAATAATGTTACCATTCAAATTATAAAATTATACTATTATATTATCACATTATACAATTATAATGTAATATTATAATAATATATTTGAATGAATTATTTTATCGGAGAAAATAAAATGATAACTTTCAAAAATGTCTCATGCTAAAAATTCCTCAATTTATATCAAAATTGAAAAAATATTTACTTATCATAATTATCAACAATTAATTATTATTCTTAATTAATATTACAGAATCACAATATTGACAACTAGGTCGTTCCCAAGAAAGAGGGGCTTTCCAATAAGAATTTCTTCTCATTGGCGCGCAATTATATAACCTAACCCCTTTCCTCGACAGAACTTTCTAGACATTGTCAATAATGCTATCTAATAATATTATTTCAATAATATGTGTGACAATTATTGATATAATAATGTGAAATATTGTGCAGTGATTACTGTGACAATTATTGGATCAATAATATAAAATGCTATGCAATTATCAATGTAGCTATTATTGAATCAATAATATAAAATACTGAACAGTAATTACTGTAACAATCATTGAATGAGTGACTTCGTACGTAAGAATTAATAATTAGGAATACTGTGCAATACCGTGTGCTACTGTGCAACAACGCGTATTACTGTACTTTAACCACAGGGTATTTCAACAGTTTAACGGTAAAAGTTTTACCGTTATTTTAAGAAAACTTATTCTTGTTATTTTCTTCATCCGACAGTTTTCCGTTATGGGGCCCATCAATGACTGTGCCGTCGTACGAATATTCTCCGACAAAAAGAAAATTCTCCGACACAATGAATATTTTATGATCACTTGCTTATTTTGTAAAATTTGCACATATCAACCATAACTTATCACATTTATCAAATCAACACCTTACTATTTAAAATAATAGATAGAGAAAATTAAATCTTATTCATAAAAAGCTGGGGTCTTACAACCTCTCCTCCTTATGAAATTTCGTCCTCAAAATTGACGTACGTACCTGGTATTTCGAAAAGGTGAGGATACCTTACTTTTATTTCCGATTCTAACTCCCAGGTCATTTCCTCGATATCATGGTTTCTCCACAAAATTTTGACTTGAGGTATAATCTTTGAGCGTAGAACATGTTCCTTCTTATCCAAGATCTTGACAGGTACCTCCTCATACGTTAAATATTCGGCTATCTCGTCTGGTTCTAATTCAATAATGCGGTTTGGGTCTTTTAAATATTCGCGTAGCATGGATATGTGAAAAATGTTATGAACATGAGACATGCTTGGGGGTAAGGCGAGTCTATAGGCCACAGTTCCTACTCGATCGAGGATTTCAAATGGACATATAAATCGTGGGTTGAGCTTTCCTCTCTTTTCGAATCTCGTGACTCCTTTCCATGGAGCAACACGTAACAATACATGGTCTCCGACATTAAATTCCACGTCTCTTCGATGAAGATCAGCTTAACTCTTTTGTCGATCTTGTGCTGTTTGTATACGTTGTCGGATCATTTGAATCTTTTTCGTAGTCATACGTACTAACTCCGGTCCCAACAATGTTGCTTCACCCACCTCGTCCTAGCATCCTGGAGAACGACACTTTCTTCCATACAATGCCTTGAATGGAGCCATGAGTCGGTTTTACTAGTATATTTGACATCATCACATGGGTCCTTGGAGTCTTTAACTCTATCTCCATCCTTTGTAAGTCATACAAAATGGGCCTTTGTGTTGACAATTTCGCACTCGTACCCACATATAATCTTTTACTCAACGCGTCAGCTATCACGTTCGCTTTTCCAGGATGATATTGGATGGTATGATCGTAATCTTTTAACAGCTCAAGCCAACGTCGTTGTCGCATGTTGAGTTCGTTTTATGTGAAGAAATATTTGAGGCTTTTGGAGTATATTAGGATGTCATCAATAAAGACGACCACGAAATGATCCAAATATTTCTCAATATTCGGTTCATCATGTCTATGAACACAGCATGGACATTGGTCAATCTGAAAGACATAACTAGAAATTTTTAATGCCCGTATCGAGTTCTAAAGGCAGTCTTTGGAATGTCATCAGTTTTAATCTTTAACTGATGAAATCCAGAACGAAGATTGATCTTTGAAAAGAATTACGCACCTTGCAACTGGTCAAACCGGTCATCAATGCGAGGTAATGGATACCTATTCTTGATGGTGACATGGTTCAACTCCCGATAGTCAATACAAAGTCGCATACTCCCGTCTTTCTTCTTTACGAATAAAATAGAAGCACCCCAAGGCGATGTACTAGGACGTATAAAGCTGATGTCTAATAACTCCTGTAGTTGGACCTTTAACTCCTGTAGTTCAATAGGAGCCATTTGATATGGGGTTTTAGAAATGGGTTTTGTACCGGGTTCAAGGTCAATAAAGAATTCAACTTCACGTTCCGGGGGTAGACCAGGAAGTTCTTCGGGAAAAACATCAGGAAACTTATTAACAACAGAAATATCATTCAAATCTGACGTATTCTGGTTTAAATCAGTGACATGGGCTAAGAAAGCTTGGCATCCGTTTTTCAATAAACGAATAGCTTTATGACTTGAAATGACATTGATTGATTTTAGTTGTTTGGTTGTTTGAATTCACACAACAGGTTGGTTAGGAATATGAAAACTAACAACCTTACGAAAATAATCAATTTTGGCATGATAATTGGTTAACCAATCGATTCCTAAAATCACAGCAAATGCAAAGTATTTTCAAAGATATAAGATCAACAGGTAATGTGAGGGTGCCAATTTGAATCAAATAAGATTTGTAAACTGTGGATGTAACGAAGGTTTCTCCCAACAGAGTTTCAACAGATAAGTCAAAGTCTCTTTTCTCATGAGTCAAGTTCAAACGTTGAGCACAAATAGGTGAAATAAAGAAAGGGTAGAACCGGTATCTAATAAGGTATAGACTTCGCGAGATTTTATGATTAGCTTACCCGTGATAACTTCATTTAGGTTCCTCGCTTTTTGGGTAGTCACGACAAAAGCACTTTGACTTGTCCGGGACAGCCTTTGGAGTCACCATCCCAGCTGGACTTGACTTTGCTATAAAGCATATACCACCCTCAATTGCTTCGTCACACTCCTGATCCATAATCTGAATCATTACTCTTCAATCCATATCGAATTGGGGTTGACCGTTCTGCACAGGGTAATTCCAAACTCAATGTTGGATTCTCCTAATTGCTGTCCAAAAAGTGAAATCCATATCGTCTATTTTGGCCTTCTTGGATCGGACGTCTCTTTCTACAATATCAACGTGTCATACGACTTTTACCCAGGCATCTTCCATTCTCACTCGTTCAGTTGTTTCTTCTTTCAGCTGGTCTTTGACATTTGCATTCTCAAATTCCAGCTCTATTATCATATGCTTTGCCAGAGAAAGCTTCTGTTCAAGCTTTGTATATCGGGTAGCAAAATCTTGAATTGTTGCATCCCTTTGTTCCATGATCGCCTGTTGTTCTTCACCTTGATCTTCTAACTCACGAATACAATCTTGCAGTTCTACATTTCGATCATAAAATTCTCCTAATAAATCCTCCTCAGGGTTCTCTTCTTCCTCACTCTCAGCTGCTACCTCTACGACTAGCTCAGGTGCAACTATTAATTATTCACTCACTACATGAATATCTCTAATTTCTTCTTCGCCTGACATCTGTTGCTCCGTTTCGGTGTTAACAAAATAGATACAAACGCGTGTAAGTATACACGGTCGACAAGTAATATATGATAAATCAAGATCGTTCCCACGGAGAAAAGTAATTATATTTAAACTATCATGCAACAATTCTATAGCTATTTTCAGCTGTTTAAACGAGTAATCAAAGTGTGAATGAATAACTAGAATGATTTTTAGGTGTAATTAACTAATTAACAGACGATGGATTCAAATTGGAGAAATATGGGATCCTAATGTCACTTATTACGCCATCCAGTCTATACACCTCATGTTATGCTAATCAATTACTACATAATGCTAGTCAAGAGCACGAATATGAGAAATGGCTATCTTTCAATATACCAATTCCATATCATATAAAATCCACAAAAGAGATAGAATTCATATAAACATCAATAAAACCTAAATCACTATATGTCTATGTGACTTATAAGCCATATCGATTGAAGTGCAAACTCTCAATTGACTACATATGGTAAGCCGGTATATGCCTATCCGGATTACGAATCACAAAATTCATCGCATGCAAATTTTATGAACATATGCTAGCATGGTTAAATCTAAGTTGGTACTTCCTCTTTCAATTCCATACAAACTATTACGGTAGAAGGTGATCAAGCATCTAATCAATCAATACAACCAAGCTAGGCATTCAATACACAATCAATTACACATAAAAAAGAGGTATATCGAGCTAGATTAAACAATAAGATCCATTAGAATCCCATAATGGTGGTTAGTTCATCTCTGAACCAATAACCATTATGGGATTTGATCTAAGCATTGAAAAATATAAAATGAGAGCAAAGGGATAAAGAGATGATGAGAATGCAAATCTGATGTTCCTCTATCCACAATAAGCTTCCAAGCTCCAATTCAGATCACAATCAATCCAAGTATAAACCCTAGAATGGAAATCAACTTAGAACTAGAAGAGAGAAGTAGTGAAGCTCCAAACCCTCTCTAGCTCTCTAAAACCTTAGAATAGTAAAATAAAACTGAATTATGAATACTCCTCCTCGTCCTTTGCAAAATACACCCCTATATGGAATACATGCTCAGCAGAAAAATTAAATAAAAAGTTAATTTTTGTTCTCAGTCTTGACCGGCGCGGCTGCGCGGCCCCATAGTATATTTGGGGACGCGTGCGCGCGCTTGTCCAGAGTGCTCTCTGGATTCTACAACTCGGCGTGGGTGCGCGTCTTCTCTTCTTTAACCTGGCACGGTCGCGCGGCTCTGTGTTTTCTGCTGGCTGCTGCTGGTGCATTGCTGGTTCCCTCTGCTGCTACCTTAGACCTTCTTGCTTTTCTTTTTTCATCTTTTGCCTTCACTTAACTCCTGATTTGAGGCCCTTTTTGCACAAGCCATATGCCATTTCCTTATGCCAAACCCATCTTCAGACCACCAAATGTTCTCCACCTTGTTTTTTGCCAATTCCATGCCAAACCATGCCATTTCATGCCTTTTCATGCCATTCTTTTGCCAAATGAGTTTCCATAGTAAAACCTATAAAACGAAGATAAAATATATCAAAAGATACTAAAATACTCGAGATTAAGCCATAATCATAGCAAGTTGATAGCCAATAAGTAGGTGTAAAACTTACTTATCAAATACCCCCAAACTTGAACTATTGCTTGCCCTCGTGCAACAAACACAAATACAACCTACATGCTATACAGCTATACTATCATGAAAATGAATCCCAAAATTCTAGCCATGTTATGAATTCCAATAAGATGCGCCTCAGAGAAATAACAAGAACTATGAACAGAGTATCGACTCAAGCTATAGTCATAAAGACATACAATCTGTAAATCACAACATGTTGCTAAGATGTAGTGTGTGTGTGTGTGTGTGCTATATCACAAATAAGCTTGATAGAGGCAAAGATTCCACATGCTATACTTCTAAGGAAGGAAAATTGAGGTTTTAAGTGAAGAATTTTTCATATATATAAAACAACGACCAATCTATCACATTGATACAAGCTAAGGTTCAACAAGGGTTTATTATGCTATTATTCACACACGAGGGCGATATTCGCACTTTCCCGTGGCTACACTTGACTATGCATTGCTAAGCCCTCTTAGGCTTTTCAATGATACCCATTTATCGAGCTTTCGACCAACGACTCCCAAACCATAAAGGCCTTAGGGCGTTGGGTGTAGAGACAATCCCCTAGGGCTTACTTGCTCGAGTATTAAAGGCCACAAGACTTAGCTAGCCAAGGTGTTTATTCTATTTTTTTCTTTTTCTCAATTTTTTTTCTTTTATTTTTTTTCTTTTTCTTTTCTTTTTAGCATGCATATCCTATATTTTCCCCCAAACTTGCACCTCTGTGTCATTAAGGCCATTATTCATTTTCTTACACAATTCTATCATTAAAAATAATTTTTTCCCCTCAAAAGACAAGCATGTACTAATCTAACCAACAAGCAGTAACTAATAATATCGTGCTATCCGGTAACATCAAAGCAACAGGCATAGATTACATCATGTATAACGTTATAACTAAGCTTAAATTATCCACTGAGTTCAAAAATCTATCATATTTTAATGTCATCATTGGCCAGACTAGAATTCAACATGCTAAAAACATGAGATTATGTTATGCAATGCAATAAAACATATACTAACTAAACAAAACAAAACAAAACAGATAAAAATTTATGCAAAATTTTACTGACAAAATACTAAAATGCAGCTACTATGCAACCTAACATGCACTAAACTATATGCAACTACACTACTAACTACACCCAATACCCCAAAACTTAAAATTTTCAATGTCCGCATTGGAAGTAAAGGGTAAGGAAACTCCCCTAATTATTGGCATGACCACCCTCCTCGGGTGGTGAATCTGGCGGTGGGTATGGCATAGCAGAACCAAAAACAGGCCACTTCTACTAGCGTACCCTGCTGTGCAAAGGCTTCTCCCAGGGCTCGGGTCAGTCCATCAGCAAAAACGGAAAAATTTCCATGCAAAGCGTCCATCCTCCTGTCCAATCACCTAATCTGGCGATCCTGCGGCCCTGTACTGGCAATGGAAGGACCGGCTACTGCTAATGGCTGCTGTGGGGGAAAAGAGTCGGCAGGATGAACCCTTTTCGTCGCGGGTGTGCTGTGCCACCAATTTAATCGTCAAACTTCTTAATTGTGGTGTGATTAAGGTCCCCACTTGGCATCTGGACCTGTTCATCCTCCCATTCAATGCCTGCCTCAAAACAGAGATGAGCCACCACTGATGCGTGTGGAATTACCCTGGTGGTACTGCCTCTTATGAAGTGTAACATGTTCTGATAGAGCAAATGGCTGACATTAATATGCTTCTCAGTGATGATCCCCCAAAGAATGATAGCCCTCTCGACCGTAATCTCGTGCTGGTGAGCGGATGGCATCAAATTTGCATATAAGAATAGATTCCATGCCGTGCCTATACTTCCACTTCGTGCCTGGCTCGCACAGATCAATGAGCAACTGGTCTAGGTCAGTCTCAAAATGCTCCCCCTCTACCCAATTCACTTGATCAGTCGGGTTTGAAGGCAAGTTAAACACCTCACGGACCGCCGTCAGACGATAGTCAACGTTTCTGCCCCGAACGAAAGAAAACCCACTCCGCGTCTCCTTGGCGTTGGCATAAAATTCACGAATAATAGCCAACGGGACAGGAGGCGGTGTTGCACAAACCCCTTACCAACCCATCTCTCGGATTATGGCAAGCAATTGGCCTTCCTCTTTTGCCGGTTTCAGACCCCGCTCTTTTAAGATTAACTTAGCCGCAATCCGATAATACTCTAGTTGTGCCTCAAGGCTGATGAACCTAGTCAAATCCATAGTGCCTTTACTCTAACTACTCTGAGCGGGCGATGCGGGAGTGGCAGAACGTGCTCGCTTTGGCCCCATTGATAATTTCAGACAAATTACTGTGCAAACCCTAGATGATGGATGGAGAAGACTAACCCCCAAACTTATACCTCTGCAAACTGATTAACAAACCCTAATTGCTGAATCCGAAGAACAACCCCAAAGTAGTCTATGAAATTCTTTGAATTTTCCATACCCTAACTTCTGAACCCTAACTCTGTTGCTTTAAGTGTAATAGAATGATATGATGGTTATGGCTAGGGTAGGTTTATAGAGGCTGTTAGAAGGAGAAGGAGGATTCGTATAGGAGAAGGAGGGGTTTGCAGGTTGTGATGTGAGGAGGACTAGGATTAAGAGATATGAACTTTGAATATATAAGATTGAGAGAGGGTTCAAAGGTTCTTATCTGAGAGCGATCGTGTGTTGTGAGAAAATGGTAGTGGAATAGATATAGACTTAGGGCTTGAAATCAGATTTTAAAAATTAAAAATCGTCAGTTCGCTGGGGTCAAGCGCGGGCGCGCCTGGTTTAACTGTGAGTGGGGTGCGGCCGCACGGGTTCTCAAAATTTGTTCTCTAGTCTGCACATTGGCGCGGCCGCCCAGCATTTAGCTTTGTGCTTGGCGCAGCCGCGCTGCTCTGAGCCCAGCCAAAATTTTTCCTTTGTCTTCTGCAACATAAAATGAAAACTAATCAGCAACTTCAAGCACTTTTCTTTCCTGCACACATAGCATTCAAAAATGAAATGTAACTTGATTCCATAATCATAATTTGCCTATATAAGATGTATGTGTGCTTAAATCCTTAGTAATGCTATATAAGTGAATCATATGTATGTGAATCCCCAAAAAAAACTATCTGTGCTTATATGCAATATGCTAATACTTCAAAAATATGTTCAATGATCTCCTAACTCCAAAAATATATGCAATAATGCCTAAGTCCAAAAATATAGGCAATGAGCTCCTAATTCCCAAAAATATTCAAAAAAAAATTAACTTTTTCAAAAAGCGTAGAATTAAACAGGGGGAAGGAAAATATAGAGTCATGTAACCAGAATTAAATACGAGGGAAAAATAAAAATATATGACAAGAATTATATATGAGGTAGAGAAGAGAGAAATGATGGGGTGCCTCCCATCGAGCGCTTATTTACCGTCCATTAGCTTGACTCTGTCTGAACTGGTCATGTGGTCAAAAGAATCAAGGCGACCTTCTCTCGATTGAACTCGCCGCCATAATAATGCTTCAACCTCTATCCATTCACTTTGAAAGGCTTGTCCGGGTATTGGTCGAAAATCTCCACTGCGCCATGTGGAAACACAGTTTTCACTATGAAAGGGCCCGACCACCGTGATTTGAGCTTTCCATGAAAGAGCCTGAGACGAGAGTTATACAGCAACACTACTTGCCCCGGCTCAAATGTCCTTTCCATGATCTTCTGGTCGTGCCACCTTTTCACCTATTCTTTATACAGCTTGGAGTTTTCATAGGCTTGCAATCTGAATTCGTCGAGCTCATTAAGTTGGAGAAGCCTCTTCTCCCCTGCAGCCTTCAAGTCAAAACTCAGCTCCTTTATAGCCCAGTAGGCCTTGTTCTCAAGTTCCATGGGAAGGTGTCAGGCCTTCCCATACATAAGCTGATATGGTGACATACCCAACGGTGTCTTGTAGGCAGTCCTATATGCCCACACTGCATCGTCAAGCTTGAGGGACCAATCCTTCCTCGTGGGATTCATAATTTTTTCTAATATCCACTTCACCTCACGATTAGACACCTCATCTTGGCCATTTGTTTGGGGATGGTATACCGTAGCAATACGATGATTCACCCCATACTTGGCCAAAAGTGCAAAAAATTGACGATTGCAAAAGTGGGTTCCTTCATCACTTATGATGGCTCTAGGCATCCCAAAGCATGTAAATATGCTCTTCTGAAGAAAACACAAGACCACCCTAGCATCATTGGTCGGTAAGGTTACTACCTCTACCCAATTGGACACGTAATCCACTGCTAGCAAGATATATAGATTTCCACACAACGAGACAAAAGGTCCCATGAAGTCTATCCCCCAGACGTCAAAGATCTCGACCTCCAGGATCATATTCAATGGCATCTCATTTCGCTTGGATATATTTCCCACTCGCTGACAACGGTCACATTTCTGGATAAAGTTATAAGCATCTTTCAACAATGTTGGCCAATAAAAGCCTGCCTGAAGTACTTTGGCGGCTGTCATCTCACCCCCGTAGTGTCCTCTATAAACTGATGAGTGGCAATCCTGCAGTATGCTTTCCATCTCACTTTCTGGGATGCACCATCTGATCATCCTATCAGCGCACTATCTAAACAAATACGGCTCATCCCAACTATACCATCTAGCATCATGTAGAAATTTCTTCTTCTAGGCTCTAGTGAAGTCAGAAGGGACAATATTGCTCACTAGGAAGTTCGTAAAGTTCGTAAAGTCCACAAACCAGGGCATTTTGCCTTGCACCACGAATAACTGTTCGTCCAGGAAGGATTCATTAATCATCACTTTATCGTTTGAGTTTATTCCCGGGTTCTCCAGTCGAGATAAGTGGTCAGACACTTGGTTTTCGGTCCCCTTTCTGTCCTTGATTTCTAAATTGAATTCATGTAGAAGAAGTATCCACCGGATGAGACGGGGCTTAGCATCTTTCTTACTAATCAAGTATCGGATTGCTGCATGATCAGTGTATACGACTACCCTTGTCCCAATCAAATAAGACCTGAATTTATCAAAAGCGTATACCACCGCTAGAAGTTCCTTCTCTGTGGTGGTGTAGTTCAGTTGGGCATCTGTCAAGGTTTTGCTTGCATAGTATATCACACGAAAAACTTTATCCCTGCGTTGTCCCAAGATGACTCCCACAGCGAAGTCATTTGCATCGCACATCAATTCAAATGGAAGAGACCAGTCAAGAGCTGTAATGATGGATGCCATAATCAATTTCTTTTTCAAGTGTTCAAAGGCCACCAGGCATTCCTCGTCGAATCTGAATGGAACATCCTTCTCAAGAAAATTGCACAGAGGCTTAATGATCTTTGAGAAGTCTTTTATAAAAGGCTGATAAAATCCTGCGTGCCCGAGGAAACTACGAACCCCCTTTACTGAGGTTGGTGGCGGTAAACTTTTAATGGTCTCCAATTTCGCTCTGTCCACCTCTAAGCCTTTCCCAGAAACTTTGTGGCGCAAATAATGTCTTCCTGTACCATAAAATGGCACTTTTCCTAGTTCAGTACTAAGTTTGTCTCAACACACCTCTTTAAGACCAATACCAGATTCTCCAAACAGATGTCGAAAGAGTCTCCAAAGACAGAGAACTCATCTATGAATACTTCTACATTTTGTTCGACCATATCAGACAATATTGCCATAATGCATCTCTGGAAAGTGGCTGGAGCATTGCATAGCCCAAAAGACATCCTTCTAAATGCAAAAGTACCGTATGGGCACTTGAAGGTAGTCTTCTTTTGGTCCTCTAGGGCTATAACGATCTGGTTATACCCTGAATAACCGTCTAGGAGGTAATAGTAGTCGTGTCCCGCAAGCCTATCCAGCATCTGGTCAATGAACGGGAGAGGGAAATGGTCCTTCCTTGTAGCTTTATTCAGTCTATGATAGTCCATGAAGACCCTCCACCCCGTAACTATTTTGGTAGGTATAAGTTCATTCTTCTCATTTGACAAGACTGTCATGCCTTCCTTCTTCGGGACACACTGCACCGGGCTCACCCAAGAGCTGTCTGAGATCGAATAAATTATTCCAACATCTAACCACTTGAGGATCTCCTTTTTGACAACCTCTTTTATAATCGGATTCAATCTCTATTATTGCTCTATCACTGGCTTGCTGTCATCCTCCAAGAGTATCTTGTGCATGCAATATGAGGGGCTGATACCCTTGATGTCAGCTATGGTCCACCCAATAGCTGATTTGAACTCTATAAGAACCCGCAGCAACTTGCTCTCTTGACAGGATGATAGAGCAGAAGCGATAATAACCGGCAACGTGGAAGATTCTCTCAGATATGCATATCTCAAATGATCAGGAAGAGGTTTAAGGTCAAGTGTGGAGCCACCTCAAGAGAAGGCTTTAGTCGCACTGATAACTCCGCGGTATGTCTGAGTGGTTCGATGGGAATCTTAAACTTTCTCATGTGAGGCACCGTGTTTAGAATTTGTATGTACTCCACCACATCTGTCTCATCCATATGGGATTCTCCCAATAAAGCACTCTCTAATGGATCCATACTCAGCAATTGTTCAGTCTCTTCATGCAGGACCTTGTCGACAATATCAACTCTGAAGCATTCTTCTTCATCTGTGGGAAGCTTCATAGCCTTGAAGACATTAAACGTGACCTCTTGGTCTTGAACCCTCATAGTCAATTCTCCCTTCTGTACATCTATGAATATTCTCCCAGTAGCTAAAAATGGTCTCCCAAGAATGATTGGTATGTTTTTATCCTCTTCAAAATCTAGAATGATAAAATCGGCAGGGAAGATAAACTTATCTACCCTCACCAACACATCTTCTAAGATACCTCTTGGGTAGGTGATGGACCTATCGGCTATCTGCAATGATATGCTTGTCAGCTTAGGAGCCGGCAATCCCAACTGAGTGAACACCGATAGAGGAATCAAATTTATACTTGCCCCCAAGTCACATAAGCACTTATTGAAAGATAGCTTCCCAATAGAGCATGGTATCGTAAAACTCCTTGGATCCTTGAGCTTTGGAGGTAGTTTTCTTTGCAAGACTGCATTGCATTCCTCTGTCAAGGCCACTATTTTATAGTCCTTTAGCTTCTTCTTCCTCGACAAGATTCCCTTCATAAATTTTGCATAGCTCGGCATTTGCTCCAAAGCTTCAGCGAAGGGTATGTTGATCTGTAATTTCTTGAATACCTCCAAAAATTTTGCTAATTGTTTGTCTAGTCTCTGCTTCTGAATCCTCTGTGGGTATGGTGCAGGAGGGTAGATGACTTGTGGTGTAGCCTTGGTTTTCTTAGTAAGTACGTCCTTTTCTGCCTCAACTGCATTGCCCCCATCTTGCCCATCATTCAAACTTGTCTCAGCATTTTCTGCACATGGGCGCACCCACGCCAGGTTTTGTTCTTCCTGGGGCGCGGTCGTGCCAGTCTCTAGGTTTTCAAGCTGCTTCCCAGACCTTAGTGTAATGGCTTGGCATTGTTCCTTGCCATCTCTCCTTCTTGGATTAGCTTCCGTACTTCTTGAAAGAGTCCCTTGTGGTCTGTTAAGGACTGCATTGGCAATCTGGTCTATTTGAGTCTCCAATGTTTTTAGAGACACCGCTTGGCTCTTAACCATCAACTTGAGTTCTTCTATCTCAGCTCTCTCCTCTGATTGTCGGCTAGGAGCTGAATTGTGTTGATGTTGTGGCTGATGAAATCTGGGAGGATGTGACTGTCTAGAGGCATACTGTTGTTGAGACTGTTGTGGCTGAGCTTTTTGTTGTTGGTACGGTTGATATTGAGATTGTTGAGCACTTTGGTATGGTTGTTGTTGAGGAGGTTGGAATTGAGATTGTTGAGACTGTTGAGCATTTTGGTTGTTACTCCAGCTAAAATTAGGATGGTTTCTATTGCTTGGATGGTAGGAGTTCAAAAATTGATTCTAAGGCTTTTGATAGTTGCTGACGAACTAAACCGACTCTGTAGTGATGGCACATTGTTCTGTCGAGTGTGATCCGGCACACAGCTCACATACAAAAGCAACTTGTTGAACTCTATTTTCAGCCATAGAGTCAATCTTCTTTGACATCGCCACCATTTGAGCTGAAAGGGCTGTGACGGCATCCACATCCAAGACTCCTACAACTTTTGGTTGCGACATTCTAGAGGACGGATTCTGATATTCATTAGCCGCCATGGTCTCAATTAAGTCATACGTTGTTTCATAGCTCTTGGCCTTGACTGCCATCCCAAACCATTATAAAATGATCTGATTACCATCCATTCTGGCATTCCATGATGCCGACATTTCCTTAGCATCTCTTTGTATCGTTCCCAGGACTCATATAAAGATTCCCCCAGTTGTTGTGTAAACTGAGATAGGGCACTCCTCATATGAGTAGTCTTAGCCATGGGAAAGAATTTTCGAGAAACTTCTATGCTAAGTCCTCCCACGTAGTGATTGAGCCTGAGGGTAGTGAACGCAACCAACTCTTCGCTTTATCCCTCAAGGTGAATGGAAATAATCGAAGCTTTATTGCATCATCCGTCACATTGTTGTATTTAAATGTGTCGCAGATCTCGATAAAACTCAGGATATGCTCAATAGAATCTTCTGTAGCTGCACCCCCAAACTGGACTGTGTTCTGAACCATTTGAATTATCCCTAGTTTGATCTCAAAAGTGTTTGCAGCTATCGCTGGCCTGATTATACTGGATTGTAAATCATTAATCTTTGGCATTGAGTACTCCCTCAACGCTCTATTTTTGGCTCTCTGTTCCTCGGCTACCATTTCTACCGGTTGTTCAGGTTCCTCTTGTGTGTTAGTAGTTCTTGTGTTCGCTCTCCAAGCTCTATGTTGATGTTTTCTTATAGAGGCACCAACGCAGAATTCGTGGATTGAGTGTGCATAAACTAACCACAAGTACCTGAAACACAAATAAAAGTAAAATAGAAATGAGATAAGAAGTGAATTGTTCAAGTCAGATAAATCTAACAAAAATTGATGTCAATAGTACTAAAGAAAACACTTATTCCCAGGCAACGGCGCCAAAAACTTGTTGCTCCGTTTCGGTGTTAACAAAACAGATAAAAACGCGTGCAAGTATACACGGTCGACAAGTAATATATGATAAATCAAGATCGTTCCCACGGAGAAAAGCAATTATATTTAAACTATCATACAACAATTCTATAGTTATTTTCGGCTGCTCAAACTAGTAATCAAAGTGTGAATGAATAACTAGAATGATTTTTAAGTGCAATTAACTAATTAATAGACGATGGATTCAAATTGGAGAAATATGGGATCTTAATGTCACTTATTGCGCCATCCAGTCTATACATCTCATGTTATGCTAATCAATTACTACATAATGCTAGTCGAGAGCACGAATGTGAGAACTGGCTATCTTTCAATATACCAATTCCATATCATATAAAATCCACAAAAGAGATAGAATTCATATAAACATCAATAAAACCTAAATCACTATATGTCTATGTGACTTATAAGTCATATCGATCTAAGTGTAAACTCTCAATTGACTACATATGGTAAGCCGGTATATGCCTATCCGGATTACGAATCACAAAATTCATCTCATGCAAATTTTATGAACATATGCTAGCATGGCCAAATCTAAGTTGGTACTTCCTCTTTCAATTCCATACAAACTATTACGGTAGATGGTGATCAAGCATCTAATCAATCAATACAACCATGTGTTGCACCGTTTACGTGTTAACAAAAACGGACACAAAAACACGTGCAAGTGTACACGGTCGGCAAGTAATAACTCGGTAAGTCGAGATCGTCCCACAGAGAACGGAGTCAGGCCTAATCTATTATGCAACAGTCCATTAATTATCTTTATCTTCTTAAACGGTTATCACAATGTTCTTCAAATAATTAAACTAAATTTAAACTAAACTTAACCAATTAATAACGAGGGGTTCAAATTAGAGGGGTATGGGATCCTAACTTCATCTAAAGCATCATCTAGTTAAACCCCACCTCAAATCATACACGGATAATCATATAAGAATGCTAGTCAGGAGCACGAATGTGAGACTTGGCTATCTTTCAATACACCAAGTCCAAATCATATAATGTCCATAATTAAGATAGAAACCACATGAACGTCAGTAAAGCCCAAACCACTATATTTCTATGCGATTTACAAGCTAAACCAATTTACGCACAGGCTCCCATTAGACTACATACGGCCATACGGTATATTTCTATCCGGCTAGCGAATCATAAAACTCAGCCAGTGCAAGTTTCACAAACGTATGCTAACATGGAAAAATCTAAGTTTACACTTCATTGTTTCAAGTTCATATACTATTAGAGTAGATGTTGATCAAGCATCTAGGCATACACGCCACCATGTTAGGCAAACCATATATTATCATCCATATATATCAAAGAGACATAAACCCTAGATTTAGCAAATAGAATCCACTAGAATCCCATAATGGAAGTTAGTTCATCCCTGAACCTCCCACCATTATGGGATTCAAACCAAGCATTGAGCAACTATGAAATGAGAGAAAATAGAGAAAGAAAGTGCAAATCTTGTGGTTTTCCCCTTTCAATAGAAGATAGCAAACTCGAGTCTGAACCACAAACGAGTTCCAAGATGAACCCTAGAAATGTAATACTACTAGAGCAAGAAGGAAGAAGAAGAGAAGCCTCTCAAACCTTCACACTTTCTAACCCTAGAATATAGGAACCCACACTCGAAAGTTAATATGATAAGTCTAATAAATGCTAAGTGATATCTATTCAAAAGCAAACCCAAGCCTTATAATTACTACATTCAGTCGAGCAAACAAAATAAAAGGTCAACTCTACAGTCAAGCCCCGGCGCGGCCGTGCGACCTCACTATGCTTCTCTGGCGCGGGCACGCCATTGCCCAAAAAATGCCCCTAAGGCCTGCCAATAGCCGCGGGCGCGCCGGCTTCCTATGTATTCTGGGCGCGGCCGAGCGTGCTACTTCCTGCTACAGCTTGACTTTCTTGTGCTTTCTTTCTTGCACAATCTTTTGCTCCTTTCTTAGTTGTTTCTTGCTCCTTCACAATGCTACATTGAGGCCATCAACATATGTTCCTCACCTCAAACCATCTTCATGCCAAGCCCCCATCTGCTTCACATAGGTTCTCCACCAACTCTACAAGCCTGCTTTTGCCCATACCATGTCACTTTGTCCGTCTCCATGCCAATCCACTAGCCTTGTTGTCGAGTTCATACTATATGCTCATTTTCATGCCATATCATGCCGTTTTCTGCCTTTTGGAGTTTCCTACCTAAAACATGCAAAACAAGGATAAACGCATTAAAAGACACTAAAGTGCTTGAGTTTAAGCCATAATCAGAGTAAGTTGGCGTCCAATAAGTAGGTATAAAACCTACCTATCACCATGCTAGGCATTCAATACACAATCAATTACACATAACAAAGAGGTATATCAAACTAGATTAAATAATAAGATCCATTAGATTCCCATAATGGTGGTTAGTTCATCTCTAAACCAATAACCATTATGGGATTTGATCTAAGCATTGAAAAATATAAAATGAGAGCTAAGGGATAAAGAGATGATGAGAATGTAAATCTGATATTCCTCTGTCCACAATAAGCTTCCAAGCTCCAGTTCAGATCACAATCAATCCAAGTATAAACCCTAGAATGGAAATCTACTTAGAACTAGAAGAGAGAAGTAGTGAAGCTCCAAACGCTCTCTAGCTCTCTAAAACCTTAGAATAGTAAAATAAAACTGAATTATGAATACTCCTCCTCGTCCTTTGCAAAATAAACCCATATATGGAATACATACTCAGCAGAAAAATTAAATGAAAAGTCAATTTTTGTTCTTAGTCTTGACCGGCTCGGCCGCGCGGCCTAGTATTTTATGTGGGGCGCAGGCGCGCGCTTGTCCAGAGTGATCTCTAGATTCTGCAACTCGGCGCCGGAGTGCGTCTTCTCTTCTTTAACCCGACGCGGTCGCGCGGCTTTGTGTTTTCTGCTGGCTGCTACTGGTGCATTGCTGGTTCCCTCTGCTGCTGCCTTAGACCTTCTTGCTTTTCTTTCTTCATCTTTTGCCTTCACTTGACTCCTGATTTGAGGTCTTTTTTGCACAAGCCATATGTCATTTCCTTATGCCAAGCCCATCTTCAGACCACCAAATGTTCTCCACCTTGTTTTTTGCCAATTTCGTGCCAAACCATGCCTTTTCATACCATTCTTTTGCCAAATGAGTTTCCATAGTAAAACCTGTAAAACGAAGACAAAACATATCAAAAGATACTAAAATACTCAAGATTAAGCCATAATCATAGCAAGTTGATAGCCAATAAGTAGGTGTAAAACCTACTTATCAACATCCTATAATCAAGTTCAATAACTTAATTAGTACTCCTCAATAAACATCTTTGTTATAACAAGATATTATACTCCAATATTTATTCTTTAAATACATCTCCTCAATTCATCACTTAAAACTCTATAAGAGTTCATCTCTTGATTTTTATATGTCATTCTTAAATACTGCCACAAAACAAGGGTTAATTAAAGAAATTGATATGTCACATATTATCCCTATATTTCGACCGACCAATTAAATAACAAATAAGCTTAGGTAGGACACACTAGCGAAGGATTTTACTCGTCTTTGCCCTCCTAGTTCTAATCCCAGATCTTCGCCAGAGATCATATCCCTAAGCTCTTATACCAACTGTGACGCCCCCAAAATAGGTTCACACAACCCATTCTGAGTCGCCAAATACATGGTACAGAATCCAAACACAAATATTTTTATATCAAACGGTCGTGCAAAATACAACCACACAAACTGTGAGCTTCAATACATATCGTATATAATACGAAAATATAAACACTCAAATAAGTCCTCATTACAATTATTATCATACTATTTTAAAATAGTGAGGACTACTATAGCACTATCTTGGACCATCACTCCATTTCCCGACTAGTCCCAGCTATATTCTCATTTCCAGAAGAGAACAATGAAAGAAAAGGGTGAGCTCAACTAGCCCAGTAAAGAATATTATGACTAAGATAGTGAAGAATAAATTATCTTTAGCCTTCAATAAATCAGATAAAATAATATGGACAACAAGTTTTAGATCAACAACTGCAGTGAATCATTAATATTTTATCCATGTAACACCAATTAATAATATTTTCAATCAACGAATTATCCATGCACTACGGGCCAAGGATATTCGTTTGTATCACCAGTGGTCATGATCATGTCAAACACCTGTCCATCTTTGCACTACAGGCGAAAGATATTCATAAATCAACAGCTCATCTTTGCACTACAGGCCAAAACTATTCATAAATTAACAACTCATCTTTGCACTACGGGCCAAATATATTCATCAATCAACAGTTCATCTTTGCACTACGGGCCAAAGATAACTTTCACCACAATTTAAGTTTGAGGATTATGACAATGATATTAAGAACGAATCAAGTGAGATAAAGGATAAATATTAGAGATTTATAATTCAATTTATCCAGAGTTCAAGAATATTCAAATTGTCAATATGAAGATCAAAACGTGGATCCAATTTCAAGAATAAGATTCATAAAAGATAGTTTGGACAAGGAAAAGAAAATAAATTCTGTCGTGAATAGTACTCAAGCATGAATAGTAACCTAGATGAATAGTACTCCAGCATGAATAGTACCCCAGATGAAAAGATAAAAATTTCATAAGAAAGTTCAGACCAATATTCCGGTGAAATTATGTTAGATGAAGCGCAAAACTCAAGGAATTTCTAATCATTTCAGGAATTATAGAAGCAATACTGACCATAGTAAGTTTAAATTTGGGAATGTGAAATGAAATATTATAACTTACATACTATAGAGTATGGAAGAAAATAATATTCCTTACGAATATTGAACGAAAACAACATCCTTTACGAGAAAAATAATATCTTTTACCTTAATAAAAAAGTAGTTCTGACTAGAATAACGGAGATTATGTTGAAGAAATTTTACACTGTTATCCACACTCAAAATATCCTTATACTCACAAGAAATACGCTCAATAGTATAGAGAAAGAATTTTCTGATTCTGGTGTGATTTTTATTTCTAATTAAGCAACTTATTTATAGAAAAATGCCAGAACACCACTTCTGACCAATTTCTCCTACGGATGAATTTTTTGAATGCATCATACTAACAAGGACACCACATGCCCACCTCCACCCCTTTTTCCTTTTACATGTTTTTAATTTTAAAAATATTTATAATGATTAAACAATTCAAATTCAATTTGCTCTCTTCCACCTCATTTTATTCTTATACCATGCATTTATTATAAGAATGTTACCATTCAAATTATAAAATTATACTATTATATTATCACATTATACTATTATAATATAATATTATAATAATATATTAGAATGAATTATTTTATCGGAGAAGATAAAATGATAACTTTCAACAAATGTCTCATACTAAAAATTCCTCAATTTATATCAAAATTGAATAAATATTTACTTATCATATTTATCAATAATTAATTATTATTCTTAATTAATATTACAGAATCACAATATTGACAACCAGTCGTTCCCAGGAAAGAGGGGGCTTTTCAATAAGAATTTCTCCTCATTGGCGCGCAATTATATAACCTAACCCCTTTCCTCGACAGAACTTTCTAGACATTGTTAATAATGTTATCTAATAATATTATTTCAATAATATGTGTGACAATTATTAATATAATAATATAAAATACTGTGCAGTGGTTACTGTGACAATTATTGGATCAATAATATAAAATGCTATGCAATTATCAATGTAGCTATTATTGTATCAATAATATAAAATACTGAACAGTAATTACTGTAACAATTATTGAATGAGTGACTTCGTACGTAAGAATCAATAATTAAGAATATTGTGCAATACCGTGTGCTACTGTGCAACAACGCGTATTACTATACTTTAACCACAGAGTATTTCAACAGTTTAACGGTAAAAGTTTTGCCGTTATTTTTAGAAAACTTATTCTTGTCATTTTCTTCATCCGACAGTTTTCCTTTATGGGGCCCACCAATGACTGCGCCGTCGTACGAATATTCTTCGACAAAAAGAATATTCTCCGACACAATGAATATTTTATGACCACTTGCTTACTTTGTAAAATTTGCACATATAACCCATAACTTATCACATTTATCAAATCAACACCTTACTATTTAAAATAATATATAGAGGAAATTAAATCTTATTCATAAAAAGCTGGGGTCTTACATTACGTCTTTTTTTTCGAAAAAAAAATTATTTTCCACATTTAACCTCTAAACACTCAAAAATGAGCACATAATTCGTAGCACTATCAAATAATGACCATAAGTCACACAAAACACAAATTATTAATAAAAACTCATTTTATTAAATAATTTTCACATAAACTCATTTACAAAAATTGTTTGATCGTTGCGATCATTACAACACTCAAGCACAACCCAACAACCAAACATAAATTTTTTAATAGGACAAAATTTAAATCAATGACAAATATATGCAAAAGTGATAAAAAAAATGCAGCAAGATCAAACACTTGCTTTTATCTAATGAAACCAGCAGTCTAACTCACAAAATGTGAGCCAGAAAATGATTTCTAAATATGAAATTTCTTACATCCGGGCATTCCATATGATAAAATATAAGCATATGTCAAGTCAAAACATTTTTATAAAATCATCTATGCATACGTTTTTAATACATTGCGTTTAAACAAGCTAACAACGAAAACGTAACAAAAACGTTAGCAAAAATGCAAAAGAAAGAAATGTACGCATTACTCTTGGTGTGCTAATCAAGTGTACGATAACGGAATCCATGAAATCAAGCCTCACAATAGTAGATCTGAGAAGAAGGCTCAAGAATATAAGTGAGCATGCAAAGAAAATTCAAGTGAAATGAAGAAAATTAAAGGAGGCTGAGGGTGTAAGCCCATCCGTGTCTAGCCGCGGATGTACCTGCGGCTGGACCAAGTGGGTCCCACACCTTCTCTTTTGGTAAAATTAAGGTCAAGACGTGTCCTTCTAGGCCCGAAAAGGTGTATTCGCAAAGAAAAGTGCACTTTTGGCTAATAAATAGTTCATTCTCGGCCGATAAAATCGTTAAAAATTTTAAAAATGGTATTGGAATGCCGTAAGGCATAAGAATTGAGAAAAGCAAGGAAAAAGGGCGTACAAAACGACCGAGAGCTGAGAAATATAAATTCAACCCTTCTACAGTGAATAATCAATCGTTGGAGTCAAGACCCGGCGAATGCATCAACGTCAATACCCTGTCGTTAATAATCTGTTGGAGTCAATACCCGACGAAGGCATCGACGTCAATACCCGATGGTGATCAATTCGTTGGAGCCAATACTCGACGAAGGCATCAGCGTCAGTACCCGGTGATGATCAATCTGTTGGAGTCAATACTGATAGTAGTGTGCATACAAGCCAATCATGTATGATGATAAAGCACGTACTTTATAAACAATCTTATTTATTTATTAATAAAATATTCATTTATTAAAGGCATTTAATTATCTACATGGTGCTGTATTTATAATATGTAAATAACCCATAATTTTAAGCAATGCTTTTAGAATCATGATGATGATCATGCTAATGAGATCTAAATTCTTAGAAAGCTCTAAAACTAAAATAGTTCCCAATCGTGGGATTACTAAAAAGGGGATTAGTAAATCCGGATAGATTGGTACATATGTTGCTTGCTCATTGGATGAGGATGATTGATCTCATGATCATTTGTGTGGAGACACTAAAGCAAGTATGTAGGTGCTTATTGGAGAATAAGTTCACTGAACGTGACTCGCTATGGAATACCTAATGGAGTTTTACTCGCCTGTCAATAGGAATTCCTAATGTGATACTAGTACAAGTGATCCTTGGACTTGAGATCATCATAGTATCTTGTATGTAATGAATTATACTTTGACTTATTCCTTAAAGTCCTTTAGGGTATATAAAAGGGTATGCTTGGGTATAATGAGTTACATATAGAGATAATGAATGATCAATAAAGAATCTACCACCTCTAGTAAAAGAGGAGATATGTCCTATGTGATTCGTTAAATGACAACCCAGGAATCCTTGGCCAAGGTAAAATGAAATTAGAAAGAAGTTTCTAATTTGCATTATTTGGAGTTGTGCATTTTCTAATCGAAATACATATAATTAAATAAAATAAGACTTGACAGTAAATTCATGTCTTATATTTAATTGGGACATTGTATGTTGGAAGGATTGAATTGTATGGTAACTATTTACTCACAGGTTCTTTTATGATTAATGTTAAAATCTATATTATCTGGAAAGTCGTTGATCGCTAGGGAGGCTTATCCCTATTGTAGAATAAATATTATTTATTTAAATAGATTATTAGTTTAATTTATTTATTTAAATAAGATTAGAATTGTTCTAATTGATTTATTCACAACCGGTTTAATATAGAGAACCTAAAGGGTCACACCATAAAAGGAAGAATAATTATTTAAGAAGGTAATGGCATAATCGTAATAATGCATTAAGTGTAATTAATTTAATCTATAGTGATAGAATAAATTAAATAGCTTAATGTTTATTATTTAATATTTTAGAAATATTAAATATAAATTAATAAGAGGAGTCTTATTAATATCATTACAATTATTATTATTTTAATTTCTAAAGGAGTTTAGTAATTAATTTAATATTAGTACTCTCATTTATTCCTAATAAGATTAGGAGACAAATTAATTAAATGAATTTAATTAATTATTCCCCATGTGGTGGGAAGCCTAAATTAATTAAAGGAGTTTAATTAATTAAAAGAAATCACATGTCTAATAGGATTAGAAGGGTTGACCAATATCTATATAAAAGGAGTCTTATAATAGATATCAGTTGATGCAATTCCAATTGTTGGAGAGTACTCCTTTTCTATAGAGGATAGAAAACTAAGCCAACCACCCTCCTTCTTGATAATTCATCTTCTTTGGTGGATCACCTCTAGAGGCCAAACACTTGGGTGGCTAACGTTGATCAAAGGAGGGAATCTAACCCGGAAATTCAAGGAGATCACGAAGAACAAGGAGTTGAACTCGTACCTGTGGAAGCTTCGTTTTACAAGGGTATAATTCCATAACTTCTTATTTATCGTTTTAAATTAATAATTTGCATAAAGGATGATCCGGGTAATGGTTTTGTAGAAATTTTTTTAAACTCTGATATACCATGCTTCAGCTAATTTTTGCAATTTGATTGCATCACGATTTCGTACAAACCCAACAAATACGCGGTAAAGGCATCGACGTCAACACCCTGGTGGTAATCAATCCATTGGAGTCAATACCCAACGAATGCATCCACGTCAATACCCGGTGGTAATTAATCTGTACGAGTTAATACCCATCGAAGGCAACGACATCAATACCCAGTGGTAATCAATCTGTTGGATTCAATACCTAGCGAATGTGTGACGCCCCCAAAATCGAGTACTTAAAACCTGTATTTGGTGCTCCACGATACTAAATATTAACAAACTTACTGCATTAATAAACTAAAAATATTACATCAAAGTTTTTCTATCCCAATTACGAAAACCTTTAAATAATCCTTAACATAATAGGTATATAGTACTTTCACTAAAAGCCTATCTATTACATAAGATCATCTCCAACTACGCAGACATTTTCCCCTTGCCCTTAACTTTTTCAAAACTCTCAGCTTTATCATTCTTAACTGAAAACATTTATAGTAAAGCAAGAATGAACATTTAATTTCTCAGCAAGTATAATAATTAATAATTAACGTGCAGAAGAAATAAAATAAGTCTGTAAAACTTTGACACTAGTTCCACATTTTTGAAACGACGTAGTGACTTAAATATACTGGCAGTTACCAAACCAAGAACTTACTTTTCTTTTCAAAAAGGTTCAACCAGACATTTTTATTGATGAACTGACATAGTCTTACGAGCATGATGGGTGATTAGCCCTTTATGCCCTGCATTGATCAATACTATCTAAACGGAACAAATTCTTTCAGTTTCTCTTTGTCGTCCCCAGGACGCAATATATAAAATAACCCCAAGCTAGGGAAGTTCTTGTTTAGTTAGAATCCATTTATAAGAATAAAATAAATGGACAACTTTAATTAACCAATCATATTTCAAGACTCAATATGAAAGAATTTGAAATATTTCAACTATACATTTATACCAAATTTTGTTTAATGCATACATCATTGTCTCATCCATTTTTCGAAGCCGATTGGAATAAAAATTCTATCTCTATTGCATTATATATAAACAAGAAAGAAATAATTGCTTATATATAATTAATCTTGAAATATTACCTCAAATGAGTAAATTATGATTTACATAATAACCATTGCATAAAAAATGTAAAAGCTTAAGAAACTTACTCAATTTAAATATAAGAAAGTTAAGAAACTTGCCTTATATGGAGATTATCACAAAATTTAATTTAGAGTCACCCCACAATTCCTACAGAATTATATTCACATGCGCACACACATTAGATAAGTAAATATGTCACAATACGTGCATGTATATTAATATGTATTAGTTTATAAAAACTAATAATATTTATCTTATTCCTAACCCACAATGGTTCAATTAGAAATATAACTCATTTTAGTCGTTTATTATAAAATAAATGCTAATTACATTTTTAATATGTAACTTTTCCATATCAAATTTTAAATAACTTATACTCCCCTCTAGGAATATTTTAAGCTTTTATTTTCGAATTCAGGTTCTTAAACAGCTCATATTCAGCTTTTATAGTAAAGTTTAACTTACTATATTATTTCTGGAATAATAATAATTTTTATATTATTTTATTCGTTCACAAATCAACTCGGACTATTGCTTCATTTAAAAAACTTTTATTTCATCAACACATTTACTTAATTTCTAGGTTCATAAATATTCGCATTTGCTATATGTATATATTAACGTTACATGTTACTTGGCTCAAAAAGGTTATTTTGAACCTCAGAAACCTCAAAATATCATTTTTATAATTCATATGAATTTTTAAAGTGAAAGTCCAATAATAATCTAGAAGGGGGGTTGAATAGATTATTACCGTTTAAAAATTATCTTTGACCTTTTTTAATTTTAGTGGATTAATTTTATCAAATTAATAAATAGTTTAAAATTTAATCACATAGTGCATAGATATTTATCTGGTTCACAACATACAGCCTGGGTATGTTGCTACGTCCAGTCTCAAGCTCCTCTCCGAGACTTGAGATACTATTACTTCCTGTAATAAATACTCCTTCAATAGGCGGAGAAGCCTGTACAAAGTTTTAAAGATAAACTTATAACTATCCTCAACTAACTTTCTCGGACAATGAACTCTCAACTCCTTCCTCAAGCTTAGTTGAATCTTCTTTTAAGCTTAGTACTATTTTATACTTTGGTCTTGAAACAACAATCTCTTCCTTACCTCACAAGTACACTAAAGACCCAACTCCCAGCTGACCTCTCTAAGACTCTGGTCTTGGTCAAAGAATTCTTGTCTTTCTCACAAATATAAAATAAACTATCTCAACCCTTTTTCCTTTTATAAAAAGTTTGTTTGAATATTTGCTTCTAACAATAAGCAGATACAATTGTAGCACAGATACTTCTCAGATAAGCAGATATAGAGTTTCAAGTGTATGATAAAAGTTCAAAGACTTTTATGTGATGTGCTTCTGTGAAAGCAAATATAATATATAAGCACTTGTAATAAAAAATTTCTTTTTCTTTAAAGAATATTTTTCAATGGATTAAGAAAAAGATTTTTCTTTATAAAGAGTGTGTTTCTTTTGAATAAATATAATTTAGACAACCACACACACTTATATAATGCAATAATAATTTATGAACAATTATATGAGCAATATATTTGATGACAATTTATCAAGTATGACAATATGATTCACTTTAGATAATACTTGAACAAACTCGTTCTACCCACTTATATATATATTATATTATACTTAATCTACGTTGTGAATAATTTGGCCACTTGGGATTTTAAAGACCGTCCAGAGTATTTGAAGTGAAATATCCGAATTGCATATCGCGTATTGGTATCCAAGTACTGGCTAAATTTTTCGATTCACAACTTGATAATCAGATATAGAATATTAAAGAATATTTATATCGATTATTTATATCAGTAAAAGGCCACTTGGAATTTTAAAGACCGTTCAGAGTATTTCAAAGAAATATCATCCAAATTTGCATATCGCGTTTCGGTGTCCAAGTACTGACTCTTTACTAGATATGATAGATCATATATAAGATATATATATATATATAAATGTTTATCGCAGGTTATATCTTATTATCTAAATCTATATATTGATTATACCAGTAAAGGGCCACTTGGGATTTTAAAGACCGTTCAGAGTATTTCAAAGAAATATCATCTGAATTTATATATCGCGTTTTGGTGTACAAGTACTGACTCTTTACTAATATGGATATATAGATATATAAATATTTATGACAATTTATCACAAATTTATATGAATGAGCAAGTATGAGATGATATGAACAATTATAATTTTGACAACTTATCTCAAATACTTGGACCAAATTTTTCTCTTCCAAACAAAATTATGACTTGGATTGAGCGAAGAGAGTAAAAGTTTGTTTATATAATCTGTAGGCAAGGAGAGTAAGCTTTTCGATTTGTAAAATTGGTAAATTGAAATGAATAAAAAAGACTCTTATTTATAGAAATTTTAAGGTTCGGGCAAATTCGTAATTTTTGAAAATTATTTTTGAATGGGAAGGTCCGGATTGCATGACGAAAAATGAGGGGCTCAGATCAATTTGTACTGGCCAATTTTTTAGCCCAACACTTGTGAGTCACAACATGTTTGCAATCATTACTTTTTAATTGGTGCCTGTTGGGCTGTGGATATTTGGGCCAGTCGGGTCAGCATTAGTTGGACCTTTGGAGTATTGGGCTGTTATATAAATGGTTGTTTAATTGGATTGGGGCTGGACATTTGTGATGGGAAAGTGGGGAACAGGTGGCAGCTTCTTGGTGGTTAGCTTATTAGAGAAGGGTTAACTAAAAGGTGATTAGCAGGTGGCTAATTGATTAGATAGGCTAAGCCATCTTAAGCCGTCTAGCATTAATGAGAAGTTGACATAATGTTGATTGGGTGGAGAGCAAGGTATGGTAAAGCCTGCATGCAGCCAACTGACATAAGCATCAGGGGAAAACATGCAAGGTGGTGAGATAATATATGAGGACAAAGCACTACAAAGAAATAGGTAACAAAACATTTTTCCTCTCCAGACACTAGAACACACAACCTCCATTGTTAATCCTTTTTTCGGCCTGTACTTATTCTCACACCGGAGCGATCCCCGGTGGCCCAAAGCCGTCGAGATCTGGTGCTGACGTGTTTACGGTGCAGGATTAAAGCGCGTTTTAGTGATTGAGGCACGTGTCAAAATCTTGGCGTTAACATTGGCGTTAAAAGGAGGGGGGCTAGTGTTTCTGGTTTTCAATCACAAAAGTTGAGTATCTTACATCAGAAGCTATGGTGAACACGAAGACGGTTACAGCCGAAGGACAGCCGACGACTGCTAATTCTTCTTTTCAAAGAATCTCGGTGAAAGATAGGTTGGGTCCTTCGGTAAGTATCCATGATAGATTTGGATCACAAGAAGTTCCAAGAGGGCCTAATGCTAGAGATCATGGTAATACCAAGAGGAAGTTATTTTCTACTGCCAGTAAAAGTCCTGACAAGGATCTGAAAAGGGTAGTAGGTACACCGCCTAGGACCCAACACCGAGAAGGTCAGGCAGACAAATTCTCTACCCTAGAGAAGATGGCGCAAGAAACCGATATGGCTTTAAAAGCACTCCTACAGAAGAGGGAAGAGATTTCTAAACAGATGGTTCTTGTGGCTGAGAAAGAAGATGAAGCATCCAGTTACACTCGACCGAAAAAACGGGGTAGATCACCAAGACGAAGAGCAGAGACGGATGAATATTCTAGGAAGTCGGAAAGTGGGTTTTGTAGTCATTACCCAGGCAGAAGACGAAGTGTGTGATGCCCCCAAAATAGGTTCAATACCAACCCATTCTGAGTCGTCAAATACATGGTTGGTTAGGAATATAAAAACTAACAACCCTACAAAAACAATCAATTTTGGCATGATAAGTGGTTAACCAGTCAATTCCTAAAATCACATCAAATGCAAGTATTTTCAAAGATATAAGTTCAACAAGTATGGTGAGGTTGCCAATTTGAATCAAGCAAGATTTATAAACTGTAGATGTAACGAAGGTCTCTTCCAACGGAGTCTCAACAGATAAGTCAAGGTCTAATTTCTCAGATGTCAAGTTCAAACGTTGAGCACATGTAAGTGATATAAAAGAATGGGTAGCACCGGTATCTAACAAAGTGTAAACTTCACAAAAGTTTATGATTAGCTTACCCATGATCACCTTGTTCAAGTTTCTCGCTTTTTGGGCAGTCACGACAAATGCTCTTCCAGAAACCACCGACTTTGACTTGTCTGGAACCGCCTTTGGAATCACCACCCCCGCTGGTCTTGGTTTCACTACAAGATAATCTCGAGCTATATGTCCTTCCTTTCCACAGTTATAGCATGCCTTGAATTGTTGTGGGCAGTTTGGGCTGATTTGTCCCTCTTTCCCGCATTTATAGCATATGGCTGGTGGTCGTTCTCCTCCTATAGAAACAGTTGATGCCGGTGCTGCTGTCGACGTTTTCACGTTCTCATTGTTGTACCTTCTCTTCTTGAAATCTCCCCCCGACTCACTTCTTCTATTATCATGGCTACAATTACCACCAGAGTGATTACTGCTTCTGTCATGATACTTTCCTCCCCGCTGGTTGTCATTGCTCCGATGACTACTGCCACTGGTACGACCCTAGTTGTGGTCCCTTGGTTGAACGGACTCATTATCTCGTTCTAATAACTGAGCCCTGTTTACTACATCTGAATAGAGAGAGAATTTGTGAGAAATGAGGTACTGACGAATTTCGGGTTTCAAACCCCTCAGAAATATCCGCGTCATACGTTCCTCATTCTCTACCAAATGAGGTGCAAACCTGGACAACTCCGCTAACTTAGCCTCGTACTGGGACACAGTCATGTTGTTTTGTTCCAGTCTGATAAACTCTACCTCCTTCATATGACGAATACTTTCAGGAAAGTACTTGTCATTGAACAGTTTCACCTTGAGTGCGGCAGTCTGGGTACGCTTCACAGATTTCCACCAGTAGTCTGCCTCTCCTCGAAACATAAAGGTGCCGAATGGAACCTTCTGTTCCTCCGTTCATCCCAAGACATCAAATATCTTGGTAATTTGTTTAACCCACATTTCCGCCTTGATCGGGTCCGGCTTTCCCAAAAATTTTGGTGGTCTAAATTCTTTGAACTGCTTGGCAATGACAAGCTGCGAGTTGCTATTATCTCCACCTGTATTTTGCACATGAGTCTCCCTCGTCTGGTTTTGCATGAACTGCAAAAAACTTCTAAACATCTCATCGTTTATCGTCTGATCAGTGTTGTTTTCAGGATGAACATTGCCTTCCTGTTGCACATTCTCCTGGTTGGTGATTAAAGGTGTCTCCACGGTCTCATTCACTCCATTGTTAACATTCTCAGCTGCCATTCTCAAATACTGCCATAAAACAAGGGTTAATTAAACAAATTAACATATCACATGCTAATCCTATGCTCCGACTGACCAATTAAATATCAAATAAGCTTAGGTAGGACACACTAGCGAAGGATTTATTCGTCTCTCCCCTCCTAGTTCTATTCCCAGATCTCCACCAGAGATCATATCCCTAAGCTCTGATACCAACTGTGACGCCCCCAAAATAGGTTCAATACCAACCCATTCTGAGTCGTCAAATACATGGTACAGAACTCCAAATACAAATCTTTTATCTCAAACAGTCGTGCAAAATACGACCACACAACTATGAGTGTCAATACCAACGAAATATTAACACTCAAATTCAGTCCTCACTAATTACAATTATTATCACACTATATTACAAAAATAGTGAGGACTACTACTGCTCTATTCTGACCATCACACTGATCCCCGACTAGTTCCCGTAACATTCTCATTCCCTGAAGAAGACAATAGATAAAAAGGGTGAGCTCAACTAGCCTAGTAAAGAATATTATGACTAAGATAATAAAGAATGATTTATCGTTAGACTTCAACAAATCAGATAAAATATTATGGACAACAAGTTTTAGATCAACAACTGCAGCGAAAATAACAATTCATTAGAAGAATTAAGTAGAGAATGTAGTCTACTATCTTCTATGATTTAAAAGTCCATCATCAATATTTTATTCCTGTAACATCAATCAATATACATCTCAAATAAAATATTCATCCTTGCACTACGGGCCAAAGATATCCATTTGTATCATCAGTTGGCCATGTTCATCTCAACACCTGTCCATCTCTGCACTACGGGCCAAAGATATTCATCAGGTAATCATTCATCTTTGCTCTACAGGCCAAAGATATTCAGTTATATCACCATTTAGAACTGAGGATGATGAAAAATAATATAAATAACGAATCTAGTGAGATAAAGGACAAAGATTAGAGATTCGTAATTTAGTTTATCTAAGTTCAAGAATACTCCATAATAATCAATTGTGGAGCAAAATTCAAGAATAAAGATCAAAACTTGGATCCAATCAAAGATAGGAACCCTAATAGACAACTTGGACAAATAAAAGAAAATTTAATTTTCTGTGAATAGTGTCATATTCGTGAATAGTGTCGTATACATGAATAGTGCCGTATATGTGAATATTAACCCCGATATGAAAAGGTAAAAATTTTATAATAAAATTCATACCAACATTCCAATGAAATGATACTAGATGAAACGCAAAATTCGAAGAATTTCTTGATTATATCAGGAATTATAGAAGCAATACTTACCGTAGTAAGTTTTAATTTTGGTATATGAAATGAAATATTATCGCTTTCATAATATGGAATATGAAAGAAAATAATATTTCTTAAGAATATTGCAATAAAATAATATCCTTTACCTCAAAAGAACAGTACTTCTGACTGAAATTTCAGGTATAATGCTAAAGAAAACTTGCACTGAATAGCAACACTCAAAGTATCTAAATACTCACAAAAATACGCTCGATATTATAGAGAGAGAACTTTTGATTCTGGTGTGATTTTCAATTCTAAATTAAGCATCCTATTTATAGGAGAATGGAAGGGTACTATTTGAATAAAAATCACGGAGTGCACAGTGAAAAATTTCAGACGAATTCACGGGCGCGCACCGGCGGAAAAATTTGATTTTACTATTTATTATTGTGCAATAAAATATTCTTATAAAATAAAACTTTAAATATAATATATATATATATATATATATTACCTACCGTATAAGGTAGGTAATTATAATATATATATATATATATATATATATATAATACACCCTCCCCCATACGTTTCCTCCCCCCCCCCCCCCCCCCCCATTTTCATTTCATCCCACATGTGGGCCCCACCCCACATGTCACTTTCGCACACATATAATATATATATATATATATATATATATATATATATACTGAATAATTCTATACCGATTATTTTGAAAAATGAGTAAGTGGGGGTACATATAATAAGCCAAATTTATAATAAATACTTCAATAAAAACCCCTCTATTTATCTCAATTCACTTGGCTTCACAAAACACATTAATAACATTTTTCTTCATCATTAATATTATAATTCACAATATTAACATCCAATACTGATAAAGACACCTCAGCCCTAATTCCTTCTTTTATATCCACAAAAATAAATATTTCCTTATCTTATAAATCAATAATTAATTATTCACAAATAATATTACAGAACTACAAAATTGACAACCAGGTCGTTCTCAGGAAAGAGGGAGCCTTCCGATAAGGATTTCTCCTTACTGGCGCACAATTAAATAACCCCTCCTAGACAGAACATCCTTAGACATTGTCAATAATGCTATCTAATAATATTATTCAAACAATATGAGTTATTGATTTGATAATTTGAAATACTGTGCAATGACAATTATTGAATCAATAAAATATTATGCAATTATTGAATCAATAATATAAAATATTGAATAGTAATTACTGTAACAATTATTGAGTAGTGACTTCTTACGTAAGAATCAATAATTAGAATTACTGTGCAATACCGTGTGCTACTGTGCAACACCGCATATTACTGTATTTTAACCACCGGGTATTTCAACAGTTTTAACGATAACAACCCCGCCGTTATTTTTAAAAAACTCATTCTTGTCGTTTTCTTCATCCGACAGTTATTCCGTTGTGGGGTCCACAAATGGCTTGCGCCGTCGTACGAATATTCCCCGACAACCAGAATATTTCACGACCAAACGAATATTGCCCGACAACTTGAATATTTTATTACCACTTGCTAACTTTGAAAATTTTGCATAAATCACCTCATAACTTACCACATTCATCAAATCAACACCTTACTATTTCAAAATAATATATAGAGAAATTAAAATTTTATATTCATAAAAGTTGGGGTCTTACAAAGTGGGTCACGAGAATGTTCTCCCGAGGCTTTGAAAAGGGTGCCCCGTATTGAATATTGCAGGAACAATAGAAGGGATGGGCGCCGAAGCCGTTCAAGAAGTTATTCTCCAGAGAGTCCGAAGAGGGTACACCACACAGGGGGTTCTCGCTCCAACCAAAGTAATAGAAGAAGTCCTTCAAGATCGTCTAGTCCGGATAGAAAAAATTGGATTAAACATAAGAAGATAAACTCTCCAGTGAAAGAAGTCGCTTCGCCACCCGGGGTAATAGAGGGCCTGGCGAAAGAGATGAAAGAACTTCGAAAGCAGCTAACGGAGGTTCGACAAGGGAAGGAGACTTCGGACAAAAAAACATCCCCTTTTTCAGTCGGAAATTCTTAAGGAGAAAGTAGATCCTAGCAAGAAGCTACCTTATATAGAAAGTTATGACGGTTCTGGGGATCCATACGACCACAGCCAAGCATTTGACAGACTGATGGATTATTACGACTATTCGGACGCGGCTAAGTGTCAGACATTTGGATTGACGTTGAGAAAAGACACAAGGCAGTGGATGGGGACTCTGGCTTCGGATTCGATTACGTCATGGGCAGATCTGTGTGACAAGTCCCATGCTCGCTTCAGGAGCAATAAGAGAAGGGGAAGGCCCACGGGATCATTGGCTCAAGTAAGGCAATATTCGAGCAAGACCCTCGGGCAATACATGAAAAGGTTCAAAGAAGCTGTGGGGCAGGTTTCAAATCTCAACGATCTTCAAACAGTAGGATTATTTTAGAATGGCTTAGATCTGCTGAAGTCAAAAAAATTGGTAAAGAAGCTAATGTTCAAGCATCCTAAAAGCTTGGCCGAAGCATTTGAGAAAGTCGAAGGCTTCATCGTGGTAGAAGAGGCCATGGCTAGTCTGAAATAGGGTTCTTTGGAGAGAGCAAAGGAAAAAGGGAGGGAATCAACTAATGGTGGTAAGAGAAAAAGTGGCGGCAATAAGGATAACTGGACACCCAGGGCAAATTGCTTGCCCGTTCCGACCCATAAGGTGAATAAGGTGTATACGCAGCTCAACATAGATCGGGCTACTATTTTGGAACAGGTAAAAAACCAACCGTACTTCGAACCACCTAAAAATAATCCCCGATCAGGGTCCGGAGATCCTGCCTTATACTGTAATTACCACCGGGCAGTCGGGCATAATACGAATTCCTGCTAGAGTTTGAAGGAGTTCATTGAGAGAAAAGTTCAAAATGGTACTCTGGTACAGTATGTAGCAGGGCGAGAACGGCAGAGGGAACAGCCCAGGGAGAGGGAATTAGCACAAGTTACCTAGCCGGTTCAACCAGTGCCGAACCAGGTGGCACAACATGTTGTAGATGTGATCTCTGGGGGTAACATGGGTAAGGTTACAGGGAAGAAAAGATGAGGATATCTAGACTCGGTGATGACTCTGGCAGATAAGCCTCTGAAGGCCGAAAGGGCGTACCCGGGTTCCGTAATCTCTTTCACAGATGAGAATTTCCCTTCAGAGCCTATCGAACCACACGAAGGAGCCTTGGTGATCACTGCACAAGTCAGTTCAGTGGATATGAAGAGGATGATGATTGATAATGGTTCTTCAGTAGATATTATATGCGCTCATGCTTATCACAGGATGCCTGTAGATGGACAGAAGAAGGAAATTGGGCAGGAGTATATGGTTTCAACAGCGATCCTAGTTAAAGTAGCCGGAACCATTGAACTGCCAGTTATCTTCAGAACGGTTCCCCAATAGGTTCAAATTATGTGTAAATTTTACGACGTACATGTAGATTCAGCTTATAATGCCATTTTGGGGAGGCCTACTTTAACAGCTTTACAGGCAGTTACTTCAATTTTCCACTTCAAAATCAAGTTTCCTATGTCCCAGAGAGTTGGCGAAGTCGCAGGAGATCTGGACTTGGCGAGGAGGTGTTATCGAAATGCTCTGATCACTTCGGGAGTCGAAGTCAGCAAGTAGAAATATACCATAGCCATTAAAATAGAACCATTTATAGGGAGTGGAACGGAACCATCAGTCATGCCAGCAAAGGAGACCGAAGATATCGAGTTAGTTCTGGGAAGGAAAGAAAAGACTGTGAAAATCAGTTCGGGATTGCCAGAGCCTTGCCGAATAAATTTGATGGAGTTGCTCTGGTGTTATGCCGATGTATTCGCTTAGGTTCCTAGTGACATGCCTGGGGTGATTCGAAAGGTGGCTGAGCACAGACTGCAAGTGGATCCAGCTAAGAAGCCAGTTCAACAGAAGAGAAGGATTTTCGCCAATGAAAGCATATAATTGACAAGGAGGTCACCAAGTTATTAGCTGCAGACTTTATCTTCAAAATTGATTACTCGGAGTGGATGGAAAACGTGGTTCTAGTACAAAAGCATAATGGAAAATGGCGAGTTTGTATAGACTACACTGATCTAAATATGGCGTATCCTAAGGACTTCTATCCTCTTCCTCATATTAACCAACTTATTGATGCAACTTTGGGGTATGCCTTGCTTAGCTTTATGGATGCATTTTCGGGATATCATCAAATTTCTATGTGCAAGGAGGATATACCGAAGACAGCTTTCATTACTCATCGGTCGGTGTATGCCTACAAGAAAATGACGTTCGATTTGATTAATGCGGGAGCTACTTATCAGAGGATGATGACCCACGTCTTCGCGAAGTAGCTAGGAAAGAATATGGAAGTCTATGTTGATGACATGATTGTGAAAAGTATGTCTATTCGGGGTCATCTGGACAATCTGGAGGAGTGCTTCCAAACAATTCGATATTATGATTTGAAGCTGAATCAGACCAAATGCACTTTCGGGCTAGGAGCAGGCAAGTTTTTGGGATATTTGGTCAGTACAAGGGGTATCGAAGCCAATCCAGAGAAGATCCAGGCTATCTTAGACATGAAATCACCACAGTCGTACAAGGATGTCCAGCGTTTAACTGGTAGAATAGCATCGTTGCGGAGGTTCGTGTCTAAATCGACAGAAAGATGTTTGTCGTTCTTTAATACATTGAAAGGGCCGAAGAATACGAAAATGTTCCAATGGACTTCGGAGTATGAGGAAGCTTTCCAAGGAATCAAGAAGTACTTATCTTCGGCACCTCTATTGGTGAAGCCAGTTCCTACTGAACCTTTGTATTTGTATCTGGCTGCAAGTTCATTGGCCGTAGGAGCAGTTTTGGTGCGTGAGGTTGGGGGTAAGCAGCACCCGATTTACTACGTGAACCATGCCCTCAGGGACGCAGAAACAAGGTATCCAAACCTTGAGAAGTTTGCCTTTTCTTTGATCATTGCTAGTAGAAAGCTTCGGCAGTACTTCCAAGGACGGGTAATAGTGGTATATACAGATCAGCCACTAAGGAATGTGTTGGGGAAGCCAGATATTTTGGGGAGACTTGCTGCATGGATGATGGAACTATCTTAGTTCTTCATAGAGTACTATCCACGGACAGCTATTAAAGTCCAAGCCTTGGCCGATTTTGTGGTAAAATGCTCGTTTTCTGAAGATGATGGGGGCCTAAACAAAGTGGAGGGATCTACGAAAATGGTGGCTACACTTCAACAGGCTCATGATTCTTGGACCTTATATGTCGATGGATCTTCTACTTCGGGCCTTAGTGGTGCTGGGATCATTCTGATAAGTCCGGAGGGATTCAAAGTGCAGCAAGCCATCATATTTGAATTCAGGGCAACGAATAATGAAGCTGAGTACGAGGCGGTGCTAGCAGGAATACGTCTGGCCCAGAGTCTGGAGGTTCAGAAGTTAATTATTTACAGTGATTCTCAACTGGTCATTAAGCAAGTTTCAAGGGAATATGAAGCTCGAGGCTCCAAAATGGTTAAGTATCTTGCAGAACTGAAAGATCGACTTCAATACTTCGGCTCTTGTGAATTTCAAGGTGTTGGTAGAACTAATAATTCAAACGCCGATGCATTGTTAAAGCTGGCTACTACTGAATCAAGCTCTTTTGACGGGACAGTTTACTTGGAAATCCTGAAACAAGCTAGCATCCGACATGGGGAAATAATGTGCGTTGAGCGGTCTAATTGTTGGATGACCCCATACATAAACTATCTAGTAGATGGCGTACTACCTTCGGATCAGATGATGGCTAAGAAGGTGAGATACAAAAGTGCAAACTTCATACTTATTGATGGAGATCTGTATCGAAGGGCTTATTCATCTCCATTGCTGAAGTGCTTGGTTCCTTCTGAAGCAGAATATACCCTTCTAGAGGTTCATGAAGGTATCTGTGGTGATCACATGGCCGCAAAGTCGTTAGTGTATAAAGTGCTTCATCAAGGTTTTTATTGGCCAACGATTTTCAAAGAGGCTACCGATTATGTAAAAAAATGCCCGAAATGCCAGTTGAATAGTACAGTCCCACATCAGCCACCAGAAGAGCTATACTCGATTTTATCTCCTATACCTTTTGTTGTCTGGGGGGTAGATATACTAGGTCCACTCCCGAAAGCGAAAGGTCAAGTCAGTTTTGTTATAGTAGCAATTAATTATATGACTAAGTGGGTAGAGGCGAAGCCGCTTTGGCTGATCACGGAGCAAGAATGCTTGAAGTTTCTGAAGGATTTAGTAGTATTCCGATTTGGTATTCCCATGGTGGTAATTTCAGATAATGGACGCCAATTTGTGGGATTAAAATTTGAGACATTCGGCATCGGAAGACTTCGGTTGCTAATCCACAATCTAATGGGCAAGTCGAGGTGACTAACAGAATACTCTTGAATGGGATCAAAAGAAGGCTGGATGACGCCAAAGTAAGATGGCATGAAGAACTACTTAGCGTGTTATGGGCTTACCGAACTACGCCAAGGACTATAACAGGAGATTCCCCATTTAGGCTGGCATACGGTTCTGATGCTCTAGTTCCGGTGGAAATTGGAACTACAAGTCTTCAGGTCAGTCATTTTAAAGAATTGTATAATGATGAGGGACTCAAAGCCAACTTAGATCTGCTCGAAGAAGTTCGAGAGGCAGCCTTGATAAAATTGGCTACATATCAATGTCGTGTGGCTAAATACTACAACAGAGGGGTAAAACTTCAGAGATTCAAAGTTGGGGATTTTATTCTTCGAGAGGTAGAGGCTTCTACACCTCAGAATATGAGTAAACTCGTGCCAAATTGGGAGGGCCCTTATGAAGTCGTTTGCGTATCGAAGCCCGGGATATACCGGTTGCGAGCCTTAGATGGATCTGAGATTAAGAATACTTGGCATGCTGGAAGGCTCCGCAAATATTTTCAGTAGAGCCAGTGTCAAAGTCCGGAAGTCTGTAACTACTATGACAATTATCAATAAAAGTAACTTTTTTCTCCAATGATGGCTTTTCTTCTTGATAGTTATAAGGTTGGATCCCTTCGACTCCTCGAAGCGAAGCGGAATATTTTTTGGGTTGAACCTGTTCGGCTTTCGGAGAGAACGAGGTTGCCAGCTTGGTATAAGGTTGGATTCCTTCGTCTCATCATAGCGAAGCGAACTATTGATGGTCCAACCCGTTCGGCTCTCGGAGAGAACGTGGTCACCAGGTATAAGGTTGGATCCCTTCAACTCCGTGTAGCGAAGCAGAATATTTTTTAAGTTGAACCTGTTCGGCTCTCGGAGAGAACGAGGTTGCCAGCTTGGTATAAGGTTGGATTCCTTCGTCTCCTCGTAGCGAAGCGAACTATTGATGGTCCAACCAGTTCGGCTCTCGAAGAGAACGTGGTCACCAGTTATAAGGTTGGATCCCTTAGACTCCTCAAAGCGAAGCGGAATATTTTTTGTGTTGAACCTGTTTGGCTCTCGGAGAGAACGAGGTTGCCAGCTTGGTATAAGGTTGGATTTCTTCGTCTCCTCGTAGCGAAGCAAACTATTGATGGTCCAACCCGTTCAGCTCTCGGAGATAACGTGGTCACCAGTTATAAGGTTGGATCCCTTCGACTCCGCGTAGCGAAGCGGAATATTTTTTGGGTTGAACCTGTTCGGCTCTCAGAGAGAACTAGTTTGCCAGCATGGTATAAGGTTGGATTCCTTCGTCTCCTCGTAGCAAAGCAAACTATTGATGGCCCAACCCGTTCGGCTCTCTGAGAGAACGTGGTCACCAGTTATAAGGCTGGATCCCTTCGACTCTGCATAGCGAAGCGGAATATTTTTTGGGTTGAACCTGTTCGGCTCTCGGAGAGAACGAGGTTGCCAGCTTGGTATAAGGTTGGATTCCTTCGTCTCCTCGAAGCGAAGCGAACTGTTGATGGTCCAACCCGTTCGACTCTCGGAGAGAATGTGGTCACCAAATAAGATTGGACCCCTTCGACTCCTCGTAGCAAAGCGAAATATATCTTTGGCTGAACAAGGTGGGATTCCTTCGGCCTTATGACGGCAAAGTGAATATTTTTGATCTGACCCGTTCGGTTCTCGGAGAGAATAGAATTATCAAATTACTATGAGGCTGAATGACGTTACGAGTTCTTTGGAACTAATGATCTTATTAAAGGATCGAGGAATTATTCATTCCAACAAGGACATATAATACTCTTCGGTAATGAGTAAGTCTCATCTTACATTGTTACTTGATTTTATTTGAAGTGTTAAGCTCAGATTGTATATTGTTTAAATAGCAATATAATTTAAACTAAAAAGGAGTAAAAAGGGATAAGATATATTTCATTAAACATAATAAAAAAATTATATTATTGTTGAAATTTGTACAAATTCATAAGGGATAGATTATCTTCGCCATCACTCTTCGTCTTCGTCATCGGAAGAGTCGAGGAGTAGTGGGTTCAGAGAGGCAGCAGCTAGTTTTTCTTTACCTTTGCTACGGGCCTGTTCATAGCCCTCAGCATACATCTGAACTATCTCATTTGTTAACTCGGCGAATTTACGATATTCCATTTGAATTTCTTTTCGAAGTTCCTTGGTAAGAGGGGGGCCGGCCAATTTAAGGTCGCGAAGTTCCTTCTCAGCTTTGCCCCGTAAGTCAAATTGTCGTTCTTCAGACTTCTTCGCTTCGATGAACGCTTGAGTCAGATTCTGATTACTTTGAGTTAATTGCTCGTTGGCCCGTCGTAATCCTTCATTTTGTTCAGCAGTTCTTTGTTGAAGGGCTTCGGCTGCTGCCAGTTGTTCCTTCATCTTGACAAGATCGTCTTGGAGACCTCTGCAGTTGAAGCGAATATTTTCATGTTCGCTTCTCTCCTTGGCTAGTGCAGACTTTAGAATGGCATTTTCTCTTCGAGCCGCCTCTTCTTCGGCTTCGGCTTCGGCTTCTTTATATCTTTGATAGAGACGCCCGAAGATTCCATTTGCTTGTAGTTGTCCTGAGTTAATAAAATGCTTAAAGAAGATTTCTATAAGCGAAAATGGTCAAATACTTACTCTAGCCTGGTTAGCCAGGCCTTCTTCCATCAGATCAGCAATGGAGCTGTTGCCGAACCGATGGTTGTATGTGTCCAGAACGAAAGAATTGTAGAGGTGTAGAGGGAAGTCTTCGTTCTAATCGGGCCCTAAGCTAGGCGATTGAGAATCTCCGAACGTTGACCCAAAGAGAGGAGAGTTCGATCATTGAGGAGAAGGTATTGGCTGGTCTTCACCTAAAAATTTGCTATCTGAAGGATGTTTTTTCTTTCGAATAAGAGGAAAACTAGTTTCAACCTTGAATTCATCTGGTTCGGTGGGCGAAGGTGGAGGAGGAGGTTGATTCGATGCAGAAGGAGGTACCCTCAACTCTTCGGTTGTGATAGGTATAATTTTGTCCTTAGCCTTTCGCTTCTTAGAAAGAAGGACCTTAGCACGGTCAGCGATAGGCATATCGAGGAGGCTCTCTATGAGGACAGGGGCTAGAGTGTGTCTGGGCTTCCTGGCAGCCCTCTTCTTGCGACAAAGATGGCTTGGTCCTACGGGAGAGTGGGATTTCGTAACTGGGGGGTCGGTAGTTTGATCTTCAGCAAGTTGTCCTTCGATTTCTTGAACCTCAGGGGGATCTTGGGCTGATTCGGCAGAAAGAAACTCCTCTAATTCTTTCAGATCGGAGGAGGTGGGCTTGATAAGAGATACTGCAATATTGAAAAAATGTATTTCAGAATAGATATTAAAAGAAGATTCAAAAAACCACACAAACGTTGACTTCAGACTTACATTTATGGTTGTACAACCATGCCTGCTTGCTTAGGAGGGCGAAGCTCCACTCTTTCTTGGGAAGCTTTTCCATGATCTTCGCTATCTCCCGTACACGCTCCTCTGGGATATCACCAAGATCTAAAGTAACAAGAGCAGCAGTGGTCCAGTCTAGGATGGAGGATATCTCAGGCCCACTAACGAAGAACTACTTCTCGTACCACTTCTTATTACTTGACGGAGTGTCCATCAGAGGGTGTTTGTCAAATTTAGAGTTGGGTTTTGGAGCCTGTTTGCCTAAAACCTTGAATCCCTTTTCGCGGGACTTACCAGAAGTAAAAAGAGTGAAGAATAAGTCAATGGAAGGGGGAATCCCTAATTCGCTACAAAAAGCGATGAAAGCAAGGATGTGGATGTAGGAATTAGGAGCCAATTGAGCGAATCCAACACCCATGAACCCTAAAAGGGTAATGACAAAGGCATGAAGAGGAAAACGAATCCCCTTCTCAAAAAAGATGATGGGCATAGCAGTCCAACCCTCTGGACGTTGGTACATTCGCTCGGATGGAATGGGCACTCTCAGATGGTGAGTATCAGGGATTTGGTATCGTTTTCGAATGACGTTGAGATCATCCTCTAAGAAATTTGAGGGGGTATTGGCAATGGGGTGTTGCAGCTCGTCTGAGAAATTGAAAGGGGGGATATCAAGAATAGGAGGGGGGAGGCTCTTTTCGGACGAGATTTTTGGTTTGGCATTTATCTCCTGAATGGTTTGGGTAGTGGGGTTGTCGGAGTTCTGTGCAGCCATTGATGATGATTTGACTGAGAAGAATAAAACCAGAGAAGGGAGGAAAGCTAGAGAGTCTTCAAAATTTAAATGAGCAGATAAAGATATCTAAGTGGGAGATTCAGGGGTTTTATAGAAGAGTCTTTTAAGTAATTCACGAAACCCAAAGGCCACGCATTCAATAAAGGTAATGATATAGATACATATTTGGTGCCTGAATTTAAAATAGAGGAGTTAACAGCTGGCGGTTCCTTTTTGAAATTGGAGAGTTGGCGTCTGACAGTGGATTTGAGGAGTCGGGGTCCATATTCAGTTCCAGGTTCTTTAAGTGGACTTGGCCGAGTCTATCTGAATTCTTTTTGGTGGTTGGGCCGGACTCTTATACTCTTTCATCAAACACTCTGTTTAATAAAAAAACTAGGGGGCAATGTTGGGTTGTGGATATTTGGGCCGGTCGGGTCAACATTAGTTGGACCTTTGGAGTATTGGGCTGTTATATAAATGGTTGTTTAATTGGATTGGGGCAGGACATCTATGATGGGCAAGTGGGGAACAGGTGGCAGCTTCTTGGTGGTTAGCTTATTAGAGAAGGGTTAACTAAAAGGTGATTAGTAGGTGGCTGATTGATTAGATACGCTAAGCCGTCTTAAGCCGTCTAGCATTAATGAGGAGTTGACATAATGTTGACTGGGTGGAGAGCAAGGTATGGTAAAGCCTGCATGCAGCCAACTGACGTAAGCATCGGGGAAAAACATGCAAGGTGGTGAGATAATATATGAGGACAAAGCACTACAAAGAAAAAGGTAACAAAATATTTTTCCTCTCCAGACACTAGAACACACAACCTCCATTGTTAATCCTTTTTTTGTCCTATACTTATTCTCACACCGGAGCGATCCCCGGCGGCCCAAAGCAGTCGAGATATGGTGCTGACGTGTTTACGGTGCACGATTGAAGAGTGTTTTAGTGATTGAGGCGCGTGGCAAAATCTTGGCGTTAACAGTGCCCAACATTTGAAATAAAGGTATAGGCCTTTTTCCTTTATAAGTATACACGGCACACACATATATAGTTTAGGCAAATACACTTCCATGCAAGCATTGCACAAACATCCATACAAGCTTTGCATAAACATGCACTTGCACAAACATCCATACAAGCATACTCAATTTTTAAGCCTATACGTGCCAGTAAACAAACATTTTCGTCATACACACATAGGCCCACACATTTTCATTTTAGGCACACACACATGCACATACCTCTATGCACCCATGGTTTATACCACACACATACACACACACTTTATGGTTTTTGCCCATAAAAGAATTTTGAAAAATCATTTAAAAATAGGAATCTCCTTGCCTTAAGAAATGTTGTTATATTAACTCATTTTATTAACACTTGATATCAATTTATCAAGATCATAAAATAAATTCAAATAAAGTAAGAAAATAAATATTTTTGTTCAAAATATAAGAGGTATTTATTAAATTAATTTTAACACTTTTAATCCTATAGAGAGGATTCTACCTTTTTGACCTTTAATCCTAATTTGTTATCATCAAAATTAAATACCCAATTTTGGAGACCTATCATACAGGTTTCTCGACTCTCATTGTCCCACAAAATAAATTTATAGGCAACGTTAATTTTTATTTCGCTTAAATATGTAAATTTTATATTTATTACATATTTATATTGTTTAAATTATGCCCGAAAGGTAGTTTCTCAGCATAAAATATCATTTTCGGCCATATCTCACCACGTAGAACTTTATTAGATTTATTATGTCTTATTATTACGTTGGAAAGTAATTCGGAACGTCGAACATCAAAAACGCACGACGCGTCGATGCTCGAAGTCGCCCAAATCTTAACTCTGACATGAATGTTTGCCTATTTTTAACTTTTAAACATTAAGTCGTAAAACAGTGAATTTTCAGTATGTTATAGACCTCACAACATAGTATTTTTAGAAGAAAAAAAATGGATCGCGAAAACAGTACATGAAAGCGCGTTAAAATAGCCGTCAAAAATCATGTCAGGCAACAATTTCAGCCAAGCGTCGCGCTGCCGGGCAGGTGCGCGTGGGTGGGCCCAGGCGCGCTGACTCGTTGCCTGGCTCGGCTGCCTGTTTTGACTGTTACCAACCCAGCCACTTCACAAATTTCTCACCCGCTTCACATAACTCCGATTGATCTTTTTTTTGGATATGTTGTACTTGGTATATCAAAATATTTTTAAAAAATATCAGAACTAAAAAATAAGTATTTTAGGCTGGCATAACAGGGGGCTCAAAGTGGCTTCCCGCAACAGTTTTCCAACTTTTCGTTTAACGTTCAAAACTCGCCGTAACGCGATTCAACCCGACTTACCTACTAACTAAGCCTCTATTAACATAATAAGACATATTCCAAGTGTCGGCTTCGTTAAATTCTAAGTTTTTGTCCGAGTTTGTTCGTTATGATTATTTGTCAAATATAATGGATACAATATCCATTAAATTCCATTTCTTAGCTATTTGTTAGTAGTTTTTCCTCTATTCCATCCTTATGTCATCCCACAATACCAACATATCCACCAAGTCTCTATATGTATGAATTCATACATATTTCAAGTATAAAATCAATAAAACCATGGACTTGAGTAAATAAAGTTTACTAACAAAACTTAATTTTTCATTCTAAGAACCCATACAACACCCATATTACACTTACATGAACCAAACTAACCTGATTGCGAAGAAATTTCATTGAAAATTATATAATAAATTACTAAACTCCCATAATTTGAGGTTTAGCACCCAAAACTTTACATACTCATATACTTTAATAAAATTCAAATCTATATAAGAATGTTATACCTTATGCTCTTCAACTTTTGTAAACCCAAGCTTTAATCTTCTTTAGTTATCTTTATCTTGATTCCACTTTGTCCAAGCTCCCTCTAACTCACCATTTCTTCACTTAATCATCTTTGGAAAATTTCAAAACTCAATCCAAATTGGGAGATGAAGGCCACGGTTTTGGAAAGGAAGGAGGAGAAGACTTTTAGAAATTTTTAACTCAAAATTTCTTGGTGCTTAAGCTATAAAATGGTGTAGCCTTCACTCTTCTTATCCTCATCAAACTCACGGCAAGAGCAAATGGAAAAAGCTTGGAGAGAAGAGCTTGTAATAGTACTTTAGTTATTAAGGTATAACCTCTAATTAACTTGCTTAATTAAATCACCCATGTAACCCTCTCCTATATTAAATACTTTAATAATTACCATCACCTTAGTAACTTAATCTAATTAATTAAGTTACTACTTATTCCAATAAAAACTAATTATCTTGGAAATATATATAAAGTATATACTTTCGTCCATTGCACTATATAATTAATATATACCAAAAATAAACATAATATATATTAATTACATATTCATTTCATAAAAATAAAATAAATATGCAAAAACATAATAACTCATGCAAATATAATTATTTGCTTGCTTCAAATATCATAAGAAAATATAATATCCTTTCCTTATTAAAACAATTCCATATAAGAATTTATTTCAATGCCTTTGGTTAAAGTATATATATATTGTAACAATCCAAAAATTTATAAGATCTTAAATGATTAAAATAAAGATTAAAGAATAAAACCTAGATGAGAATTTGAGAATTTATTTAAAATTTTTAAATAAAACCTATATGGTTTCCTATTTGAATGAGAATAGAGAAAATATGGGTTACAAAATTCTAAATCCTAGAAATGAAGTTATATGTATTTGAAGGAATAACAAGGATAAGGTATTACGATGCCTATAAATTTGATGTGAACTGAATAGTGTAAGAAATATTATATTGATACATGTGAAAATTTTATTAAGGAAATAAGATTTCACATGAAGAGATGCTATGAGGCTAAACAAAGATGAGTGTATGTATAGAAATATATATATATATATATATATATACTTAGTAATGTGCTATATATTTTAGCAAAAGGAATGATGAATTACGTTAGGGATATGAGAATCAAGATAAAACTATGTTAGTAATTAGCATAGCTTGAATGTTGGCCTTGACTGATAAGTAAGAAGATGAATAAGTATAAAGTTATTAGCTAATATGTTTAGTAATAAGAATGGAGTAAGTTAAAACTCAAAATGTGAGTTAAAGATAGATTTTTGAGACACGGACTGCTCGGTTGCGTCCAAAAGATCAAGTTTAGTCAGAAAAGACATTAAACACAAAATGTGTAAAGGTTGACTTTTTAGTTAAAATCAACAGTTGACTTTTATGGAGAAAAGTCAAAATTAGAGTTAGAAGTGGAATATATTATGATTAATGTGAATTATGTATATGATTAAATAAATATACATTATATAATGTGGATACATTTATTTTGTATATAAAGAAAATTAAGAATACAATTATGTAACCTAATATATATATTAGGTATGATAATTAAATAACCTAGGGGGTTATAATATGAGAGAATGTTAGTATCTAAAAATATATACTAACCTTAGAGATTTATTTTATGCATCTTAAATAATTAATTTTATAACATAAGTAAATCAAGTCTAATTGGGTTATGAAAGTAAAAAAGCATTCGTAAGAAATTTATTTTCAAATGGGGAAGAAAAATCCTAATTAAATGATTAGGGTAGGATAAAATTAAAAGTATTGGACTATGATAATTTTCAAAGTCCAAGAAATTAATTAGAGAGTCCAACACATTTAATAGAGTGGCCCAACTAAGCCCAACAAGTGTAGGAAATTATTAAACCCTAATGACATATTCAATTTATTTGAATACGGCAAGTCTAATTGGGTTATATAAGTGAATTAATATTATTGATGAATAATAATATGGAGATACCAATAATAATGAGTATTAGTGCAAGAATTAATAAATTAAAAAGAGTTAGTAAATTTAAACAAGCTCAATTATTTAATTAAGCATGTGACTTGTAGATAAATTGATTTAAGAGAAATTAAATTATTAAACTAATCCAATATATCATGTATGGGACAAGTATTATAATGACACAATTTAATTATGGGTGAAAGCCCAAGTTCACTTTTGTTAGTAAGCAAAATAAGAAAAGAATGCAAGCCCAAAAGGATTACTTAATGGCCCAAGTTAAGCCCACTTGAGCAATAGTATTATAGTCATTAGAGGAAGCATTTAATAAAATAAAAGTGTAGAGATAATATGACCAAGTGGCCGGTTGTAGAAGAGAGAGAAAGGGGGGAGTAATGTAATCATTACATTACTTTTGTGATGGACAAGTTAAGCTAAGTGTCAAGCATTGAGTGGAACCAACACTTGAGCTTATCTTGGTATCTAATCATGAGAGAGAGAGAGAGAGGATAAAGATTGAGGAAGATATGGTTAGATATAATATGATATCTAATCATTATCTTTGCTAGCAAACTTAATTGTGCATTTTATTCTCACTTTAGTAAGAAAGGAAGAGAGGTAAAGCTAAATAAAGAACCAAGCAAAGAAAATAGAGAGATAAAGGAGAGGGGCGGCCGCCCTTTTTGGGAGAAAGGAGAAAGAAATTTCTCCATAGAAGAAGAAGAAGAAGATCAAAGCAAAGGTAAAATCCTAAACTAATCTATATATTTTAGTTGAATTTTTCTTAATCAAAACTTGGAACTATATTTCTAAACTCAAAAACTTTGAATTTTCTTGTTGATGAGTGTTTTCTGTATTGATCTACCCATATTGGTTATTGATTTTTTGGAAATCAAAAGAAAAGAAAAATAAGTTTTCTAGTTTATAAAACCCTAACTTTTAGGTGTTTTTGATATCCACCGTTTTTGATTTACACCTTCTTTTTATGATCCGTCAAAGAGAGGTGCTAGATGTATATGTTATCTAGTAAACCCAACTGGTAGCACTCAAAAATGTTGAGTTTACAAGCCGTAGTGGTTGTTTTAGCCAAAACAGTCCCATTTTTCTTCAAAGGAAATAAACTGTTTTGGGTCAGTCTAAAACGAGGGTATTTTTGTTCACTTTTTGTGCTTTAAAAATTTGCAAAATATTTCGAAGGTTAATATCAAAGGTTATGAAAGTCCTGCAAAACTTTGAGAATTTTTGGCCATACGATTTGAGAGTTATGCATTTTACGGCCAATGACTACTTTTGAAAAGTTACCCAAATAACTTCCTGTGTATAAGTCCAAATATTATGAAAGTTTTACTGGAAGTACATATACATAACAGACGTTTATCCTAAAAATTTTAGAATTTTTGGAGATAATCTCGATTTATAATAAATCTGAGAAGATTTGGCTATTATGGACTATTTAAATATAGTAAATTTATTTTAAAAATTCAGAAAAAAAGTATATGTTCAATATAGAACTATATTCTGCCTAATCGCAGAAAAGAAATGTTTTTGGGACTGATTTGGTGTTTTTTATATAAATGATGTTATATGGATAAATGAATTAAATTGATTATATGATGTGAAAATAATGGAGAATAAAGTTTTACGACTTGGGACCCTTAAGCATAGTTTATGCAAATTTTTGAGGAAGGTTTTGGGTCAGTTTTGAAGTGTTATGATGTTTATGATATTTTAAAATATTTAAATAAATTAATTAAAGAAAGAAAAATAATTAAAATAAATTATTTATTAATTGAATAAATGACTCAAAATATTTTTACATGACTAATGATACTTGATTGAAATATTATTATTAGTATTTGACTTAAATGTTATTAAAAAGTTAATAACATTAACTTGAAAATATTATTACATAATTAATTAATAGTGCAAGTTAAACTCAAAAGTGTTGAAAATGATGAAATACGGATCAAATAAAATTCGTATTGAGTAAAGGGGAGCTAGGATTATGTGGGATTTCAGTTGAGAACTCATGTGATAGCTGAGTTGTATAAACCTTTATATGGGTGGGGGTTTTGTGCTTGGTATAACGACTACTTAGTTTATCACATTGATAGTCATTGAAATAATGGAGTCGCGCTATCGATATACCTATGACGAGAAGGTGATTTCTTTTCTCATAATTATATTGGATAGGTAGAGAATATAAGATAGGTGCGAGTTCTTAAGACTCATACTTATGGTAAGTTTGTGACTCAAAATCGTATGGCATGTTTTTGAACCCCTAAGCATATGGACAGTTCTTGATTGGTTCTTGAACTACGTATTGCTAGGATAAGTTCCTAAACTCATATTATTGTAAAAAGTTCCTAAACTCCTAACGTGTAGTATATTTGATGAACTATACTAGGGTATAGAAAAGTTATGGATAAAGAATTGAGGATTTTTAATAGATAGAATTATTAAGCAATTGATCATTAGAGCAATTGAATTTGATGATGGAAGCATATGTATTCCAAATCTTCTAGATGTGCTAGACTTCAAATTTTTTAAATTAAGCTAAATTCGCACTGATGTGCATTTAAAAAAATAAAAATGAATTTTTGTTATCAGCAACACATGGTTACAATTGTGTAGAAATGGACTTCGTACCACTAACATATCGTTACCTGTTGTGACATGATAACACCAAAAGTGATTTTCAATGATTTTGAGCTATTTAAAGAAGAGTCTATGCTAATTATTTTGGCGAGACAAAAATAATTTGAGATATCAAAATGTATTTAATATATCATTAATGCATCATTGAACCTGATGCAGAAATGATAAAAATGATAGAGTTATCAATGCAGAATTACCTAGTGTTGGATGTGATCTAAGGATCGTCAGTCCACTATGGTACGATGTAGTATGACAAAGTCATAAAATGACGAAATTCTCAAACGGACTGTAAATACAGTGCGGTATCATGACGTCATAAAATGATTTTCAAAATTTTAAAGAAAAGTTAAGTGCCAATTAAATTTGGTCTGATATATGTTTCGATTGATGTTCGAATTATTGGTATACGTCTAAGCTAATTGATTCAGCTAGACAAATATTTATGAAAATTCAAGTCTCTTTTTGAGAATTATCCCGAACTAAATTAATTAGGTACGGACTCTAATGTTAAGACTAAGGTGAACAACACCGAAAAATGGGGATATACTTCTTGGATGATATATTCCAATCCTTGAACGCATACAGCTATTCTAAGAACTAAGGTACAATAGATTAATCACCTAACGTACCTGCATGGGTAGTTTACCTTCTGTGTGATTGTAAACATACCTACCGCATCATGTTTTAGATTTGGTTACAGTGAGTACCGTTAAACCTGAGAGCTCACGGTCTATATGACCCCTCAGCCCGATATAAAAAGTTTTAACTCCTTAGAGTTAAGTCATGGAAGAATGTTATGGTAGCAGAGTTCCTCATAGAAGGAAGCAAGATATACTCATTAAATTGAGCATGAAAGCAGGTAAAGGTTAACTTGAAAACTTAGTTTTAATAAATAAAAAGAGTAGAGATTAGTATGCTATAATTTTGAGGACGAAATTCTTCGAAGAATGGGTGAATGTGACAACCCAAAAATTTATAAGATCTTAAATGATTAAAATAAAGTTTAAAGAATAAAACCTGGATGAGAATTTGAGGATTTATTTAAAAATTTAAATAAAACCTATATGGTTTCCTATTTGAATGAGAATAGAGAAAATATGAGTTATAAAATTTCAAACCCTAGAAATGAAGTTATATGTATTTAAAGGAATAACAAGAATAAGGTATTACGATGCTTATAAATTTGATGTGAACTGAATAGTGTAAGAAATATTATATTGATACATGTGGAAATTTCATTAAGGAAATAAGATTTCACATGAAGAGATGCTATGAGATTCAACAAAGATGAGTATATGTATATATATATATATACTTAGTAATGTGCTATATATTTTAGCAAGAGGAATGATGAATTACATTAGGGATATGAGAATCAAGATAAAACTATGTTAGTAATTAGCATAGCTTGAACGTTGGCCTTAACTGACAAGTAAGAAGATGAATAAGTATAAAGTTATTTCCTAATATGTTTAGTAATAAGAATGGAGTAAATTAAAACTCAAAATGTGAGTTAGAGATAGAATTTTGAGACACGGACTGCTCGGTTGCGTCTAGAACGTCAAGTTTAGTCAGAAAAAAACATTAAACACAAAATGTGTAAGGGTTGACTTTTTGGTCAAAGTCAACAGTTGATTTTTATATAGAAAAGTCAAAATTAGAGTTAGAAGTGGAATATGTTATGATTTATGTGAATTATGTATATGATTAAATAAATATACATTATATAATGTGGAAACATTTATTTTGTATATAAAGAAAATTAAGAATAAAATTATGTAACCTAATATATATATTAGGTATGATAATTAAATAACCTAAGGGGTTATAATATGAGAGAATGTTAGTATCTAAAAATATATACTAACCTTAGAGATTTATTTTATACATCTCAAATAATTAATTTTATAACCTAAGTAAACCAAGTCTAATTGGGTTATGAAATTAAAAAGGCATGAGTAAGGAAATTATTTTCAAATAGGGAAGAAAAATCCTAATTAAATGATTAGGGTAGGATAAAATTAAAAGTATTGGACTATGATAAATTTCAAAGTCCAAGAAATTAATTAGAGAGCCTAACACATTTAATAGAGTGGCCCAACTAAGCCCAACAAGTATAGGAAATTATTGAACCCTAATGACATATTCAATTTACTTGAATACGACAAATCTAATTGGGTTATATAAGTGAATTAATATTATTGATGAATAATAATATGAAGATATCAATAATAATGAGTATTAGTGCAAGAATTAATAAATTAAAAAGAGTTAGTAAATTTAAACGAGCCCAATTATTTAATTAAGCATGAGACTTGTAGATAAATTGATTTAAAGGCAATTAAGTTATTAAATTAGCCAAATATATCATGTATGGGACAAGTATTATAATGACACAATTTAATTATGGGTGAAAGCCCAAGTTCACTTTTGTTAGTAAGCAAAATAAGAAAAGAATGCAAGCCCAAAAGGATTATTTAATTGCCCAAGTTAAGCCCACTTGAGCAAGAGTATTACAGTCATTAGAGGAAGCATTTAATAAAACAAAAGTGTAGAGATAATATGGCCAAGTGGCCGGTTGTAGAAGAGAGGAAAAGGGGGGAGTAATGTAATCATTACATTACTTTTGTGATGGACAAGTTAAGCTAAGTGTCAAGCATTGAGTGGAACCAACACTTGAGCATATCTTGGTATGTAATCATGAGAGAGAGAGAGGATAAAGATTGAGGAATATATGGTTAGATATAACATGATATCTAATCATTATCTTTGCTAGCAAACTTAATTGTGTATTTTATTCTCACTTTATTTTGTAAAAAAGGAAGAAAGATAAAGCTAAAGAAAGAACCAAGCAAAGAAAATAGAGAGAGAAATGAGAGGGGCGGCTGCCCTTTTTGGGAGAAAGGAGAGAGAAATTTCTCCATAGAAGAAGAAGAAGATCAAAGCAAATGTAAAATCCTTAACTAATCTATACATTATAGTTAGATTTTTCTTAATCAAAACATGGAACTATGTTTCTAAACTCAAAAACTTTGGATTTTCTTGTTGATGAGTGTTTTCTATTTTGATCTACCCATATTGGGTGTTGATTTGTTTGGAAATCAAAAGAAAAGAAAAATAATTTTTCTAGTTTATAAAATCCTAACTTTTAGGTGCTTTTGATGTCCACCGTTTTTGATCTACACGTTCTTTTTACGATCCATCAAAGAGAGGTGCTAGATGTATATGTTATCAAGTAAACCCAAGTGGTATCACTCAAAAATGTTGAGTTTACAAGCCGTAGTGGTTGTTTTAGCCAAAACAGTCCCGTTTTTCTTGAAAGGAAATAAACTATTTTGGGTCAGTCTGAAACGAGGACATTTTTTGTCCACTTTTTGTGCTTTAAAAATTTTAAAAATAATTGGAGGGTTAATATTAGAGGTTATGAAGGTCCTGTAAAAATTTGAGAATTTTTAGCCATACGGTTTGAGAGTTATGCATTTTACGGCCAAGGACTACTTTTAAAAAGCTACTCAAATAACTTTCTGTGTATAAGTCCAAAAATTACTAAATTTTTCTGGAAGTACATATACATAACAGGAGCTTACCCTAAAAATTTTAGAATTTTTGGAGATAATCTCGATTTATGATAAATCTGAGATAATTTGACTATTATGGACTATTTAAATATAGTAAATATATTTTAAAAATTCTGGTAAAAATATATGTTCAATATAGAACTATATTCTGCCAAATTCCAAAAAAGAAATATTTTTGGGACTGATTTGGTATTTTTCATATAAATGATGTTATATGAATAAATGAATTAAATTGATTATATGATGTGAAAATTATGGAGAATAAAGTTTTACGACTTGAGACCCTTACGCATAGTTCATGCAGATTTTTGAGGAAGATTTTGGGTCGATTTTAAAGTGTTATGATGTTTATGGCATTTTAGAATGTTTAAATGAATTAATTAAGAAAAGAAAAATAATTAAAATAAATTATTTATTAATTGAATAAATGACTCAAAATATTTTCACATGACTAATGATATTTGATTGAAATATTATTAGTAGTATTTGACTTAAATGTTATTAAAAAGTTAATAACATTAGCTTGGAAAATGTATTACATAATTAATAATATTAAACAAAAAATTAAAATAGAGAATTACTTTATTTTTCAATATAGTTGTTGAATTTGGTATTCAAACAACTATATTATGCTTGTAATAGACTGAAATGAGAATTCAGGGTGCTGAATTGGATTTGGGGGCGTCAAAGGTTGGTATCAGAGCTGTAGGTTCTAAATCTTAGGTAGAACTACCTTAGGCTATAACTGCAGAGATGAGGATAAGGAATAAACTCAAATAGAGTTTAAGTGATAAGAGATGAATTCAGGAAATTCATCATTAAAGATAAAAAGAAGATAAATAAGATTCAAAGAAGAATCTTGAAGAATTTTAAGATAAGAAATCTGGAGTTACCTGACTCCAATAATAAAGATGAAAAGTGATAATAAATAGACAAAGTCTATAAGATGAAAAGTGTAAAATCATAATATAATATGATTAAAGGAAAAGAAGATCGTAAAATAAAACGATCATAAGATAGAAAAAAATCTTAATATAACACGATTATAAGAAAAGGTCACAACGTGATCTGATGAGGTCATAGGAGGACAGATGATCAATCTATTGATTGAAGACTTTATAGCAGAATTGTTATACGAATATAGTACTATGAAATAGTACAAGTTAAACTCAAAAGAGTTGAAAATGATGAAATACGGATTAAATAAAATTCGTATTGAGTAAAGAGGGAGCTAAGATTATGTGGGATTTCAGTTGAGAACTCATGTGATAGCTGATTTGTACAAACCTTTGTATAGGTGGGGGTTTTGTGCTTGGTCTAACGATTACTTAGTTTATCACATTGATGATCATTGAAATAATGGAGTCGCGCTATCGATATACATATGACGAGAATGTGATTATTTTCTCATAATTATATTGGATAGGTAGAGAATATAAGATAGGTGCGAGTTCTTAAAACTCATACTTATGGTAAGTTTGTGACTCATAATCGTATGGTATGTTTTTGAACCCCTAAGCATATGGATAGTTCTTGATTGGTTCTTGAACTACGTATTACTAGGATAAGTTCTTAAACTCATAATATTGTGGAAAGTTCCTGAACTCCTAACATGTGGTATGTTTGATAAACTATACTAGGGTATAGAAAAGTTATGGATAAAGAATTGAGGATTTTTAATAGATAGAATTATTAAGCAATTGATCATTAGAGCAATTGAAGTTGATGATGGAAGCATAGGTATTCCAAATATTCTAGATGTGCTAGACTTCAAATTTTTTACATCAAGCTAAATTCGCACTGATGTGCATTTAAAAAAATAAAAATAAATTTTTTTTATCAGCAACACATAGTTATAATTATGTAGAAATGGGCTTCGTACCACTAACATATCGTTTCCTATTGTGGCATGATAACACCAAAAGTCACTACAAGAAATAAGCCTAATTCCGACGGACTTATGCTTATTTTCGAGGGAATATTCCGGCGGAAATGCCGTCATAAATAACCTCGTCAGAGATAAATTCCGTCAAAAATTCCGTCGAGCTTTTCTATCTTCGACGTAATTATCTCCGACGACCATTTCGTCTAAGATAACTTATCCCCGACAAATTTATATACGACGCACTCATTCCGTCGGATATAACCTTTGTTATATCCGACCGAAAACTTTCCTCGAAAATACTCTAACTTCGAAGGAAAATTTAAAAATAAAAAATAAATTAATAAGATTATAAATATACTATTTTCGACGGAATGTTCCCTCATAAATAACCCAATTTCGACGGAAAATAAAAAAGTGAAAATAAATTAGAAATTAGTCTGGCCTATATTTTCAACGGAAATTCATTCGGAATTACCTTATTCCGTCGAAATTAAGGATTTTTTTTTAAAATAATTTTTTTGAAAATGCAAAATCCATGTATTTAAACCCATATATGTACCTGTAACCTGTTTTATCCCAATACTGCCAGACACCAATATATTCCACATTCAACAACAAATATAATTCTAAAAACCTGTACCAATTCGCAACAACAAACGTAATTCTAAAAATCTGTACCAATTCACGACAACCAACGTAATTCTAAAAACCTAAACATGTACCAATTCTCAACAACAAACATAATTGACTAACTGAAAACAAATAAACTTCAACAACGATAAAGAATATTCTACAAATGAATGAATACAATGTAATGTCATTATCCAGACGCAACTATAAAAACTACGTACAATATGTACAAATGTTCTACAAATGAATAACATAAATATGTACTAATAAACTAGAATGAATAAAATAAAATGAACTATAATCTAGTAGTATCATCATCGGACGGAGGTGGACGACGCCTGTCTGGTGTATGAAAATCTCTGTCGTCGTCATCGTCGTCATCGTCAAACCGCTCGTCATCGCAGCCAGCCCGCTCGCCATCGTCACCCTGTTGAAAAAATTATAAATAAAAATCATTAGTCCGTATATATGTGAGAATTAACAAGCTAGCTTTAAATGAAAATAATATAAACAATAAGAATATCTGAGTAGGCGGGGCAGGACGAAAAGCCTCCTCCAAGAGGGTAATCACCATCCGGAGCATCTCACTGCTGAAAGCGTCGAACTTCTCTCGTGGTAATCCCGTACTCTCTGCGGAGGCCCCTGCTATAACCTCTTGAGCAACCTGGTGAAGACGAGAACTGGAAGGCAACTGCTGACAGCGAAAGACCGGATCGATATGGAATCGATCCGACACGGCCTCTATCAGCCTCTGGAAGATCTCGTCATCCAAGCCAGCGCCCGTATAAGATGGTCCGACATGTGCTCTCGGACTGCTGACGCTGGTGCTGGCTGGAGCCTACAAAAAGAGACGAATTCCATTACTAATAATAATTTATATAATGTGATAAATTCTGATAAATTCGTGAAACATAAAAAATATTATTACCTCCAGGGAATGTATATGCGGGTATCCTCGACAGACCCAACACTCGATATCTACCGGTACTGCTAGTAGGGGGATCCTGAGACGCGACCCATAGTCCCAGCTCCTCATCCCGATCTAATACAATATCGGGAAGGGGAGTGGCGGAGCCTCTGAAATCGATCCTGTAATTTATTTTTTATAAGTGTGTTAATTATATCATTTTATTTACGATTGAATATTACTAAAAGCTAAATAGTAAGATGAGTTTTACCCGTATAGCCACAGCTGTCTGAGACAAAACATGCTCGTCCTTGGGCATGTGGGCCCTATCCCAAAACTCTAGAATGGTGGGATCTCGGCCCAATGACCTACTCAAGGCCTAATAAAAACATTCATAAAACATGTATTAAGTATTTGTGTATGAAATTGATAACTAAACAACAAAATACAGCGCACTTACCGTCTTCGCCTCCTCGAACAACTAAGAACCTGTGGTGTGTACTATGCGGAGCTAACCACGGTTCTTCTTCACTTGCTCAGACTTCTTCTTGAAGAAATCAGCATCCCAGTGCGCGCACATAGCCTCCCAGGCTAAATCAGAGACTATGCGAGGCTGATGATATCTGATGGTGGTCCCGGGCTGGTCCTCAACTGCCCGGACTGCCTTATGTCGCATCTCATACAGCCAGCCAGAGTAATTCTTAGCGACATGTGATATAATCACATCGTCGCCAGCTGTCTGAGAGATACTCGGGTCAAATTTATAATAAACCTATAACAAAAGTTAAAAAACTAGAAACAATTGATTTCGTCATCCTAATACAACTATGTACTAATTAATATAATATGTTTTAACTTACGTGAAACTCCCTCAAGACAGTCTGCATAAAAGTGGGATTGAACCGCGCATACTGGCTTGAACCGCATGCACCAAGTCGGGAGGTGCGTCAAACAGATGGTGTGTAGGGTGTGCTTAGCCACCGGGTCTAGTATACTACATAAAAAATTATATTTTGCAATAATATGTGTTATGTGAATTGTGTTTTGCAATAACTGACAGAAATATTAACAATATATTAACACTTACTGTCCAGAAGCAACATCCACCGGTACGATATGTGGAACTGTCGGTGGATGACCTAAGAGCCCGAGGTTCGTCCCTCGGTGTCGTCAACGAGGTACATCTGTAATAATTGTATTTAACTGAGTCAATAAACATAAACTAATGCAGTTTGAGATATATTTAAATCCTAGTTAAGATAACTTACTAGCTCCTGAAGACGAGCCGTCAGCGTGGCTACCGTCTCCTGTACCGGATCGCCCACCACCTTGGCGACCTCCACCGCTATGTCTAGACATGAATATCCTACTGCAATATCCAAAGTGGTAAATTATGAATATGTAAGGTTTAACAATGTGATAATTACTAATATAAATGCTAATTTTTAATTACTTACGCCATCAAACCCATCAGAATCAACATGTATATCAGTCTCGGATTCGGTATCTTCCTCATCCTCAGTTTCGAGATCAGTTTTGTCATCATTATCATCATCGATGACTACATAATCACTCACAACGATGTTTTCCTCGACATCCTCATTGTCAGGTACGTCAATGACATCATTATCCATCACATCTTCAACATTGAACACTACGGCCAAAGGGTTGCTAACATCTTCTTGCAACGCCTCATCTATACCAAACATATTCTCACCATCAAATGAACGTGTTTTAGTTGTGACTACTGTATACCAGGGGCTTCGAGTATTTATGACATTAGGAGCGTAATACACTTGAGTCGCTTGACTTGCTAACACGAACACGTCATCAGACTTTAACACCGACTTGATATCTATAGTTGTGATTCTATTATGATCAACTTTAACCCCCTTGTCAGTATCAAACCAACTACACTTAAATGTAACTACCTTTTTACCCCCGTGATAATTGAGCACAACCACATCCAGTAAACGTCCATAGTAATTGGACTCAGAATCTTGGTAGCAACTTCCCAATACCACAACCCCAGAATTGACTGATGTGAGCTCATTCAAGTCATCGACCCTAAATCTGAACCCATTCACGATGCATCCGGGAAAAGAACTAACAACTTTGTACGGTCCTCGGATGACATCTATAAAATGCTCAGAATTATTCTCTCCTTCAACCCGTTGCTTAAACCACTGTTGGAAATTAACATTAGTGAATGTTTCCAACTCTGCTGCAGTAAAAGCTGGGTTAGAAGCATACGCTTCCTCTTCGAATGAACTGCGTAAATAGTAAAATGTCTTTAACATATAGATGACTACACTTATAAATTGCACTAAATATCGTAAATAATTATTCATACCTGATGTATCTAGATACTTCGGGCATATTTAGAAGCACGTATGTAGATACAATCTTCAACTCTTTGTCGCTTAAGAAAGTCTGCGTCTCATGGCCAAAAGGCTTAGCCGGATATGTGAATACAACTAACTCATCATCAGTATGAGACAATGGACCAACGACCTCATTTCTACTTAAACGATTGTGCTTCGTTAAGACAACATCATCAAAATACAATGAACAGAAGTTGACAAGTTCTTCCTCCGTATAGCGTTCAGCAATAGAACCCTCTATACGAGCTTTGATCTTCACCTTTTGTTTTAATCGGCGCATATACCTAAGACAAATACGTATGAGTATTATTAATATGATGAGAAACATAAAGCAATTTGTAATTTATATTACCTCTCAAAAGGATACATCCACCGATATTGCACCGGTCCTCCAAGTTTGAGTTCATACGGTAGATGAATAGGCAGATGTTCCATTGAGTCAAAGAATCCTGGAGGAAAGATCATTTCGAGCTTGCAAATGGTACTAACAATATTTTTCTCCATCTGCTCCACATCAGTGTACTTAATTACAGTTGATCAAATATCTCGAAAGAAATTTGAAAGTTCGGTCAATGCATCCAAAACTTTTCTGGGTAACATCTCATGAAATGCAATTGGGATCAACTTCTGCATGAATACATGACAATCGTGACCCTTGAATCCAGAAATTTTCAATTGCTCGACCTTACAACAATGTGTTATGTTCGACGTGTATCCATCTGGAAGCTTCAACCCACTAACCCACTTACACACGTCTTCAACTTGTTGCTTAGTAAGACAATATGAAGCTTTAGGTTTCGTATTGTTAGGGCGAAGCCACAATTCTGGCCTAATGTTCAATGCCTCCAAATCTTTCCTCCATCTAGCATGGTCTTTGGTTTTACCACTCGCATCTAGCATGGTGTAAAACAAGTTCTTGAAAACATTCTTTTCGGTATGCATGACATCTATACAATGACGAACTGAAAGTGTGCCCCAATACGGCAACTCAAACCATATGGGCGAGTGTGTCCAATTATGAGTCTTCTCGTACTCGACTGCTCTCAATTTACTGTGCTCCTTCCCCAGCAAAGTAAAATCAAGCTGGTTCAACCATCCCAAGACCTCACTGCCCGACAGTCGACCAACACCCCCCTTCTTCTCTGTCTTTCTGTTGAACTGTGCAGACATCTTTCTATAATTGTGATCAAGAGGCAAGAATCTACGAGTAGTTCCAAAGAAAGTACATTTCTGCCCATGCTGCAACTGATTGCCTTGCACATCCCCCAGACACACTGGACATGACAGCTTCCCGTGGGTTAACCAACCACTAACCATCCCAAGAGCCGAAAAGTCAATGATAGTCCATAACAGGGCTGCCTTCATCACAAAATTCTCGCTTTTCGATTTATCATAAGTCTGGACCACCGTCTCCCACAACATCTTTAGTTCATCTACTAACGGTCGAAGGTACACGTTAATGTCTTTTGTAGGACTTTTATCCCCCGGTATGAGTAAAGTCAAGAACAAGTATGGATCCCTCATGCACATCGACGGTGGAAGATTATAAGCGACCATAATCACTGGCCAAACTGAGTACGGCTGACTAAAATTATTGAAAGGGCAAAAGCCATCAGTAGCCATGCCAAGCCTAACATTTCTGACTTCTTCCGCAAACTCAGGATAATTTGCATCAAATCTCTTCCATTCATCTCCATCCGCTGGGTGAGTCAGCTGACCAGGCACGACATCCCTTGTTCGATGCCAACTCATATGTGGAGCCGTATGAGATGACATAAACAGCCGCTGAAGCCTCAGCGCAAGAGGAAAGTACCGTAAGATCTTCCTGGGAACATGTTTCTCCTTCCCCCCACGTTTTGTCACCTTATAGCGCGGAAAGCTGCATATATCACACTGTCCCTTATCTCTGTCCTCCCCATAGTATAACATGCAATCCTGCTCACAAGCATCGATTTTCTGATACCCCATATTTAACCCTTTGACTATCTTCTTCACTTCGTAATAATTTGCAAGAAGAGTATGATCCTTGGGTAAGAACTTTCCAATAATGGCAAGCAAATCGTTGAAACCTCTCTCACTACAGTCGTGCTCATTCTTGTAGTGTAAGAGCGTCGTCACTGCAGAAAGCTTGGTGTCCGTATCATTTCCCGGATACAACGAGACCCAGATTCAGATAGCAACTTGTAAAAGGCAGCAGCTGTATCATTTGGCACTTGCTTAACACTGCTTGAAGAAGGCTCATTTTTAGCCCAGTCAATATTAGTAGGGCCATAAGCATCGACCAATATCTCTACCGGATCATAGTTTTTGGCGTATGAATCTTGTAAAATATCTATCCGCTCAGCTGATTCTCCGTGATGAGTCCATACGATGTACCCATCCACAAATCCACTGGAAAATAAGTCGAATTTAATCTCGTCAACTTTCTTCCAGATTAGGTTTTTACACTTGACACACGGGCAACGCATCTTTTCGTTCAAATCATCAACATGATCTATTGCTTTGTTCAAGAAATCTAACACCCCATCACGATAAACTGATACTAATCCCCTCCCATCACTGCGTATCCTACGGTACATCCAACTCCGGTCGGCTGACATTTTTAACTGCACAGACCACGGATTCAGTACAGGGCATGTATATGGTCCATGCATGGATGAATGTCAAGCGGGTTTCATTACAGAGATGTTCATGCATGTGGTCCATGCATGAATTAGAGTATTTTCCTATTACGATAGCTCTATAGGAAAGGGGTAATTCAGGCTTCCATCCCGTTCCTAGATGCGTCTCTTCACTAGTGCCAACACGTTATGCACGTTTCTACTGTTTTAAGAAAATTTCGACAGCACCTCCCCATGGTCTCCAAGTACACGAAATAGATTAAGATAACTTAATCTAAGTACGTAGTCGAAGAACATGTAGAGATAATAGCCGAAAAGTCCTCAAAACAACACAAACGTGTCGTTTCGTATTGGCACCGGCCTAAGTGAAAGACATAACATCCAGTAACAGTCCCAAACTGGGGACTATTCGACATTTACTCCTACTGAGTGAATGTCAAACGGGTTTCTAAGTTGACACCTCCAAAAGCATGTATGTCTTCATCAAGATACAGATACATAGGTTATCAATGAATTTTACAAGCAAAAAAGTATGATTTTCCTGTAAAATTCATTGATAGCCTACGCAAAGGGAAATGGATGAAGACATACTTTGGATTCAAAGCTCCACATAGATGCTTTCTTTGTGATGGAACTGAAATGTCTACACTTCAACCTTAACACTAAAGTCAATGTGAATAAGTCATATTGAATTTATTGAATATTGCGGCAAACTAAGCAAGTGCTACATAGTTTATTTTGCCAATGAAAAACTAAGTAAGGGCTACTTAGTTTATTGAATATTGCATCCCAACTAAGCAAATGCTAATTAATTATTAATTGTATTTAGTTTTATTGTATTTAATTGTATTTTATTGAATATTGCGGCAAACTAAGCAAGTGCTACTTAGTTTATTTTGCCAATGAAAAACTAAGTAAGTGCTACTTAGTTTATTTATTATTTATTATTTATTATCTATTATTTTATTATTTTATTATTTATCTCTTTTAATAGATTATTAATTATTAATTATTAATTATTAATTCTTTATTATTAATTATTAATTAATTATTAATTATTATTTATCTCTTTTAATTAATTATTCATTATTCATTATTTATTCATTATTTATTATTTATTCATTATTTATTATGTATTCATTATTATTATTTTTTATTTATATCTTTTAATTAATTAATTATTATTTATTATTTATTATTATCTACTATCTATTATCTATTATTTTATTATTTTATTATTTATTATTTATTATTTATATCTTTTAATTAATTATTATTATTATTAATGATTAATGATTAATTATTTATTATTTATTATTAATTATTTATTCATTATTCATTATTAATTATTAATTATTTAATCGTTATTAATTATTTATTATTTATTCATTATTATTATTTATTATTTATATCTTTTAATTAATTAATAATTATTTATTATTTTTTTATTATTTATTATTTATTTATTTATTATTTATTATTATCTATTAATTATTATCTATTATCTATTATTTGATTATTTATTATATATTAATTATTAATTATTTATTTATTATCTATTATATATTATCTATTATTTATTATTTATTTGTAGGGCCCACAAATTTTGTAATTGCATAATTCTGACCGAAATTCCGTCGGAAATTCCGTTGGAAATATCAAATATCACATTTGCAAACCAAAATCTCCCAAATAGAACATACATGCATATATATTGTAATTGCACAAAGAAAATTCAAATACACTGTAAACCAAATTGAACATACATATATTGTATTTGCAGAAAGAAAACTCAAATACACTGTAATAAGCCACAATTGCATACAGAAAACCCAAATTCACAAATTTCAGACCTTTCAAACCCAAATTGATCAACTTCAGACAAACCCTAAACCAAAATCTCACAATTCAAAGCAATTTCATAGAAAATTTAAGCCAATTTGGAGACCCAAATTACACAATTATATTGCACTATTACATACCAATATATCCAAATTCAACAACTGATCAAGTATCCCAATTTCATCCAAACAAATTATAATAAACCCTAATGAACACCAATATCCCAATTTCATCAAAACAATATAGTAAACCCTAAATTAACAACATATAAACCCTAAATTAAACACAAATTTTAACAAATTAAACCAAATATACAAATTAAACCTATGCACTGGTGGCTGGTGGAGGATGGGCAGTGGCTGGTGGATGCGGCAGTGTGGAAGGTGGCGGTGGTAGTGTGGCTGGCGGCGACGGTAGAGTGGCTGGTGGCTGCTGGTGGAGGAATAACTGGTGGCGTGCAAGAAGGGGAGAGAGGTGGCGGTAGAAGGGGGGAGAGGTGGCGACAGCAGGTGGTGGTGGTGGTTGTGGTGTCGGTGGCAGATGGTGGTGGTGGTGGTGCCGGCAGCAGGTGGTGGAGGTGAGGGAGAAAGAGAGAGAGAGAGAGAGAGAGAGAGAGAGAGAGAGAGAGAGAGAGAGCGAGAGAGAGCGAGATAGAGAGAGTGAGAGAGAGAGAGAAAGAAAGAAAGATAAGTGTGAAAAGAAAAGGGAGGCAGCTGGAGAAGAAGACAGGCAAATTAGGTTTTAAGCCTTATTTTCGACGGAATACCCGTCGAAATTAATTCCCTCAAAATTAACGTATCTTCGATGGATACATTCCCTCGAACCTACCCTTTTTTCGTCGAGTTTAGCTTTCTCACTGGCGGGAAATCTGGCGCCAGTAGGGGTAACCTATCTTCGATAGAATTCCATCGTACTTACCTTTAACTTCGACGAGATTATCTACGACGGATTATTTCGTCAGAAATGGATTAATTTTGACAGAAAAAATTTCTTCAAGCTTTAGTCCGTCGGAGATAGCTGATTTTCTTGTAATGAGTGATTTTCAATGGTTTTGAGTTGTTTAAAGAAGAGTCTACTCTAATTATTTTAGCTCGACAAAAATAATTTGAGATATCAAAATGTGTTTTCTATATCATAAATGCATCATTGAACCTGATGCAGAAATGATAAAAATTATGGAGTTATCAATGCAGAATTACCTAGTGTTGGATGTGATCTAAGGATCGTCAACCCACTATGGTACGATGTAGTATGACAAAGTCATAAAATGACGAAATTCTCATGACGTCATAAAATGATTTTCAGAATTTTAAAGAAAAGTTAAGTGCCAATTAAATTTGGTCCGATATATGTTTCGATTAATGTTCGAATTATTGATATACGTCTAAGCTAATTGATTCAGCTAGACAACTGTTTATGAAAATTCAAGTCTCTCTTTGAGAATTATCCCGAACCAAGTTATTTTGGTACGGACTCTGATGTTAATACTGAGGTGAACAACTCCGAAAAATGGGGATATACTGGTTGGATGATATATTCCAATCCTTGAATGCATACAGCTATTCTGAGAACTAAGGTACAATAGATTGATCACCTAACGTACCCGCATCGGTAGTTTACCTTCTTTGTGATTGTAAACATACCTACCATATCATGTTTTAGATTTGGTTACGGTGAATACCGTTAAACCTGAGAGTTCACGGTCTATATGACCACTCAGCCCGATATAAAAAGTTTTAACTCCTTAGAGTTAAGTCATGGAAGAATGTGATGGTAACAGAGTTCCTCATAGAAGGAAACAAGATGTACTCATTAAATTGAGCATGAAAGCAGGTAAAGGTTAACTTGAAAACCTAGTTTTGATGAATAAAAGGAGTAGAGATTAGTATGCTGTAATTTCAAGGACAAAATTCTTAGAAGAATGGGTAAATGTGACAACCCAAAAATTTATAAAATCTTAAATGATTAAAATAAAGTTTAAAGAATAAAACCTAGATATGAATTTGAGAATTTATTTAAAATTTTTAAATAAAACCTATATGGTTTCCTATTTGAATGAGAATAGAGAAAATATGGGTTACAAAATTTCAAACCCTAGAAATGAAGTTATATGTATTTGAAGGAATAACAAGGATAAGGTATTACGATGCCAATAAATTTGATGTGAACTAAATAGTGTAAGAAATGTTATATTGATACATGTAAAAATTTTATTAAGGAAATAAGATTTCACATGAAGAGATGCTATGAAGTTAAACAAAGATGAGTATATGTATAGAAATATATATATATATATATATATATATATATATACTTAGTAATGTGCTATATATTTTAGCAAGAGGAATGATGAATTACGTTAGGGATATGAGAATTAAGATAAAACTATGTTAGTAATTAGCACAGCTTGAACGTTGGCCTTGACTGACAAGTAAAAGAGGAATAAGTATAAAGTTATTAGCTAATATGTTTAGTAATAAGAATGGAGTAAGTTAAAACTCAAAATGTGAGTTAGAGATAGAATTTTGAGACACGGACTGCTCGGTTACGTCTAGAACGTCAAGTTTAGTCAGAAAAGACATTAAACACAAAATGTGTAAGGGTTGACTTTTTGGTCAAAGTCAACAGTTAACTTTTATGGAAAAAAGTCAAAATTAGAGTTAGAAGTGGAATATGTTATGATTTATGTGAATTATGTATATGATTAAATAAATATACATTATATAATGTGGATACATTTATTTTGTATATAAAAAAATTAAGAATAAAATTATGCAACCTAATATATATATTAGGTATGATAATTAAAAAACCTAAGGGGTTATTGTCGACGTTGGAAAATTTAAGAAATACCGCGGGTTGGTTTATAACCCGGTTTTCCTCAAATCGATCTTCCTAAGTTATCTCTACCCTTATTTTTTTTATTGCGAAAAAGGTTTTGAAGAGTTTTTTAGGAAAGAGGCCTACATGTGTATATGTCGACGATTTGATTTGATTTAAACAGAGTCGCCAGTTGGTAGTTTTGCAAATGGTTGTACCAACTCAACCGAATTTGATTTGAAAAGAGGCCCAATTGCTGGACACTGTCGAAACTTGATCTTTGAAATCGGAGTTTTGAGTTCGTGGGCTTGGTTAAGTGTGGGGAAGGTGTTAGGCACCCCATGACTCCCGTGTAAACACGGTACCGCAATCTTTTTAATATTTTCCTTAAAACTGGAATGTGTGAGTGAATGCTGTTTGAAAATTGGGCCTTTTGATTGATTGAAATCTTTGACAGGCTTCGTTGAGCCTATATACGAAGGGTTTGATTTGATTTGAAAATCAGTCTTTGATTTGATTTACAAAAAGCATTTAATTTGATTTGTAAAAGCTTTGAAATTGATTTGACAATGATGTTTTGAAAGCTGTTTATCAAACCCCTACGCTGACATAGGAATTGAAGCATATCGCTACTCTAATTTTATCTTTATAGCCTTAAGGCTGCATGCAAGTGGTGATTTATCGGGCTGCGAAGCATCCTCGACCACAGAAATATGCTAGTGTCGGTCTCCTCATGGGTATGAAAACCATCGGAGGGACGCTTACACGACAATTCATATTTTTCACTATGTTGAGACCTTAAATTCGGATAACCGTTTTAAGGTCTGTGTATGTACATTTTACAGAAAAACTGGCAGGGTACATCTATAAATTGGAGTTTATCCAGCATGAGAATCAGATTCTGATCAGTTTGATCATGAATCCCACAATTCCTAGGCTCACGTATGAATAGCTAGAAAACCTGCACAGTTCAAATTTGTACAGAAGCAGATAAATATCCCAAGATAGCCAGAACCAGAGATTCATTCAGTAAATCCCGGTCCGCACGGCAGAATCGTCTCGTTCCCACTAGATAGAGATCTAAGGAACGCGAGGTTGCTTTTAAAACTATAAAAATAACTAGATTTAAAGAAATATCAGCCATTATAGCTTTCAAGTTCTGTCGGGACCTGTTTGAACAGTTGAAAGCTAGAAGTGGCGAGATTTGGATAAATCTAGTTCGCCCGCAGATATGTCAGTGCAAATTCATATGCAAATGAATGTTAAATGCAGTAGTTGAGTAAATTGAATAAAGCAATATATATAATTATATATATTAAAAACTGTAAAAGGGCGATGGGTTTTCACTCGCAAGCCCGAACTGGAATTAAAATATATATATATATATATATATATATATATATTTATAAAAACTGTAAATAGCCATGAAATGATCCAGGCTGTGACAGAAATGAAATATATATATATATATATATATATATATATATATATGAAAGCAGTAAAAAATGGCGATGGGTTTTCACGCCGGTGCCCGTACTGTAATTGAAATTGACAGAAAAGTAGTCACCTAGTGATTGGGGAGAGCACCCAGTATGGGGAAGTGTGCAAAAGCAGTAAAATGGCCACGAAATAGTCCAGGCCAATTAAATATATATATATATATATATATATATATATATATTGACAGAAATGTAGTCAACTAGGACTGATATGAGTACAAGTGATGGTGAATGTCGCTTATATATGCGTAAATATATATAAAAGCGGTAAACTACCTCGGATTTAAAATCCGGGCTTGACAGAATTGAAATGTTAGTACATTAGCAGTTAAATAAATACAAAAAAGGGCCAAACCCGGACTAGGAAGATAACCCAGTGCGACGAAGTTGCCAAACTGCGTGTGCTAGTGCATTGAAGCTGCTGGAGCTGACGGATCGTCAATCCGAGTTGTAAAAATGTTGAAAACGGAGTTTATGTACAAAAATGTATCAATTTTTGACGAAAACGACCACGAAACTAAGTTTCGAGCATATTTAGAAGATGAAACTTTGTGTGTAAGTGAAAAATAGTGCAAAGTAGTAGTATTGACTTTCTGATCAAAAAAATACTTACAATGGACTGCAATACGGGCTTTTTGCCAAATTATAGGCTCTATACATCCAAATCTACCAGTGGTTTTTTCATATGTGGTAGTATATGGGTATATCTATATGTTGGAGTAAAAATATTTGGGTTTGGAAGAGGTGTTAAAAGTCAGAAACTCTAACAAGCAGAGCTTCGCTGCGTTTCTAAATTCTTGAAAATGAACGTGGGGGCACATTTATTTATAGGCCAGGGTGCCTCCACTCTACCTGCGTCAGCCGCAGGTAGAGTTGTAGCTCCCCTAGGTGGGGCCCACGTGCTTGGTTTGGTCGTCTCGAGGTGCGTGCATGCCGGGCGACGGGATGTCAGGTTCGAAACTTCATAACTTTTGATCGGAGCTTCCGTTTGGGGAGTGCTATAGCTTTTTGGAAAGCCTTCATTGAGAGTGTCGCAATGACATTGGTTTTAACCCTTTTTAAGTCCCCAAAGATGAGTTCATGACCTGGGTCTTTGTTTCCCCACAGTTTGCCCGATAAGCCGTCTGGTGCTGTTTTCACCCGGAATCACTGTTGTGATTCTTTCTGACCTTGGCCGCAGTCAATTTGGCTTGAGCTTGACTGAATTGGATAAGATTTGATAAAATAACCATTTTGCCCCTCCTGGGGTTGCCCTTGGTGTCGGCATGGCCTCTAGTTAACTTCCGGGAGCTATTTCCAAGACTTGGATCCCATTCGAGTCTGTTTGTCCCCAGTGTTGCCTCTGTGGCTGACGTGGTCATTCTAGGTTTTCTTCTAGAGGTGTTGTGATGCTTCAGGTTTATTTCTGAAGTCGACCTGACTTCCCAGACTGATATCGGGCCTGAGCTGTACTTCCCGGGTTGCTGTTGGGGCTGATTTATACCTCCCGGGTTGCTGCCGGGGCTGATTTGTACATCCTGATATGGTTAATCGGTGTTGTGGTTATCCCAATATCGATGACCGGGATTGAGATGATGTCTCGATATTGAGATCGGGGATGATCTGACGGTCTGATTGACGATCGGAGTTGGCTGGAGTACCGATATTGGTGATCAGATTTGACTGGAATTGACCAACATTGGGGATCGAATTTAGGTTGAAGGACCGGCATTGGTGGTCGAATTTAGATTGAAAGTCTGGTGTCGGGACCGAGGTTGGCTTGATTGACGGTTTTGCCTTCCTACAGTGTTAGTATTGGGCAAGGAAAATTTCGAGTGTCTACAGTTATAATATGAGAGAATGTGAGTATCTAAAAATGTATACTAACCTTAGAGATTTATTTTATACATCTCAAATAATTAATTTTATAACCTAAGTAAACCAAGTCTAATTGGGTTATGAAATTAAAAAGGCATGAGTAAGGAATTTATTTTCAAATGGGGAAGGAAAACCCTAATTAAATAATTAGGATAGGATAAAATTAAAATTATTGGACTATAATAATTTTCAAAGTCCAAGAAATTAATTATAGAGCCCAACACATTTAATAGAGTGGCCCAACTAAGCCCAACAAGTGTAGGGAATTATTGAACCCTAATGACATATTCAATTTACTTGAATACGGCAAGTCTAATTGGGTTATATAAGTAAATTAATATTATTGATGGATAATAATATGGAGATATCAATAATAATGAGTATTAGCGCAAGAATTAATAAATTAAAAAGAGTAAGTAAATTTAAACGAGCCCAATTATTTAATTAAGTATGGGACTTGTAGATAAATTGATTTAAGGACAATTAAATTATTAAACTAGCCCAATATATCATGTATGGGACAAGTATTATAATGACATAATTTAATTATCGGTGGAAGCCCAAGTTCACTTTTGTTAGTAAGCAAAATTAAAAAAGAATGCAAACCCAAAAGAATTACTTAATGGCCCAAGTTAAGCCCAGTTGAGCAAGAGTATTATAGTCATTAGAGGAAGCATTTAATAAAACAAAAGTGTAGAGATAATATGGCCAAGTGGCCGGTTGTAGAAGAGAGGGAAATGGGGGGAGTAATGTAATCATTACTTTTGTGATGGACAAGTTAAGCTAAGTGTTAAGCATTGAGTGGAACCAACACTTGAGCTTATTTTGGTATGTAATCATGAGAGAGAGAGAGAGAGGATAAAGATTGAGGAAGATATGGTTAGATATAATATGATATCTTATCATTATCTTTGCTAGCAAACTTAATTGTGCATTTTATTCTCACTTTATTTTGTAAGAAAGGAAGAGAGATAAAGCTAAAGAAAGAACGAAGCAAAGAAAATAGAGAGAGAAAGGAGAGGGGCGGCTGCCCTTTTTGGGAGAAAGGAGAGAAAAATTTCTTCAAGAAAGAAGAAGAAGAAAAAGATCAAAGCAAATGTAAAATCCTTAACTAATCTATACATTGTAGTTGGATTTTTCTTAATCAAAACTTGAAACTATGTTTCTAAACTCAAAAACTTTGGATTTTCTTATTGATGAGTGTTTTCTGTTTTCATCTACCTATATTGGGTGTTGAATTGTTTGGAAATCAAAAGAAAAGAAAAATAATTTTTCTAGTTTATAAAACCCTAACTTTTAGGTGCTTTGATGTCCACCGTTTTTTATCTACACCTTTTTTTTACGATCCGTCAAAGAGAGGTCCTAGATGTATAAGTTATCTAGTAAACCCAAGTGGTAGCACTCAAAAATGTTTAGTTTACAAGCCGTAGTGGTTGTTTTAGCCAAAATAGTCCCGTTTTTCTTGAAAGAAAATAAATTTTTTTGGGTCAGCCTAAAACAAGGGCATGTTTGTCCACTTTTTGTGCTTTAAAAATTTTGAAAATTTTTGGAGGGTTAATATCTGAGGTTATGAATGTCCTATAAAAATTTGAGAATTTTTGGCCATACGGTTTGAGAGTTATGTATTTTACTGCAAAGGACTATTTTTAAAAATCTATCCAAATAACTCTCTATGTATTAGTCCAAAATTTACGAAATATTTACTGGAAGTACATATACATAACATGAGCTTACTTTGAAAATTTTAGAATTTTTAGAGATAATCTCGATTTATGATAAATCTGAGAAGATTTGGCTATTTTAGACTATTTAAATATAGTAACTATATTTTAAAAATTCTGGAAAAATATATGTTCAATATGGAACTATATTCTGCCAAATCCCAGAAAAGAAATGTTTTTGGGACTGATTTGGTATTTTTTATATAAATGATGTTATATGGATAAATGAATTAAATTGATTATATGATGTGAAAATTATAGAGAATAAAATTTTACGACTTGAGACCCTTAAGCATAGTTTATGCAAATTTTTGAGAAAGGTTTTGGGTTGGTTTTGAAGTGTTATGTTGTTTATGGCATTTTAGAATGTTTAAATGAATTAATTAAGGAAAGAAAAATAATTAAAATAAATTATTTATTAATTGAATAAATGACTCAAAATATTTTTACATGACTAATGATATTTGATTGAAATATTATTAGTAGTATTTGACTTAAATATTATTAAAAAGTTAATAACATTAGCTTGGAATTATTATTACATAATTAATAATATTAAACGGGAAATTAAAATAGAGAATTATTTTATTTTTCAATATAGTTATTGAATTTGGTATTCAAGGAACTATATTATGCTTGTAATAGACTAAAATGAGAATTCAGAGTGCTGCATTGGATTTGGGGGCATCGCATATATATATATATATATACTAAAACCACCTCTTTATTTCCTTATACCAATTGTTAACAACAATTATTGTTTCATTGTTTAATAAATACATATGCATAATATATATTTATTAAACCTCATTTACATGATGCTTCACACATGCACAAATCATATATAGTAAATAAAAAAAAATCTATTCACTATTTTCATATTATTATGAGAAAAGTTCAGGTTCTTACAGAATGCCTCGGCGTCAACACCTGATGGTAATCAATCCGTTGGAGTCAACACCTGACAAAGGCATCGGTGTCAACACCCAGTTGTAATCAATCCATTGGAGTTAATACCCGATGAAAGCATCAACGTCAATACCCGGTGGTAATCAACCCGTTGGAGGCAATACCCAACAAAAGCATCAGAGACAATACCCGGTAGCGGCAATGCAACAATCACCCTCCCCAATAGATGGGAGTAGCATTTAAAACTTAAAATTTATATCATCATTCAGTAAATGTCACCGCATCATGCATCGGGTGTCTATTATCTTTGTCAAGTTCATTTCATTGCATTGCATAAACATGACAAAGAAGGGCATTTGTAGACACCCGAAATTTCATTTTCCTTGTACTAACCTGTAGGAGGGTAAAAATATAATTTCACCCAGCCAACAACCCCGAGGGTGGGCTAAAGCGTAATTTCACCACAACAACATGTTCAACCAAAGATCACAAAGCTGAGGATGAGGACATAAGAAGCCACCGCAACATTACCTAAGGCAAACCAGCTGACTGTCCACATATACCTGAAGATACGTTGATGCTTTTTTCTTCATCTTCCTGGCTCTGGAAATGGTCAAGCTTGACGTCATTGCGTAGCCCTCGGAAAGAGCTTTCTGGAATAGTATGACACGTCTCCCAACTATTCCGAAATTAAAAGATACAGACGTTTCAGCAAACTATGCAACGACCAAAAGAACGAGCTTTGAAGCTGTGGGACCCATAGAGCCCAGCCACAGGTGCAACTGTGAGTGGCCGCAGGGGCGGATTCAGGATCTATTCCTAGCAGGGGCGGATTTTTTTGGGCTGAAGTTTAGCAAGTTAGAGAGCGAGAATTTACATTATTCACCGTGTGTTTAGTGTTTTTTTAGAATAGTAGTAGTTTAAGTTTGTTTTTGCCCCTCTAAGTTTAAATTTTTCATAAATTTTCTCCTTTAAGTTTATTAAGTTTTATTTTTGCTCCTCTCACTATACCTATATAAAAAAAGTTGAGCATAGAAAGTGCCCCATTTGCCCTCCACGTAGATCCGCCAGTGGCCCTAGGTGTACCTGCGACTGGCTCTGGGACCTATATAAAGGTATCAACGTCTCAATTGCAAAGGATAGAGCTCATTATAGAGAGAGAAAATAGCATTCTAGAGAGAGGAGCTCATGAATCACTCTAAAAAATTACTAGATTCAAGTTAAATCTAATATTAGATATCTAGATCTTATATATATCGAGTAAGATAACATAGGATCAAGTCAAAGGAAGTTTGTATCTTCATTTCCCAAGGTGAAAAATAGCATCTTTGTTCATTTCATTGTAAATCTAGTTAGATCTATTAGATCTAGTTCAATACTGTGCTTATATATAGCTAAAGTTTCAATACTTATACATATATTGGTTGTTTATCTATAGATCTATCTATTTTATCAAATATTTTTTATATATAGTTAAATACCGAATATTTTTACTAAATCTAGCCAAATTTAGCCTTCAATCGGTTCTAAAACTTCAAAGCTTGAACCTTTATGCTAGATTGACTCAGATCTAAGTTAGATCTAGTCATTTTCAATATTTTCAATCGACTTTGAACACTTTGCGAAATCCTAGATTCATATCTAGTGGGGAGGAGGTCCTAACTAGTCACGCTAGGGATTCTAACAAGTGAATGATATGATAGTGGTTTTAGGATACATTTTTTATATACTTTCATTATCCCGATTGTGTCATTGTGCGGTCTTTGGATACCTTAGATCTATGGATTCATGTCCTAGATTTTGAGATCCTTCAATAGATCTCGTCATACACATAATCTCTCGAACGTTGGCCTCGATATTGTAATCTAAAAGTCAGGGTACTGGAGCCCCTTTTAGATCTCTTTAGTTTATATTCGAGCATATCGATGTGAGCCTAGGAATGTTGGAGTCGAGATCCATGAATCGGATCTTTGCTCGTTTCCTACGATGGACATGGTTTCGATTGTAATATTAAAATGTTCAAATTATTGTACATGTAATTCGGGCCTTAAAACGACGTTGAGGGCATTGTCCTGAGAAATCGGATTTAAGGCCCCGTGTTAGTGGATACTATGTTTGTAGGTGTTCGAGTCTATCAAGATGACTTACATGTCCGCGAGTGGCTCGACCCTCTTTAATGCTTATTTCATGCGTTATCACCCAAATGAGACAAATATAAGGCTAAAAATCAAGCGACAAAATAGAACAAGAACACCAAGTTCTCCAAATCCTCTCGAAAGTGTTTTAATAAAAATCAAACAATGCCGCTCATAGGCTAAAACAAGACTTAGAATAACTTTCAAACTAATCCAACACAATTCAAAAATATCAAAGGCTTTCTCAAACGCATACAGACACACACACACTTCATGCTTAGAAAATTAACCAGATGCGGTAACCGTGTTTTTATGGAAATCGGGGGTACACCTTCCCCTCGCTTAAGCAAACCCCCAAACTATATGAATCTCGGGTTCCAGACCAATTTTACAAAGTCACATATTGGGTCATCTTGTGAAAAACCTCTAAAAATCCGAATGAGTTGGTACATCCATTTGAACTTATACCAACTGGCGACTCTGTCTAATTCGGCTCAATCATTAAAAATCAATCTTTTCAAATTCGTCAGCATTTATATCGGTCTTTTCCTAAAATCTCACCCTTTAAAAGAAATTAATCGACATAGCGAAATACAAAGGGTAGAAACAACACGTTAAGAAAACATAATTTTTCCCCAGCGTCGACAATCATTAGTTTGCCAAATTAATATCTATATATAAAAGTTGAAATAAGTCATAATAAGTATTTATTAACAACTCTGCATATACATTTGATATTCTACAACAAATATAAAATATTATACATTGATAGTTAATTATAATATATGAAAAAAAAATCTAATGTTATGCTTGAGCTAAGTTTGGCTAAGACTACTTAATTAAAACGACGTAATTTATATTTTAGGGTAAAGTTTTTCATTTTAGAGTTTTTTTTAAAAAAAGGAAAAATTAAGTATAAATTTTATGCAAAACTACGTCATCGTCGAAATTATTATACATTCTTAACTAAATTGGCTAAGGTATGCCTTAAATTCTACTTCTTCTTTTTTGTGTGTGTGTATATATATATATATAATATAGTAAGAAGTGTGCACACGTAATTTTAAAATTTTATTTTTCAAAAACTTTCATAAGTTTTCCAAAAATTTAAGTAAATATTAATAATAATAATTTTCACATCAATGAAATATTCTATCCAAAATAGATTAACAAGTCGTATCGAGCCGATAATGTAATTTACTTAAATATTGAAGTTAAATTTACTTATATTCTTATATAAATATCATGTATTTTAAATCAATTTGAGGTAAAAAAATGTTGTATAAATAATGAATAATAAAAATTTATTTGTTATAAGATATTAATGTTATTATCATTATTTATTAATAATTATATATATATATATATATATATATATATATATATATATATATATATATATAAAACAGCCCGTTCCTTGCACGAAAATTAGACTAGTATATAATATAGAAATATGATATACATGTCGACAAATATTTAACGAAATTGGATTGCGGCCAACGTGCAAGTGTATGCGATAAGGTAAAATAAATTAAAAGTGAGACATTTCTTAATTCTAACTTATCCCATGTATGCAATAATTGGACTAAAATTTTTTGTAAGCAAAACTCTATTATATATAGCAAACATATATAAACACACGAGGTTTATTTTGGGTAATTAATTTAAATAAAAACCTCCCTTAGGAGGTTTATCTTTATCCTAAACAGTAAGACAATGTTTGTTTGCAAAGATTACACTTGGATAGAACTATTAATCTCAAGTGTCTTGTTTGTTTTTAAATTTGAGCTTGGGACTATTAGTCCCGGTGTCGACGCCGAGAAAAATTCTTTTTTTTGAACGCGTGTTCGTCTTTCCTAAGTTTGTGTTTGTTTGTTTTTACCTTTTTCCATTCGCTATGTCTTTGGATTTTATTAAAGGGTGAGGTTTTAGGAAAGCGGTACCGACATAAGTGTCGACGACTTCGAAAAAATTGAATTTATTATTTTATGATTGGACCGGATAAGACAGAGTCTGTAAGACCCCAATTTTTTATGAATAAGATTTAATTTCCTCGATATATTATTTTAAAAAGTAAAGTGTTGATTTGATAAAAAAAAAATGTTATAGTTGTGGGTGATTTGTGAAAATGCTACAAAGTAAGCAAGTGGTCATAAAATATTCGTTGTGTCGGGAAATATTTGTTGTGTCAGAAAATATTCGATTGGTCGGGGAATATTCGTACGACGGTGCAGTCATTGGTGGACCCCACAACGGAATAACTGTCTGATATAGAAAGCGACAGAAATAGTATTTTTTTATGGCAAAACATTTACCGTTAAACTGTTAAAATACCCGGTGATAATACAATAATACGCGTTGTTGCATAGTGGCACACGGTATTGCACGGTATTTCGAATTATTGATTATTACGTAAAAAATCACTCATTCGATGATGGTTACAGTAATTACTGTTCAATATTTTATATTATTGATTCAATAATTGTCACAGTATTTTTCATTATTAAATCAATAATTGTCACTCATATTATTTAAATGATATTATTAAATAGCATTATTGACAATGTCTAGAAAGTTCTATCAAGGAAAGGAGTTAGGTTATTTAATTGCTCGTCAGTAAGGAGAAATCCTTATCGGAAAGCCCCCTCTTTCCTAGGAACGACTTGGTTGTCAATATTATGATTCTGTAATATTAATTTTGAATAATAATTGATGAATAAAAGTATGATAATTGGTTCAATTATGGAGGAATTTAGAATGAGATATTTGTTGAAAGTTTGGCATATTTTCTGAGGAATCGCAATTATTTTCTCCGATAAAATATTTATTCAAATATATTATTATTATTACACTATATTATAATAATATAAGGTGATAATAATAGTATAAATTTATAATATTTTTATATAATGATAATATTAAATATATATAAATTTTTATATATGAATTAATTGGGATATTATTATACTACGGTAAAGGATATTATTTTTTTTAGTAACAGATGTTATCTCCTTTCAATACTCAAAAGGGTTGTCTTTTTATTCCTTATTAATCTGTGGAAATAACCTGTCTACACGAACTACCGCATGCATGGTGATTAACCCTTCGTATTCATTCTTTATTAATCTGTGACAATAACCTGTCTACGCGGACTACCGCATACCTGGTGAATAACCCTTTGTATTCATTCTTTATTAAATTGTGGAAATGATCTTTCTATGCGGACTACCGCATGACGGGTGAAAATCCATTTGTAGTTTCGTATATTTTTTCATTTCAGATTCCTAACTCTAAACTTACTATGGTAAGTATTGCTTCTATAATTCCTGAAATGATTAAAAATTGCTTAAGATTTTTGCTTCATCTAATATTATTTCATTTGGAATATTAGTTTGAATTTCTTATTGAAATTTAACTTTTTTTCATGTCGGGGTACTATTCATTCGAGTACTATTCACAAAGTACTATTCACGGGATACTATTCACGACAAAATTAAATTTTCTTTTCTTTGTCCAAGTTATCTTTTATGGATCTTATTCTTGAAATTGGATCCATGTTTTGATCTTCATTCTAGAATTTTGCTCCACAATTGATTATTATTGAACATTTTTGAACTTTTAATAAATTAAATTATAAATTTTTAATATTTATCCTTGATCTCACTTGATTCGTTCTTTATATCATTTTTCATCATCCTCAGTCTTAAATTGTGATGAAAGTTATATTTGGCCCGTAGTGCAAAAATGAGCTGTTGATTGATGAATATCTTTGACCCGTAGTGCAAAGATGAACAGTTGATTTATGAATATCTTTGGCCCGTAGTGCAAAGATGGACATGTGTTTGGCATGATCATTACCACTGGTGATACAAACGAATATCTTTGGCCCGTAGTGCATGGATAATTCGTTGATTGGAAATATTATTGATTGGTGTTACAGGGATAAAATATTAATGATGGACTTTTAAATCATAGAAGATAGTAGACATCATTCTCTACTTGACTCTTCTAATGGATTGTTATTTTCGCTGCAGTTGTTGATCTAAAACTTGTTGTCTATTGAATTCTATCAAATTTTTCCCTGTTGAGGACTAAGGATAATTTGTTCTACATTATCTTAATCATAATATTATTTACTGGGCTAGTTGAGCTCACCCTTTCTTCTATTGTTCTCTTCAGAAAATGAGAATATTGCAGGGACTAGTCGGGGAATGGAGTGATGGTCCGAGAGAGAGCTGTAGTAGTCCTCACTATTTTATAAAACAGTGTAATAATAGTTGTAATGAGGAGTAATTTGAGTGTTTATATTTTCGTATTATATACGATCTGTATTAAAGTTCATAGTTTGTGTGGTCGTATTTTGCACGACCGTTTAATATAATAAAAATTTGTATTAGGATTCTGTACCATGTATTTGGCGACTCAGAATGGGTTGTGTACTGAACCTATTTTAGGGTCGTCACAGTTGGTATCAGAGCTTAGGGATATGATCTCTGACGGAGATCTGGAAATAGAACTAGGAGGGGAGAGACGAGTAAAACCTTTGTTTGTGTGTCCTACCTAAGCTTATGTTTTATTTAATTGGTCGGTCGAAATGTAAGGTTAATATGTGGCATATCATTTTCTTTAATTAACCCTTATTTTGTGGCAGTATTTGAGAATGACATCTGAAAATCTAAGGAATGGAGCATATGAGACCATTGAGACACCACTAATCACCAACCAGGATGATGTGCATCAGGAAGGAAAAATCCTCCTGCAAACAATACCACCGATCAAACAATGAACGATGGGGTGTTTAGGAGCTTTTTATAATTCATGCAAAACCAGACGAGAGAGACTCCTGTTCAAAATACAGGTGGAAACAATGGTAACTCGCGACTTATCACTGCCAGGCAATTCAAGGAGTTAGGACCACCAAAGTTTTTGGGAAAGCCAGATCCGCTCAAGGCAAAAGCTTGGGTTAAGCACATCACCAAAATATTTGATGTCCTGGGATGCACAGAGGAGCAAAAGGTTCCCTTCGCTACATTAATGTTCCATGGAGAGGCAGATTACTGGTGGGAATCTGTGAAGCGTACTAATCTTTCTACACTTAAGATGTCTTGGGAGAAGTTCCATGAATTGTTCAATGACAAGTACTTTTCGAAAAGTATTTATCATATGAAGAAGGTGGAATTCATCAAACTAGAACAGAACAACATGACTGTATCCCAATACGAGGCCAAGTTTGCAAAATTATCCTGGTTTGCATCTCATTTGGTGGATAATGAGGAACGAATAACACAAATGTTTCTGAGAGGTTTGAAACCTAAAATTCATCAATACCTCATTTCTCACAAACTTTGTTTGTATTCAGATGTTGTGAACAGGGCTCAATTATTGGAATGGGGTAATGAGTCTGTTCAACCAAGGGACAACAACCATAGTCGTACCGGTGGCAACGGTCATCGGAACAATGATAACCAGCATGGAGGAAATTGTCATGCCAGAAGCGGTAACCACTTCGGTGGTAATCATGGCCATAATAATAGAAGAAGTGAGTCGGGGGAAAATTTCAAAAAGAGATGGTACAACAATGACAACGTAAAGACGTCGGCATAAGCCCAGCAACCGTTTCTCGGGAAGGAGAACGACCACCAGTTAGATGCTACAGATGCGGAGAAGATGGACACATCAGTCCAAACTAAACACAACCTTCCAAAGTGTGTTTTAGTTGTGGAAAGGACGATCTCATAGCTTGATTTTATCCTGTAGTAAAGTCAAGTTTAGTTGGGATGGTGGCACCAAAGGCTGTCCCGGACAAGTCAAAGTCGGTTGTCCAGGGAAAAGCTTTTGTCGTGACTACCCAAAAAGCGAGGAACCCGAACGAAGTTATAACGGGTAAGCTAATCATAAACTCTTACGAAGTCTATACCTTATTAGATACCGGTTCTACCCATTCTTTTATTTCACCTGCTTGTGCTTAACGTTTGAACTTAACCTCTGACAAATTAGACTTTGACTTATCTGTTGAAACTCCGTTGGGAGAAACATTCGTTACATCCATAATTTACAAATCTTGCTTGATTTAAATTGGCACGCTCACATTTCATGTTGATCTCATCTCTTTGAAAATACTTGCATTTGATGTGATTTTAGGAATCGACTGGTTAACCACTCATTATGCTAAAATTGATTATTTTCGTAAGGTTGTTAGTTTTCATATTCCTAACCAACCTGTTATGCGAATTCAAACAACCAAACCACTAAAATCAAGCACTATTATTTCAAGTCATAAAGCTATTCGTTTATTGAAAAACGGATGTCAAGCTTTCTTAGCCCATGTCACCGATTTAAACAAGAATACGTCAGATTTGAATGATATTTCTATTGTTAATAAATTCCCTGATGTATTTCTCGAAGAACTTCCTAGTCTACCCCAAAACGTGAAGTTGAATTTTTTATTGACCTTGAACCCGGTACAAAACTCATTTCCAAAACCCCATATCGAATGGCTCCTACTGAACTTCAGGAGTTAAAGGTTCAACTACAGGAGTTGTTAGACATTGGTTTCATTCGTCCTAGCACATCTCCTTGGGGTGCTCCTGTTTTATTCGTAAAGAAGAAAGATGGGAGTATTTAACTTTGTATTGACTATCGGGAGTTAAACCATGTCACCATCAAAAATAGGTATCCATTACCTCGCATTAATGACTTGTTTGACCAGTTGCAAGGTGCTAAATTCTTTTCAAAGATCAATCTTCATTCTGGATATCATCAGTTAAAGATTAAAACTAAGGACATTCTAAAAACTGCCTTCGAGACTCGATACGGGCATTATAAATTCTTAGTCATGTCTTTTGGATTGACTAATCCTCCTGCGGCCTTCATGGATATGATGAACCGGATATTCAAGGAATATTTGGATCATTTTGTGGTTGTCTTTATTGATGACATCCTCATTTACTCCAAAAGTCGTGAAGATCATGAGCAACATTTGAAGCTGATACTCCAAAAGCTTTGTGAAAATAAGTTATATACCAAGTTGAAGAAATGTGAGTTCTGGTTTGAGGAAGTAGCATTCCTTGGGCACGTGGTATCGAAACATAGAATATCAGTTGACCCAGCGAAGATTGAAGCAATGCAAAGTTAGGAGCAACCTAAGTCAGTAATCGAAGTACGTAGCTTTCTGGGCTTAGCTGGTTATTATCGGAGATTCGTGGAAGGATTTTCTTGAATCGCTACTCCATTAACTCAGCTGACTCGAAAAGATATAAAATTCAGATGGAGTGAGGAATGTGAGAAGAGTTTCCAGGAACTCAAGAGGAGACTTATTTCGGCACCTGTTCTGACAATACCATCTGGTTCGGATGGATTTGTCATCTACAGCGATGCATCAAAAAAAGGGTTACGATGTGTTCTCATGTAACATGGGAAAGTCATAGCCTATGCATCACGACAACTCAAAGAATATGAGAGGAATTATCCTACTCATGATCTAGAGTTGGCAGCTATCGTTTTTGCGTTGAAGATCTGGAGACACTACCTGTATGGGGAGAAAGTGGAGATCTATACGGATCATAAGAGCCTTAAATATTTCTTCACTCAAAAGAAACTCAACATAAGGCAACGACGTTGGCTTGAGCTGTTGAAAGATTACGACCAAACCATCGAATACCATCCTGGAAAAGCGAACGCGGTAGCTGACGCGTTGAGTAGAAGATCATATTAGGGAACGAGTGCAATGCTGTCAACACAAAGGCCCATTTTGTATGACTTACAAAGGATGGAGATAGAGTTAAAAACTTCAGGGACCCACGTGAAGATGGCAAATATACGCGTAGAACCAGCTTTAATTGATAAAGTTAAATCTGCTCAAGCTACAGACCCAGAGCTGATGAATATGAAGAAGAAGGTGCAAGAAGGTGCTATACCAGAAGAAAGAATCGACGAAGAGGGAATACTACGAGTCAACTCTAGACTTTGTGTTCCTAACGACTCTGATTTGAAGTATAAAATCATGATGGAAGCACACAATACACTGTTTGTAATCCATCCTGAAAGTACCAAAATGTATCGTGATCTTTAACATACATTTTGGTGGAGCAATATGAAGAGAGAAATCGCAGAGTTTATCTCGAGGTGTTTAACGTGTCAACGTGTCAAGGCAGAGCATCAAATGCCAAAAGGTCCATTGCAACCACTTGAAATTCCAAAATGAAAGTGGGAACACATCAACATTGATTTCGTTACAGGTCTTCCCAAGGTTTCTCAAGGCATAGACGCAATTTGGGTCATTATCAATAGATTAACCAAGTCTGCTCATTTCTTGTCTATACGAGAGACTTATACACTTGAACGTCTTGCTCGTATGTACATAAATGAGATTATAAGACTGCATGGTACGCCAGTATCCATTGTTTTGGATCGAGACCCAAGAATCACCTCACAATTTTGGGTTAGCTTGCAGAAAGCTATGGGCACCGATTTACGATTCTGTTCTGCATATCATCCTCAAACGGACGGGCAATCGAAAAAGGCTATTCAAACTCTTGAAAATCTATTGAGACTATGTGTTCTAGACTTCAAAGGAAGTTGGGATAAGTACTTACCATTGGTGAAATTCTCCTACAACAATAGTTATCAGGCAAGTATAGGCATGACTCCATTCGAGGCATTGTATGGACAAAAATGTCGTTCTCCAGTATGCTAGGACAAGGTGGGAGAAGCAACATTGTTGGGACTGGAGTTAGTACGTATGACTACAAAAAAGATTCAAATGATCAGGCAACGTAAACAAATAGCACAAGATCAACAAAAAAGTTATGCTAATCTTCATCGAAACAGTAAGGCTATGTTTGTTTGCAAAGATTACACTTGGATAGAACTATTAATCTCAAGTGTCTTGTTTGTTTTTAAATTTGAGCTTGGGACTATTAGTCCCGGTGTCGACGCCGAAAAAAATTCTTCTTTTTGAACACGTGTCCGTCTTTCCTAAGTTTGTGTTTGTTTGTTTTTACCCTTTTCCATTCGCTATGTCTTTGGATTTTATTAAAGGGTGAGGTTTTAGGAAAGCAGTACCGACATAAGTGTCGACGACTTTGAAAAGATTGAATTTATTATTTTATGATTGGACCGAATGAGACAGAGTCTGTAAGACCCCAACTTTTTATGAATAAGATTTAATTTCCTCGATATATTATTTTAAAAAGTAAGGTGTTGATTTGATAAAAAAATATTATAGTTATGGGTGATTTGTGAAAATGTTACAAAGTAAGCAAGTGGTCATAAAATATTCGTTGTGTCGGGGAATATTCGATTGGTTGGGGAATATTCGTACGACGGCACAGTCATTGATGGACCCCACAACGGAATAACTGTCGGATATAGAAAGCGACAGAAATAGTATTTTTTTATGGCAAAACATTTACCGTTAAACTGTTAAAATACCCGGTGATAATACAGTAATACGCGTTGTTGCACAGTAACACACGATATTGCACAGTATTTCGAATTATTGATTATTACGTAAGAAGTCACTCATTCGATAATGGTTATAGTAATTATTGTTCAATATTTTATATTATTGATTCAATAATTGGCACAGTATTTTACATTATTAAATTAATAATTGTCACTCATATTATTTAAATGATATTATTAGATAACATTATTGACAATATCTAGAAAGTTCTGTCAAGGAAAGGGGTTAGGTTATTTAATTGTGCGCCAGTAAGGAGAAATCCTTATCGGAAAGCCCCCTCTTTCTTGGGAACGACCTGGTTGTCAATATTGTGATTCTTTAATATTTATTTTGAATAATAATTTATGAATAAAAGTATGATAATTGGTTCAATTATGGAGGAATTTAGAATGGGATATTTGTTTAAAGTTTGGCATATTTTCTGAGGAATCGCAATTATTTTTTACGATAAAATATTTATTCAAATATATTATTATAATACTATATTATAATAATATAAGGTGATAATAATAGTATAATTTTATAATATTTTTATATAATGATACTATTAAATATATATATATTTTTATATATTAATTAATTAGGGTGGAGATGATTAAAGTGTATTGGAATTATTTTTTTCAAAATTGGAATTAATGGGTGGTAGGTGGAGACATGGGGGGGCATATTTAATAGGTGGTTGCAATTTTCTTCAAAGTGGTTGCTGAGCATTTGTTTTGCTTTTCCTCTGAGTGCCTATAAAAGGAACGCTTCCTTCAGAAAATGAAGTACACCATTCCAATAGCAGAAATTCTTCCTCTACAATATTGCAAGTATTTCTTTGAGTATAAGGATACTTTGGGTATAGTTTATAGTCCAAGATTTTCTCATAATAATATCTGGTATACCAGTCAAATCTAGTTTCATACTAAGGTAAAGGATATTATTTTTTTTAATAACGGATGTTATCTCCTTTCAATACTCATAAGGGTTGTCCTTTTATTCTTTATTAATCTGTGGGAATAACCTGTCTATGCGGACTACCGCATGCATGGTGATTAACCTTTCGTATTCATTCTTTATTAATTTGTGGGAATAACCTGTCTAAGCGGACTACCGCATGCCTAATGAATAACCCTTTGTGTTCATTCTTTATTAAATTATGGAAATGATCTGTCTAAGCGGACTACCGCATGACGGGTGAAAATCCATTTGCAGTTTCGTATATTTTTTCATTTCAGATTCCTAACTCTAAACTTACTATGGTAAGTATTGCTTCTATAATTCTTGGAATGATTAGAAATTGCTTAAGATTTTCGCTTCATCTAATATTATTTCATTGGAATATTGGTCTGAACTTCTTATTGAAATTTAATTTTTTTTCATGTCGGGATACGATTCATTTAAGTACTATTCACGGGGTACTATTCACGATAAAATTAAATTTTTTTTTCTTTGTCCAAGTTATCTTTTATGGATCTTTTTCTTGAAATTGGATCCATGTTTTGATCTTCATTCTAGAATTTTGCTCCACAATTGATTATTATTGAACTTTTTTGAACTTTTAATAAATTAAATTATAAATTTCTAATATTTATCTTTTATCTTACTTGATTCGTTCTTTATATCATTTTTCATCATCCTAAGTCTTAAATTGTGATGAAAGTTATTTTTGGCCCGTAGTGCAAAGATGAACTGTTGATTGATGAATATCTTTGGCCCATAGTGCAAAGATGAACAGTTAATTGATGAATATCTTTGGCCCGTAGTGCAAAGATGGACAGGTGTTTGGCATGATCATGACCACTGGTGATACAAACGAATATCTTTGGCCCGTAGTGCATGGATAATTCGTTGATTGGAAATATTATTGATTGGTGTTACAGGGATAAAATATTGATGATGGAATTTTAAATCATAGAAGATAGTAGACATCATTCTCTACTTGACTCTTCAAATGGGTTGTTATTTTCGCTACTGTTATTGATCTAAAACTTGTCTATTGTATTCTATCAAATTTTTCTCTGTTGAGGACTAAGGATAATTTGTTCTACATTATCTTAGTCATAATATTCTTTACTGAGCTAGTTGAGCTCACCCTTTTCTTCCATTGTTGTCTTCAGGAAATGAGAATATCGCAAGGAATAGTCGGGGAATAGAGTGATGGTCCGAGATAGAGCTGTAGTAGTCCTCACTATTTTGTAAAATAGTGTGATAATAATTATAATGAGGACTAATTTGAGTGTTTATATTTTCGTATTATATACGATCTGTATTAAAGCTCATAGTTTGTGTGGTCGTATTTTGCACGACCGTTTAATTGAATAAAGATTTGTTTTTGGATTATGTACCATGTATTTGGCAACTCAGAATGGGTTGTGTATTGAACCTATTTTGGGACCGTCACAGAGTCGCCAGTTGGTATGGTTTAAATAGATGTACCAACTCATCCAAGTTTTAATAGTTTTCGAAATATGGTCTAATATGTGACTCCGAAAGATTGGTCTAAAACCGAGATTCGTGGAATTCGGGGGCTAGGCTAAGCGGGGGGAAGGTGTTAGGCACCCCCTGACTCCCGTGAAAATACGGTACCACATCTGTTATTGATTTTCTATGCATAAAATATGAGTGTGTGTGTGTGTGTGTGTGTGTGTTTTATTTGGAAAGTTTTATTATAAGCCTCATCGTGAGTTATTTGGAAGTAGTTTCGTTCCTCTTTTTCACCTATGTACGAAGGGTTTGATTTAGCAAAAGTTCATTTTTAGACAAAATATACATTTTATATGATATTTTGGGAAAACACAAGGTTTTCAAATCCTTCACCTGAATAGTAATCAAGGACTTTTGATACTTCCATTTATGATTTAATGTCTATTCCCGACCCACTTTATTATTATTGAAAGCTCTTTGTGATTTTATCAGAAATTATTTTGATGATATGCAAGGAAAAAGCGTCAAAAGGGTCGGATCATCATCGGGCATGTAAGCTATCTCGATGAATCCGAGCACCCACAATTAAGGTTTTCACTATCACGGGATCTTGAATCCGACTTCTCGAGACTAACCCCTCGAGCTCGTCTTCAAGATCCAAATATTACATATACAATGATATTTGCGTTATTTAAACATTACATCACAAAAATCGGTCCATCGTGAAAATCAAGTCGAGATCCAATCGGGGATCTCAACATCGGAATTCCTAGGCTCACATTATTTATGCGGGAATACATATATACAATGTCCTAGGCTTCGATATTAGATGATTTCATCGGTTGAAATTACCGTTTCAAGCCATTTCAGACCCCTTTCGCCTCTAGATACAAATCTAGGGATATACGAGGTAACCGGGACCGTTTAAAAGTAATAAATACGTAGATCTACCATAGATCTAAACCGATATAGCATACGGGTTAAAGCTTCATGCTTAATAACCACTCAAAAAATTGTATTTGGCTTAGATCTAGGTAGATCTAGCCTCCGGACTTGATTTACAATGCGATATGTACAATATAACTGATAAAAATGCAATATCTATCAACTATTACATAATATGCTTATAAAACAACAAGTTTAACTAAATTTAAACAATATATAACATCAATCTAGTATATTGAACAAAATTTACAAAGAACGTAGCTAAAAAGAGCATTTTTTTTCACCTTGGAGACGCGTGAACAAGCATTTTATCACCCGGGATCAACTTAGAACACTCTCGAGACTCCAAGTAGATGCTAAACAAGATAAAATAGCGTAAAGTTGGTGTATATAAGTCCAACCTGAGGGCTTCTCTCTCTAGAATTGGTTTTCTCTCTCTAAAACTCTTCCTTTTTTTTCTAAATGAGTTGATAGTGCTCTTTTAATCTGTCAGAGCCAGCCGCATATATACATGTGGCTAGCTACATGTATAGATGTGGCTAGGGCCCCGCGGGTCCCGTCATCTCAAATTGTGTTCCTTCGATTCCATTTCAGAGAAAGTCGACCTTTGCAGACCGAACTTTCAGAATGTCTTTGCGGAATGCGACGGAATAAGATCGAGTCTGATTGAGTCAGGGTCTAGGAAGATAATGCTGGTAGCTGAGAGGTATCTTCCGGTTCCAGACTGTAGTTAACTATCTTATCTTTGATGGCACGTAGTTTAAGGTTTGTTTAGGTGGCTTCTGGCGGACACTGTCTCAGCATGGCAATCCTAATTCGGTTCGCGTCATATTCGAAAGTCATTGGCCCTTTGAATCATCCACAGGGTTGTCTCTGGGGTGACCAGATGCTTTTTCCCTACCTCAGGGTTGTCTTTGAAGTAAATTTATGCTTTTGCTCTTCTGCAAGGTTAGTATAAAGAAAGCGAAATCTTGAGTGTTTACAGATGCCCCTCTTTGTCATGTTTATGCAATGTAATGGAATGAACACGACAAAGATTGCTAGACACGGAGAATGCATAATAAGGTATATCTGGTGATGCAATGTCATGTATAAAACATGTAATGATATGTGAGATTATGATAAAGTCCTAAGGATTACGTCGTCGAGGTTAACTTGACGCCCTCATTGGGTTGTAGCCAACGAATTACTTTATCGGGGCTGATTCGACCTGCGTTGGGTTGTAGTCAACAAATTCCACCATCGGGGTTGTGTCGATGCCTTCATTAGGTTGTATCCAACAGATTACATCATTGAGGGTCGAGCCGATGCCTTCACTGGTTTGTTGCCAACGAATTACATCATCGGGGGTCGAGCCGATGCCTTCACTAGTTTGTCGCCAACGGATTACATCATCGGGGGTCGAGCCAATGCCTTCACTGGTTTGTTGCCAATGGATTACATCATTAGGGTTGTGTCGATGCCTTCACTGGTTCGTTGCCAATGGATTACATCATCGGGGGTCAAGCCGATGGCTTCACTGGTTCGTGGCCAACGAATTACATCATCGGGGGTCGAGCCGATGCCTTCAGTGGTTTATTGCCAACGGATTACATCATCGGGGGTCGACCCGATGCCTTCACTAGTTTGTTGCCAATGGATTACATCATCAAAGGTCGAGCCGATGCGTTCACTGGTTTGTTGCCAACAGATTACATCATCGGGGGTCGAGCCAATGCCTTCACTAGTTTGTTGCCAACAGATTACATCATCGGGGGTCAAGCCGATGCCTTCACCAGAATCAATGTTGGTGTATTCTGAGATATAGTATTGATTTTAACTAATTTTCTGGTCATCCGGCGTTCAACGTCGGGATTTCTGATCTTTACCAAATTTCTGCCATTTCGGAGGGTTTCAAGGGTTTTTGGGGTCTAAAATTAACCAGAAGGGTACCATTTTAAGTAATGTGACCATTATGAACCCAAAATAACACGTTTCGGACTGCACTTTACCAACCCGGAGGCCATGGGACCCCTCTAGGGCAGCCGCACCTATACATACGGCTGGAGCATGTATGGTTAAGGCTCTCCGTGATCGGGCTTATACCATCGGGAAGGCTCATTTTCATTCATTCGACTTGAGTTTCCTTGCGTTCTCTTTGAAAAATTCGAGCCTCATCTCAGCTCCACTCTATTTCGGCTTGATTTGGAGCTATCCGTCACCGTATATCTCTTTTATGTACTACGGGTAACGTATAGTCTCCATTTTTTCGTGTTTTCATCGGTGAAAAATCGTATTTCTCTCATTTAAATGCATTATATCTAACATGTATGCATAGATAGCTTGATGGACATGTTTATATTGCAATACATGCTTACGTATCATCTTATGGACCGTATGGATGCGATATATTATAATTTATCAGTTAATCTAGACATGCCTTATATCTATGTGTTAGAACAACAGTTTAAATTGCTATTTAATTGCTTGGCTGTGATGGTATACCCTCATAAGGTGGTTTAATGCATGCTTCGGCATGTGGATAGTCCCTTTTATAGGGGAAACTCTGGCAAAAAAATTCATGAGTTAGATGCCAGGGTCCTAGATTCATGCGTAGATATACTAGGATGCTAGTTGAAAATGATGTACACATATAATGGCACATGTAGGACATGCATGATGTGATGACCTAGATTATATTTCGGGGATTGAATTTAAAATTTGAAAAGGGTAGGAATATACCTGCCTTTGCTTTGATTCCTATGAACTCATTGTTCAGGTATGGATTATGCGGGACCTAGCCGTTCTTCATCCCGTCGGGTTTCAGCTAGAGTTCACCGGTGGAGACCTCCCTCTGACGTTCCCACTCCACAGATTACTAGGTAGGTTCAGCGTTTGACGGAGCCAGTTCTGCGCCCTCTAGGTGAGGACCACCCTAATTTGGACGTGGAGGATATCCCTGAGCCTGAGGTTCTGCCTCAGCCCGCTGCGGTGCCATGATTTCTTCCTGGCATTCAGGTAGCCATTCCTAATTTGTTGGGTACGAATCTGAGCCGCTATCCCTCTATTCACTTGCAGGCGAATGAGGTATATGATCTTTACATTAATTTATCTTAATTTCTCTTTTCTGTCATCAACTAGTTTTCTTAACCTTAAGGTCGTGCAGGTTCCAGAGTTTACCCAGCCTAGGGGTAACTGGTTTAGCATATACTCTTTATATCATTCACTTCATCCCGAGTACAGGGCTGTAGTGGATTCTTGGGGATTCAAGGCTTTCTTCACCATTGCTCCCCGTCGCTGCCCCTGGGGCTTTTTACAAGCTTTATCAGAGCGATGGTTCCATTAGAGTCAGTCACTCCATCTGTTGGATTGCAAGGTTGTGATGACACCCATGGATTGTAGATACATCACAGGCCTGGAGTTTACGGGGGATAGAGTGCCCTTGGAGATGGGTATCACTCCGACTACTGTGCGCACCCTTTTAGGGTTTTCTTCTCAGGAACGGGCCTTCAAGGCTCGCAATATTTGGTTGGGATGCCTGAGCGTTGATGCTGCTCGAGGCACTCTACAGTAGCCATTACCTGCAGATTTGATGGGTAGAGATCGCATCTTACGGCGTCTGTTCCTGACCATTATGATGGGTTGTTTCATTACGAACAACTCCTCCACTGTTCCCTTTAGCTTGGTAGAGGCTATTCGAGATGTAAATCACATTGGGGACTATGATTGGGGATCTTTTACATTCGCTCTCTTTCTACATAGGATGCGATTGCGATTTGAGTGAGTCACCGGCGCCTTAGGATTCTACCCGTTTCTTCTGGTGGGTCATTTTGAATGAATTTCACTTGTTTGAATTTTGATTGGTTTATCTTTTCCCATGAATAATGTTGGGTTCTTTAAATTAATAGTTCTGGGCTTATGAGAGGATTCCTTATCTTCGCCCTGTCTCTGTTCTGGGTTTGGACACTTATCCTCGGGGACGTAGATGGCCTCAGTCTACCCTATTGGAGGTCCCGGTTGTGGAGGGCTTCACCCATGCCCGTCTTCAGCTGGAGACATTGACAACTTCTGACATAGTGTGGGTCCCTTATTCTGCAGAGCACTTGATCGAGAGATTTGAGGATGGTCTACCGGTAGGGCCAGAGTATTATCTGTCTACTTACCGGATTACATTCCTATTTGATGGAGGCTGGGAGCTCTACCTCGGGGAGCGTGCTTTTAGATGTATTACTATGAAGATTCGTCTTCTTTTTCTTCCTCCAGCTTAGCGATTCTGGTCTCTATCTCAGCCAGCTACAGCGATTCCCACTACTGGGTACGATGGGTTTCATTTGTCAGAGGGTCTTATCACTTCCGATGAGTTTTCCACTTGGTGGGGCCCACGCACGATAAGATCTCAAACTCGGGCTACCCAGTTCTTAGGAGATATGGTTCAGGGGTCTCTGATGATGGTGGACTGGTTATCATGCTTCAAGGAGCCTTCTTATCAGACCTAGATAGCTAATTTGAGACGTCAGGTGGAGCAGTTGTCGATATATTATCGTCATCTAGGTGGAGACCCTTCATTGGTTGGTACCTTTGCTGCTCAGGATCACGAGGCTGGACCTACAGGCGCTGGTGGTTCTCATGGAGCTGGACCCTCAGGCACTGGTGGCTCTCAGGATGGAGGTGATCCCTTTACTTATCGCCCGAATGTGCAGGAGACGCTTTATTGCCCAGATCCGCAGAGTATGCCTCATTGCTTAGATATGTAAGAGATGCCCACCCAAGGTAACTTGCCCTAGGTTGATCAGTTTGATGATTCTAGCACCTTTCTGGAGGAGTTCGACATTGAGTTATAGCCGCCTTATTAGTTATTGGGCATGAGTGCCCCAATATCCTGTACTTTTTTATTTCTTAGTTTTCATATGTATCCCAGAGATGGCAATGCTTGTATATATAAAACTGATGTATTCGGCAGATCTTTATGTATGATGATGCTTATTTATTTATTGCACATGCTATATTATCACTCATTATGATGCATGCTTCTAATATATTTAAATGATTGCATAGAGCTTAACCCCTGTATGGTCTTTTTGACACAGTGTTACAGATGGCTTCCTCTGCCGTTGCTCACTTGGATTACCTTCCGCCTAGTCGGATAGCTACTAGCTTGAGGGTTTGGTATGACCGTCTGCCGAATTCTGACCGCATTGCAGTCGGTCGCATGTTGGGTCATTCCTTATCTCTGTTATCCTTTCAGGTTCCAGAGGGGTTTGTTGATGGGATGCTCAACTACTGGATTCCAGAGCGCTATATTTTTTAGTTTGGCTCTGATGAGTTGACTCCCACTCTGGAGGAGTACGGTCGAATCTTCGGATTATCAATGGAGGGGCCGTGTGCTCGGATGGCTTTAGGCCATATGCGCCGCCAGTTCATAACGGTTACCGGACTGAGGAGGGCAGTCGTACTGGCAGAGGTGGGTGGTAGCCACATTGTTTCTATGGACTTTATGATAGGCCACTTTGTATCTGCTAACAGCTTCGTCGTTTATCATGGAGATTTTGCCATTTCAGAAGAGAGATGGCACACTATGCTGACCATAACATATTTATATATGCCATTCTATGCTGACTATCTAGATGTTGGGATGTTAATGGCTGTCAGGGCTCTTAGAGATGACTTCACCATACTTCCTCTTATCTTGGCAGAGACATTGATATCAGCATCTTTCTGTCAGACTGTTGGGGATCAGGGGTTCAGAGGTATCCCCGTGCTCCTATATATCTGGTTCATGACTCACCTCTGACCGATCGGTCGGCTTCATTGTCATGGGTTCTGCTTTGGACATGGCCTGTCGCAGATCTACTCATACTGCCCGACTTCCTGCATCGATGAGGCTTTCTGGACTTCATTTTTGGGTGCCATGGAGGATCCTTTTACGATAGTTATTTATTCTGGTTACTGCTCCTTTCTGAGTTTCACCACCCATGTAGCTGACCTGGATTTCCTTTCGTTGGCTAGTTTGAGGCATGTGATGACCTATCATCCTCTAGGCGGTGATGGGCCAGTTGATTAGTATCAGGAGGTCCATTCATTTGAGGGGACTGAGGATTATCGCTTCCCCGTCTGCTCAGTTACCGAGGCTGATCTAGCTCGGGTTTACGGATTTTGGTCTCATCGGCAGACAGCGGAGTTCAGAGACTGCCATCTGGGCCGATCTGCAGAGTACTCAGCTTGGCTAGAGTCGAATTTGGCACTAGACGCAGCGGACCAGGTTGAGACAGGATCTTTATCCGAGGATGATGGTGGTTGAGGAGCCCATAGAGGATCCTATATCTCCGACTGAGGATGCTTTATTTGTGGAATTGACAACTTCTCTAGTCAGTACTGTCCCGAGTTCGTCCTTTGTTTTCCATGGAGGCGATGGACAGACAGCTTCACCTAGTGACCTTTGAGAGGGATCAGGCTCGGTCCATGATGTTGACCACCTTAGCTGGTCGGGATGCTGCTATCGCTAAGAGAGACGCAACCTTTGTTTCCAGAGACCAGGCCCTCGTTGATAGAGATACGGCCCAGACTTTCGCAGATGGACTCATTAGTCACAGTACATGGTGTAGCGCAGAGTCAGGAGGGTGTTTATCGCATGGCAGTAGAGATGATGAGACGTGTCGAGGTACTGGAGCATGAGCTTAGAGATGCTCCTCAGACTGCAGAGACGGCTGGATACTTGGCTATGTTGACTCGTTTTACTGTCGATTTATAGCCCTATTTTATTTTCCTGTATAGACTTTGTTATTATCTTTTGTCATAGGTTAGAATCAACTTTTATATTCTAAACAGTTGTATATATATAAAGAAACAAGTTCAGTTCACTTCCCTTATTTGAGCATGTCTAGCCATGTACACTGTTACCATTCTCGCATCATGATCTATTATGTCAACATAGAACTGGTCTTGTCATACTTGCGCCAGATTCGGCAGGGTGATGCTGAGATGTCGCTAGGTCCTCTCCGCATGAGCCAGTTATTGGATGGGTTTGTGCTATATTTTGGTTTCTGTATAGGTTAATATTTTGGTTTTGAGGATATAAGGTGAAAGTGTTTGGATTCTTTTGAAGGTTAAACTGCACCATAAATGGTTGCCTACGTACTCCCATAGAGGAGAGATCAGGTCTTTCGTAGTTCAGACTTGGCCTGAATAGTTGAAAAGGGTTTATTTGGGTTTGAGCTTGGTTTGATGGGGTTTTGATTTTTTTAGTTGTTTTGACCGCACCATAAATGGCTGCCTACGTACTCCCACAGATGGGAGATCAGGTCTTTCGTAGTTCAGGCTCAGACCTGAAAACCAGAATTGATTTTTTTTTTCTTCTTTTATTTTTCTTTTCTTTCTTTTTTTTCTTTTCTTTTTTTTCTTTTTCTTTTTATCAAGACAACGTATTCTAGTTTGAAATGAAAGGGGTCTCAGACATAATACCGTTTCATAGAATTAGAATTGATCAATTGTGGGAATTCCTCACCGACCATCTCCTCCAATTTCAAGGCTCCGCCAGATAAGATTGCTTTGACAACAAAGGGTCCTTCCCAATTTGGGGCAAATTTTCCTTTAACTGCATCCTGGCCTGGAATGATCTTCTTTAGTACTAAATCATACTCCTTAAATTCTTGAGGTCACACCTTCTTGTTATAAGATCGGGACATTCGCTGATGATATAGTTGGTCGTGGAAGATAGCAGCAGCCCTCCTTTCATCTATCAGGGATAACTGATCGTATCGATCTTGTATCCATTGGTTCTCCTCTATCTGGAAATCTAGCATCACTCTTAGTGATTCCATCTCCACTTTGATAGGAAGTAAGGCCTCCATACCATAGACTAATGAGTAAGGTGTTGCCCCAGTCAAGGTTCGAGTCGACGTTCGGTATGCAAGTAGGGTTAACGGCAACAGATCAGGCCATTCTCGGTGATTTGCCGACATCTTCATCATTATCTTCTTGATATTCTTATTAGCGGCTTCCACGTCGTCGTTCATTTTCGGACAATAAATAACCGAATTGAGGTGTTTGATATTAAACTTATTGCACAGTTCCCTCATCATCTTGTTATTCAAATTCTTCGCGTTGTCTGATATGATAACCTCGGGTTGTCCATACCGACAGATGACGTTGTTTCTAATGAAACCAACGATGACCTCCTTGGTGACCTTGGGGAAGGAAGCTGCTTCAACCCACTTGGTAAAGTAATCGATCATAGTGAAGATGAATCGGTGACCGTTATTGGCTTTAGGCTCAACAGGTCCTATCACGTCCATTCCCCACATGGAAAAAGGTCATTGTGATGTCATGCAATGCAGTTGATTAGGGGGTTAATGAATAATGTTGGCATGGATCTGGCATTGATAACAACGCTTGATATGATCGTCGTAATCCGCTTTGAGGGATATCCAGTAATGTCCCATCCTTAGAATTTTCTTGGCAAGTAGGGGTCCACTCATATGTGCTCCGCACACCCCACCATGTACTTCATTCACAAGTCGTTGAGACTGATCTTTGTCTAGACATCTCAAAAGGCCTACGCCTGGGTCTCTCTTGTAAAGAGCATCCCCACTTAGGTAGAAATTCATGGCCATTTTCTATATTCGCTTCTTCGCGGCTTGACTCATTCCTTCAGGGGTCGATTGATCTCGCAAATATTCTTTAATGTGGTGGTACCAAGGTGGTCCAGTAGGTGTTATCTCATCCGATATCTCCCCTACACTGTTTCCATATGACGGTGTGTTCTGTACAGTGAAAATGATGACATGCATTCCCTTCCTTGCTGACAGGTTTACCAATGAAGCTAAGGTAGCCAATGCATCGACGCAATCATTTTGGTTCTGGGGAATATGCATGAAGGAAATGTCTTCAAACTCTGCTGCCAATCAGAGAATATGCTGATGGTAAGGCAGTAGATGCAATTCCTTGGTGGGGTAGGCCCTGGTGGACTGTTTGATGACTAGTTCTGAATCTCCTAACACAGCTAATCGTTTCACTCCCAGGGATTGAGCCAGTTTTAATCCCACAATGCATCCTTCATATTCTGCGGTATTATTCAAATTGTTAAAATGCAACTTGGTTGCCACGGGGTATTGATCTCTCGTGATGGACACCAGAACTGCCCCTGCTATCGCGCCTTCAGTGTTTGATGCGCCGTAAAAATACATTTTCCAGAATTGACCTCAATCCTCCTTACTGGTCAGCTGAATAGTCATCACTTCCTCCTCCAGGAAATAGGTTTTCAGAGGTTCAAATCCTCCTGCTGGTGCGACCGACAGGTGATCTGCAATCCCTTGCCCTTTAATGGACTTTTGGGTCACATAGATGATGTCGAACTGTTGGAGGATCAACTACCACTTGGATAATCGGCAATTCAACATCGGCTTGCTGAAGATGTATTTCAAAGGATCCATCCTAGAGATGAGATAAGTTGTATGGAAGTGTAGGTAATGTTGTAACCTCGTGGCTGCCCAAGCTAATGCACAGCAGGTCCTTTTTATCAGGGTGTATTTTTGCTCTCAGCAGCTGAAACGTTCACTGAGATAATAAATTACCCTTTCTTTCCCCATATCATCCTTTTGCCTCAGTAAGCAACCCATAGCGTTGGAATTGACTGAGATATATATTAATAACGGAATTCCATCCCTTGGGGGTACCATGACAGGTGCTTCAATCAACCTCTTTTGAATGGTACGAAAAGCTTTTCGGCAGTCTTCATTCCATTTTCCTGAGGAGTTCTTTCTTAATAATTTGAAAATGGGTTCACAAGTTGCTGTCAACTGCGCTATGAACCGGCTGATGAAGTTTATCCTTCCAAGGAAACCTCGGATTTCCTTCTCGGTCTTTGGTTCGGGCATCTCCGTGATGGCTTTGATCTTGGCAGGATCCAACTCAATGCCTTGGTTGCTCACAAGAAATCCCATAAGTTTACCAGACTTCACACCAAAAGCACATTTCGCTGGGTTTAACTTCAAATCAAATTTGCGGAGTCGTTCAAACAACTTCTGAAGGTGGGTGCAATGGTCATCAGCCTTTCTGGACTTTACGATGATGTCATCCACATACACTTCAATCTCTTTATGCATTATATCGTGAAATAAGGTCATCATGGCCCTCTGATAAGTAGTACCAGCATTGGTAAGGCCAAAAGCCAGTCTTTGATAACAGAATGTTCCCCATGGGGTAATGAAGGCGGTCTTTTCCCTGTCTTCTTTAGCAACCATAATATGCTAATATCAGGCAAAGCAATCGGCGAACCTCGAAAGAATACATTTCGAACTGTGTCGTATTGTCAATTAACACGTGGATGAACGGCACTGGGAAGTCATCTTTAAGACTTACCTTGTTAAGATCTCGATTATCTACACATACTCGTACCTTCCCCCCAGATTTCGGCACTGGGACTACGTTGGACAACCATTAGGGTATGTTGATACCATAATGATTCCCGCTTTGAACTGTTTAATAATTTCTTCTTTGACCTTCAGGCTCCATTCTGGTTTCAACCATTTTAATTTCTGCTTGACTGGTTTGAACCCTTCCTTAATTGGTAGTTGATGGACAACTATATCAGTGGATAGACCTATTATGTCTTCATGAGACCAGGTAAAAACATCCTTGAATTGGGTTAGGAGTTTGATTAGTTCTTTTTCTTGGTTAGAGGGAAGGTTCGTTTCGATCTGTATCTCTTGGGGATTTAGAGGGGTTCCGATAGTTATGGTGGTGGTTTGATCAAGGTTGGGTTTAGGTTTATCTTCGACCCATGCTTTGATTTCCTCGGACACCTCGTCATCATCCACCTCCTCTTACTCGATCCCCGTCAAGTCAAAGTCCAATTCTATATTGAAATTGTAATCATTACTCAAATTTGGCAAGTCATGGACATGGCTAGAAATACTCAAATTTGGAAACCTGAGACAAAATACTTGGTTGCTAAATATATACAAACGGTTGTCAATTACAAAAGGATTCAGCAGTTGATATGACAACAAACAATAACAAGTTATAGATAAAATAAAACAAACATAAATATATAATGGTAAAGCTCCCTGTCAATGGATCACTTTATGGTTTTACCCTTTTTGGACGATTTGAGGGGTGACCGTCTAATTACTGGTAGTTAAATCCTGAGGGATAGCTGAGATAGACACGTTGTTGAAGTTATCGGTGTCTTCTAGGATAACCATAACTGATTTGGAACAAGTTTATGGATCCTCCTCTGGGATGTCCACACTTCCCCAATTAAGGACCAGGAGGATGGGTAGATCATACGATAGGTCTGCCCCATTGGATTTCTTCAGGTCATCATCAGGAAGGCAAAAGCTGCTCACAAATTGCAACTGAATCTCTTCTAGAAATTTCTTATCTTTGGCCATCCGGGCAGCGTCTTTGAGAGGCTCTTCATTACCAATCTTTTTATATCCACTCTGATTGACTTTAGGGATTAGGAGGTTTGAGATAAAAGCGGGGACCTTCTTCAACGATTCCTTAAATCAGGCTTCACTGAGGTCTGGCTTGAGATGAATCAAATGGATAACGGGCATGTCCTTATGAGGGTTACGATATTTGGATCCACCAGAGTATCCTAATCCAGCACTTCCCACCTGCGTGGGTAGGTGGATCGGGTTCTTGATTCCCTGGCCATTTATCCCCAATCCTCGACCTAGTCGATGTCCTCTGGAAAGCATCTCTTGGCCAACTGCCATTACTTCTGGAGATATCCAGGGAGTTAATGCAGGCGCACCCACAGAGTGGTATCATGGATTGCTTACTTCAAAGGCTTGAAAACTGGCAGGCTCAATACCCTTATTCACGCTGATCAGGGGCATATCTCCCAGATTATAGATAAGATAATCAGGTTCTACACTAACAGTGACTAGATTACCATTGACGATGTACTTCAATTGCTGATGAAGAGTTGAAGGAACAGCCCCATCCATGTGGATCCATGGTCTACCCAACAACATATTATATCCGGTAATGATTTTCAAAATTTGGAAAGGTATATTGAAGGTGAACGGGCCAATCTCTATAGGAAGCTCAATTTCCCTAACTATATCCCTTCTTGATCCGTCGAATGCTCGTCACACTACATGGCTTTCCCGAATCCAATTCGGGTTGATCTTCATCCTATCCAGAGTATCCTATGGACAGATGTTCAAGCATGATCCGCCATCGATTAGTACGCCTCCTACCACGTATCCAGATGATACGACATCAATATGCAATGGTCTGCGATGCCCAGTTCCCTCGGTCGATATATCGTCATCGGTGAATGATATCACATTGCTGTCCAATACATAGCTGATCAGATGTTGGAATTTTTCAGTATCAATGGTTTTGGGCAGGTGTGCCTCCTCCAATACTTGGATTAGAATTTGACGATGGTCGTCAGAAGCCAATACTAAATCCATAATTAAGATTTGATGTGGTTTCGCTTCTAACTGCTTCACCGTCTTTGCTTCGCTGTGCCCCATTTTATGGAGGAATTTGACGACCTTTCCCGTTGATACCTTCCCCAATATCTTGGTTGCTGGTTTTAATAAACACCCCGGGAGGTAAATTGGATTCTCTTTAGGTACGATAGTTGTACAATCGGGTGTCAATTTTATGCCTTCTCCATAATTCCATGGTACCTTCTTTAGGCTAAAACTTGGGAGTTGCGAGGAGCCAACATCAGGGGTTCTGAATCTTGTGTTTTAAAGTCCAACATTCCTGAGTATCATACCCCGGTGAGTTGGAAATCGCATTTCTTGCTGGGATCAAATTGCCTTTCATTTGGATCGGAAGGTGGAGCTAGCTCAACGATCTTCTTCTGGGCGATCAACAGCGCCAATATATTCTCCAAAGAGTCCCCTAAAGGAGTGAATATCCTTCTTTGCTTGTTCTCCCCAACCTTCAATGTTGTAGGATTTTGGGAATTCACAGGATAAGAGTCCTGCTTCTGGATAGGCGGACTAGGGTTCCTATTGGCAGCTTGTCCTTGCAATATCAAAGAGACATCTTCTTCCTTCCTTTTAGATACACTTTTGGGGGTGCTCACATAGTTTCATGACTGTATGTGCTCTGCTACTGCTTCCAAGGCAGTGAGATCTTTAATTTTGCCAGACTTCAGACCCATTTCTGATATTTCTCCATGTTTGATCATTTCGGAGAAGGATTTTCCTAACCCGACGAGGAATCTCTCATAGAAAGGGCCTTCTTGTATGTCAATGAAAGTTGTCACCATCTCACTTTCATCCATTAGTGGGTTAACTTGGGCAGCCATTCGCCTCCACCGCTGTGCATATTCTCTGAATGACTCATTACTCAGTTTCTTGACTTTGGTAACTTGGTAGTGATCAGGTGCCATTTGGGATTGGAAACTATACTGGTTGAGGAAAGCATAGGGCCAAATCTTCCCAACCTCGAACTTTGAAATTATCTATTCGAGCGCACCAATTTCGGACTTCACCGGTAAGGCTTTTCTGGAATAGTTGCATTCTAAGGTTTTCATCCTCGGCGTAGGTTCCCAGTTCACCTATGTAGACTTTTAAGTGAGTATAGGGATCCCCCAATCCATTGTATTTCTCGAACTCTAGGATTTGAAACTTATCCGGGTATCTCGCTTTTGGGAAAATACACATATCCGAATAATTCACGCTCTCATGGGATCCTGTCCCTTTCATAGACTGAATGGCATCCTCCATCTGCCTAACCTTCCTCCTGATATCTCCAGTTTCTTTGTCTTCTCGGAGGTCTACAATTTCCTGTGTAGTCTTCTGGATCGGGGACTCCTTGGATACTTCAACATCGAGGGGAGAGATAGGTGTGGACATCTAGTATAACCGTCCTTTTCTGGTATTTTTATATCTCCTTTCACAGAGGGTTCAGTCTGACTCTTATGCTTAGGTTCCTGAGATACTTTGCACTGTTCTCTCAGCAGGGTCGTCACCTCGGCAATCTGTTTCTTAAATTCCTCGAATTCCTCTTGAGATACATGGATGGGTTCAGATGAACTTCCTTCAGCCATCTTAACTGGTGGTGAACGGGCCTTCTTGGCTCGAAATCGAGTTCTAGGACCAATCTGCACAAAACCGATATCTAGTTTAGACTGGATATTGGTGGACAGAGATGTATGACATGATATGCATCTGTTTAATGGTTTTTTTAATCTTTTCCTGCAAAACAAAGGGTTAGTCGACTTGATGACATGATAAGAAAGATGTACAGATGACAGTTTCAAAATGATTGTCATTTATATATGCGAAAGATTAAATAGGGCATGAAGAGGCCCACCCCGCGTTTGGTTTATCAGAGGCTGACCTATCTTAGGGTTACTCTCACGGGCTGTTTGAAATTGGTTCCCTGATCTTCGCAATTTATTTGATGAAAACATCCATTTTTCAGTTGCAGCGGATCTGAGTGGTGCCTTTCCTGAGCCTTACAATGGAAACACCCAGAGGAGTCCAGTAATAAACAACCGACGGGATTGCCTCCTAATGGAGGTACCATACAACATACATTTACATCCTCACCTTATGCAATTATGACGACATTGTGCGAAGCACTAATATATTATGCGAGGCACTAATACAAAAAATGTTTAAAGATTGACACAATTATCACACACAAAGATTATTCACACAAGATGCACATGCAAAATGAAAATCAAAAAGATTAAACTAGGCTTAAGCATTCTTTAATCCCCAGCAGAGTCGCCACCTGTCGACGCCGAGAAAAATTCTTCTTTTTGAACGCGTATCCGTCTTTCCTAAGTTTATGTTTGTTTGTTTGTTTTTACCCTTTTCCATTCGCTATGTCTTTGGATTTTATTAAAGGGTGAGGTTTTAGGAAAGCGGTACAGACATAAGTGTCGACGACTTTGAAAAGATTGAATTCATTATTTTATGATTGGACCGAATGAGATAGAGTCGCCAGTTGGTATGGTTTAAATGGATGTACCAACTCATCCGAGTTTTAATAGTTTTCGCAATATGGTCCAATATGTGACTCCGAAAGATTGGTCTGAAACCCGAGATTCATGGAATTTGGGAGCTAGGTTAAGCGAGGGGAAGGTGTTAGGCACCCCCCGACTCCCGTGAAAACACAGTACCGCATCTTTTATTGATTTCCTATGCATAAAATGTGACTCTGTGTGTATTTTATTTGGAAAGTTTTATTCTAAGCCTCATCGTTAGTTATTTGGAAGTAGTGTCAGTCCTCTTTTGTACCTATGTACGAAAGGTTTGATTTAGCAAAAGTTCATCTTTAGACAAAATATACATTTTATATAATATTTTGGGAAAACACAAGATTTTCAAATCCTTCGCCTGAATAGTAATCGAGGACTTTTGATACTTCCATTTATAATCTAATGTCTATTCCCGACCAACTTTATTATTATTGAAATCTCTTTGTGGTTTTATCAAAAATCATTTTGATGATATGCATGGAAAAAGCGTCAAATAGGGCGGATCATCATCGGGCATATAAGCCATCTCGATGAATCCGAGCACCCACAATTAAGGTTTTCACTATCACGGGATCTTGAATCCGACTTCTCGGGACTAACCCATCGAGTTCGTCTTCAAGATCCAAATATTACATATACAATGATATTTGCATCATTTAAACATTACATCACAAAAATCGGTCCATCGTGGGAATCAAGTCGGGATCCAATCGGGGATCTCAACACCGAGATTCCTAGGCTCACATTATTTATGTGGAAATACATATATACAATGTTCTAGGCTTCGATATTAGATGATTTCATGAGTTGAAATCATCGTTTCAAGTCATTTCGAACCCCTTTCGCCTCTAGATACAAATCTAGGGATATACGGGGTAACCGAGACCGTTTAAAAATAATAAATACATAGATCTACCATGGATCTAAACCGATCTAGCATACGGGTTAAAGCTTCATGCTTAATAACCACTCAAAAGGCTAGATTCGGCTTAGATCTAGGTAGATCTAGCCTCCGAACTTGATTTACAACGCGATATGCACAATATAACCGATAAAAATACAATATCTATCAACTATTGCACAATATGCTTAGAAAATAACAAGTTTAACTAGATTTAAACAACATATAACATCAATCTAGTATATTGAACAAATTTTACAACGAACATAGCTAAAAAGAGCATTTTTTCACTTTGGGGAACGCGTGAATAAGCGTTTTATCACCCGGGATCAACTTAGAACACTCTCGGGACTCCAAGTAGATGCTAAACAAGATAAAATAGCTCAAAGTTGGTGTATATAAGTCCAACCCGAGGGCTTCTGTAAGACCCCGAATTTTATAAATAAAAATTTAATTTTCTTTATATATTATTTCGAAATAGTAAGGTGTTGATTTGATAAATGTGAAACGTTATGGGTGAAATGTGCAAAAATTTCAAAATAAGCAAGTGGTTATAAAATATTCATTGTTGTTGGGGAATATTCGTTTGGTCGTGGAATATTCTTGTTGTCAGGGAATTTTCGTACGACGGCGCAGCTATTTGTGGTCCCCACAACGGAATAACTGTCGGATATAAAAAACGACAGAAATAACTTTTTTATAAATAATGGTAAAATTGTTACGATTAAAATGTTGAAATACTCAGTGATATAAATATAGTAATACGCGTTGTGCACAGTAGCACACGGTATTGCACAGTATTTTGAATTATTGGTTTTTACGTAAGAAGTCATTACTCAATAATTGTTACAGTAATTACTGTTTAATATTTTATATTATTGATTCAATAATTGCTATAATTGCATAATATTTTATTGGTTCAATAATTGCTACGTTGATATTTTATATTATTGATTCAATAATTGCTATATTGATAATTGCATAATATTTTGTTGATTCAATAATTGTCATTGCACAGTAATTTCACATTATCAAATCAATAATTCATATTATTTGAATAATATTATTAGATAGCATTATTGACAATGTCTAAGGAAGTTCTGTCTAGGAGGGATTATTTAATTGCGCGCCAATAAGGAGAAATCCTTATCGGAAGGCCCCCTCTTTCTTGAGAACGACCTGGTTATCAATATTGTAGTTCTGTAATATTATTTGTGAATAATTAATTATTGATTTATATGATAAGAAAATATTTATTTTTGTGGATATAAAAGAAGGAATTAGTGCTGATGTGTTTTATCAGTATTTTGGTATGAAAAATCATCCGTTTATGGATTTCGGCCATTTTTGGTTGGGAATTTGGAAAACCTTCCTTCTACAAAGTTGTAGAGAATTAAATTTTCTATAAAAAGGACATAAAAGTTGTATTTTTCTGACAAAAGGACTATTTATTATGAATTATTGAAGTTTCAAAAAATAAATGTTTTTTATTAAAAAAATGGGTGGGCCCCACTTTTGTTTTTATGGCTTTTAAATGCTGAATTTTCAAATTCCATTGAGGTGTACGTATGAAATTGGTGAGAAGCCGCCGGTAGCAGTTAGTCAGCTTTGGCATCTTAAGCTTTTCCTATAAATAGGGTGCTTAGTTAGAAATGAAAATCACACCAGAATCAGAAAATTTTTTCTCTATAATATCGAGCGTATTTCTTGTGAGTATTTAGATACTTTGAGTGTTGATAACAGTGCAAGTTTTCGTCCAGATAATATCCGATATTCCAGTCAAAACTACTCTTCGGTTAAGGTAAGAGATGTTATTTTCTTTCGTAAATGATGTTATTCTTTTCAATATCATTATACCAAAATATTGGCATGAATTTTATTATGAAATTCTTACTTTTTTCGACGAAAATACTATTCACGTATACGACACTATTCACGAAAAAATTAAATTTTCTTCTATTTGTCCAAGTTGCTTGTTAAGGTTCCTATCTTTGATTGGATCCAAGTTTTGATCTTTATTCTTGAATTTTGCTCCACAAAGTATTATTATGAATATTTTTGAACTTGGATAAACTAAATTACGAATCCCTAATCTTTGTCCTTTATCTCATTGGATTCGTTGTTTATATTATTTTTCATCATCCTCAGTCCTAAATGGTGATATAACTGAATATCTTTGGCCTATAGAGCAAAGATGAATGATTACCTGATGAATATCTTTGGCCCGTAGTGCAAAGATGAACAGGTATTGAGATGAACATGATCACTGGTGATACAAATGAATATCTTTGGCCTGTAGTGCAAAGATGAATATTTGATTCGAGATGTATATTGATTGATGTTACAAGGATAAAATATTGATGATGGACTTTTAAATCATAGAAGATAGTAGACTTCATTATCTACTTAACTCTTCTAATGAATTGTTATTTCCGCTGCGAATATTGATCTAAAACTTGTTGTCCATAATATTTTATCTGAATTGTTGAAGACTAACGAGAGTTTATTTTCCATTATATTAGTCATAATATTCTTTACTGGGCTAGTTGAGCTCACCCTTTTCATCTATTGTCCTCTTCAGGAAATGAGAATGTCGCAAGAACTAGTCGGGGGACAGAGTGATGGTCCGAGTTAGAGCAATAGTAGTCCTCACTATTTCTGATAAATAGTGTGATAATAATTGTAATGAGGACTTAGTTTGAATGTTAATATTTTCTATATATTTGTATTGACACTCACAGTTGTGTGGCCGTATTTTGCACGACCGTGTGATATATAAGATTGTATTTGGATTTTATACCATGTATTTGGAGACTCAGAATGGGTTGGGTTGACTAGACCTATTTTCTAGGCGTCACAGCTTCTCTCTCTAGAATTGGTTTTCTCTCTCTAAAACTCTTTCTCTTTTTTTTCTAAATGAGTGGATATTGCTCTTTTAATCTGCTGGGCCCGCGGGTACCGCCGTCTCGAATTGTGTTCCTTCGGTCCCGGTTCGGAGAAAGTCGACCTTTGCAGACTGAACTTTCGAAAAATCTTTGCGGAATGCGGCAGAATAAGATCTAGTCCGACTTAGTCGAGGTCTGGGAAGATAATGCTGGTAGCGGAGAGGTATCTTCCGGTTCCAGACTGCAGTTAACTAGCTTATCTTTGATGGCACGTAATTCGAGGATTGCTGAGGTGGCTTCCGACGAACATTGTCTCTGCTTGACGATCCTCGTTCGGTTCGCGTCATATTCGAAAGTCATTGGCCATTTGAATCATCCACAGGGTTGTCTCCGAGGTGATCAGATGCTTTTGCTCTACCTCGGGGTCGTCTCTGAAGTAAAATTATGCTTTTGCCCTTCTGCAAGGTTAGTATAAAAAAAGCAAAATTTTGAATGTCTACACCTGGGATTATAAAATAGCTTAAGATGAGAGATTATTTATTACCATGTTCTACCTGGTATTATAAAATAGCTTAAGATGAGGGATTATTCAATCTTTTTCTAAAATGACCATCATATCCTACAATCTCCGTTATTAATAACCGGCAACTTAAAACTTACGTAATAGTACAAAGACTATGTACTAGTAATCTAATACACGTAATTTAATTATTTGATATGTGTAATATAAAGCTTACATTGACAATAGAACTGACAATTTAGACCCCGCCCAACCCCCACCCGCCACCCTCCACCCCCAAAAAAATAATATTTATTGATTGTGTATACACCCCCACCCCCCGCACACCACCCACTCGCCCCCCCCCCCCCCCCCAAGCCCCACCCACCTCAAAAAAATAATATTTATTGATTATGTGTACAACCCCACCCTGCGCACCCCCACCCGCCCCCCACCCCCCACCCCCTCAAAAAAAATAATATTTACTGATTATGTATACACCCCGCCACCCCCACCCGACCCCACGCCCACCCCCACCCCAAACCACACCATAAAAATTTAAAATTATATTTATTGATTATATATACACCCCCACCCCGCCCCCACCCCCACCCCCACGTCAACCCCCAACCCGCCCACCCCACCCCACCCCACCCCCCACAAAAATTTTAAAATAATATTACTGATTATATATACACCCCTACCCCGCCCCGCCCCGTCCCCCACCCCCTACCCCCTCAAAAAAATAATATTTACTGATTATGTATACACTCTCAAAGAGTTTTTACTTGGCTCTCCGATTTCTTAAGTTTCTGTTTCTAAATTATTCCCCATCTCTCCCTCAAAATTTTTACTTCTTTTCTCTCCAAAATTTTAAATTTCAATCTCTAAATTATTAACTTTCTCCGAAGTGCTTGTACTTCCCTAGCTCTCCAAAACTTTAAATTTCAGACTCTAAATTATTCACTTTTTCTCAAAAGTTTTTGTACATTCTTTCAATCAAAAGTTTTTGAACATTCTCTCTTAAAAGTTTTATTGTCTCTTCAAAATTTTGAATTCTAGTTTCTAAAGTATTCACTTTCTCGCCCAAAAGTTTTTTAATTTTTCTCTCCATTGAAAGATTTTAACTTTTCATCCTACTAAAGTTTTTACTTAATTCTCAAAAGTTGTAAAATTTTCAGTCTCTAAATTATTCACTCTATCTGCCAAAAGTTTTTGTTATCTATTCAAAATTTAAAATTCGAGTCTCTAAATTATTCACTGCCTCTCAGCTTGAAAGTTCCCTCCCCCCTAAAAGTTCACTTTCTTCCCCTTAAAAATTGCATATTTTCTATCTTTCATTTTTTTTGCATTCTCTCCATATAAAAATTTACTCATCTCCAAACTTCTCGGTTTTCTTGCTCAAAAGTTTTTAACTCTCACTCCCTTAAATGTGTTTAATCTTCTTTCTCAAATGTTTTTACTCATCTCTCCAAAATTTTAAATTACAATATCTAATTTATTCACTTTGTCTCCCTCAAAAGCTTTTAACTTTGTCTCCCTGTAAAGCTTTTAACATTCTCTTTCTCAAAAGTTTTTACTTCTCATCTTCCCCAATTTTGGAATTTCAGTGTCTAAATTACTCGCTCTCTTCCTCAAAAATTTTAATGTTCTCTCCCTTAAAAGTCCAAAATTTCCGTCTCTAAAATTTAGTCTCGCTCAAAAGTTTTAAACTTTATCTTTTAAAAGATTTTTACTTCGTCTCCCTCAAACATTTTTTCTCTCAAAAGTTTTTACTTGTCTCCTCAAAATTTTAAATTGTAGTCTCTAACTTGTTAACTCTCTCCCTCAAAAGTGTTTAACTTCTTCTCTCTCAAATGATTCACGTTTTCTCGCTCAAAAATTTGGACACTTCAAAAGATTTAAACATTCGCTCTCTCAAAAAAAGTTTTTAATTCTCATCTCTCCAAAATTTTAAATTTCACTCATTAAATTATTCACTTTCTCTCGGTCAAATGTTTTTAAATTTCTCTGCCTCGAAATAATTTAAGTTAGTCTTCCTAATTTTTTGTTTTTATCATTATCTCACTCAAGTTTTTTACTTCTTATCTCTCCAAAATTTTAAATATTTTTCCCTAAATTAGTCACTTTCTCTCGCTCAAATGTTTTTAGCTTTCTCTCAGTGAAAAAATTTAAACTTTGTTTCTTAAAAGTTTTTAACACACACTAAATTTTTACTATTATCCGTAGTATTAAATTTCAGTCTCTAATTTATTCCCTTATTCTAGTTCAAAATATCTTGACTTCCTCTCTCAAAATTTGAGATTTTAACGTCATCCTGAAAAACTTTTTACTTCTCAACTTTACATTTAAAAATTTCCGTCTTTTAATTATGTACTCTCTTGCTCAGAAGATTTGTACTTTCCCTCCCTCAAAATTTTTTTTACTCTATCCCTTAAAAGTTTTTCACTTTCTTTCTCTCAAAAGTTCTTCCTACTAATCTTGGAATTTTTTAATTGTCACCCTCTAAATTATGCACTTCCTCTCCCCTCAAAAGTTTTTAAGTTTCTCTCCCTCAAAATATTTTAACTTTTTATGCCTTAAGTTTTTAAAACTCTCCCTGAAAAAGATTTTAATTTTCCTACTAAAACAGTTCTACTACTTAGCTCTCTAAATTTTTAATTTTCAGTCTCTTATTCACCATCTCTTCCTCAAAAAGTTACTACTTATTATCTCTCTAAATTTTTAAATTTTAGTCCATATTATTCGCTTTCTCTCGCTCAAATATTTTTAACTTTCTCTCCCTCAAAAGATTTTAATTCTTCTTAAATATCAAAATTTCACTCTTATTCTCGAATACTTTTCACTTTTTCTCCATTAAAAGTGAATACTTCCTATCTTTCAAAATTATAAACATTCTCTCTCAAGAGTTTTTACTTGTTATCTCTACAAAATTTTAAATTTCAGATTCTTAATTATTCACTCTTAAAACTTTTTGAACATTTGCTCCCTCAAATTTTTTTGAACATTCTCTCTCAAAAGTTTTTAATCCAAAATTTCAAATTTCAGTCTCTAAATTATCACTTTCTCGCTCAAAAGTTTGTAAATATCTCTCCCTTAAAAGATTTTTACGTTTCCTCCTAGAAAAGCAAGTTTTTACTTAACAATCCAAAATTTTAAATTTCTATTTCTAAATTATTCACTTTTTCTCCTCTCAAGAGTTTTTACTCATCTTTCCAAAATTTTAAATTACAATCTCTAAATTATCCACTTGCTCTTGCTTACAAGTTTTGAATTTTCACTCCCTCGAAAGATTTTAATTTCTCTTCCTCAAAGTGTTTAATGTTCTCTCTCTCAAAAGTTTCTAGTTCTTTCTCCAAAATTCTAAATTCCAGTCTCGAAATTATTCACTTTTTCTCATTCAAAAGTTTTTAACTTTCTCTTCGTCAAAAGATTTTAATTTTTCCTTTGAGAATCGTTTTTATTTCTTAGCTCTCCAAAATTTTAAATTCCAGTCTTTTAATTTTTCCCTATCTTTCTCTCAAAAGTTTTTACTTCTTATCACACCAAAATTTTAAATTTCAGTATTTAAATTATTCACTCTCTGTTAGTCAAAACTTTTTAACTTTCTCTCCCTCAAACTATTTAACTTTCACTTCTGAAAAAGAGTTACTTAAATATCAATATTTCACTCTTGCTCAAAAGTTTTTCACTCTATCAAAAGTTTGTACTTCCTACCTTTCAAAATGCTTAATTTTCTCTTATTGAAGAGTTTTTACTTGTTATCCCTCCAAAAATTTAAATTTAGGACTTTTGATTATTCACTGTCTCAAAAGTCTTTGATCATTTTGTCCCTCAAAACTTTTTGAACATTCTTTCTCTCATTTTTTTTTACTTATCTCTCCAAATATTTAAATGTTCATCATTAAATTATTCACTTTTTCGCTCAAACGTTTTTAATTCTTATATGGCCAACCATTTAAATCCTAGTCTCTAAATTACTTACTTTCCCTTGCTCGAGAGTTTTTAACTCTCTCAAAAGTTTTTAACATCCTGTCTCATTTTTTAATTCTTATCTGTCCAAACTTTAAAATTTCATTTTTCAAATTGCTCGCTTTCTCTCACTCAAATGTTTTTAACTTTCTATCCCTCAAAAGATTTTAATTTTTCCTTTTATTTTATTTCATCTTAGGTATCCAAATTTTTTAATTTAAGTCTCTAAATTATTCATCATCTCTCTCCTCAAAAGTTTTGAATTCTTATCTCTCCAAATTTTTAAATTTCTGTCTCTAAATTATTAACCTTCTTTCCATCAAAAGATTTTAACTTCTACTCGTAAATAAGTTATAACTTCTTAAATGTCGAAATTTCACTTCTTTTGCTTGAAAGTTTCTTTTTCACTTTCTCCCCTATCAAAAGTGTATACTTTCTATCTTTCTAAAATATAAGCATTCGCTCTCTCAAGAATTTTTACTTCCCTCTCCATAATTTTAAATTTCAGACCCTTAATTATTTACTTTGTTTCAAAACTTTTGGAACATTCCGTCCTTCAAAACTTTTTGAACATTCTCTCACTTAATGTTTTTACTTATTCTTCCAAATATTTAAATGTTAGTCTCTAATTTATTCACTTTCTCGTTGAAAAGTTTGTCAAATTTCTCTCGCTCAAAATATTTAACTTTTTTTCGCAACAAAGTTTTTACTTTTTAACTCCAATTTTTTTAGATTTCAGTCACTAAATTTTTTACTCTCTTTCTGTCAAATGTTTTTTCTAACTTTCTCCATCTCAATAGATTTTCACTCTCTTACTCACAAGTTTTTAACATTCTGTCAAATTTTTTTACTTCTAAAAATTTTTAAGTTTCTCTCCATCAAAAGTATATACTTGCTATCTTTGAAAATAATAAACATTTTCTCTCTCAACAGCTTTTACTTGCCTCTCCAAAATTTTAAATTTAGACCCTTAATTATTCACTGTCTGAATTTTTTTTGAACATTCTATCCCTCAAAACTTTTTGAACATTATCTCTCTCAAAGTTTTTACTTATCTTTCCGAATATTTATATGTCAGTCTCCAAATTATTCACTTACTTGCACAAAAGTTTGTTAAATTTCTCTCCCTCGAAAGGATTTAACTTTTTCTCCTAAAAAAGTATTTTTAAATTTTGGTCATTAAATTTACTAATTTAGTAAATTTCTCTTCTCCAAAAGATTTTAACTTCCTCTCTCGCAAAAGCTTTTACTTCTCATCTCTCACAAGTTTTAAATTTTGGTCTCTAAATTTGTTGTTAACTCTCTCCCTCAAAAGTTTTTAACATTCTGTCTCAAAAGTTTTAAATTCTTATCTGTCCAAACTTTTAAATTTCAGTCTCCAAATTATCACTTTCTCTCGCTCAAAATTTTTTAACTTTCTCTCCCTCAATTGGATTATTCACCATCTATCTCTCAGAAGTTTTTACTTATCTCTTCAAAATTTTAAATTTCTATCTCTAAATTATTCTCTCCTTCAAAAAATTTTAACTTTTACTCCAAAAAAAGTTGTTCCTTCTTAAATATCAAAATTTCACTTTCTCCTGCTTGAAAGTTTATTTTTTCTCAAAAGGATTTTACTTTCGCTCCATCAAAAGTTTATACTTCTTACCTTTCAAAATGTTAAATATCCTCTCATTCACGAATTTTTACTTGTTATCCCTTTAAAATATTAAATTTAAGACTTTTAATTATTCACTTTGTCTCAAAAGTTCTTGAACTTTTGGTCCCTCAAAACTTTTTGAACAGTCTCTCAATTTCTTTTTACTAATCTCTCCAAATATTTAAATCTTCATCTCAAAATTATTCACTTTCTCACTCAAAAGGTTATTAATTTCTTTCCTTTGAAAGATTTTGACTTTTTCTTCAAAAAAAGCTTTTACTTCTTAATACTCCAAATTATCAGATTCCAGTCCCTAAATTATTTGCTTTCTATCTCTCAAGGGTTTTTTAACTTTCCTTCCCTCAAAAATTTTAATTTTCTCTCTCTTAAGATTATAGTTTTTCCCTCTAATTTGTTTTTTTTACTTCTTTGCTCTCCAAATTTTTAAATTTCAATCTCTAAATTATTAACCTTCTCTCCCTTAAAAAGTTTCTACTTTTTATGAAACCAGAATTTTAAATTCTGGTATCTAAATTATTCACTTTCTCTCCTTCAAAAGATTTAACTCTCTTAAAAAAAAATTTACTTCTTCAATATCAAAGTTTCGCTCTCTTGCTTGAAAGTTTATTTTTCTCAAAAGTTTTTCATTTTCGCTACAGCAAGTGTAAACTTCCTACCATTCAAAATTATAAACATTATCTCTTTCATGAGTTTACTTATCTCTCCAAAATTTTAAATTTCAACTCTTTAATTATTTACTTTCTTAAAAGTTTTTGAACATCCTCTCGCTTAAAGTTTTTACTCTTCTCTCCAAATATTTAAATGTCAGTATCTAAATTATTCACTTTCTTGCTCAAAAGTTTGTTAAATTTCTTTCGATTTTTTTTAACTTTTTCTTCTAAATTATTAACTTTCTCTCCCACAAAAGTTTTTAACATTTTGTCTCAAAAGTTTTTAATTTCTTTTCTGTCCAACCATTTAAATTTCAGTCTCTAAATTACTCACTTTCCCACGCTCAAAAGTTTTTAATTCTTATCTGTCCAAACTTTTAAATGCCAGTCTACAAATTACTCAATTTCTCTCACTCAAAAGTTTTTAACTTTCTACCCCTTAAAAGATTTTAATTTTTCCTTTTAAAAAAGTTTTTTCATCGTAGCTCTCCAATTTTTTAATTTCAGTCTCTAAATTATTCAGCATCTATCCAAAATATTCCCTAAAAAGTTTTTACTTATCTCTCCAAAATTTTAATTTTCTGGTTCTAGATTATTCACTTTTCTTCTTCAAAAGATTTTAGTTTTTACTCGTAAAAAAGTTTTAACTTCTTAAATATCAGAATTTCACTTTCTTTTGCTCGAAAGTTTCTTTTTCTCCAAAGGTTTTCATTTTCTCTCCATCAAAAATGTATACTTCCCATGTTTCTAAATTATAAACATTCCCTCTCTCAAGAGTTTTTACTTCTATCTTCAAAATTTTAAATTTCAGACCCTGAATTATTCACTTTGTTTCAAAACTTTTTAAATATTCTCTCACTCGAAGTTTTTACTTATCTTTCTAAATATTAAACTATCAGTTTTTAAATTATTCACTTTCGCGCTAAAGTTTGTTAAATTACTCGCTCAAAATATTTGAACTTTTACTTCGTAAAAAAGTTTTTACTCCTTAACTCCAAATTTTTAGATTTCAGTCCCTAAATTATTTGCTTTCTCTCTGTCAAATGTTTTTTTAACTATCTCTGCCTCAAAAGTTTTCAACTTTCTGTTGCTCAAAAAGTTTTAAGCATTCTCTCAATTTTTTTTATTTCTCATCTCTCCAAATTTTAAAATTTCAGTCTCTATTTTCCCAACTTTCCCTTTTCCAAAAGATTTCAACTTTCTCACCCTTTAAAGTTTTTGACATTCTTTCTGTCAAAAGCTTTTACATTCTTATCTCTCCAAATATTGAACTGTCAGTCTCTAAATTATTAACTTTCTCCCTCAAAAGTTTGTTAAACTTCTCGCTCAAAATATTTTAACTTTTTTTCTCGTAAAAAAGTTTTTACTTCTTTAACTCCAAATTTTTAGATTTCAGTCCCTAATATTTAATTTCAGTCCCTACTAACAACTGTTAATAACTTCTAATAACTGCCACTAAAAATAAAAAATTATAATTACTACTTCTGCCAGAAAATAACTTCTACAATAATTATAATTATGACACACCCCTCCACTCCAAACAATCCATGCCCCCATGGATTTAAATCAAAATATGAAATAGCGTGTAAAGTTTTTTATGATCATCTTTCCAAGTAACGACTCCACCTGGGTCAAAACAGAATGTTAAAAACGTGTTAATCCCATAAGTCAAATGAAAATCTTCTACAAAAACTTGTACAACAATAAGCCTGATTGCCTGGTGCTTCTTGTAATAGCATGTTAACAAGGGAACTATCATAGGCTTTGTAAATGCTACATATATTCCTCTTTGTCCTCCCAATGAATGTTATTGTCCACTGGTTGCTCATCATAGATGGAAGTACTGCCAATTAAGCTTTTGTCCAACTCTTATTTGTTTTCCTCCAAATAATTTCCACAATTCACCTTTTCTTCTGACAACACATCTCTTAAAAAAACTGTTTTATACTCCTTCAAGTCTTCATCTAGACCAACTGGATCCTCATCATATATTGGTGAACTTTCATATATAACTACATAATAACACTTGAGATCTGGAATTTATCTTCCATAACTTGACAATAGAATTTAAAATTACAGAAGATTAAATTGTATAGGAAGTGGATTGGCTTATAAATTTATGGAAGCATGATGAATCAGGTCGCAGAAAAGTACCGCTCTGATACCAAATTGTCACAATCTAAATTTGTGATCTGTTTTATAAAACTGACCTTAGTTGAGAAAGAAAAGAAGAACAAGAAGTAGAGAAAATAAGGAGAAGATTTAGAGAAAGATAGAGAAATTTAGAGAAAGAAAAGTAGAATAGAGAGGAAATTAGATAGAACTGCAGAATATTCATTGAGACAACAATCTGAAAATGCAAATTATCAATACATCCTATCCTACAATATGCTCTATAAGTATTTAAAACAAAACTACTAATAACTGTTAATAACTTCTAATAACTGCTACTAAAAATTATAATTACTTCTGCCAGAAAATAACTTCCACAATAATTATAATTATGACACACCCCTCCACTCCAAACAATCCATGCCCCCATGGATTTAAATCAAAATATGAAATAGTGTAAACTTTTCTATGATCATCTTTCCATGTAATGACTCCACCTGGGTTAAAACAGAATGTTAAAAACGTGTTCATCCCATGACTCAAATGAAAATCTTCTACAAAAACTTGTACAACAATAAGCTTGATTGCCTAGTGCTTCTTGTAATAGCCTGTTAACAAGGGAACTATCATAGGCTTTGTAAATGCTACATATTCCTCTTAAATAATACTAGTTTTTTATTGGAGCAACAATTATAACAACCCTTAATTTTAATATTTTAATTTTTCATTCTAAAAGCTTTTATCATTCTCTCCCTCAAAATATTTTAATTTTTCCTTCTAAAATAGTTTTTACTTGGCTGTCCAAAATTTTAAATTTCTATTTCTAATTATTCGCCATCTCTCACTCAAAAATTTTACTTATCTCTCCAAATTTTTAAATTTCAATCTCTAAATTATCCACTTTCTCTAGTTCAAAAGTTTTTAAATTTCTATCCCATTAAAGATTTTAACCTTTACTCCTATTTTTTTTTACTTCTTAAATATCAAAATTTGTCTCCTGCTTGAATGTCTCTTTCTCAAAGTCAAAAGTTTCTCTTTCTCTCCATAAAGTGTATATTTCTTATCTTTCAAAATTTCAAACACTCAAGTGCTTGTACTTCCATAGCTCTCCAAAATTTTAAATTTCAGACTCTTATTCACTCTCTCAAAAGTTTTTGAACATTCTTTCTCTTGAAAAGTTTTTACTTGTCTCCTCAAAATTTTGAATTCTTGTTTCTTAATTATTCACTTTCTCGCTCTAAAGGTTTTGAATTTCTCTCTCTCGAAAGATTTTAACTTTTCCTCCTAATAAAGTTTTTACTTAATTCTCAAAAGTTGTAAATTTCAGTCTCTAAATTACTTTTCTCTTGCTCAAAAGTTTTTAACTTTCTATCCCTCAAAAGATTTTAATTTTTCCTTTGAAAAAAGTTTTTTCATCTTAGCTCTCCAAAATTTTTAATTTCAGTCTCTAAATTATTCACCATCTCTCCATCAAAAGTTTATAATTCATATCTTTCAAAATTATAAACGTTCTCTCTCTCAAAAATTTGACTTAGCTTTCCAAATATTTAAGTGCAAGTCTCGATAATATTCACTTTCTCCCTCAAAAGATTTGACTTATTCTCCTTTTTATACTTCTCAACTCTCAAAATTTTTAGATTTCAGTCCCTAAATTATTTACTTACTCTCTCAAAAGTTTTTTAACTTTCTCTCCCTCAAAATATTTGAACTTTATCTTATTCAAAAGTTTTTACTTCTCATCTCTTCAAAATTTTAAATTTCTGCCTCTATAGTTTTTTAACTTTCTCTTCGAAAGATTTGAACTTTCTTTCTCTTAAAAGTTTTTAACATTCTTTCTCTCAAAAGCTTTTACTTCTCATCTCTCAAAATTTTATATTTTAGTCTCAAAATTACTCACTTTCTCTCGCTCAAAAGTTTTTAACTCTCTTCTCCAAAGTTTTTAATATTCAATCTCAATAGTGTTTAATTTTTTTCTCTTCAAATTTTTAAATTTTTGGCTCTAAATTATTCACTTTCTCTACTTAATTTTTTTTTTATAACTTTTCATATCAAAGTTTCACTCTCTTGCTTGAAGGTTTCTTTTTCTCACCATTAAAAGTGTATGCTTCCTATTTTTCAAAACTATAAATATCCTCTCTTTTTCTCTCACTTTCCCTCCCTCGATAGTTTACTTATCTATCTGAAATTTTAAATTTTCGACCCTTAATTATTTATTGACTCAACTTTCTGAACATTTTATCCCTCCAAATATTTTAATCGCAATCTTTAAAATTATTCAGTTTCTCTCTCAAAAGATTTTAAATTTCTCTGGCTTGAAAGATTTTTACTTTTTTCAACCCTTAATTATTTATTGACTCAACTTTCTGAACATTCTATCCCTCCAAATATTTTAATCGCAATCTTTAAAATTATTCACTTTCTCTCTCAAAAGATTTTAAATTTCTCTGGCTCGAAAGATTTTTACTTTTTTCTCATAAAAAAGTTTTTACTTGACTCTTCAAATTTTTTGATTTTAGCGCCGAAGTTATTAACTTTCTCTCTCATAAGATTTTAACTCTCTTTTTCAAAACTATTTAACATTCTCTCTCTCAAAAGGTGATGCGGTTGAAGAGCAAGCGTGCCATTTTATGGAAAGATTTGATTCAATGGCAAAGATCTGATTCAATGGTAATTCGATAATTTCGGCCAAGTTTGGAGTGTCGGATTTGGGCATTTTCGGAGCCTAATTTCATTGGAAACGGGTCAACGGTCAAAACTCACCAGCATTTTGCTCGTGACGTGCAGGGTTTTTTGGTCAAATTCCATCGTTTAGGCCTTCAAAAAGATATTTTTATGGCTTAGGGTTATTTTTGTAATTGTTTTTATTAGTTTTTCTTTTTCGTTTTGGATTCTGCTTTTAGGGTTTTGCTATTTAAACACTTGTTATGATGGGGAGCCGCAGTTTTTTGATGAATAATAAAATCTACGTATTTTCCAAAATTTTCTGAATTAGAATTTTGCTGCCTATTTTCTGGTATTTGTAGAATCAACAGGTTGTAGAAGGTTATCGTTTGGCAATCGTGCACGGTTCAACAATTGATAACAGTTTTCTGTTTCTTCCGCTACGTCCAGTTGGTATCAAAGCCTAAATCATATTCACCATGCCACCCCGTAGAGCGCGTGTGGATGATGTTTATGGGCGTGAGTATCTGCAGCGACTTGAGCAGCGGTTCGAGCAGCGAATCGAACAAGTAATGGAGCAGGGGATGAACACTATGATGGATCGATTGACACGAAGGATGGGCGAGTTGTTGGCGAACCAGAATGGGGAAATTCCTCATCCTGGGAGGAACCCTAATTATGATGATCGGAGAAACCCTTTCCCAGCAGAGAATGATGATGACTTTGATGATGACTATGATGAGGCACCTCGTAGGCATCGTCGACCATATGCAGTGGAGGACGATAGGAGACGTTGGGAGACTGGTATGAGGACTGAAATTCCTGAATTTCGTGGTACCCTCCAACCAAAGGAATTCATTGACTGGCTGGCCACGGTAGAAGAGATCCTGGAATTTAATTGTGTCCCTGATGATAAACGAGTACCCTTGGTTGCTACCAGACTCAAAGATAGGGCAATGGCTTGGTGGCAGCAACTCAGGCAAACGAGGGTTAGATTGGGAAAGTTAAAAATTATCGACTAGGAAGAAGATGAAGAAACAGTTGCGGGCGACGTTCCTACCTTATAATTATCAGTGATTGATGTACCAGCGGTTAAGAATTTAAGGCAAGGAGGCCGTATAGTTGATGAATACACAACTGAATTCTATCAGCTGATTGCTCGGAATGAGGTGCATGAGACAGAAGATCAGTTAGTAGCCCGATATATTGGGGGTTTACGAGAACAAATTAAAGAGACAGTCAACATGTTTGATTCAATGTCTATTTCTGCAGCGCATCAGAGGGCTGTGCAGATTGAGAAGAGGCGTCCTGGTGGTTTTGGGCAACCTGCTAGCTTTGGGTATTCAGGGGGAGGTGTCAATACTGGCCGTTCAGGTGAGGTTGCAGCGGCGGGGGCAATAGCCAAAACGGGAGCAGTAACAAATAATAATAGGAGGATTGGTCCAGTAAGTGGTATCAAGTATTTTGCATGTGGTGAAGTGGGACACAGGCAAGCTGAGTGCAAGAAAGTTGGAAAAAGGGCGATGTTTGCTGAAATAGATGAGGGTGATGATATCGAAGATGAAACCTTGCTAACTGGTGAACCGATCTTTGATCCAGAAGGCGTGGATGAGGAGGTGGTGACTGGTGATGTTGGGACTGCGTTGGTGGTGAGGAGGTCCTGCCTTACACCTAGGGCTGTTGATGATGATTGGCTGAGAAACAACATTTTCCAGTCAACCTGTACTGTTAAAGGGAAGGTGTGTAGGTTTGTGATTGATGCAGGCAGTAGTGAGAATATAATTTCAGCAGAGGCAGTCCGAAAGCTGGAACTAACAATGGAAAAACACCCAAAGCCGTACAAGTTAGCCTGGTTGAAATAAGGGGGCGAGGTGACTGTCTCAAGACGTGCATTGGTATCCTTTTCTGTGGGGACAAAATACAAGGACGAGGTTTGGTGTGATGTAGTAGCTATGGATGCATGCCATCTATTGTTGGGACGACCTTGGCAATTTGATAGAGAGGTTGTTCATAACGGTAAGACGAATACTTACAGCTTTGTGTTTGAGGGGGTAAAGATTGTGTTAGTGCCCGAGCGGGAAGAAAATAAAGGCAGTGCTAGTTTGTTGACTTTAGCACAGTTTGAGAAGGTGGTGCAGGAGATGGAAATAGTGTACGCCTTAATCGGGAGGGTGGTAGACAAGGAGGTAGAGGTTCCTGATGTAGTCAAACCACTTCTGGAAGAGTTCAGTGATTTATTTCCAGAAGAACTGCCTGAAGGATTACCCCCAATGCGTGATATCCAACATCAGACTGATCTGGAGCCTGGGGCAGCCTTACCCAATCGACCTCATTACAGGATGAGTCCCGGAGAGCATGAAGAATTAAGGAGACAGGTGGAAGAGTTACTGGCCAAGGGGTACATTCGAGAGAGTTTGAGTCCTTGTGCGGTACCAGCCCTTCTCGTATCAAAGAAAGATGGTACTTGGCGGATGTGTATCAACAGTAGAGCCATCAACAAAATAATGGTCAGGTACCGTTTTCCTATTCCTAGATTGGATGACCTACTGGATCAGCTTAGTGGGGCTACTGTTTTTACTAAATTAGATTTGAAGAGTGGATACCATCAACTCCGTATTCGGGCTGGCGATGAATGGAAGACAGCTTTTAAGACGAGGGAGGGATTGTATGAGTGGATGGTCATGCCGTTTGGGTTGTCCAATGCACCTAGCACCTTTATGCGTGTTATGAATCAAGTTTTGAGGCCTTTCATTGGGAAGTGTGTTGTTGTGTATTTTGATGACATTCTAATCTACAGTGCTAACCCGAGCGAGCATCTTAGTCAGCTGCGAGAAGTTCTTCATGTGCTGCGTAGGGAGAAATTTTATGCTGCAGTTAAGAAGTGTGTGTTTCTAACACCTAGGGTGATGTTTCTTGGTTACATTGTGTCTGATGTGGGGCCGCAGGTAGATGAGTCCAAAGTAGAGGCAGTGAAGCATTAGCCAAGGTGTGACACCCCTAGAATAGGTCCAATCAACCAAGCCCATTCTGAGTCGCCAAATACGACCACACAACTGTGAGTGTCAATACAAATATATAGAAAATATTAACATTCAAACTAAGTCCTCATTACAATTATTATCACACTATTTATTAGAAATAGTGATGACTACTACTGCTCTAATTCGGACCATCACTCTGTCCCCCGACTAGTTCCTACGACATTGTCATTTCCTGAAGAGGACAATAGATGAAAAGGGTGAGCTCAACTAGCCCAGTAAAGAATATTATGACTAAGATAATAAAGAATAATTTATCATTAGTCTTCAACCAATCAAATAAAATATTATGGTCAACAAGTTTTAGATCAACAACTGCAACGGAAATAACAATGCATCAGAAGAATTAAGTAGGAAATAATGTCTACTATCTTCTATGATTTGAAAGTCCATAATCAATATTTTATCCCTATAATATCAATCAATATATATCTTAAATCAAATATTCATCTTTGCACTACGGGCTAAAAATATTCAGCAGGTAATCATTCATCTTTGCACTACAAGCCAAAGATATTCATCGAATAATCATCCATCTTTGCACTATAGGCCAAAAATATTCTTTTGTATCACCATTTGAGACTAAAGATGATAAAAAATATTTTAAAGAACGAATCCAGTGAGATAAAGGGCAAAAATTATGAATTCGTAATTTAGTTTATCCAAATTCAAGAATACTCCATAATAATTATTTGTGGAGCAAAATTCAAGAATGAAGATCAAAACTTGGATCCAATCAAAGATAAGAACCATAATAGCCAACTTGGACAAAGAAAAGAAAATTTAATTTTTCTTTGAATAGTATCGTATTCGTGAATAGTGCCGTATACGTGAATAGTGTCGTATACGTGAATAGTAATCCCGAGGGAAAAAGTAAGAATTTCACAATAAAATTCATGCCAATATTTTGATATAATGATATTGAAAAGAATAACATCATTTACGAAAGAAAATAACATCTCTTACCTTAAAAGAATAGTACTTCGAACTGAAATATTGGATATAATACTGCAGGAAATTTGCACTGAATAGTAACACTCAAAGTATCGAAATACTCACAAAAATACGCTCAATATTATAGAGAGAGAAAACTTCTGATTCTGGTGTGATTTTCAAATTCTAACTAAGCACCCTATTTATAGAAAAATGCTTAGAACGCCAAAACAAAAAAATTTAATAAAATAATATTTTAATTTTTTTTTCACACCCACCTCTTGAAAAAAATCCATCAACCACTAGTGGGGCCCACCTCCCATTAAAAAATGTTTTTCTTAAAACAAATATTTTTAACCCTAAAAATCACTTCTGACCCAAAATTTTAGAACTTCAATAATTCATGAAAAATAACCCTTTTATCAGAAAAATATAAATTTTATGTTCTTTTTATAGGAAATTTAATTCTCTACAACTTTGTAGAAGAAATTTTTTCCAAATTCCAAACATAAATTGTCTGAAATCCACAAACGAATGATTTTTCACACCAAAATACTGATAAAAACACCTCAACACTAATTCATTCTTTTATATCCACAAAAATAAATATTTTCTTATCATATAAATCAATAATTAATTATTCACAAATAATATTACAGAACTACAATATTGACAACCAGGTCGTTCCTAGGAAAGAGGGGCCTTCCGATAAGGATTTCTCCTTACTGGCGCGCAATTAAATAACCTATCATAGTCAGAATTTCCTTAGACATTGCCAATAATGTTATCTAATAATATTATTCAAATAATATGAATTATTGATCTGATAATGGAAAATATTGTACAGTGACAATTATTGAATTAACAATAATATAAAAATACTGTGCAATACCGTGTGCTACTGTGCAACAACGCGTATTACTTTACTTTACCTACCGGGTATTCCAACAGTGTTAACAGTAACAACTACGCTGTTAGTTATGAAAAACCTATTCTTGGGGCCCATAAATGGTTGCGCCGTCGTACGAATATTCCACGACCAAACGAATATTTCCCGACAACAATGAATATTTTATAACCACTTGCTTATTTAAAATATTTGCGCATTTTATCCATAACATTCCACATTATTAAATTAACCCCTGACTATTTCAAAATAATATATAGAGGAAATTCAATTTTTTATTCATAAAAGTTGGGGTCTTACAACCTCCCCTCCTTATGAAATTTCGTCCTCAAAATTGACGTGCGTACCTGGTGTTTCGAAAAGGTGAGGATACCTCGCTTTCATTTTCGATTCCAACTCCCAGGTCATTTCCTCAATAGCATGGTTCCTCCACAAAACTTTAACTTGTGGTATAACCTTTGTGCGTAGGACATGCTCCTTCCTATCCAAAATCTTAACAGGTACCTCCTCGTACGTTAAATCTTAGGCTATCTCGTCCGGTTCTAACTCAATAATGTGGCTCGGGTCTTTCACATATTTACGTAACACAGATATGTGAAACACGTTATGAACACGAGACATGCTTGGAGGTAATGGGAGTCTATAGGCCACATTTTCTACTCGGTCAAGAATCTCAAATGGACCAATGAATCGTGGATTGAGCTTTCCTCTCTTGCCAAACCTCGTAACTCCCTTCCATGAAGTAACACGTAACAACACATGGTCTCCAACATTAAATTCTACGTCCTTTCGATGAAGATCCGCATAACTCTTTTGTCGATCCTGTGCCGTGTGTATACGTTGTCGGATCATTTAAATCTTTTTCGTAGTCATACGTACTAACTCCGGTTCCAATAATGTTGCCTCACCTACCTCATCCCAACATACTGGAGAACGACACTTTCTCCCATACAACGCCTCGAATGGAGCCACACCTATACTTGCCTGATAACTGTTATTGTAGGAGAATTCCACCAATGGTAGGTACTTATCCCAACTCCCTTTGAAGTCTAGAACACAAAGTCTCAATAGATCTTCAAGAGTTTGAATAGTCCTTTCCGATTGCCCGTCCGTTTGAGGATGATATGCCGAACTGAATCGTAAGTCAGTGGCCATAGCTTTCTACAAACTAACCCAAAATCGTGAAGTGAATCTTGGGTCACGATCCGAAACTATGGATACTGGCATGCCATGCAACCTCACAATCTCATTCACGTACATATGAGCAAGTCGTTCAAGGGAATAAGTCTCCTGTATCGGCAAGAAATGAGCAGACTTGGTTAATCTATCAACAATAACCCAAATCGCATCTATGCCTTGAGAAACCTTGGGAAGACCTATAACGAAATCCATGGTAATGTGTTCCCACTTCCATTTCAGAATCTCCAGTGGTTGCAATGGACCCTTCGGCACTTGATGCTCTGCCTTTACACATTGACAAGTTAAACATCTCGAAATAAACTCCGCGATCTCTCTCTTCATATTGTTCCACCAAAATGTATGTCGAAGATCACGATACATTTTGGTACTCCCAGGATGGATTGCAAATGATGTATTATGTGCCTCTATCATGATTCTATGCTTCAAGTCAAAATCGTTAGGAACACAAAATCTGGAGTTGACTCGAAGTATTCCCTCTTCATCGATTCTTGCTTCTGGAATGGCACCTTCTTCCTCATCTTCATCAGCTCCGGGTTTGTAGCTTGAGCAGCTTTAACTTTATCAATCAAAGCTGGTTCTACGCGTATACTTGACATCATCATGTGGGTCCCCAGAGTCTTGAACTCTATCTTCATATTTTGTAATTCACACAGAATAGGCCTTTGTGTGGACATCATCGCACTCGTTCCCGCATATGATCTTCTACTTAACGGGTCAGCTACCACGTTCGCTTTTCCCGGATGGTATTGGATGGTATGATCGTAATCTTTCAATAGCTCAAGCCAATGTCGTTGCCGCATGTTGAGTTCCTTTTGAGTGAAGAAATATTTAATGCTCTTATGATCCGCATAAATCTCCACTTTCTCCCCGTACAGGTAGTGTCTCCAAATCTTCAACGCAAAAAAGACGGCTGCCAACTCTAAATCATGAGTAAGACAATTCCTCTCATACTCCTTGAGTTATTGCGAGGCATAGGCTATGACTTTCCCATGTTGCATGAGAACACATTCTAACCCTTTGCCCGAAGAATCGCTGTAGATAACAAATCCATACGAACTAGATGGTATTGTCAGAACAGGTGCCAAGATAAGTCTCCTCTTGAGCTCTTGGAAACTCTTCTCGCATTCCTCGCTCCAAACGAATTTTGTATCTTTTCGAGTCAGCTGAGTTAATGGAGTAGCGATTCGAGAGAATTACTCCACGAATCTCCGATAATAACCAGCTAAGCCCAGAAAGCTACGCACTTCGGTCGCCGACTTTGGTTGCTCCCAACTTTGTATTGCTTCAATCTTCGCCGGATCAACAGATACTCCATGTTTCGATACCACGTGCCCAAGGAATGCTACTTTCTCAAGCCCGAACTCGCATTTCTTCAACTTAGCATATAACTTATTTTCACGTAGTCTTTGAAGTACCAGTTTAAGTGGTGCTCATGATCTTCACGACTTTTGGAATAGATGAGGATGTCATCAATAAAGACAACCACGAACTGATCCAAATATTCCTTGAATACACGGTTCATCATATCCATGAAAGAAGCAGGAGCATTAGTCAATCCAAAAGACATGACTAAGAACTCATAATGCCCGTACCGAGTTCCGAAGGCAGTCTTTGGAATATCCTTAATTTTAATCTTCAGCTGATGATATCCAGAACGAAGATCGATCTTTGAAAAGAATTGTGCTCCTTGCAACTGGTAGAACAGGTCATCAATACGAGGTAGCGGATACCTATTCTTAATGGTGACATGGTTCAACTCCCGATAGTCAATACAAAGTCGCATACTCCCGTCTTTCTTCTTTACGAATAAAACAGGAGCACCCCAAGGAGACGTACTAAGACGAATGAAACCGATGTCTAACAACTCCTGTAGTTGGACCTTTAACTCCTGAAGTTCAATAGGAGCCATTCGATATGGAGTTTTAGAAATGGGTTTTATACCGGGCTCATGGTCAATAAAGAATTCAACTTCACGTTCTGGGGGTAGACCGGGAAGTTCTTCAGTGAAATACATCAGGAAACTCATTAACAACAGAAATATTATTCAAATCTGACGTATTTTGGTTTAGATCAGTGACATGAGCTAAGAAAGCTTGACATCCGTTTTTCAATAAACGAATAGCTTTGTGACTTGAAATGACATTGACTAATTTTAGTGGTTTGGTTATTTGGATTCGCACAACAGGTTGGTTAGAAATATAAAAACTAACAACCTTACGAAAATAATCAATTTTGGCATGGTAAGTGGTTAACCAGTCAATTCCTAAAATCACGTCAAATGCAAGTATTTTCAAAGATATAAGATCAACAGGTAAGGTAAGGGTACCAATCTGAATCAAGCAAGTTTTGTAAACTGTAGATGTAATGAAGGTTTCTCTTAACGGAGTTTCAACAGATAAGTCAAAGTCTAACTTCTCGGGTGTCAAATTTAATCGTTGAGCACAAGCAGGTGAAATAAATGAATGGGTAGCACCGGTATCTAACAAGGTGTAAACTTCGCAAGAGTTTATGATTAGCTTAACCGTAATCACCTCGTGTGGGTTCCTCGCGTTTTGGGCTATCACGACAAACGCTCTTCCAGGAACCACCAACTTTGACTTGTCCGAAATTGCCTTTGGAATCACCATCCCCGCTGGACTTGGTTTCGCTACAAGACAATCTCGAGCTATATGTCCTTCTTTTCCACAGTTATAGCATGCTTTGAATTATTCTGGGCAGTTTGGGCTGATGTGTTCCTCTTTCCCGCATTTATAGCATACGACTGGTGGTCGTTCTCCTCCCCCAGAAACAGTTGATGCTGGTGCTGCTATCGACGTCTTCACGTTCTCATTGTTATACCTTCTCTTTTTGAAATCTCCCCCCGACTCGCTTTTTTTACTATCATGACCACGATTACCACCAGAGTGGTTACCGCTTCTGTCATGATACTTTCCTCCCCGCTGGTTGTCATTGCTCCTATGACTACTGCCACCGGTATGACCCTGGTTGTGGTCCCTTGGTTGAACATATTCATTATCTCGTTCTAATAACTGAGCCCTGTTTACTACATCTGAATATAAAGAAAATTTATGAGAAATGAGGTATTGACGTATTTCGGGTTTCAAACCTCTCAGAAACATCCGCGTCATACGTTCCTCATTCTCTACCTAATGAGGTGCGAACCTGGACAACTCCGCGAACTTAGCCTCGTACTGGGACACAGTCATGTTGTTTTGTTCTAGTCTGATAAACTCTACCTCCTTCATATGACGAATACTTTCAGGAAAGTACTTATCATTGAACAGTTTCTGGAATGCTTCCCAAGACATCTTGAGTGCGACAGTCTGGGTACGCTTCACAGATTTCCACCAGTAGTCTGCCTCTTCATGGAACATAAAGGTGGTGAATGGAACCTTTTGTTCCTCTGTGCATCCCAAGACATCAAATATCTTGGTAATTATTTAATCCACGTTTCTGCCTTGATCAGATCCGGCTTTCTAAAAAATTCTGGTGGCCCCAACTCTTTGAACTGCTTAGCAGTGACAAGCCGCGAGTTGCTATTATCTCCACCTATTTTTTGCACACGAGTCTCCCTCGTCTGATTTTGCATGAACTGCAAAAAGCTTCTAAACATCTCATCGTTTATCGTCTGATCAGTGTTGTTTTCAAGATGAACATTGCCTTCCTGTTGCACGTTCTCCTGATTGGTGATTAAAGGTGTCTCCACAGTTTCATTCACTTCATTGTTAACATTCTCAGCTTCCGTTCTCAAATACTGCCATAAAACAAGGGTCAATTAGACAAATTAACATATCACATGCTAACCCTATGCTCCGACTGACCAATTAAATATCACATAAGCTTAGGTAGGACATACTAGTGAAGGATTTACTCGTCTCTTCCCTCCTAGTTCTATTCTCCGATCTCCGCCAGAGACCATATCCCTAAGCTCTGATACCAACTGTGACGCCCCCAAAATAGGTCCAGTCAACCCAACCCGTTCTGAGTCGCCAAATACATGGTACAGAATCCAAATACAATCTTTTATATCACGCGATCGTGCAAAATACGACCACACAACTGTGAGTGTCAATACAAATATGTAGAAAATATTAACATTCAAACTAAGTCCTCATTATAATTATTATCACACTATTTATTAGAAATAGTGAGGACTACTACTGCTCTAACTTGGACCATCACTCTGTCCCCCCGACTAGGTCCTGCGACATTCTCATTTCCTGAAGAAGACAATAGATGAAAAGGGTGAGCTCAACTAGCCCAGTAAAGAATACTATGACTAAGATAATAAAGAATAATTTATCGTTAGTCTTCAACCAATCAGATAAAATATTATGGACAACAAGTTTTAGATCAACAACTGCAGCGGAAATAACAATGCATCAGAAGAATTAAGTAGGAAATAATGTCTACTATCTTCTATGATTTGAAAGTCCATAATCAATATTTTATCCCTGTAATATCAATCAATATATATCTTGAATCAAATATTCATCTTTGCACTACGGGCCAAAGATATTCAGCAGGTAATCATTCATCTTTGCACTACAGGCCAAAGATATTCATCAAATAATCATCCATCTTTGCACTACAGGCCAAAGATATTCTTTTGTATCACCATTTGAGACTGAAGATGATGAAAAATATTTTAAAAAAGGAATCCAGTGAAATAAAGGACAAAAATTATGGATTCGTAATTTAGCTTATTCAAATTCAAGAATACTCCATAATAATTATTTGTGGAGCAAAATTCAAGAATGAAGATCAAAACTTGGATCCAATCAAAGATAGGAACCATAATAGCCAACTTGGACAAAGAAAAGAAAATTTAATTTTTTTGTGAATAGTACCATATTCGTGAATAATGCTGTATACGTGAATAGTGCCGTATACGTGAATAGTAACCCCGAGGGAAAAAGTAAGAATTTCACAATAAAATTTATAGCAATATTTTGGTATAATGATATTGAAAAGAATAACATCATTTACGAAAGAAAATAACATCCCTTATCTCAAAAGAACAGTACTTCGAACTGGAATATTGGATATAATACTGAAGGAAACTTGCACTGAATAGTAACACTCAAAATATCGAAATACTCACAAAAATACGCTCGATATTATAGAGAGAGAAAACTTCTGATTCTTGTGTGATTTTCAAATTCTAACTAAGCACCCTATTTATAGAAAAATGCTTAGAACGCCAAAACAGAAAATTTAATAAAATAATATTTTAATTTTTTTTCCACGCCCACCTCTTGACTAAAATCCATCAGCCACCAGTGTGGCCCACCTCCCATTAAAAAATGTTTTTCTTAAAAAAATTATTTTTAACCCCAAAAATCACTTTCGACCCAAAATTTTAGAACTTCAATAATTCATGAAAAATAACCCTTTTTTATCAGAAAAATACAAATCTTATGTCCTTTTCATAGGAAATTTAATTATCTACAACTTTGCTGAAATACTTGAAACTGATCCATATTTTTCTGGTATTTTGGCAAAGGTTCGGGCAGGGGAGAAGACAGATTTCCATTTGCAGGATGGATTTTTGTTTAAGGGTAGCCAACTATGTGTTCCAGATTATAGTTTGCGGTTGAAGATCCTTCAAGAGCTGCATGGCGAGGGGCATGTAGGAAGAGACAGGACCTTGCAGTTGGTGCAGTCTACTTACTTCTGGCCTACTAGTCGGAAGGAGGTTGAAAAATTGGTGCAACGTTGTCTGGTTTGTCAAGTATCTAAGGGAACAGCAACCAATGCGGGCTTGTATGTGCCTCTACCAGTTCCATCACAGCCATGGGTGGACATCAGTATAGATTTTGTGCTGGAATTACAGCGTACACAACGAGGTAATGATTCTATTTATGTGGTAGTTGATCGTTTTTCTAAGATGGTGCACTTCATTCCATGTAAAAAGACCACAGATGCTATTCGTGTTGCTCAATTATACTTTAGAGAGATTTATAGGTTGCATGGTTTGCCAGTGTCTATTGTGTCTGACCGTGATACCAGGTTTCTTAGACATTTTTGGAGTAGTTTGTGGAAGATGGTGAACACATAGTTGAATTTTAGTAGTGCCTACCATCCACAGACAGATGGCCAGACGGAAGTGGTGAATCGGTCGCTAGGCAATTTGTTGCGGTGTTTGGTTGGAGAACATGTGAAGAGTTGGGATTTGAAGTTATGTCAGGCAGAGTTTGCTCATAATCTTGCAGTTAACAGGAGTACTGGATTTAGCCCTTTTGCAGTAGTGTATCCTGTTACTCCTAGAGGACCACTTGATTTGCTATCATTACCAGCAAAGACACGGGTTCATGGGACGGCAGAAACCTTTGTGACAGGATTGCAGGAGGTTCACAGGGTTGTTCGTGACAATCTCCTGCAGGCCGCTGGCTAGTATAAACAAGTTGCTGATAAGAAACGACGTCATGTTGAGTTCGAAGTGGGGAATTATGTGTGGGCTATTCTTACTAAGGATAGATTTTCTGTAGGTGACTATAATAAGTTGTCTGCCAAGAAGATTGGGCCAGTGAAAATCATTGAGAAGACCAATCCTAATGCATACCGCTTGAAACTGCCGAGTCATATTCGTACAATGAATATTTTTAATGTCAAGCATTTGATTCCTTACACAGGTGATTCCTCCGATGATGACAATTCGATGGCGAATTCTGTCCACCCTGGGGAGAATGATGCGGTTGAAGAGCAAGCGTGCCATTTTAAGGAAAGATTTGATTCAATGGCAAAGATCTGATTCAATGGAAATTCGATAATTTTGGCCAAGTTTGGAGTGTCGGATTTGGGCATTTTCGGAGCCTAATTTCATTGGAAATGGGTCAACGGTCAAAACTCACAAGCGCCTCGCTTGTGATGTGCAGGGTTTTTTGGTTAAATTCTATCGTTTAGGCCTTCAAAAAGACATTTTTCTGTTTTAGGGTTATTTTTGTAATTGTCTTTATTAGTTTTCCTTTTTCGTTTTGGATTCTTCTTTTAGGGTTTTGCTATTTAAACACTTGTTATGATGGGGAGCCGCAGTTTTTTGATGAATAATAAAATTTACGTATTTTTTAAAATTCTCTGAATTAGAATTTTGCTGCCTATTTCCTGGTATTCGTAGAATCAACAGGTTGTAGAAGGTTATCGTTTGGCAATCGTGTGCGGTTCAACAATTGATAACAGTTTCTGTTTCTTCCGCTACGTCAAAAGGTTTTATTTCTCATCTCTCCAATATTTTAAATTTTGCTCTCTAATTTACCAACTTTCTCTTCTCCAAAAGATTTTAACTTACTCTCCCTTATTTTTTTTTACATTCTTTCCCAAAAGCATTAACTTCTCTTCTCTCCAAAAATTAAACTTAAGTCTTTAAATTACTCACTTTCTCTGGCTCAAATATTTTTAATTTTCTCTCCCTCGAAAGATTTGAACATTTTGTCTGAAGTTTTTAATTCTCATATGTCAAAACTTTTAAATACCAGTCTCTAAATTACTCGATTTCTTTCTCAAAATATTTTAATTTTTAATTTAAAAAAAGTTTTTCCTTCTTTGCTCTCCAAAATTTTTAATTATAGTCTCTAAATTATTCTCCATCTCTCCCTCAACGGTTTTTACTTTTTAACTCCAAATTTTTGAAGTTCTAGCTCTTAATTAGTCACTTTCTCTCCTTCAAAAGATTTTTAACTTTTACTTCTGAAAATGTTTTTACTTCCTAAATACTAAGATGTCACTCCCACTTGCACGAAAGTTTATTTTTGAGTTAAATACATTTTGATTCCCCAACTTTACCCCATTTTGCACATTGTATCCTATTCTTCGAAACGTAACACATTGCATCCCCCGTACTTTTAGCGAATCGGCACACCACACCCTCCGACCAAAAATTCGTCACTAAAAGTGCAAAATGTGTCACTTTTAAACACTAACCCAATCACTTTTAGCAACTGATTTTGGGCCGGAGACTTTTCTATGCCGGATTGCTAAAAGTGTAGGATGCAATTTGCAAAATATGGTAAACTTGGGAGATGCACTTGTATTTAACTCTATGTTTTTCTCTTTCTCTGTCGTTCTTACTTGTCTATCCAAAAGTTTAAATTTTCGACCTGTAATTATTCACCGTCTCAAAAGCTTTTGAACATTCTGTCCATCAAAACTTTTTCAATTTTCTTTGTCTCAACGTTTTCATTCGTCTGTCGAAGTATTTAAATGTCGTCTCTAAAATTATTCACTTTCTCGCTGAAAAGTTTGTTAAATTTCTCTCCCTCGAATGATTTTAAAATTTTCTCCTAAAAACGTTTGTAGCTTTTAAACTCTCCATAAGATTTCAGTCCCTAAATTATTCTCTCAAAATAGTTTTTACTTTCTTTCCCTCAAAAAGATTTTAACATTATCTTTCTCGAAAGTTTTTAACATTCTCATTTTCAAAAGTTTTTAACATTCTTCTCTCTCAAGTTTTTACTTCTTATCTATCCAAGATTTTAAATTTCGGTCTCTAATTTACTTTATCTTTCCCAAAAAAATTTTATTTTTCCTTTTTGAGAAGAATTTTATTCTTATAGCTATCCCTCAAAGGGTTTACTTCTTTTGTCTTCAAATTTTTAAATTTTGGCTCTTAATTATTCGCTTTTTCTTTAATTTTTTTTATAACTTTTACTCCTAAAAAAGTTTTTACTTCTTAAATATCACAATTTCACCCTCTTTTGCTTGAAAGTTTCTTTTTCTCAAACGGTTTTCACTCTCTCTATCAGAAGTGTATACTTTCTATTTCTCAAAATTATAAACATTCTCTCTCTATTTTTTACTTATCTATCCAAAATTTTAAATTTCCGACCCTTAATTATTCTGTCTCAAAAGTTTTTGAACATTATATCGCTCAACTTTTTTTACCATTATCTCTATCAAAGTCTTTACTCATCATCTCTCCAAATATTTAAATCCCAGCCTCTAAATTATTCACTTTATCCCTTAATTTTTTTTAAATTTCTCTCCCTCAAAAGTTTACTTCTCAACTCTCCAAATTTTTAGATTTCAGTTCCTAAGTTATTTACTTTCTCTCGCTTGTAATTAAGATTTTATCTTTCTCAAAAAATTTAACATTCTCTCTCTTCAAAAGCTTTTACTTCTCATCTCTCCAAATTTTAAATACTATTCTCATTTACTAATTTTCTCTTCTCCAAAAGATTTTAACTTTCTTTTATGCAAAAGATTTTAACTTTCTTTCCCTTAAAAGTTTTCAACATTCTTTCTCAAAAGCTTTAACTTCTTATCTCTCCAAAATTTTAAATTCCATTGTATAAATTACTTGCTTTCTCTCACTCAAATGTATTTAACTCTTTCCCTCGAAAGATTTTAACATTTTGTCTCAAAAGTTTTCAATTCTTATATGTCGAAACTTTTAAATACTAGTCTCTACATTACTCACTTTCTCTCTCTCAAAAGATTTTAATTTTAGTCTCTAAATTATTCTCCATCAACCCCTCAAAGGTTTTTACTTATCTCCAAATATTTAAATTTCTGGCTCTAAATTATTCACTCTCTTTCGTAAAAGATTTTAAGTTTTACTCCCAAAAATGTTTTTTCTTCTTAAATATAAAATTTCACTCTCTTACATGAAAGTTTGTTTTTCTCAAAAGGTTTTCACTCTCCATCAAAAGTGTATACTTCCTATTTTTTAAAATTAAACTCTCTCTCTCTCTCTCTCTCTCTCTCTCGTTTTTACTTATGTATATGCAAAATTTTAAATTTTCGGCTGTTAATTATTCATTGTCTCAAAAGTTTTTGAACATTATGCCCTTCAAAACTTTTTCAACATTCTCTCTCTCAAAGTTTTTACTTATCTCTCCAAATATTTAAATTTAGGTCTCTAAAATTATTTCACTCCTTGGAATGATTTTAAAATTTTCTTCGGAAAAAGTTTTTACTTATAATTTTTAGAATTTAGTCCCTAATTTATTTACTCTCTCAAAAGGTTTTTTACTTTCTCTCTCAAAAGATTTTACCTTTCTCTTTTTCAAATGTTTGTTATACATTCTATTTGTCAAATGTTTTAACAGAAAAGTTTTTACTACTTTTCTCTCCAACTTTTAAATTTCGGTCTCAAATTTTCCATCTTTCTCTTCCTTAAAAGTTTTTAACATTCTTTCTCTCAAAAGCTTTACTTCTCATCTCTCAAAAATTTTAAATTTCAGTCTTTAAAGTACTCACTTTCTCTCGCCTACCTCAAAAGTTTGTAACATTCTATCTCAATTGTTTTTAAATGTCGGTCTCTAAAATTATTCACTTTCTCGCTGAAGAGATTGTTAAATCTCTCCCTCCAATGATTTTAAATTTTTCTCCTAAATAAGTTTTACTTCTTAAACTCTCCAAATTTTTAGATTTCAGTCCCTAAATTATTTACTCTCTCAAAAGGGTTTTTACTCTCTCCCTCAAAATATTTCAACACTCTTTTTCCTCAAAAGTTTTTTAAATTTCTCTCTCAAAAGTTTTTGCTTCTGATCTCTCCTAATTTTTAAATTTCGGTATGTAATTTACTAACTTTTTCTTCAAAAGATTATAACTCCCTCTCCCTTAAAAGTTTTTAACATACTTTCTCTCAAAAGCTTTTGCTTCTCATCTCTAAAATTTTAAATTTCAGTCTCTAAATTATTCACTTTCTCGCTCAAAAGTTTGTAAATATCTCACCCTTAAAAGATTTTAACTTTTCTTCCTAGAAAAGCAAGTTTTTACTTCTTAACTATCCTAAATTTTTAATTTCAATTTCTAAATTATTCACTTTTTCAGCTCTCAAAAGTTTTTGCTTGTCTGCAAAATTTTAAATTACAGTCTACAAATTACTCACTTGCTCTTGCTTAAAAGTTTTGAATTTTCAATTCTTCGAAAAATTTTACTTTCTCTTCAACAAAAGTGTTTAATGTTCTCTCTCTCAACAGTTTCTAGTTATTTCTCCCAAATTCTAAATTCCAGCCTCTAAATTTTTCACTTTCCCTCATTCAAAAGTTTTTAACTTTCTCTCTGTCAAAAGATTTCAATTTTTCCTTTTAGAAACGTTTTTATTTCTTAGCTACCCAAAATTTTAAATTTCGTTCTTTAAATTTTTCACCATCTTTCTCTCAAAGGTTTTTACTTCTTATCACACCAAATTTTTAAATTTCAGTATCTAAATTATTCACTCTCTGTCACTCAAAACTTTTTAACTTTCTCTCCCTCGAACGATTTGAACTTTTACTTCTGATAAAGTGTTACTTAAATATCAAGATTTCACTCTTGCTTAAAAAAATTTTCACTCTCTATCAAAAGTTTATACTTCTTGCTTTACAAAATGTTAAATTTTCTCTTAATTAAGAGTTTTTGCTAGTTTATACTTCTTGCTTTACAAAATGTTAAATTTTCTCTTAATTAAGAGTTTTTGCTTGTTATACCTCCAAAATTTTAAATTTAAGGCTTTTATTTTTCCCTTTGTCTCGAAAGTTCTTGATCATTTTGCCCTTAAAATTTTTTGAACATTCTTTTTCTCAATTTTTTTTTACTTCTCTCCAAATATTTAAACGTTCATCTCTAAACTTCCAGTAAATTCCAGTCTCTATATTACTCATTTTCCCACGCTGAAAAGTTTTTAATCACAATTTTTAACATTCTGTCCCAAAAGTTTTTAATTCTTATCTGTCCAAACTTTTAAATTCCAGTCTCCAAATTACTCAATTTCTCTCGCTCAAAAGTTTTTAACTTTCTACCCCTTACAAGATTTTAATTTTTTGTTTTAATTTTTTTTTCATCCTAGCTCTCCAAAATTTTGAATTTCAGTCTCTAAATTATTCACCATCTCTCCCTAATTTTTTTTTACTTATCTCTCCAAAATCTTAATTTTCTGGCTCTAAATTATTCACTTTTTCTCATTCAAAAGATTTTAACTTTTACTCATAAAAAATTTTAACTTCTTAAATATCAAAATTTCACTTTCTTTTGCACGAAAGTTTCTTTTTCTCCGAAAGTTTTTCACTTTCTCTCCATCAAAACTGTATAATTCCTATCTTTCAAAATTATAAACATTCTCTCTATCAAGAGTTTTGACTTCTCTCTTCAAAATTTTAAATTTTAGACTTTAAATTTTCCACTTTGTTTCAAAACTTTTTGAACATTCTCACTCGAAGTTTTTGTTGGAAAAACTCCTCCAATTATAACTGTCTTTGAAAAATTAAATAAACCAGAAAATAATATCACAATAATAAATCAAACACAAGACACCAAATTTTACGTGGAAAACCCTCTAAAACTAATAGGTAAAAACCACGGGCCGAACTCCGAACAATTTCACTATAATCAACTGTGAATACAAATAGTCATTCCAAGTTTTATAACTAAAAACTTGAAATATTAAAAAATTGAAAGAATACAAGAATACCTCAATTTGAGTGTAAACTCAAATTAACTCACCACCCAAAACCTCCGAATTAATTAAAGTCTTCAAACAATTAATTGATTCAAAAAGATGATGACAACCCGTGAATAAACCTTCACAAAAAAATCTCTCAATTTACTGCACTCACTGATTTTCTATTTCTCTCTGTTCCGTGTATAACCCACAAAACAGAGCACTGATCTTCTTCTCTAATTCGTTCTGTGTCAAGTTATATATATATACTACTCCCTGAATCCTCCAGCAAGTTGGTTTTGGAATTGCATGCCATCCAAATCCTTATATATATAGACTACTTTCGTTGACTTCGGAAGCATGTACCATATATTTAATTTCCAAAACTGACTCGGAATTCTCAAAAACCAAATAATCCATTCCTTTTCTTATTTGGCTTTTGTCTATAAACCTCATGGGTTTGGACCCCCTCAAACCCAACAATCTCCCCCTCCAAATCCATGAGAGGGGGCTTCCACCGTGACCCCATCACTTGGAGTCCATCCCGACCAACTCCTTGCAAAACTCCAGTTTATCGCGAGTTACAACCTTTGTCAACATGTCTGAGGGGTTCTCGTCGGTATGAACTTTCTTTACTTTCATCAATTCCTTTTCCATCACTTCTCGAAGCCAGTGATAACGAACATCAATGTGTTTGGTACGATTATGATACGTGGCATTCTTGTCAAGTCAATTGCACTTTGACTGTCACAATAAACCACATATTCATCCTGTGTCAAACCCAACTCTTGGAGAAACCGTTTCAACCATAACATCTCATTGCCTGCTTCCGTAGCAGCGATGTATTCTGACTCAGTTGTAGATAAGGCAACACACTTCTGCAACTTGGACTGCCATGATACAGCTCCCCCCGCAAAAGTAAATAAATACCCCGAAGTAGACTTCTTCTCTTCAGAACCTGCCATGTCTGCATCTGTAAAACCCTCCAAGACTGGACTCGAACTACCAAACCCCAAACACAAACTGGAAGAAGCTTTCAAGTATCTGAGAATCCACTTAACTGCTTCCCAATGTTCTCTACCAGGATTTGACAAATACCTGCTCACAACGCCAACTGCATGAGCAATATCTGGCAGTGTACAAACCATCGCATACATAAGACTCCCTACAGCAGAGGAGTAGGGAACTGCTGACATATCATCTCTCCCTTCCTTAGTAGAAGGACACATGCGCTTTGTCAACTTAATATGATTGGCCAGTGGTGTGCTAACTGGCTTAGCATCACCCATGTTGAACCTTGCAAGCACTCGTTCAACATACTTCTCTTGTGACAACCACAACCTTTTAGCTTTTCTGTCACGAGCAATCTTCATGCCCAAAATCTGCTTAGCCGGGCCTAAGTCCTTCATATCAAAGGACTTGAATAACTCACCCTTGAGCCTGCGAATCATATTACTATCTTGACCAACTATCAACATATCATCTACATATAACAACAAAATAACGAAGTTATCATTTGAGAACCTTTTAACATACACACAATGATCTGCAATTGTTCTGCTGTAACCTTGATCCATCATGAATGAATCAAATTTCATGTACAACTGCCTTGGGGCTTGTTTCAGGTTGTACAAACTTTTCTTCAACCTGTAAACCAAGTGCTCTTTCCCTTTAACTTCAAATCCCTCTGGCTGCTCCATGTAGATTTCCTCCTTCAAATCACCATGAAGGAATGCAGTTTTCACATCTAGTTGCTCAAGCTCAAGATCCATACTAGCTACTAACCCCAACACTGCTCGAATAGAGGTTATTTTTATAACCGGAGAAAAAATCTCATCGAAATCAATACCTTGCTTTTGAGCAAAACCCTTGACCACCAATCGAGCCTTGTACTTCACTAGTTTTTCACCATCCTTTTTCAGCTTGAACACCCATTTATTCTTTAATGCTTTCCTGCCCTTCGGAAGTGTAGTCAGCTCATAAGTGTGATTCTTGTGCAACGAATCCATCTCATCCCGCATAGCTCTCAGCCAATTATTCTTCTCTTTATGAGCCTTAACTTCCTGAAAAGTTTCTGGTTCTCCCTCCTCAGCAACTAAAAGATATTCAGACGAAGGATACCTGACTGATGTCACATGTTCTCTCGTAGATCTTCTTAGCTGAGGTTCTTCAATATCAAGTTGAGGGGGCTGCTCCCCCTGCTCAACACTCTCTGCATCTGATCCATCACCATCGTGCAACTCTGTGTCAGTCACATCTTCATTCTGACCTCCTTCTCCAACTGTGGAATTCTGTAATGGCGAAGGAACTCCGCTGAGGTCTAAAACTTTATTTTCCCTAGGTTGTGTAACATTATCAAAATCCTCATAATTCTGGTGCTCATGAAACACCACGTCTCTGCTTCTGAACAATTTTCTCTGAACTGGATCCCATAACCTGTACCCAAACTCTGCATCTCCATAGCCAACAAACACATATGGAGTAGATTTTTCATCAAGCTTCGATCTTTGTTCCTTGGGGATATGTGCAAAAGCCTTGCACCCAAATACCCTCAAATAAGAATAGGACACATCCTTACCACTCCAAATCTTCTCTGGAATCTGAAAGTCCAACGGTGCTGATGGAGATCTATTAATCAGGTAACAAGCGGTACGAACAGCTTCACTCCAGAATGACTTAAGCAGCTTAGCCATTCTCAACATGCATCGAACTCGCTCAATAATAGTGCGGTTCATTCTCTCAGCCACACCATTATGCTGTGGGGTGCCAGGAACTGTCTGCTGATGTCAAATACCGTGTTTCACACAATATGCTGCAAACTCCTTTGAAGTGTATTTTCCTCCGTTGTCACTGCGAAGACACTTCAATAATTTTCCAATCTCTCTTTTAACCATAGCATGGAAACTCTGAAAATGCTGGAATACCTGGTCTTTTGTTTTCAACAAAAACACCCACACCTTACATGAAACATCATCAATAAAAGTAACAAAATATATATTGCCACCTAATGATTCAACCTCAATTGGACCACATACATCAGAATATACTCTCTCAAGTAACTCAGATTTTCTTTTAGAGGAGCTACTAAAAGAAACTCTATTCTGCTTACCAAACAAACAATAATCACAAGGGTTTAGTACAGTACCTTTAGCAAAAGGAATGAGGGACCTCTTTGCTAACATCTGCAACCCTTTCTCACTCATGTGCCCAAGCCTTTTATGCCACAGATTCGGTGAAGATTCATCTTCAATTGCATTCAACTTGTTAGAACGCACCTTCACATGAGTTTTGTATAATGAGCAACAAGCAGTACCTCTAGCGACTACCATAGTACCCTTGGTAAGCTTCCACTTTTCGCTGCTGAAGTGATTCTCATAGCCTTCCTTGTCCAAGGCCATACCAGAAATCAAGTTGAGGCGCAAATCTGAAACATGTCTCATATCCCTCAAAGTAATAGTTCAGCCTATATCTGTCTGTATGCAAACATCACCAATTTCAACAATCTTGGACTGATCAGTGTTACCCATCCTCACAAACCCAAAGTCTCCGACTTTGTACGTGGTGAAGAATTCTCTCTTGGGAGTAGCGTGATACGAAGCACCTGTATCAATAACCCAATCAATCTTCTGATCAACAATATGTAAGCATTCTTCTTCCCCGAACGAAAGAAGCACAACATCCTCAGTAACTGTAGTTGCAGTATTCTTCTCCTCAACTTTTTCTTGCTCACCAGTTTTTTGCTTGGCTAACCAGATCTTGCAATTTCTTTTGAAGTGACCCTCCTTGTTGCAATAAAAACACCTGTATGTAGCACCTTCTCTTGTCTTTGACTTGCTCCTGTGATTTCTGGAATTTTTACTTTTACTGCCATTCATGTTTCCCTTGTGAGATCCCCTGAAGTTATTTCTACCCCTGTTCTCTGCCACAAATGTTTGTGTCTCAAAATTCAAACCCTGCTCCTTTCGTCTTGTTTCCTCGTTGTGTATGCTGTCCTTGACCATCTGCATGGTTATCTTTCCTTCCGGAGCTGAATTGCTTAGTGACACAACCAAAGTTTCCAAACTGTTAGGCAATGAACTGAGAAGTAACAATGCCTGAATCTCATCCTCAAGATTCAACTTCATGGTAGACAACTGGTTCACCAATCCCTGAAACTCATTCATATGCTTGGATACACTGCTACCATCTTTATACTTCAGGTTTACAATCTTTCGAATCACAAAGGTTTTATTCTGAGCATTCTTTTTCTCGTACATGGACTCTAATGTAGTCCACATTGTATAAGCATCCGTTTCCTGCGAAATATGGTGGAACACACTTTGATCGATCCACTGTCTGATGTGACCGATCGTTTTTCTATTCATCTTTTTTCAATCAGCCTCAGTCTTGTCCACTGGCTTTTTCTCCTTAAGCTCCAGTGGATCATACAAATCCTTGCAGTAAAAGATGTCTTCCATTCTAGGCTTCCATATCGAAAAATTAGATGATGTCAATTTAATCATAGCGCCACTTAATTCATCCATTTAATTTATCAAAGACCAACCACGCAAAGAACCTTGCTATGATACCACTTGTTGGAAAAACTCCTCCAATTATAACTGTCTTTGAAAAATTAAATAAATCAAAAAATAATATCACAATAATAAATTAAACACAAGACACCAAATTTGACGTGAAAAACCCTCTAAAACTAAGAGGTAAAAATTACGGGTCGAATTCCGAACAATTTCACTATAATCAACTGTGAATACAAATAGTCCTTCCAAATTTTATAACTAAAAACTTAAAATATTAAGAAATTAAAAGAATACAAGAATACCTCAATTTGAGTGTAAACTCAAATTAACTCACCACCCAAAACCTCCGAATTAATTAAAGTCTTCAAACAATTAATTGATTCAAAAAGATGATGACAACCCGTGAACAAACCTTCACAAAAAAACCTCTCAATTTACTGCACTCTGATTTTTTATTTCTCTCTGTTCCGTGTATAACCCACAAAACAGAGCACTGATCTTCTTTTCTAATTTGTTATGTGTCAAGTCATAAATATATATATATATATATATATATATATATATATATATACACGACTCCCTGAATCCTCCAGCAAGTTGGTTTTGGAATTGCATGTCATCCAAATCCTTATATATATAGACTACTTTTGTTGACTTCGAAAACCTGTACCATATATTTAATTTCCAAAACTGACTCGGAATTCTCAAAAACCAAACAATCCATTCCTTTTCTTATTTGGCTTTTGTCTATAAACCTCATGGGTTTGGACCCCCTCAAACCCAACAGTTTTTACTTATCTTTCCAAATTACTGTCAGTTTCTAAATTATTCTCTCTCTAAAAGTTTGTTAAATTTCTCAATCAAAATATTTTAACTTTTTTGGACTTCTTTAACTCTTCAAATTTTTAGATTTCAGTCCCTAAATTATTAGTTTTCTCTCCGTCAAATGTATTTTTTGAACTTTCTCTCTCTTAAAACTTTTCAACTTTTTCTAACTGGAAAATATTTTAACATTCTCGAAAGTCTCATTCTCAAATAGTTTTCCCTTTCTCTCCATTAAAAGTGAATACTTCCTATCTTTCGAAATTATAAACATTCTCTCAAGAGTTTTTACTTGTTCTCTCTACAAAATTTTAAATTTCAGATTCTTAATTATTCACTCTCTTAAAACTTTTTGAACATTTGCTCCCTCAAAACTTTTTGAACATTCTCTCTCAAAAGTTTTTACTTGTGTCTCCAAAACATCAAATTTCAGTCTCTAAATTATTCACTTTCTCGCTCAAAAGTTTGTAAATATCTCACCCTTAAAAGTGTATATTTCCTTTTCTCTAAAGGTTTTCAGTTTCTCTCCATCAAAAGTGTATACTTCCTATCTTTGAAAATTATAAACATTCTCTCTCAAAAGATTTTACTTGCCTCCAACATTTTATATTTCAGACCCTTAATTATTCACTTTGTCTGAAATGTGTTTCGAACATTATGTCCCTCAAAACTTTTTGAACATTATCTATCTCCAGGTTTTTACTTATGTCTCCTAATATTTAAATGTCATCTCTTAATTATTCACTTTCTCGTTTTAAAGTTTGTTAAATTTCTCTCCCTCGAAAGATTTTAACTTTTTCTTCTACAAAAGTATTTTTAAATTTCGGTCGCTACTTTAGTAACTTTCTCTTCTAAAAAATATTTTAACTCTCTCTCAAAAGCTTTTACTTCTCATCTCTCATAAATGTTAAATTTTGGTCTCTAAATTACTCACTTTCTTTCGCTCAAAAGTTTTTAACTTTCTCCCTTTTAAAAGTTCTTCACATTCTATCTCTAAAGTTTGTAATTCTTATCTACAAACTTTTAAATTTCAGTCTTCTAAATTACTCACTTTTTCTTGCTCAAAAGTTTTTAACTTTCTATCCCTCAAGATTTTAATTTTTCCTTCGAAAAAAGTTTTTCCATCTTAGCTCTCCAAAATTTTTAATTTCAGTCTCTAAATTATTCACCATCTCTCCATCAATAGTTTATAATTTATATCTTTCAAAATTATAAACATTCTCTCTCTCAAAAATTTGACTTAGCTTTCCAAATATTTAAGTACAAGTCTCGATAATATTCACTTTCTCCCTCGAAAGATTTGACTTTTTCTCCTTTTTTTTTACTTCTCAACTCTCTCAAAAGTTTTTAACTTTCTCTCCCTCAAAATATTTGAACTTTATCTTATTCAAAAGTTTTTACTTCTCATCTCTTCAAATTTTTAAATTTCAGCCTCTATAGTTTTTTAACTCTCTTCGAAAGATTTTAACTCTCTTTCTCTTAAAAGTTTTTAACATTCTTTCTCTCAAAAGCTTTTACTTCTCATCTCTCAAAATTTTAAATTTCAGTCTCAAAATTACTCACTTTCTCTCGCTCAAAAGTTTTTAACTCTCTTCCTCAAAAGTTTTTAACATTCAATCTCAATAGTGTTTAATTTTTTTCTCTTCAAATTTTTAAATTTTTGGCTTTAAATTATTCACTTTCTCTGCTTAATTTATTTTTTTCAAACTTTTTAAATATCAAAGTTTCACTCTTTTGCTTGAAGGTTTCTTTTTCTCACCATTAAAAGTGTATGCTTCCTATTTTTCAAAACTATAAATTTTCTCTTTCTCTCACTTTCCCTCTCTCGACAGTTTACTTATCTATCCGAAAATTTAAATTTTCGACCCTTAATTATTTATTGACTCAACTTTCTGAACATTCTATTCCTTCAAATATTTTAATCACAATCTTTAAAATTTTTCACTTTCTCTCAAAAGATTTTAAATTTCTCTAGCTCGAAAGATTTTTACTTTTTCATCATAAAAAAGTTTTTACTTAACTCTTCAAATTTTTTGATTTCAGCACCGAAGTTATTAACTTTCTCTCTCATAAGATTTTAACTCTCTTTCTCAAAACTATTTAACATTCTCTCTCTCAAATGGTTTTACTTCTCATCTCTTCAATATTTTAAATTTTGCTCTCTAATTTACCAACTTTCTCTTCTTCGAAAGATTTTAACTTTCTCTGCCTTAATTTTTTTTACATTCTTTCCCAAAAGCATTAACTTCTCATCCCTCCAAAAATTAAATTTCAGTATTTAAATTACTCAATTTCTCTGGCTCAAATGTTTTTAATTTTCTCTCCCTCAGAAGATTTGAATGTTCTGTCTGAAAGTTTTTAATTCTCATATGTCGAAACTTTCAAATACCAGTCTCTAAATTACTCGCTTTCTCTCTCAAAATATTTTAATTTTTAATTTAAAATTATTTTTTTTCTTCTTTGCTCTCCAAAATTTTTAATTATAGTCTCTAAATTATTCTCCATCTCTCCCGAGGTTTTTACTTCTTAACTCCAAATTTTTGAAGTTCTACCTCTTAATTTTCACTTTCTCTCCTTCAAAAGATTTTTAACTTTTACTTCTAAAAATGTTTTTACTTCCTAAATGCTAAGATGTCACTCTCACTTGCATGAAAGTTTGTTTTTGAGTTGAATGCATTTTGATTCCCCAACTTTATCCCATTTTGCACATTGTATCCTATTCTTCGAAACGTAACACATTGCATTCCGTACTTTTAGCAAATCGGCACACCACACCCTCTGACCAAATATTTGTCACTAAAAGTGCAAAATGCGTCACTTTTAAACACTAACCCAATCACTTTTAGAGACTGATCTTGGATCGAAGACTTTTCTATGCCGAATTGCTAAAAGTGTAGGATGCAATTTGCAAAATACGGTAAACTTTGGAGATGCACTTGTATTTAAATCTTTGTTTTTCTCATAAGGTTTTCTTTATCCATCAAAAGTCTTCCTATTTTTCATAATTATAAACATTCTCTCTTTCTCTGTCGTTCTTACTTGTACGTCTATCCAAAAATTTAAATTTCTAACCTGTAATTATTATTCACTGTCTCAAAAGCTTTTGAACATTTTGTCCATCAAAACTTTATCAATTTTCTTTGTCTCAACGTTTTTATTCGTCTCTCGAAGTATTTAAATGTTGGTCTCTAAAATTATTCACTCTCTCGCTGAAAAGTTTGTTAAATTTCTCTCCCTCAAATGATTTTAAAATTTTCTCCTAAAAAAGTTTGTACTTTTTAAACTCTCCATAAGATTTCAGTCCCTAAATTATTCTCTCAAAATAGTTTTTACTTTCTCTCCCTCAAAAAGATTTTAACATTCTCATTCTCAAAAGTTTTTAACATTCTTCTCTCTCTCAAGTTTTTACTTATCTATCCAAGATTTTAAATTTCGGTCTCTGTTAACGTCAAGTTTTGCCGGCGCGTCCAATCACAGAATTCACGCGCTTAAACCTGAACAATAACGGGTCACACACGAAAGCTTGACGGCTTGGGCCGCCGGGGGATAGCTTCGGTGTGAGAATGAGTACAGGCCGGTCACAAGGTTTAACAATGGAGGCAATATTATTTTAGTGCTCAAGTGGGTATTACCTGTTAACCTAAGTCAAGCCTTGTATTTATAGCCATTCCCACCGCCTTAGAGTCCACTTCCCAATCGGATTAGGACTCCTAAACATGGCAGTTGCCATTGTTTGGGTCCAACACAATCTCCTTTAAAAGTGCAAGTTGGTTGCAATCCAACCATTTACCTTAGGAGCTGGTATTTAGATATGATCAGGGTTTGAGTCCTTAATCATTTAGACTCCTTATAGCTCCGGACTCCATCCGAGGAACAACCTTCGGTATGGGCCTTATGAACTGGTCTACTCCGTTTTAAGGGCTCTGATAAGTAGGCTTTATACCTACTTATTGGATGCTAACTTACTATGATTATAGCTTAAACTCAAGCACTTTAGTGTCTTTTAATGCATTTTAGCTTTGTTTTGCATATTATAGTCAGGAAACTCATTTGGCGCGGAATTGCATCAAAAGCGGCATAAAGTGGGGTGGTATTGGCAAAAGCAAGGTGGAGAGCTTAATTGGAAGCAAATGTGGGCTTGACATGAGGACAAAGCAAGAAAGGATAGCATGAAGATGGCAAGAGAAAAGGGTGCGAGCGAAGATCTTAAAGCAGCATATATGAAGGAGCTAGAAGCAGCAAGGATTGCACAAGGCATCACAACAGAAAGCCAGCATCAGATTTGCAAAAAGCTGCAGAAAATGGCACGCGCGGCCGCGCCAGGGGAACAAAGGAAGCTAGCGCGCCCGCGTCGGTTAGCAGAGCTAGAGGGCTGTTCTAGGCATTGGCACGCACGCCCCCCAACTACACTAAGGTGCCGCGCGGCCGCGCCGGGGCTTGACTGAGGAATTTTGACTTTACTTTCTCGGCTAGATGTAATCTATTAAGGCTTATGTGTTCCTTTGAACACATATGACTTATGATAACTGAGACTTCATTTAATTTTGAAGGATATTTTTTTTCTTACATTTCTAGGGTTTTTAAAGAGCTAGAGAGTTTGAGAGCTTCACTCTTCTTCTCTTCTAGTTCTAAGTAGGTTTCATTTTTAGGGCTCATCTTGGAGCTTATTTGTGGTCTAAACTCAAGCTTGTTAGCATCTATTGAAAAGGGGAACCACAAGATTTGCACTCTCTATCTCTCTTTTCTCTACTTTCATAGTTGTTTAATGCTTGGCTTAAATCCCATAATGGGTGGTGGTTCAGTGATGAACTAACTTCCATTATGGGATTCTAATGGATTCTATTTGCTTAATCTAGGGTTCTATGCCTCTTTGAAATGTATGGATGAGAATGTATGGTTTTCCTAGCATGGTTGTGTTTTATGTTTAGATGCTTGATCAACATCTACTGTAATAGTTTATATGGAATCGAAAGAGGAAGTGTAAACTTAGATTTTGCCATACTAGCATATGTTTGTGAAACGTGCACTAGATGAGTTTTGTGATTTGTAATCCAGATAGAAATATACCGTATTGCCATGTGTAGTCAACAGGGAGCTTGCACTTAAATCGGTTTAGCTTGTAAATTGCATAGACATATAGCGATTTAGGTTTTATCGATGTTCATGTGATTTTTATCTCTTTTGTGGATATTATATGATATGGACTTGGTTTATTAAAAGATAGCCCTGTCTCACATTCGTGCTCCCGGCCAGCATTCCTATGTGATTATTCATACATGACTTGAGGTGTTGTTAACCTAGATGACGCAATAGATGAAGTTAGGATCCTATATTTCTCTAATTTGAACCCCTTGCTTGTTAATTAGTTAAGTTTATTTTAAAACCAGTCTAGTTAATTAAAGAACACTTTGACACACGTTTGAGCAGACAAAAATAACCATAGGACCGTTGCATGATAGTTTAAGCCTAACTCCTTTCTCCGTGGGAACGATCTCGACTTATCGAATTTATTACTTGTCGACCATGTATACTTGCACGTGTTTGTGCCCATTTTTGTTAACACCGAAAAGGCGCAACAAGTTTTTGACGTTGTTGCCAGGGAAACGGTTTTAGTTTAATACTATTAACATCAGTTTTCGTTAGATTTGGCTGACTTGAACAAATCTATTCTTATCTCATTTCTAATTTTAATTTTACTTGTGTTTTAGGTACTTGTGGATAGTTTATCCACACGCGAGCCTCAAATCCTGAGTTAGTGCCTCGACACGAGAACATTAACGATCGAGCGTGGAGAGCAAACATCATAAACACTAATCCACAAATAGAACCTGAACAACCTCATCAAATGGCTGAAGAGCAGAGGGCCAATAATAGAGCCTTACAGGACTACTCCATGCCAAAAATCACCGATCTACAGTCAAGTATAGTGCGGCCAGCAATCGCTGCAAATATTTTCGAGATAAAACTAGGGACCCTGCAGATAATTCAGAACAATCTCCAATTTCGGGGTACACCTTCCGAAGACCCAAATGAGCATATCCCGAGTTTCATAGAGATATGCGACACGTTTAAGTTCAACAACGTTTCTGATGAGGAGGTAAAGCTTAGATTATTCCCTTTCACCTTGAGGGATAAGGCAAAAAGTTGGTTTCACTCATTACCCTCAGGATCAATCACCACGTGGGAAGACTGTGCTCAAAAATTTCTAACCAAATTCTTCCCTATGGCTAAGACTGCTTCCATAAGGAGTGCTCTGAGTCAGTTTGCATAGCTCCAAGGGGAAACGTTGTATGAAGCTTGGGAACGCTACAAGGAAATGCTAAGGAAGTGCCCGCACCATGGAATGCCTGAATGGATGGTGATAAACTCATTTTATAATGGATTGGGGTGGCAGTCAAGGCCAATTATTGATGCCACGTCGGGAGGAGCTCTATGGACTAAAGACTTCCCGACAGCTTATGAGCTTATTGAAACAATGGCGGCTAATGAGTATCAGAATCCAACAGCAAGAATGGTTTAACCGAAGGTGGCAGGAGTATTGGATGTTGATGCAATCACCTCATTGTCAGCACAATTGGCAGCAATGAACAAGAAGATAGATTCTATGGCTGAGAATAGAGTTCAACATGTTGCATTTGTATGTGAGTTGTGTGTCGGAGCACACCCGACCGAGCAGTGTGCCATCACTACCGAGTTGATACAATTTGTCAGCAACTACCAAAAGCTACAGAATCAATTCCCAAACTCCTATCATCCCAACAATCGCAACCATTCGAACTTCAGTTGGAGCAACAACCTGAATGCTCAACAGCCCCAACCCTACCAAAATGCTCAATCATCCCAACCTCAACCATCACAAAATCAATACCAATCTGCACAACCACAACAACCATACCAAAATGCACAACATTCCTAATATCAGCCTTATCAACCGAAGCCTCAACCACAGCAATCCCAACATCAATATGCCCCAAGACAATCACACCCTCCAAGATTTCATCAACACTAACAACAACAGCAATATCACTCAGATCTCGCACCTCAACAAGAAAAGAAACCTGACATAGAAGAATTATTGCTGAAACATATTGCTGCCACTGAGTTGATGATGAAGAGCCAAGCAGTGGCAATCAAAAATTTGGAAAATCAGATGGGCCAAATGGCCAATTCAATGAATAACAGACCACATGGAACTTTGCCAAGCACTACTGAAGCCAATCCAAGGAGGGAAGGAAAAGAGCAATGTCAAGCCATTACACTGAGGTCAGGAAAATAGACTACAGAATTATAGGTTGGAGCACCCACGCCAAATAATGAAGAAGATGACACGCGACCGCGCTAAGAGTCAGTGGATTCAAAAGAAGAGCTTAGTTAATGGGGGTTCTGAACAGAGGGTAATCGAGAAGGATCATGAAGAGTTGACTGAGAAAACCATAACCAAACCACCACCTGTTTACCCTCCTGTTCCTTACCCACAGAGATTGCAAAAGCAAAGAGATGATAGAAAGTTTGCCAAGTTCTTGGAGGTATTTAAGAAACTGCAGATAAATATACCATTCGCAGAGGCATTAGAACAAATGCCAAGTTACGCGAAGTTCATGAAAGGTATTCTATCAAGGAAGTAACGATTAGAGGACTTTGAGACAGTGGCCTTGACAGAAGAGTGCAGTGCAATATTACAGCGTAAGCTACCTCCAAAGCTTAAGGACCTGGGCAGTTTCACAATACCTTGCTCCATTGGAAAATTATCTTTCAACAAATGCTTGTGTGACTTAGGGGCGAGTATAAATTTGATGCCTCTGTCAGTATTCAATCAATTGGGATTGCCGGCTCCAAAGCCGACAAATATTTCACTACAGCTTGCTGACAGATCCATCACTTATCCACGGGGTATTGTGGAAGATGTTTTGGTCAAAGTAGATAAATTTATCTTCCCAGCTGACTTCATCATCTTAGACTATGAAGAGGATAGAAATATACCAATCATCCTTGGGAGACCTTTCTTAGCCACGGGGTGAACTCTTATAGACGTCCAGAAAGGTGAGTTGACAATGAGAGTGCATGATCAAGAAGTCACCTTCAATGTGTTTAAGGCTATGAAGTTTCCTACCGACAAGGGAGAATGCTTTCGGATTGATATGGTAGACAGGATGTTGAATGAAGAAGTTGGAAATGTGGTTGATAATGAGCCTTTGAAGAGTGCTATATTGGGAGATTCTGAGATGGAAGATAATGAGATTGCTGAATATGTGTAGATTCTTGACACAGCACCACAGTTTCGAAGATTTAAGATTCCTGTCGAGCCACTCAAGCTTTCTGGGGAGACATCAGTACGACTCAAGCCTTCTCTTGAGATGCCTCCAGATCTTGAACTTAAACCTTTTCCTGATCATTTAAGGTATGCGTTTCTAAGTGAATCTTCAAAGTTGCCTGTTATTATTTCTGCTGCACTAACATCTTGCCAGGAAGATAAACTGCTACGAGTACTAAGAGAGTTTAAAGTGACAATTGGATGGACCATAGAAGACATAAAGGGGATCAGCCCAGCATTCTGTATGCATAAACTCCTGCTGGAAGATGATAGTAAGCCATCAGTGGAGCAGCAGCGAAGACTGAATCCTATTATGAAGGAAATGGTGAAGAAGGAGATATTAAAGTGGTTAGATGCAGGGATTATCTATCCAATATCAGACAGCTCTTGGGTGAGCCCGGTGCAGTGCGTGCTGAAGAAAGGGGGTATGACCGTGGTATCCAACGAAAACAACGAGCTAATACCTACCAGAACAGTGACGGGTTGGAGAGTCTGCATGGACTACCGCAGATTAAATAAGGCTACGAGAAAAGATCATTTTCCCCTCCCGTTCATTAATTAGATGTTGGATAGGCTGGCAAATCATGGATACTAGAGCCTTCTGGATGGGTACTCAGGATACAATAAAATAGTGATAGCCCCAGAAGACCAAGAAAAGACTACCTTTACTTGTTCGTATGGTACATTTGCGTTTAGAAGGATGTCTTTCGGGTTGTGCAATGCCCCAGCTACATTTCAGAGGTGTATGATGGTTATTTTCTCCGATATGGTTGAGCACAATGTTGAAGTCTTCATGGACGATTTCTCAGTCTTTGGAGACTCCTTTGACCTGTGTTTGGAGAATTTGGTAATGGTGTTAAAAAGGTATATTGAGACGAATCTAGTTTTGAATTGGGAAAAGTGCCATTTTATGGTACCAGAAGGTATTATTTTGGGACATAAGGTTTCGAAGAAAGAATTAGAGGTGGACAGGGCTAAATTGGAAACTATTGAGAACTTGCCTCCACCTATTTCTTTAAAAGGTGTTCGTAGTTTTTTGGGACATGCAGGCTTCTACCGTCGGTTTATAAAGGACTTCTCGAATATTACAAAGCCACTTTGCAATTTGTTAGAAAAAGATGTCCAGTTTAAATTTGATGCGGAATGCCTGACTGCATTCGAGCACTTGAAAAAGATGTTAACTACGGCACCAGTGATCACTGCTCCGGATTGGGACCTTCCTTTTGAGCTGATGTGTGATGTAAGCGATTTTACTGTGGGTGCTGTATTGGGCCAGCGTAGGGACAAGGTCTTTCATGTTATATATTATGCTAGCAAGACCCTTACTGATGCCCAGTTGAACTACACTACTACAGAAAAAGTGCTTTTGGCGGTGGTGTACGCATTCGACAAGTTTCGTGCTTATTTGATTGGGACTAGAGTGATTGTATACACCGACCATGCAGCGATCCGATATTTGATAGCAAAGAAAGATGCCAAGCCCCGTCTGATTAGGTGGATACTTCTTTTACAAGAATTTGACTTAAAGATCAAGGATAAAAAAGGGACTGAGAACCAAGTGGCTGACCACTTATCGCAATTGGAGAATCCGGGAAGGGATGCAAATGACAAAGTTATGATCAATGAGTCCTTCCCAGATGAGCAATTGTTTGTGGTGAAAGGTGAAGTGCCATGGTTAGCATATTATGCAAACTTCCTAGTAAGCAATATCATCCCTTCTGACTTTACTAGGCATCAAAAGAAGAAGTTTCTACACGATGTGAAATGGTTTATTTGGGATGAACCGTACTTGTTCAAGCAGTGTGCTGATCAAATGATTAGAAGGTGTATTCCATATAGCGAGACGGAGAGTATACTGCAGGATTGCCACGCATCAGTATATGGAGGTGATAATGGGGGTGAAAGGACAGCGGCCAGGGTTTTGCAAGTAGGTTTTTATTGGCCGACTATCTTTAAGGATGCTTACAGCTTTGTTCAAAGATGTGATAGATGTCAGAGGGTAGGAAATATATCGAAGAGAAATGAAATGCCCTTGAATACAATCCTCGAGGTGGAGATCTTCGATGTCTGGGGGATAGACTTTATGGGGCCTTTTGTTTCATCATGTGGGAACTTGTACATCCTTCTGGCAGTCGATTACGTGTCCAAATGGGTGGAAGTGGCAGCTCTACCGACTAATGATGCTTCCAAAAGAGTATTTTCACGAGGTTCGGGACTCCTAGGGCGATCATTAGTGATGAAGGTACCCATTTTTGCAATCGCCAGTTTACAGCTTTGTTGGCTAAATATGGGGTAAATCATCGAATAGCTACAGCTTACCATCCCCAAACCAATGGCCAAGCAGAAGTGTCAAATCATGAGGTGAAGAGAATACTGGAAAAGATTGTGAACCCCACGAGGAAGGATTGGTCGCTGAAGCTGGATGATGCAGTATGGGCTTATAGGACTGCCTACAAAACACCGCTGGGTATGTCGCCATTTCAACTTGTGTATGGAAAGGCTTGTCACCTTCCCATGGAGCTTGAACATAAAGCCTATTGGGCAATCAAGAAGCTGAATTTTGACTTAACGACTGTAGAGGAGAAACGCCTACTCCAACTCAATGAGTTGGACGAATTTCGATTGCAGGCCTATGAAAATTCCAAATTGTACAAAGAAAAAGTGAAATGGTGGCATGATCACAAGATTATAGAAAGGACATTTGAGCCAGGGTAAGCAGTGTTGTTGTTCAATTCCAGACTTAGACTCTTCCCAGGAAAGCTCAAGTCAAGGTGGTGGCCTTTCACTGTAAAGACGGTATATCCACATGGTGCAATAGAAATTTTCGATAAGTGCCCAGATAAACCCTTCAAAGTTAATGGACAGCGGCTGAAGCATTACTATGGTGGTGAGGTTGACAGACAGAAGGTCGCCTCAATCCTTTCTACAACTTGATCAAAGCAAAGAAAGTCGAGCTAGTGGACTATAAACAATCGCTCGATGGGAGGCACCCCGTCATCTCTATCTCTTCCTAAAGTTTAATTCTTGCATCGCATGTTTATATATTTCTCTCTCATATTTAATTATGGTTACTAATCTCTACAATTTCGTTCCCCCTTTAATTCTAAGCATTTGGAAAAAAGTAGCCTACATTTTTGAACATTAGGCATGTAGCATGCATTTTTGGAAGTTAAAAGCTCTTTGTATATATTCATAGGATTTAATCGATTATTGCCTACATTTTTGCACTTAGGCATAGTTGCACAGATTTTTGGAGCTGGAAGTTCATTGAACATATATTTGTCATGTTAGCACATTGCATATAACCTATAGCAAAAAAAATTTGGGAATTCACATAGAAAAGATTCAAGTACATAGCATTGCCAAGGATTTAACAGTATATATCTTACACATGCATTTTGGATAATGGAATCAAGCTGCGTTTAATTTTTGTTGTTATATGTGCAGGTGAGATAAAGGTTGAAAGATGCTTCTTATACCTTCACAATGTTGCTACCAAAAGAAATAAAATTTTTGGACAGATTTCCAACCCGTGCGGCCGCGCCATGTTATAAGCTATGGATCGCGCGCCCGCGACTCTGCTAGTCCAGAGAGCTCAAATTCGTCCCCCGCGCGCCCGCGCCTCCTTCATAGTCTATCCACACTCGGCCGCGCCCGAGCCCTTCTATAGTTTTTAATATAACTTAGCCGTGTAAGCCCTTATATCTCCATCTAATATAACCGACCCCCCCTCCCTCACTATACACGATCCCTCTCAGTACTTTACTTTCATAGTCCCTTCTCCAATCCATAACCCTAGCCTTATCCCTTCACTCCATCTTTTCTCACTGTTGTGGTGTTGAATTTCCAAGATTACAAGTTTGGGGGTTGTTCTTTAGATTTGGAACTTAGGGTTTGTGAAATCAATCACAGAGATTTGAGTTTGAGGGTTGTTCTTCATCAGATTCATCCAAATCAAGGGTTTGCAAAAGGGTACTTTTCTAAAAAATTCTCATGGGTCCTAAGCGCTCACTATCCGCCGCTTCTGCTTTCGCAACCGGTTTGCCCGTTCACAGTGGGTCGGACGACGACATCACCGTCGAGTTGACCAAATTCATCAATATCGAGGCCCAAATTGAGTACTACAGGATAGCAGCAAAATCAATTTTGAGGTAGCGGGGTTTGAAGCCGACGAAAGAAGATGGGGATATGCGGACCATAATTCGAGAGATGGGATGGCAGGGTGTGTGCGCCACACCACCGCCGGTGCCGTTGGCTCTCGTTGGCGAATTCTACGCCAACGCCAAGATCACATAGAGCGGTCGGTCCTTTGTTCGGGGCCAAACCATTGATTATCGCCCAGCGGTGATTCGAGATATTTTGAACGTTCCCCCGCCTCCGACTGGACAGGAAAACTGGATCGAGGCAAAGAGGTTGAGAATGGACCTAGACCAGTTGATCAGGGACTTGTGTGCGCCAGGCACAGTGTGGAAAATTAAGAAAGATACCGTTAATGAGTACACCACGTTCCCTGCCTCCGAGCTCAACCGATATGCCAAGGCATGGAACCTGTTCCTTTGTGCCAGCTTGATGCCATCAACTCACCAACACGAGATCACAGTTGAGCGAGCTATCATTTTGTGGGGCATAATAACGGGAAAATACGTTGATGTCGGCTATCTTATTAACTAGAACATGCTGAGGTTTATGCGAGGCAGCACCACGAGCTCCATTCCACATGCCGCCATAGTGGCCCATCTTTGTGCGGAGGCAGGGCTCGAGTGGGGAAATGAGAAGATACAGATGCCGAGTGGCGACATTACTCATGCCACTATCAAGTATTTTGAAGATTGGGCTGGCGGCAAGGCACACCCGAGGGGCAAATGTTTTATTATGACAGTTCCTCCGCCAGTTCCACCACAACAGCCACAGCCAGCAGAGGGCGCAGCTCCTCCTCCAGCCGATGACATACAGCAGGGTCGCCAGATTCGTCGTATAGAGAGGAAGATCGACGCGCTGCATGAGAGTTTGTCGTATTCGCTGATGGTCTGACTCGGGCACTTGTTGAGGCCTTTGCACAGCAGGGCACAATGCTGGAGTGTCCTGTGTTCGCATCCGACTTGCCATACCCCCTGCCATATACACCACCTGAGGAGGGTGGCCATGCCGATCAGTAGGGTAGTTTTCTAACCCTTTACCTTCAATAGGGACATTGAATATGTTAAGTTTGGGGGTATTGGGTGTAGTTTGTAGTTATTTCATTTAGTTTTAATTTTTATATGTTTGCATTAAGTTTTAATTGCATAATAGTTGCATTTAAATAATTGCATATTGCATGTTAGGTTGTATATAGTAGTTGCATTTTAATTTGTGCTAGCATTCTAGTTTGTGTTAGTTTAGAATTTTGCATAAAAAATTTTTGTTTTTATTTCATTTTGTTTATTTAGTATGTGTTTAATTGCATTGCATTGCATATCCCGCTTGTTTAGCCTGTTGAATTCTGATTTGGCCGATGATGACATTGAGTTATGATAGATTATTAAACTATGTTAGTTGCTTAAGCTCAGTTATATGTTTATACATGATGTAATCTATACCTGTTGATTGGATGTCACCGGATAGCACAGTTTGTCTTTACTTGCTTGTTTGCTAGATTAGTACATGCTTGTCTTCTAAGGGGAAAATTTTTATTTTTAATTGCTAGAATTATGTAATAAAAGCAATAATGACCTTACCAACGCTAGAACACAAGTTTGAGGGAAACCCTTGGGTATGCATGCTGATAAAAAGAAAAAGCAAAAAGAAAAGAAAATAAGTTGTGAAAAAGAAAAAAATATAATAAACGTCTTGGCTAGCGAAGTCTTATGGCCTTTGATACTCGAGCAAGTACGCCCTAGGGGATTGTCTCTACACCCAGCGCCCTAAGGCCTTTATGGTTTGGGAGTCGTTGGTCGAAAGCTCGTTAAATGGGTATCATTGAAAAGCATAAGAGGGCCTAGCATTGTACAGTCAGGTGTAACCGCGGGAAAAGTGCGAATATCGCCCCCGTGTGAGAATAAAAGCATAATAAGCCCTTGTTGCACTTCAACTTGTATCTATGTGCTGGTTTGGTCATTGTTATGTATAAATGAAAAATTCTTAATTTAAAACCTAAATTTTCCTTCCTTAGAAGTATAGCATGTAGAATCTTTACCTTCTGAGTAACAGGTTATGACTTACAGATTGTATGTCTTTATAACTATTGCTTGAGCCAAATCATTGTTCATTTGTTCTTGAATTCTCTCTGAGGCGCATCTGATTGGAATTCATATTATGGCTGAGACTGTGGGATTCATTTTCATGTAGTTAGTTGCATATCATGTAGTTGCATTTGTGTCTTTGCTTGAGGGTAAGCAATAGTTCAAGTTTGGGGGTATTTGATAAGTAGGCTTTATACCTACTTATTGGATGCTAACTTACTATGATTATAGCTTAAACTCAAGCACTTTAGTGTCTTTTAATGCATTTTAGCTTTGTTTTGCATATTATAGTCAGGAAACTCATTTGGAGTGGAATTGCATCAAAAGCGGCATAAAGTGGCGTGGTATTGGCAAAAGCAAGGTGGAGAGCTTAATTGGAGCAAATGTGGGCTTGACATGAGGACAAAGCAAGAAAGGATAGCATGAAGATGGCAAGAGAAAAGGGTGCGAGCGAAGATCTTAAAGCAGCATATGTGAAGGAGTTAGAAGCAGCAAGGATTACACAAGGCATCACAACAGAAAGCCAGCATCAGATTTGCAAAAGCTGCAGGAAATGGCACACGCGGCCGCGCCAGGGGAACAAAGGAAGCTGGCGGGCCCGCGTCGGTTAGCATAGCCAGAGGGCTGTTCTTGGCATTGGCGCGCCCTCACCCCAACTACACTAAGGGGCCGTGCCGCCGCGCCGGGGCTTGACTGAGGAATTTTGACTTTATTTTCTCGACTGGATGTAATCTATTAAGGCTTATGTGTTGCTTTGAACGCATATGACTTATGATAACTGAGACTTCATTTAATTTTGAAGGATATTTTTTTCTTACATTTCTAGGGTTTGTAGAGAGCTAGAGAGTTTGAGAGCTTCATTCTTCTTCTCTTCTAGTTCTAAGTAGGTTTCATTTTTAGGGCTCATCTTGGAGCTTATTTGTGGTCTAAACTCAAGCTTGTTAGCATCTATTGAAAAGGGGAACCACAAGATTTGCACTCTCTATCTCTCTTTTCTCTACTTTCATAGTTGTTCAATGCTTGGCTTAAATCCCATAATAGGTGGTGGTTCAGTGATGAACTAACTTCCATTATGGGATTCTAATGGATTCTATTTGCTTAATCTAGGGTTCTATGCCTCTTTGAAATGTATGGATGAGAATGTATGGTTTGCCTAGCATGGTTGTGTTTTATGTTTAGATGCTTGATCAACATCTACTGTAATAGTTTATATGGAATCGAAAGAGGAAGCGTAAACTTAGATTTTGCCATACTAGCATATGTTTGTGAAACGTGCACTAGATGAGTTTTGTGATTTGTAATCCGGATAGAAATATACCGTATTGCCATGTGTAGTCAACAGGGAGCTTGCACTTAAATCGGTTTAGCTTGTAAATTGCATAGACATATAGCGATTTAGGTTTTATCGATGTTCATGTGATTTCTATCTCTTTTGTGGATATTATATGATATGGACTTGGTTTATTGAAAGATAGCCATGTCTCACATTCGTACTCCCGGCCAGCATTCCTATGTGATTATTCATATATGACTTGAGGTGTTGTTAACCGAGATGACGCAATAGATGAAGTTAGGATCCCATATTTCTCTAATTTGAACCCCTTGCTTGTTAATTAGTTAAGTTTATTTTAAAAACCAGTCTAGTTAATGAAAGAACACTTTGACACACGTTTGAGCAAACGAAAATAACCATAGGACTGTTGCATAATAGTTTAAGCCTAACTCCTTTCTCCGTGGGAACGATCTCGACTTATCGAATTTATTACTTGTCGACCGTGTATACTTACACGTGTTTCTGCCCATTTTTGTTAACACCGAAAAGGCGCAACAGGCTCGGTAGTCCGATCCCAATCATCACCAATCTAGTCTGGACTCCGGCCCGAAGGGCTCGGTAGTCCGACCCCGAACACCATCATACTGGCTTGAGTTCCGGTTCAAAGGATTCGGATGCCCGATCCACATATCACCAGTTGGGTCTGGGTTCCGGCCCAAAGAGCTCGGATACCCGATCCCTAACACTGCTACTCCATGTCCGGCTTCGGCCCATTGGGCTCGATGAACCCTTCTTGGCCCAGGCCTTCAGCCCGTGTGGGGGTTGGTGGATTATATCCGAACAGTCTCTAATTTACTTTATCTCTCCCAAAAGATTTTTATTTTTCCTTTTTGAAAAGATTTTTATTCTTACAGCTATACCTCAAAGGGTTTACTTCTTTTCTATTCAAATCTTTAAATTTTGGCTCTTAATTATTCACTTTCTCTTAAAAAAAATTATAACTTTTACTCCTAAAAATATTTTTACTTCTTAAATATCACAATTTCACCCTCTCTTACTTAAAGTTTCTTTTTCTCAAACGGTTTTCACTCTCTCTATCAGAAGTGTATACTTTCTATTTCTCAAAATTATAAACATTCTCTCTCTATTTTATACTTATCTATCCAAAATTTTAAATTTTCGACCCTTAATTATTCTTTGTCTCAAAAGTTTTTGAACATTATATCGCTCAACTTTTTTTACCATTATCTCTCTCAAGGTCTTTACTCATCATCTCTCCAAATATTTACTCATCATCTCTCCAAATATTTAAATCTCAGCCTCTAAAATTATTCACTTTATCGCTCAATTTTTTTAAAATTTCTCTCCCTCAAAAGTTTACTTCTCAACTCTCCAAATTTTTAGATTTCAGTTCCTAAGTTATTTACTTTCTCTCGCTTGTAAGATTTTATCTTTCTCAAAAAATTTAACATTCTCTCTCTTCAAAAGCTTTTACTTCTCATCTCTCCAAAATTTTAAATACTATTCTCATTTACTAATTTTCTCTTCTCCAAAAGATTTTAACCTTCTTTTATGCAAAAGATTTTAACTTTCTTTTCCTTAAAAGTTTTCAACATTCTTTCTCAAAAGCTTTAACTTCTTATCTCTCCAAAATTTTAAATTCCATTCTATAAATTACTTGTTTTCTCTCACTCAAATGTTTTTAACTCTCTCCCTCGACAAATTTTAACATTTTGTCTCAAAAGTTTTTCTTATATGTCGAAACTTTTAAATTTATCTCCCTCGAAAGATTTTAACTTTTTCTGCTACAATAGTATTTTAAAATTTCGGTCACTAATTTAGTAACTTTCTCTTCTGAAAAAGATTTTAACTCTCTCTCAAAAGCTTTTACTTCTCATCTCTCAAAAATGTTAAATTTTGGTCTCTAAATTACTCACTTTCTTTCGCTCAAAAGTTTTTAACTTTCTCTAATTTAAAAGTTCTTAACATTCTATCTCAAAAGTTTGTAATTCTTATCTACAAGCTTTTAAATTCCAGTCTTCTAAATTACTCACTTTTTCTTTGCTCAGAAGTTTTTAACTTTCTATCCCTCAAAAGATTTTAATTTTTCCTTTGAAAAAAGTTTTTTCATCTAAGCTCTCCAAAAATTTTAATTTCAGTCTCTAAATTATTCACCGTCTCTCCATCAAAAATTTATAATTCATATCTTTCAAAATTATAAACGTTCTCTCTCTCAAAATTTTGACTTAGGTTTCCAAATATTTAAGTGCAAGTCTCAATAATATTCACTTTCTCCCTCGAAAGATTTTAACATTATCTTTCTCAAAAGTTTTTAACATTCTCATTCTCAAAAGTTTTTAATATTCTCTCTCGAGTTTTTACTTGATTTTAAATTTCGATCTCTAATTTACTTTCTCTCTCCCAAAAGATTTTAATTTTTCCCTTTTGAGAAGATTTTTATTCTTATAGCTATCCCTCAAAGGGTTTACTTCTTTTCTCTTCAAATTTTTTAATTTTTGCTCTTAATTATTCGCTTTCTCTTATAATTTTTTATAACTTTTATTCCTTAAAAAGTTTTTACTTCTTAAATATCACAATTTCACCCTCTCTTGCTTGAAAGTTTCTTTTTCTCAAACGGTTTTCACTCTCTCTATCAGAATTGTATACTTTCTATTTCTCAAAATTGTAAACATTCTCTCTATTTTTTACTTATCTATCCAAAAATTTTAATTTACGACCCTTAATTATTCTTTTTCTTATGGGACCATGGCTCAACCTCCATCCTCACTGATGAGCTCGCTTGAGGATTCTTCTTCTTGCTATGATATGCCCATATGAGCCTAGAAGTGCCTACTACTACACCACAGTACACTTGGCTCTACACATTTACAAAATCATCCTACTCCAAGTGACCCACTAGCCAAGAATGAAGAAATAATTGCTTCTTTTTTCTGGTTCTGAAACAACTCGGGCGAAATAGGGTAGAAGGGGTAGGGAGCCTAGCGACTGGCAAGGACCTTTGCGTAGGGCTCTTTTTGAAGCCTTTTGAAGAGACAACGGAAAAAATCTTCTAAAATATTGATGTAGGATGTAGTAAGGGTTAATAATATGAAGGAAAATAAAAGGCCATGTTGCTCATATTTGGCTGCTAAGTACCTCTCCCTATCTTAAAACATCATGTCATGGGTGCTTCAAAGCCGGTTTCATTCTTTCCAACTTTTTGACCATTATCTCTATCAAAGTCTTTACTCATCTTCTCTCCAAATATTTAAATCTCAGCCTCTAAAATTTCTCACTTTATCGCTCAATTTTTAAAAAAAATTTCTCTCCCTCAAAAGTTTACTTCTCAACTCTCCAAATTAATTTTTAGATTTCAGTTCCTAAGTTATTTACTTTCTCTCCCTCAAAAGTATTTTAACTTTCTCTCGCTTATAAGATTTTATCCTTCTCAAAAGTTTTTAACATTCTCTCTCTTCCAAAACTCTTTACATATCATCTCTCCAAAATTTTAAATTCCTGTATATAAATTACTTGCTTTCTCTCACTCAAATGTTTTTAACATTCTCTCCCTCGAAAGATTTTAACATTTTGTCTCAAAAAATTTCAATTCTTATATGTTGAAACTTTTAAACACTAGTCTTTACATTACTCACTTTCTCTCCCTCAAAAAGATTTTAATTTTAGTCTCTAAATTATTCTCCATCTACCCCCTCAAAGTTTTTTACTTATCACTCTACCCTATAAAAGATTTTAACTTTTACTCCCAAAAATGTTTTTTGTTCTTAAATATAAAATTTCACTCTCTTGCATGAAAGTTTGTTTTTCTCAAAAGGTTTTCACTCGATCAAAAGTGTATACTTCCTATTTTTTAAAATTACTCTCTCTCTCTCTCTCCCGTTTTTACTTATCTATCCAAAATTTTAAATTTTCGACCGTTAATTATTTATTGTCTCAAAATTTTTGAACATTCTGCCCCTCAAAACTTTTTCAACATTCTCTCTCTAAGTTTTTATTTCTCTCTCCAAATATTTAAATTTAGGTCTCTAAAATTATTTCACTCCCTGGAATGATTTTAAAATTTTCTCCTAAAAAAGTTTTTACGTAACTCCAAATTTTTAGAATTTAGTCCCAAATTTATTTACTCGCTCAAAAGGTTTTTTACTTTCTCTCTCAAATGATTTTACCTTTCTCTTTTTCAAAAGTTTGTTACATTATATTTGTCAAATGTTTTAACACTCTCAAAAGTTTTTACTACTCATCTCTCCAAATTTTAAATTTCGGTCTCAAATTTACCATCTTTCTCTTCAAAAGATTATTTTTAACTTTCTCTTCCTAAAAAGTTTTCAACATTCTTTCTCTCAAAAGCTTTTACTTCTCATCTCAAAAAATCTAAATTTCAGTCTCTAAATTACTCATTTTCTCTCGCCTCCCTCAAAAGTTTTCAACATTCTATCCCAAAAAGTTCTTATTTTTTCTCCCTCAAAAGATTTTTATTTTTCCTTTTTGAAAAGTTTTTTCTTCTTATAGCTCTCCAAAATTTTAAATTGGAAGTTTGTAAATTATTCACCATCTCTCCCTCAAAGGGTTTACTTGTTTTCTTTTCAAATTTTTAAATTTGGCTCTAAATTATTCACTTAATCTTCTCAAAATTTCACTATATCTTGCTTGAAAGTTTTTTTTTTCTCAAATAGTTTTCACTCTCCATCAGAAGCGTATACTTCCTATTTTTCAATATTATAAACATTCTCTCTCTCTCCCTCGGGATTTTACTTATCTCTCTAAAATTTTTGAACATAGATCCCTCAAAACTTTTTGACCATTCTCCCTATCAATGTCTTTACTCATCTTCCAAATATTTAAATTGCAGGCTCCAAAATTTTCCACTTTCTCGCTCAAATTTCTTTAGATTTATCTCCCTTGAAAGATTTACTCTTCTCCTAAAAAAGTTCTTACTTCTTAACTCTCCAAATTTTTAGATTTCAGTCCCCAAGTTGTTTACTTTCTCTCCTTCAAAAGTTTTTAACTTTTTCTCTCTTCAAAAGCTTTTACTAACTTTCTCTTCACCTCTTCAAAGTTTTCAATATTGGTCTCTAATTTATTAACTTTCTCTTCTCCAAAAAAATTTAACTTTCTTTTATGCAAAAGATTTTAACTTTCTCTCCCTTAAAAGTTTTAAACATTCTTTCCAAAAGCTTTAACTTCTTATCTCTTCAAAATTCAGTCTAACAATTACTTACTTTCTCTTGCTGAAATATTTTTAACTTTCTCTTCCTTGAAAGATTTTAACATTCTGTCTCAAAAAATTTTAATTCTTATCTATCGAAACTTTTAAATACCAGTCTCTAAATTTCTCTCTCTCTCACTCAAAAGATTTTAATTTTTCATTTTATAAAAGTATTTACTTCTTATCTCTCCCTCAAAGATTTTAACTTATTCTCCAAATTTTTAAATTTTTGCCTGTAAATTATTCACTCTTTCCTTCAAAAGATTTTAACTTTAATCCGAAAAGTGTTTTTCTTTTTAAATATTAAATTTCACTCTCTTGCATGAAATATTTTATCAAGGTTTTCACTCTCTTCATCAAAAGTGTATACTTCCTATTTTTCAAAATTATAAGCTCTCTCTCTCTCTCGTTTTTACTTATCTATCCAAAATTTTAAATTTTCGACTATTAATTATTCACTATCTCAATAGTTTTTCAATATTCTCTCTCAAAGTTTTTACTTCTCTCTCCAAATATTTAAATGTCGTTCTCTAAAATTATTCACTTTCTCGCTAAAAAGATTTTTAAATTTCACTTCCTGTAATGATTTTAAATTTTTCTCCTAAAAAAGTTTCTACTTAACTCTCCAAATTTTTAGATTTCAGTCCCTAAATTATTTAATCTCTCAAAAGTTATTTTACTTTTTCTCCTTCAAAAGATTTTAGCTTTCTCTTTCTCAAGTTTTTACTTACTCATCTCTCCAAATTTTTAAATTTTGGTTTTTAATTTACTTACTCTCTCTTCGTAAGAATTTAACTTTCTTTCCCTTAAAAGTTTTTTACATTCTTTCTTTCAAAACATTTACTTCTCATCTCCAAAAAATTTAAATTCTAGTCTCTAAACTACTCATTTTCTCTCTCACAAAGTTTTTAACTTTCTCTCCCTCAAAATATTTTAATTTTTCCTTTAAAAAGTTTTTCTTCTTAGCTCTCCAAAATTTTAAATTTCAGTCCGTAAATTGTTCATCATATCTCCCCCAAATGTTTTTACTTATCTCTTCAAATTTTTAGACTTTTATTCACTTTATGTCGCTCACTCTCCCTCGAAAGATTTTAACATTCTGTCTTAAAAGTTTTTTATTCTTATCTGTAAAATCTTTTAATTTTTATATACCAATCTCTAAATTACTCACATTATTGCTCTTAAAACATTTTATTTTTTTATTTAAAAAGTTTTTACTTATTAGCTCTTTAAATTTTAGTCTCTACATTATTCTCCATCTCTCGCTCAAAAGGTTTGTACTTAACTTCAAAATTTTATATTTCTGGCTCGTAATTATTCACTCTCTCTTAAGATTTGAACTTTTACTCCTAAAAATGTTTTTTACTTTTGAAATATCAAAATTTCACTCTTGCATGAAAGTTTGTTTTTCTGAAAAGATTTTTACTGTCTCAAAACTTTTTGAACATTCCATCCCTCAACTTTTTCAACACTCTTCTTGCTCATCTCTCCAAATATTTAAATGTCAATCTCTAAAATTATTCACTTCCTCGCTCAATGTTTTTTATTTTCTATCACTCGAAAGATTTTTACTTTTTTTCTTAAAAAAGTTTTTATTTCTTCTCTTAAAAAAGTTTTTATTTATTGTGGGCACAAGTGCAAATTAGAGTTCACATGCCCTAATTGAATTAAATGCACAATTAGGGTTCCACGACCTAATTAAATGAAGACGGAAAAGCCAAAAATAAATAGGCGAGACCCGAGAGAAGCCTCCACGGGTCCCTGAGCAGAAGGCTCGTGGAGGCAGCTCGTTTTGGAAATTGATTGAGAGATTGGATTGGTGGCTAGAAGGACAGGACGATCTGGGCATTACCCTAATGATTAAAGGGTATTTCTGGAATTTTCCTGAAAGCATGTGCCTGGCACATGACCACTTTCCAGAAAACCCTATAAATACCCCTAGCACATGACCACTTTCCAGAAAACCCTATAAATACCCCTTCCATTCCATTGGGAAGGGGACCTCTCTTCAGACGCAGGACTTGGACACTTGGAAGATCGAAGGACCTGGACATTCTCTCTCAATACTCAAGAAGACTCTTGGAATTCCAATAACCTTAACAAGGTTTTCGGATTCTAAGAGTGGAAGGACTCAAGAAGAAGGCTCTTGGAATCCCAATAACCCTAACACGCTTTCAGGATTCTAGAAGTTCTGCCACGCGTCATTGGAGTAATCGACCACCTGTCGTTCTCCCCTCTTAGATCAATCAATCAATTCCGTGCTCTTCGTAGATTTCTCTCCTGCTCAGTCAACACGAAACCCTAACCCTAGCAAGGTACGATTTCCTTGCCCACATTAAATTGGCGACTCTGCTGGGGAGGTGCAGAATTCATAAAGGGTATGCCCACAACTCGAAGCGGAAGAACTACAGGACGAGCTTCACCGACAACTAGCATTATTTCACCGGATCCCGTTCCAAGGCAAGCAAACCAAGCTTTCCAAGGCGCAAATCTGGATCTTGATCAACCAATTATCGAAGATCCTTCGGAAGAAAGTTCAACATCACCATACATGCCAATCAACAACAAGCGAACGTCAGGCAGACTGGTACAGGAGGGCAAGGCGAGGATGCAAGCGGAGAGCAGACAAACATTGTGCAACTGAAAATGCTTAAGGGGTTGAAGGAAGCACGGGAAGGACAAGGGATGATGATGGCTATGATGCTGGAGATGCAGAGGAAGTAAGAGGAAATGGGGAATTTTCGCCAACAGTTGATGCAAATCCCCACTTTCAAGGCCATATTCCCAGGAAATTCACAGGGAGAACAAGCAGGAGTGGAGGACAACAACAACGACAACAACAACAAAGATCATCATGTTGTACTTCCATTAACGGAGAATCATTTAGGTCCAATTATCAACTTGGAACCCCAACACAATGGTGACGTGCTACAACCTAGACTGGAAGCAAGCCAACCTCAGACAAACATCATCCCGACTGCTCTACCTGTATTTTCACAAGTGAAAATGTCAACCATCCCGAGCCACATCCAATGAACAAGCCAACCAGTACAACCAATGCAAGCTTTGCACGATGCAAGTGTGCATTAGCCGATCTCTTTGTTGTACACCCTGCCGATGCAGCAAAACATCACAACACCACAAAGAGTCCATGCCACGAGCCAGTACATGACGAAGAATGATATGATCGATGCGATTAATCAACTTCGCAGGCAGACATCCCGACCTTCAGAGTTGGACTTTACTCCACCTTACCCGGCACATATTCAGAGACAACCTTACCCCGTAGGGTATATTAAGCATCCCCCGCAATTTCCAAAATACAATAGTGAGAAAGGAAATGCCAGGGAGCACATTGCCAAGTTCGTGGAGTCGATGTCTCCTTGGCTAGAATATGATGAAGTGAACAATCATAGTTTGTTGATGAGGGAATTCAATAAGACTTTGACGGATAGTGCCTTCAGTTGGTACTACAATTTAGAGAAGGGATCAGTCCATGATTGGGATGATCTAAAATTATAATTTTTTAAGAAATTTTTCTATGTGCAAAAACAGGTAACCATTGTAGAGCTCATGCGATTCAAGCAAAAGCCGAATGAGGAGCTGTCAGATTATGTGGACAGATTTAGAGCTCAAGCACAGAAGTGTGCAGAACCAATTGAAGAAAAGAACTTGGTGAGCATATGTGGCAATGGTGCTTTAGATGCCTTCAAGCCTCATCTCATTACAAAAGCATGTGATTCATTTGCGACCCTCTCGTCTTTTGCACAAGACTTGTTAGGAATCATGACATTGCATACCAGCCATGCGACGGTTACATGGAAGGGCAAGAGGACGGCAACTGTGGCTTTGGCAGATTCTCAATCAAAACCACATGGGAGCAAGAGGGACAAGATCGAGGGAAATTTTGAACAGAGCAGAGGAAAGCCCGTAGACAAGTATACTAGAATGCCGGTTCCAGAGGCCATTACATGCAGTGAGAAGGCATTTAGGGGCCTGTATGAACAATGGGTTGTACATGGAGTGGTGAAACCTCCCAGACCAAGATTTGTTGTGACGGAAGAAATGAAGAGGAGACTAGACTTCTGTGTGTACCATCAACACACATGATACTCCACCATGGACTATCACAGTCTGCGAAGGATCTATCACGAGAAGTTAGCAGCTGGCGAAATCGAAGTGGAAAAGGAAACACCGTGCTAAACAAGCCACTGTCCGAACATCTTATCAGATAAATGAACTCCCTCCATCAATAGGGACGTCAAGAATCTGACGGAGAGATACATGGTGAAACACTATAAATCACCACCTTACTACCTAAAGTCAATGGACAAACAAAGGCCACGAACAATATCTTGATCAAGATTTTCTCAAAAATCCAGGATGATCATCCGAAGACATGAAAAGTTTTGCTACACAAGCTTCATCAACACAATATGATGGACGACATAAATACTGGCTCTACCGTTGAAAGATCTCTGAACTGTAGATACAAAAAAACTCAAAAAAATCCACCCAAAATAGTGATCCACTCTAAATGGTGGCCAAGTCCTCGTAGAGTACACTTGCCAAGAAATTGGACGACCAAAGTGACGAGACACCCGAGTGTTATACTTTATCATCAAAAGTAATCGAGGCACCTGACTATAAGTCCTCGGACCAGAAAAGTTATACTTTCAACTTTAAAAGTAATCGAGGCACCTGACTATAAGTCCTCGGACCAGAAAAGTTATACTTTCAACTTCAAAAGTAATTGAGGCACCTGAGTATAAGCCCTCGACCCCGAAAGTTACACTTTATCTCTAAAAGTGGCGAATGTTATGCTTTCTCCGACAAAAGCAAAGATTTATTATGAAAATCTAAACGTTATGCAAGGTCCTGAAAAAAATGACAAACTTTTACTTATACTTGAATAATTTTCTAATTTGTTAAAAAAAAAAGAGTATGGATTCAAGTGATTGGTTTGCGAGAAACTGAAAAAAATTATATTTTTAAACAAAATTCATGTTTACTCTCGTATTATACATATTGGTGTCTTGGAGTATTAATTTGAACGACTTACGATTCAATGTTTGAATATTGGGTCTTAAGAAAGAATTCAAGTTAAAGACAATTAATAATGTTGAAGAAACTTTATTCTGATAACGAAAATATACATGCAAATGAGTCTCCTAAAACAGGAAATGAGATACTACAAAAGTTCATGATCTAAAGGCCATGACATGTTGAATGGAAGAGGGGGCATAGCTAAAGCCTCCAAGTTGACAATGATGGTATCCCGAGCCTTCGTATTTGAGGCTATCAGTTCCTCAAGGTCTTGGGCAGCTGACTCAATTCCCCGAAAGCTTGTTCTTTAATTTACCCGTGGCATCTTGAAGCTCCTAAAGCTCTACGTAAAGTAAGTCATTCTCATGATGATGTGAAGTGACCTCCGAACGAAGTGCAACAACATGATAACTGGAAGTAAAGAGATCCAACCTAGCACGGAAGGGAGACATATCAAGGCCCGTGGAGGATCGAGAAATCATCAACCTCACAACTAAGCCTATCTAAGTCCTCTGCTCGCAAAGAATAGAGAGAAAGACTATGCATTTCGAGAATAAGACTCGCAAGATGATTTCACAAGAAGCCTTATGAATATGTATCTGAACAAGTATACATGGGAACCAAGAAGAAAAATGAAAAAATGAAGGAAGAGGCCAAAGTCTCCTAGGGTTCGATCCCTAAGGCTCGAACACCTAGGGAGGCTCTCCCCTCTTACCTTTGACTTCTCCTCGCTCGTTGATCAAGTTCCCAAAATGAAGCCGCCTAGGATTCGACCCCCAGAGTTCGACCACCTAGGGGAAAGTTCTTCTTCATCTTTTGTTCACTCCGATTTGAAGCACGCTCACTTGATGCCTTCTCGATGACTCCTTGATTTTGAAGAAGAGAAGATAGAAGATAGAAGATTTTCCATGATGTCCAGGGAAATCTCCTCTAGAAGTCACCCCCTAGGGTTCGGCCCCATAGAGGTTCCCTCTCCTAGGACTTTGGTCTTCGAGGCTTAGAAAATCGAGCTCTGTGAATTGTTCAGAAACTTGAAGTAAGACTTAAACACTTGAAATATTTTGCACAGTCGTCCCACCAAAGGCGTGACTCATTTGTAGGGGGCAAAGGCGAGCAACTTACTAGTAGATGGCATAGACATCCTCCAGAGTAGGGGTGAATTCCCCCCAGGCAGTGACAAATGTGAATGTAGAGGAGCACCAAAGTGAAATCAACATAGTAAGAGCATCATGGTCCTGATTGGATGCGAATATCCCTGCATAGATGAATGCAACGAAAAATGTCAACCCTCTCCAGTATATCCACATAATCAAAATTTTCAAGGATCTCGTCGGTCCAATGCTGCCATCCTTGAATGCGATCGGATGAATCGGACAAGAAGCGAAGGGGACTGAAAGGGTACTCTTGTTTCTCTATGCATATGCAGAGAATGCGAACAAAATAGGGGAAGTCATCCCAACCTCCGTAAGCCGCAACATATAGAAACAAACCTTCTTTCTCTGTCGGAGGAAAAGTCATACGGTCATAAGTCTGGACTTGTTCGTAGAAGATGTTGGAAGGTCAAAAGAGGGGAGCCCTTTCCCAATCATTGAGGAACGAGGCCTCATTGGCGGTTTCCAAGTCTGCAGAATGTTCAGTGGAGAGAGCCTGCAAGTAAAGGAAAATTCAGCATAACGGTTCTCAAAAGCAAGGAAAGCATTGGGACTTAAGTGCTTACCGTGACAAAGAAGAAAGTCTGAGATTTAAGCCTAAGGACACCTGAAAAGGAGAACAAATAACGAAGTAAGCTAAAGACGAAAAAATTACATGAGGATCGGCCCCCTAAGGCTCGACCCCTCAGGGTTTAACCCTTTAGGGTTCAGCCCGGCTACCTAAGGTGGTCCAACGGCAAGGTCCTGTTTCCATCGTGGTTCATTGTTTGGTCATCGGAGCGAAGCACCAATTCGAGAGTTCCCAAAAGCATTGAACATTTCTTTATTTTTCGAGGGAAAAAACCAAGATATAATCAAGGTAATGGGGCTCGGAAGACAAAAGAAAGATTGCCGGCACAGATGCTTCCTTGTTGCAGTGGAAAAAGTGTATCCTTTTCTATATCCGAGCCAAAATCCTTGTTAAGGTGAGATGGTCCGGCTACCTAAGGTGGTCCAACGGCAAGGTCCGGCTTCCTTCGTGGTTCGTTGTTTGGTAATCGGAGCAAAGCACCACTTCGAGAGTTCCCAAAAGTATCGATCTTTTTTTATTATCCGAGGGAAAAAACCAAGATATAATCAAGGTAATAGGGCTCGGAAGACAAAAGAAAGATTACCGGCACAGATGCTTCCTTGTTGCAGTGGAAAAAGCGTATCCTTTTCTATATCCGAGCCAAAATCCTTGTTAAGGTGAGATGGCCCGAAAAAGAAATACTACAATCAGCTGAAATAAAATAATAAAAAAAAAAAAAAAAAACTGTTTACAGGATATCCGTAGGCATAAATGAATCTCCATAGTTCAAAAGCTAAGAACAGTGCATATATATATTAATATATGTATAGTATTCTATCTCTCTACATATATTGTACTTTTGTATGCTAATAATTCAAATTTAGTTATATACAGGTTGCCAATGCAAATACATATCCTGGGACCCGGGGTAAATAAATAAATTTTAAAAAAAAATTGCACGAATTGTTGCAGTATATGAAGACATTAATAATAAAAACAACACCAATACAATCGCCCACACCCGAAATTAGAAGCATGAATGAATTATATAGTAGTACTATTTTTTTATATTGCAACAATAATTACACTGCATGGTTTGCTTCCCATGGAATTGAACAATCCACTATATACGTGTATATATATATATATATATATATATAATTGATGTGATAAAAATATGTAACTGTAAGTGCACAGTATCAAGTTGAAGAACTGACAAGTACAAGTCGAACCCACAGAGACTAGATTAATTTTAATATATCCTTAATATCTATTTTAGGCGAATTAGAAATAAATATTGAGAGTTGATTAATTAGAATATGAAAATTAATAATGAGGAAACAATTTAGGAATCCGAATCCATTAAATAATAAACATAACATATAATTCAATCTATTCTATTTTTATAACTTATTTATGATTTTGATATCCCTTCCCTTTAATTTAATAATTTTATAATTAACGTGGGCAAGCATAGACTATGAAAATTTAAGGATTAACTATAACCCATCAAAACTTCTTTGAGCAAGCATGGATTATGAAAAACTCATATCTTAACAATAATCTATCAAAACCTCTTAATTAATTTAAAATCACATATGAACTATAAAACGAAGGTATTTCAATAACGAAATATGAAGGCGAAATCAATTAAACATAAAGGCATAAATAATAGAAGAGATGAAAAATATTATCATGAATAATTATTTAATTTCATCTTCATCCTATATATAAAAAAATTAATTAGACATTAAAAATAAAATAACTAACTAAAAATAAAGAAGAAGAAATAAAATAAGAAAACTCCCTTTATTGATGATTCTCTAACAAGCGTACAATGAAGAAGTAATTTAATCTACTTCTACTCCTAACCTAAACTAATAGAATACCTAATAATCTTTTCTCTCTAAAACAAGAGACATATTTATAGGAAAAATAAATTTGTGCCCTAATTTAGATACATTGAATTTAGACACTTTTGTTCCCATGTAGGTTTTAACTTCCTAGTGACAATCAACTTCTCAAAGAAATCTTCTAGATAGACTTTCCTTTCTCTTGTTGGATTTGACTTGCACACCAAGATTGTTCCACCTCTTTCTTTCTCCTTGCAGGATTCTTCTTGGATATTTCTTACATGAATAAGAGCATTAAATATCGCTTGATCACCAAAATTTTGACTTTATTGCAATAAATATTAAACCCTACAAAATAAAATAAAATATATTAATTTAATAAACTAATATAATTAAAAGGACAAAATTAGGGATAATAAAATGTATGAATTATGTGTCTATCAATAATCTTACAGGGAAAAAGCTAAGACTATGAGAAAGCTTTTTGAGACCGACCCATACATAGAATCCTTATGCCGAATTTACATGTCTGATTTCCAAAACTCCACCAATGATGGTAGTGATGCAAGAGGGGCAATTGATATTGACAGGTTTTAGTCGGTGCGAAAGAAGAGAGAACAATTTCTCTCTATGGTTCCCTGCCTCTTTCTCTCTCTGTTGGTTATAGGCTTCGGAAGGAGAATGAAGAAAAGGGTCTCTGCTCTATAAAATATATATTTAGTTTGGTTGCTGATTTAATTTTGGCTTCAAGGTTTGAGATCATCCATATCCATGATCGTAAGAGGTAAAATCTAATCTCTTAATTTATGGCTCTAATCAAGCAATTAGATTTCATTCACGCATACATACATGCATACTCACGTCAGCTGCTTCACAAATTAAGTCATTTCCTCAATTAGAATACCATTGACCAATCTCTATTTTTCTACTTGCTGATGTAGGAATGATGTCATACTATATTGTTACAAAAATTCTAGATTTTTATTGTACAACTGTACACAAGCTCCATGCGTCAAAAAAGAAAAAAAAAAGAAAGAGTGAGACTTTATTTTCACTTTTGTGGCTAATTTTAAAAACAGGATAAAAGATCAAAAGAAACTTTATTTTTGAATCGTGAGTACACGTTAAGAAGTTGAAATTGCACATGCATTCAATCATTATATTTAATCTTGTTCCCAATTAAAATAAGGAGTAAGACCCTATGGGTTTTAATTATAAAGGCAAATAAAATAAATAATAATAATAATAATATTACTTAATTAATTAAATTGCTTGGAGGTATGTACCTATGCTTTTGTTGTCCAGGACCTTAAATATATTTGGTTGTCATCATGGGCCAATTAACTTAGATTCAATAATGGTCACCAATATGAAGAATATATTTGGCTTAATTAATTAATTCTGGGATTCAGTCCAAAGGTTAGTGTTGGGTTGCAATTATTCCTTCCAAAATGTTAACAGTAAGAACATTTTTACATGACATACATATTAGTATCTACTGAGTTACTATTAAAAAGCTGTATAAATATATATATATATAGAGGCCGGATCAAGTCCGGACTCCCGGACCTTGCTAAAATTCGGATATTTTTTTTTGCTTTTTTTTTTTAAAACAACTAATAAAAAATGTATAATATTTTATGGAACTGGAATTTTTTTCATAATACAGTGTTTTGGGTGTGATTTGGATACATATAACAAAACAGGTTGTACAGAGACTGTACAAACCTGTTTTGTTATATGTATCCAAATCACACCCAAAACACTGTATTATGGAAAAATTCCAGTTCCATAAAATATTATACATTTTTTATTAGTTGTTTTAAATAAAAAAAAAGCAAAAAAAGCAAAAAAAAAGTCTGAATTTTGCTCCGTCCGGGAGTCCGGACCTGATCAAATTTGTGTGTGTGTGTGTGTGTGTGTGTATATATATATATATATATATATATTATGGAAACAAATATTCTATTCTTAAATAGGAATGATTTGATTTTATTTCCAAAATATTTGGAAGGATTTGATTTTATTTTCAAAATAAAATAAAATTTTATTTTGTGATATATAATTTGATCTATCTTGACTTAGTTTCCCCCAAAAAAAAAAGAGAAAAGAAAAATATATGTATATATATATATATATATATATATATATATATGAATTAATTCAAGAAACAAAGATGGAGGAAGATTTGGAAAGATGTTCAGAAGATTTTCCAATAAGTCCAAGGAAAAGCCCTGCTATGTTTTGCCTCCTAAGGGGTTTCCTCTTCTAGGATCATTGTCTTCAAGACCTGTAAAGTGGAGTTCAAATATGGGCCCAAGTGCAAATTAGAGTTCACATGCCCTAATTGAATTAAATGCACAATTAGGGTTCCACGACCTAATTAAATGAAGACGAAAAAGTCGGAAATAAATAGGCGAGACCCGAGAGAAGCCTCCACGGGTCCCGAGGCAGAAGGATCGTGGAGGCAGCTCGTTTTGAAAATTGATTGAGGGATTGGATTGGTGACTAGAAGGACAGGACGATCTGGGCATTACTATAATGATTAAAGGGTATATCTAGAATTTTCCTGAAAGCATGTGCCTGGCACATGACCACTTTCCAGAAAACCCTATAAATACCCCTTCCATTCCATTGGGAAGGGGACCTCTCTTCAGACGCAGGACTTGAACACTTGGAAGATCGAAGGACCTGGACATTCTCTCTCAACACTCAAGAAGACTCTTGGAATCCCAATAACCTTAACAAGGTTTCCGGATTCTAAGAGTAAAAGGACTCAAGAAGAAGGCTCTTGGAATTCCAATAACCCTAACACGATTTTCGGATTCTAGAAGTTCTGCCACGCGTTATTGGAGTAATCGCCCACCTGTCGTTCTCCCCTCTTCGATCAATCAATCAATTCCGTGCTCTTCATGGATTTCTCTCCTCCTCATCCAACACGAAACCCTAACCCTAGCAAGGTACGATTTCCTTGCCCACACTTATTAACTCTCCAAAATTTTAGATTTCAGTCCCCAAGTTATTTACTTTTTCTCCCTCAAAAGTATTTTAATTTTATCTCCTTTATAACATTTTAAATTTCTCTTTCTCCAAAGATTTTTACATTCTCTCTCAAAAGTTTTTACATCTCATCTCTCCAAATTTTTAAATTTTGTTCTCTAATTTACTTTCTCTTCTCAAAAAGATTTTAACTTTATCTGTTGTCAAAAGCTTTAAATTCTCATCTCTCCAAAATTTTAAATTCTAATATCTAAATTACTCACTTTCTCTACCTCAAAAGTTTATAACTTTTTCTCCCTCGAGTTTTTAATTTTCTTTGTCAAAAGTTTTTAGTTCTTATATGTCGAAACTTTTAAATACAAGTCTCTAAATTACTCACTTTCTCTCGCTTAAATGTTTTTAACTTTATATCCATCAAAAGATTTTAATTTCATTTTAATTTTTTTAAATTCTTAGCTCCCCAAATTTTTAAATTTTAGCCCCTAAATTATTCTCACATCTCTCCCTCAGAGGATTTTACTTCTTATCTCTTCAAAATTTTAAATTCCTTGTTCTAAATTATTCACTTTCTGTCCTTTAAAAGATTTTAACTTTTACTCCTACAAAAGTTTCTGCTACTTAAATATCAAAATTTCACTCTCTTACCTGAAAGTTTCTTTTTCTCAAAAGTTTTTCACTCTCTCTCCATTAGAAGCGTACTTCCTATTTTTCGAAAGAGTAAATTGCACATTGCATCCTATAATTCAAAACGGTGCACCTTTTGTCCCACTAAACTGTTTTAACATTCACTCTCTCAAAACTATTACTTCTCTCTCCATATATTTAAATGTCGGTCTCTAAAATTTTAGATTTAGTCTCTAAATTATTCGCTTTCTCTCTCTCAGAAGTTTTGAACTTTTTCTCCCTCAAAAGTTTTTAGATATTCCTCCATAATTTCAAATTCCAGTATCTAAATTTTTTTTTCTTTCTGAAAAGTTTTCAACTTTCTGTTTTTCTCTCCATGAAGGGATTTCAACTTTGGATTCCTCAAAATTGTGAACATTCTTTCTCTCAAAAATTTTGCTTATCTCTCCAAGTTTTAAAATTCAAGTCTCTAATTCTATGCTTTCTCTCTCTTGCGGTCTCCAAATTATTCGATTCGTCTCCCTCAAAAGTTTTTAACTCTCTTTCAATAGTTTTATTTCTCATCTACCAAGTTTTTGAATTTCAGTCTCTAAATTACTTACTTTTTCTTGCTCAAATGGCCTTAAGCTTTTTTTCTCAATTTTCTAACTTTTCCTCCTAAAAAACTTTTTAAACTTTCAATCTCTAAATTATCCAGCTTCTCTCGCCCAAAAAAAGATTTTAAGTTTCTCCTGCTCAAAAGTTTGACATTAGCTCTCAAAACGTTTTAAATTTCAGTCTCTAATTTACACACTCTCGCTCAAAAGTTTTTAAGTTTCTCTCTCAAAAGATTTGTACTTTGTCTACCTCAAAAGTTTTTAGGTAGCGTTGTTTCTTCGAAAAGTTTTTTCTGTTCTCTTTAAAATTTTAAATTCCTCTCTCTAAATTATTCACTCTCTCTCTCAATTGGTTTTAACTTTCTCTACCTCAAAAGATTTTAACATTTTCTCTGAAAAAACGTGTTACTTAACTCCAAAATTTAAAATTTCAACTCTAAATTATTCTCTCGCTCGAAAGTTTCTCTTTCCCAAATGTTTTTCACTTTCTCCCCCTTAAAAGTTTGTATTTCCTCTCTTTCGAATTTTTTAACATGCTCTTCCAAAAAATTTACAGTTAACCTGCTCTCCCTCAAAACTTTTACTTCTTATATCTTCGGATTTTTAAATTTCATTCTATAAATTATTTTATTACTCTCCCTGAAAGTTTATACTTCCTATATTTTCCAATTTTTTAACACTCTGAAAAGTGTTTACTTCGTATCTCTCCAAAATTTCAAATTTTTGGTCTGTAAATTATACTCTTTTTAAAAAGTTTTTACGTATATCTCCAAATTCTTAAAATCTAGTCTTTAACTATTCACTTTCTCTCGCTCAAAAGTTTTTAACATTATTATCTCCCTCTAAAGATTTTAACTTTTCCTCCTAAAAAAGTTTTTACTTCTTAACTCTCCAAATTTTAAATTTTCAATCTTTAAATTATTCACTTTCTCTCGCTCCAATGATTTTCATTTGCCCTCCTTCAAATTATTTTAACTCTCCTTGTTAAAAAGTTTTAAACATTCTTTTTCTCAAAAGCTTTTAGTTTTAAAATTTCAGTCTTTAAATTACTAACTTTCTCCCGCTGAAAAGTTATTAACTTCTGTTGTTTCCCAAAGGCACAATAGAGATCTAAAAGGTAGATCTTTAAAAACTTTTCAATCATTTAAAGATTAGTTACCAGATAATTAATTAGTTCAATTAATCTTGGCAAATCGAAATATTAGTTTAAAATTCCCTTAAAGATTAAATGAAATCTCAATTCTAAATTTAGCACTTGTGGTTATTATTCACTTCATAGATATAACAGATATATGACAAAATATAAGAACAAAAAGTAAATGACATAACATATTTAAGTGGTTCGGAGTACAAATAACTTAGTCCACACTTTTACTTTAACAAGTAGGAAATCCACTAAGGATACGGTCACTTAGACCAAATCACTAAGATCTATTACAACTGAATCATTTAAATTCCTTCGAGTCACTTAGTCTTGGAAAGATCACTTAGATCAGGACAATTAGACTTCTTCAAGTCGCTTAGACTTGGATGAATGTCACTCAGACAAACAAAACACACTGAATTGATGGTAGTATTGGGTGCTGCTAAGCTTTGCAATACGCTTAACTTCTTTTTGGTACTTGACAGCTTGAATGAGATCTTCAAGATTGTAGAGTAGAGCTTTATGTATTTTTGACATAGTTTCAGCTTAGCTTGATTATTCGTGAGTTCCTGGATTTGAATCCTCATAGTCCTTTTATAGACCTCTTAAAATCCTGCCGTTAGGAGAGTTCTCATTGGTGCATTTAATGTTCTGCTTCAGGATGTTCTCTGATGTTGACTTTTGGGGTAGGTAGGCAGGTTGCTTTCGTCCCTAGCCAGTCACATCAGACTGCAGTTTCACTTATCACATGTGTGTGGTGTCACATTTTCAATCTAGCGGTTTAGACAAACCACTATTTGATCTTCTATTTGAATTTGAAGATGATGAGAAACATTCTTGAAATCCTCGCTTTCCAATGCTTTGTGTTTGTTAGTCCTTATGACCGTTCTGACATGCTCTGCGAACTTAGAGAATCATAGAGTTTGATGAAGAACGTAGAGTCTGAGCTCTATTACATGGTTTCTACGAAAATGAGCTCCACGACTTGAGCCTACTCTATGAACTTCCTTACTCTGCGAACAATTAGGCAGCTCTACGATCCCGGACTTAGTTTTATGGACTGACTTAAGACTTTGCTATCTCTTTACAGCTGTACGATCAGTCAACTGATGCTCTACGAACACTTAGATTACTCTGCAAACAGAATTAACACTACGAACAAGCAGAGTAACTCTTCTATCGTTTAACAAGACTATACGATCGATTGATCCTATCACTTATATATTAAGTCAACTCAAAGGATATCGTTTTATTTCTAAGTCCTTTTACACATATATCTCAGATAAGGACTTTACAAAACTATTTAACAATTATACATTATTATAACCACATCATCAAATTTAAATATGCATATATTAACCATTTCTAACAATCTCCCCCTATTTGATGATGACAAAAACGTAGTTTCGAAACAAACATCAACTCTACGATGCAAAGAATATAAATGATAAACATGCCTTATTATACAGTAAGAAACTGTATCTCTAGATTGAAAGAATATATAAAAAATATACCTCTATATTTACTATCTCCTCCCCCTTTTTTCTTTAGCCAGCCAATGCTTCTCTGATGCAATCCTTTTATCAGTCTTGGCTCTGTCTTCAACTTGCTTTCTCCTTATTTCTTCTACTAAATCTCTTGGACCAATATCAAACAAATTTTCTCTTTCTTCTCCCACGATGCGAGTCCCTTGAAGATTTCTATTGACATAGGAGGGATCACCTGAGATGATCCTAGTGCCAGTGGGAGTCACTACACTTGGATCATGTCGTGAGGATGTAGAATGTCTACCAGTAGTGAGGGAGATCTGAAGGCTATAGGATAGATAGAAGTTTGCACTTGCATTGATCTCCTCTCCCCCTGTCTTGGGTACCTCTTCTCGCCCTTTTTGTCAACATGAAGTACATAAACTTCTGTAGATAACTCTTTGACACTTTGGACCAGCTCTTGAGTTTAGTTGCGAAATAAGGCAATAGCAACTCGAATTTCTTGCAGCCTTGAATCTGATTGTTCGCGCTACTAATGCATAAGTGTCATTGCAGAGTCTGTCCGTTCGAGAGCATTGTCATTTTGCTTCATCTGAGACATTCTTATGGTCTTGAACTCATTTAGGGAGGTACTGAGGTCAAATACTTTCTTTGTGAGGGAGTTGATTGTGCGCTCACTACTTTCCTAGAGAGCAAGAGCAGCCTCTTCCTGTTCTTGGAGGCGCTTGAAGTAGAAAGCATCCATTTGCTTGAGGTTGTCAGCGATGTCCCTAAGCAAAGCTTTCATTTGCTTATTAAATTCTTTGCCCAACTTCCCCGGTACCTTTGCTACTGATTCAGTTATTTTGTTTACTTTCTGGTCCTCAACTGAATTACCTTCCAATTCCTTCAAAATGTCTTCTTCAGTGACATGAGCCATTAGATTAGATACTCTATCGTTGGTAGGAAGTGATGAGACACGTTCAAAGATCTGAAGAGGGCTTTTGAATCTTCTTTATCACTCCGAACAACATTGGTTATGGCCAGGGGAATGTCAAAGTATTCATTGCGAGAAGAGGAGGGTGTATCGACACGAGTTAGAGGACGAGTTTTTGGTTCAATGGGTTTTGAAGGTTTGCCAGACTGTACATGTTGTATAGATGAGGAAGGATTTTGAGGTGAATTTACAAGAGTCGAAAGAATGTTGGAGAGCTAGCATTATATACATCATCTGTATAGTGTTGAGACTCTACGAACGGAGAATGAATGAACGTTTCACTAAAACTAATAGAAGTAGAGGGTTGCTCTAAGATCGTAGAGGATGACTCTACGACTTCGTTATTGCAAGTAAAGAATGATTGATACCAAGAGACTCTACGACTTCTATAAGAAGAATAGAAAGGTTCATGGAAGAGTGTCTTCTTGGCATACCTGAATATTTGAGGATAGTTCTAGAACATTAACTTTACATTTGGATAGGACTTGAAAGTCCAAGAAATGAAACTCAGATCCTCATGAAGTAATGCTTGAAACAAGGGCATTAGAGGGAGAAAGGAGTACAGTTGTTCACTTTGTTCATGATAAACAAAAGTGTCACTGTTTTGCAGACTTCTTCCTTGCCCATGGTGAACTTCCCCAATGACTTTAATTTCTGGTCATCTGCTTTTGTTTCTTAAGGAGTTGAGGGGACTTCATGGATTGCTTCTGTTTGCTACCCCTCAACTTGTGCACTTGCTTGTTCAGAAGCAGGAGGATGTGCGTGATCCCAATGTCTGCAAGGACAGATTCGATGATTCTAGATTGAACCTCAGAATCATTGAGCGAGCTTGGAGTATGCAATTGTTGCTCCCCTTGAGAACCAACTTCTTTCTCTTTTAAAAGGTCTGGATATCTTTTCTTCTTTTGTTGTTCTCCTTCTCTAGCATATAAATAAGTCGTTTCTTTTATCCTTCTCCGTGCAGTGGGAGTTAAAGCAATGGCAAGAAGTACTTAACGAAGTTCCAACTCAAGTATTATTTTAACTCCCGCAAGTAGTAATTTGTCTTTTTACTTTTGGGGTTACTTTAAAACAAGCTCCAATTTTTATTGGCCGAATTCAGTTAGTATGAAGTGAACTACATGCTCAATATGAACACTATATTGATCATGAAATTTACTTCATGCTAATCGGTCGGTCAATATAAGAGGATGATCTCTCCGCTGCGTGTTACCGCTCCTTATTGGCCTAATGACAAAATTGTCCTACTAAGAAATTCGCCCGTCAAAGTTTGGAAATAGTCGATCAAAACTTTTAAGTATTTTTACTTTTGGAGTTACTTTAAAAAGTACGGATTCAGGAGCTCAAGTGAATATGAGAGACAAACAATATGTATCTCTCCAATAAAATTATACAAAGCGAGGATGGAGCAAGAAAAGACCTACTATGCAGCATAGAACAATTTCCAAAGTCTTAAACTATTAGAAGATACTCCCTCCATTACTTTTCAATTGATGTCTATAGAGAAAATATAAAGATTTAAAAAATATAATTAATGTTTTGTTTTATTGATCAAAATGGGTATAAAATCTCAATGTTACCCTTCTAAAATTCATTGGAAAATATGAAAAAGAAACAAATTAGTATTTAATGTTGGGATAATATTGAAAATCAAGTCATTAATGCTTCCTCGACATCTACAAATGAAACAAATTTCACTCTCTTAAGTTAAAACAAGCACACCCTTGGTTTCTTAGGGTGCAATCGCCCCTCTTGACCATAAAGGGCAACAAAGAAAAAATTGCCAGAGTTGAGTACATAAAAAAAAATTGCACATCATATAGTGTGAACCTTTCAACATAAATACCCAACTGTTCCCTGTAAATGAGATGTTATCTCGAAATCAAAATGATAAAATCGATTTTAGAAAAAATTGCTCAAACGACATTTTTACTTGTGTATATAGTATTCTTTTGATATAAAAAAAGAAGATGTGTATATAGTGTTTGTATTAAGCAAAGGCACAACAAAAGGAAGCACACTCACTGTTGAGTTTAATTCAATTTTGGAATCCGAAATACATACAGATGTATAAATGCGTAAATTTGTACGGAAGAAATACGTTATGATGAGCGAGTGCAAGCGAATTGGGATATAATTTGGCATGAGGCTTACCGAAATAAGAAAAGATCCGACCAGATGGTTGCCGTAAAAAAGAAGAGAGATCGAGTCGCCGGAGCTCCGGCAATCGATATCGGGAAATGAAAGTAACTCAGGTACAGGTAAGCGTGAACTGAAAGAAGAAGGAACAAAAATAGTTTAATAATATAAAGTCAAAAGTGTATTCCGGCTAAAAAATCAAAGGGGAATTTCTTAGTGGGACAATTTTGTCATTAGTGTAAGACCCCAAATTTTATGAATAAAGATTTAATTTTTTTTATATATTATTTTGAAATAGTAAGGTGTTAATTTGATAAATGTGATAAGTTATGGGAGATATATGCAAATTTTTCAAAGTAAGCAAGTGGTTATAAAATATTCGTTGTGTCGGAGAATATTCGTTTGGTCGAGGAATATTTTTTTTGTCGGAGAATATTCGTACGACGGCGCAGTCATTGGTGGACCCCACAACGGAATGAATGTCGGATATAGAAAGCGACAGAAATAACCTTTTTATAAAATAACGGTAAAACTGTTACCGTTAAACTGTTGAAATACCCAATGATAAAAATACTACGCGTTGTTGCACAGTAGCACACGGTATTGCACAGTATTTTGAATGATTGATTCTTACGTAAGAAGTCACTTACTCAATAATTGTTACAGTAATTACTGTTCAATATTTTATATTATTGATTCAATAATTGCTACCGTTGATATTTTATATTATTGATTTAATAATTGTCACAGTAACCACTGCACATGTTTTCACATTATCAAATCAATAATTCATGTTATTTGAATAATATTATTAGACAGCATTATTGGCAATGTCTAGGAAGTTCTATCTAGGAAAGGGGTTAGTTAATCTAATTGTGCGTCAGTAAGGAGAAATCCTTATCGGAAAGTCCCCTCTTTCCTGGTAACGACCTAATTGTCAATATTGTAGTTCTATAATATTATTTGGAAATAATTAATTATTAACAAAAATGATAAAAAAAATATTTATTTAATTTAGATATAAATGAAGGAATTAGTACTAATGGTTTCTTTTATCAGTATATGTATTTTGTCGGAATGGAGATGTGAAAAAATCATCAGTATGTAAATTTGACTCATTTTTTGTTCGGAATTTGGAAAAATTTTCTTCTACAAAGTTGTAGAGAACTAAATTTCATATGAGATGGACATAAGGTTCGTATTTTTCTGATAAAAGGGCTATTTATTATGAATTATTGAAGTTTCGAAATAAATGTTTTTATTAAAAACATGGGTGGGCCCCACTCTTATTTTTTTGTGGTGGATAATGCTGAAATTCAAAGTGGTGTGCATTCAATTTTCAAACAGGTAAAAGCCATCGGTTGCAAGTTTTGTCAGAACTGACGTTCTGGCATTTTCCTATAAATAGGGTATTTAAGTTAGAATTGAAAATCACACCAGAATCAGAAAATTTTCTCTCTATAATATCGAGCGTATTTCTTGTGAGTATAAGGATAGTTTGAGTGTGGATTACGGTGCAAGATTTTTCTCAGCATTATATCCGATATTCCAGTCAAAACTACTCTCCTATTAAGGTAAAGGATGTTATTTTTCTCATAAATAATGTTATTTCCTTTCAATATTCATAATGAATGTTATTTTCTTTCATATTTCATATTATAAAAGTGATAATATTTCATTTCTTATTCCTAAATTTGAACTTACTACGGTAAGTATTGCTTCTATAATTCCTAAAATGATCAAAAAAAATTTGAGTTTTGCGCTTCATCTAATATCATTTTACCGGAATAATTTTCTAAACTTTTTATGAAAATTTATAACTTTTCATGACGAGTTACTATTCATGAGTTACTATTCACGAGTTACTATTCACGGTAAAAAAAATATTTTTTTATCTTTGATTGGATCCAAGTTTTGATCTTCATTCTTGAATTTTGCTCCACAATTGATTATTACGGAGTATTATTGAACTTGGATAAACTAAATTATGAATCCCTAATTTTTGTCATTTATCTCACTTGATTCGTTATTTATATTATTTTTCACCATCCTTAGTCCTAAATGGTAATATAACTGAATATCTTTGGCCTGTAGTGCAAAGATGAATGATTACCTGATGAATATCTTTGGCCCGTAGTGCAAAGATGGACAGGTGTTGAGATGAACATGATCCAACTGGTGATACAAATGAATATCTTTGGCCCGTAGTGCAAAGATGAATATTTGGTTCGAGATGTATATTGATTGATGTTACAGGGATAAAATATTGATTATGGACTTTTAAATCATACAAGATAGTAGACTTCATTCTCTACTTAACTCTTCTAATAAATTGTTATTTCCGCTGCAGTTGTTGATCTAAAACTTGTTGTCCATAATATTTTATCTGATTTGTTGAAGACTAACGATAATTTATTTTCCATTATCTTAGTCATAAAATTCTTTACTGGGCTAGTTGAGCTCACCCTTTTCTTCCATTGTTCTATTCAGGAAATGAGAATATCGCGGGGAATAGTCGAAAAATAGTGTGATGATCAGAGTTAGATCTGTAGAAGTCCTCACTATTCTATAAAATAGTGGGACAATAATTGTAATGAATAAGGAATGAATTTGAGTGTTTATATTTCATATTATATACGATTTGTATTGAAGCTCATAGTTTGTGTGGTCGTATTTTACACGACCGTATGTTATAAAAGATTGTATTTGGATTTTGTACCATGTATTTGGCGACTTATAATGGGTTGAGTATTGAACTTATTTTGGGGGCGTCACAGTTGGTATCAGAGCTTAGGGATATGATCTCTGGCCGAGATCTGGAAATAGAACTAGGAGGGAAGAGATGAGTAAAACCTTCGCTAGTGTGTTCTACCTAAGCTTATTTGGTGTTTAATTGGTCAGTCGGAGCATAGGGTTAACATCCCTTGTTTTGTGGCAGTATTTGAGAATGGCAGCTGAAAATCTAAACAATGGAGTGAATGAAACCGTTGAGACACTTTTAATCACCAACCAGGAGAACGTGCAACAGGAATGCTATATTCCTCCTGTAAACAACACCACCGATCAGACAATGAATGACGGTATGTTTAGAAGCTTTTTGCAGTTCATGCAAAACCAGATGAGGGAGACTCGTGTTCCTAATACAGGTGGAAATAGCAACTTGCGGCTTGTCACTGCCAAGAAGTTCAATGAGTTGGGACCACCAGAGTTTTTGGGGAAGCCAGATCCAATCAAGGCGGAAACGTGGGTTAAGCAAATTACCAAGATATTTGATGTCTTGGAATGCACAGAGGAGAAAAAGGTTCCATTCGTCATGTTTATGTTCCGTGGAGAGGTAGATAACTGGTGGGAATCTGTGAAGCGTACCCAGCCTGCCACACTAAAGATGTCTTGGGAAGAGTTCTAGAAACTGTTCAATGGCAGTACTTTTCAGAAAGTATTCGTCATATGAAGGAGGTAGAGTTTATCAAAATGGAACAAAATAGCATGATTGTGTCCCAGTACGAGGCTAAGTTCGCGGAGTTATCCCGGTTCGCATCTCATTTGGTTGATAATGAGGAACGTATGACGCAGATATTTCTGAGAGGTTTGAAACCCGAAATTCGTCAGTACCTCATTTCTCACAAACTTTCTTTATATTCAGATGTGGTGAACAGGGCCCAACTATTAGAACGAGATAATGATTATGTTCAACCAAGGGAAAACAACCAAGGTCATACCGGTGGCAGCAGTCATCGAAACAATGACAACCAGCAGCGAGGAAAGTATCATGACAAAAGCGGTAACCACTCCGGTGGTAATCGTGGCCATGATAATAGAAGAAGTGAGTCGGGGGAGATTTCAAGAAGAGAAGGTACAACAATGAGAACGTGAAAACATCGACAGCAGCACCAACATCAACTGTTTCTAGGGGAGGAGAACGACCGCCGGTCGTATGCTATAAATGCGGGCAAGAGGGACACATCAGTCCCAACTACACACAACAATCCAATGTGTGTTATAACTATGGAAAGGAAGGGCACATAGCTCGAGTGTGTCCTATAGCGAAACCAAGTCTAGCGGGGGTGGTGATTCCTAAGGCTGTTCTGGACAAATCAAAGTCGGTGGTTCCTGGAAGAGCATTTGTCGTGACTGCCCACCAAGCGAGGAACCCGAATAAGGTTATTACGGGTAAGCTAATCATAAACTCTTGCAAAGTCTATACCTTATTAGATACCGGTGCTACCCATTCTTTTATTTCACCTGCTTATGCTCAACGTTTGAACCTGACTTCTGAGAAATTAGACTTTGACTTATCTGTTGAAACTCCGTTAGGAGAAACCTTCGTTACATCCACAGTTTACAAATCTTGCTTGATTCAAATTGGTACCCTCACCCTACCTGTTGATCTTATATCTGTGAAAATACTTGCATTTGATGTGATTTTAGGAATTGACTGGTTAACCACTTATCATGCCAAAATTGATTGTTTTCGTAAGGTTGTTAGTTTTCATATTCCTAACCAACCTGTTGTGCGAATTCAAACAACCAAACCACTAAAATCAATCAATGTCATTCCAAGTCATAAAGCTATTTGTTTATTGAAAAACGGATGTCAAGCTTTCTTAGCCCATGTCACCGATTTAAACCAGAATACGTCTGATTTGAATGATATTTCTGTTGTTAATGAGTTTGCTGATGTATTTTTCGAAGAACTTCCCTGTCTACCCCTAGACTGTGAAGTTGAATTCTTTATTGACCTTGAACCCGATACAAAACTCATTTCTAAAACCCCATATCGAATGGCTCCTATTGAACTTCAGGAGTTAAAGGTCCAACTACAGGAGTTGTTAGACATCTATTTTATACGTCCTAGTACATCTCCTTGGGGTTCTCCTGTTTTATTCGTAAAGAAGAAAGACGGGAGTATGCGACTTTGTATTAACTATCGGGAGTTGAACCATGTCACCATCAAGAATAGGTATCCGTTACCTCGTACTGATGACCTGTTCAACCAGTTGCAAGGTGCACAATTCTTTTCAAAGATCGATCTTGGTTCTGGATATCATCAGTTAAAGATTAAAACTGAGGATATTCCGAAAACTGCCTTCAGAACTCGGTACGGGCATTATGACTTCTTAGTCATGTCTTTTGGATTGACTAATGCTCCTGCTGCTTTCATGGATATGATGAACCGTGTATTCAAGGAATATTTGGATCAGTTCGTGGTTGTCTTTATTGATGACATCCTCATATATTTCAAAAGTCGTGAAGATCATGAACACCACCCAAAGCTGGTACTTCAAAGGCTTCGTGATAATAAACTATATGCCAAGTTGAAGAAATGTGAGTACTGGCTTGAGGAGGTAGCATTCCTTGGGCACGTAGTATCAAAACGTGGAGTATCTGTGGACCCGGCGAAGATTGAAGCAATACAAAGTTGGGAGCAACCTAAGTCGGTGACCGAAGTACGTAGCTTTCTGGGCTTAGCTGGTTATTATCGGAGATTCGTGGAAGAATTTTCTCGAATCGCTACTCCATTAACTCAGCTGACTCGGCAAGATACAAAATTCATATGGAACGAGGAATGCGAGAAGAGTTTTCAAGAGCTCAAGAGGAGACTCATTTCGGCACCTGTTCTGACGATACCATCTGGTTCGGATGGATTTGTCATTTACAGCGATGCTTCGGGCAAAGGGTTATGATGTGTTCTCATGCAACATGGGAAAGTCATAGCCTATGCCTCGCGACAACTCAAAGAATATGAGAGGAATTATCCTACTCATGATCTAGAGTTGGCAGTTGTCGTTTTCGCATTGAAGATCTGGAGACACTACCTGTATGGAGAAAAAGTGGAGATCTATACGGATCATAAAAGATTTAAATATTTCTTCACCCAGAAGAAACTCAACATGCGGCAACGACGTTGGCTTGAGCTGTTGAAAGATTACGACCATACCATCCTGGAAAAGTGAACGTGGTAGCAGACACGTTAAGTAGAAGATCATATGCGGGAATGAGTGCGATGCTGTCAACACAAAGACCCATTTTGTGTGACTTACTAAGGATGGAGATAGAGTTCAAGACTCTGGGGACCCACATGATGATGTCAAGTATTCGCGTAGAACCAGCTTTGATTGATAAAGTTAAAGATGCTCAAACTACAGACCCGGAGCTGATGAAGATAAAGAAAAAAGTGCAAGAAGGTGTTATTCCAGAAGCAAGAATCGATGAAGAAGAAATACTTTGAGTCAACTCCAGACTTTGTGTTCCTAACGATTCTGATTTGAAGTATAGAATCATGATGGAGGCACACAACACACCGTTTGCAATCCATCCTGGGAGTACCAAAATGTATCGTAATCTTCGACATACATTTTGGTGGAGCAATATAAAGTGAGAGATCGCAGAGTTTATCTCGAGGTGTTTAACTTGTCAACATGTCAAGGCGGAGCATCAAGTGCCAAAGGGTCCATTGCAACCACTTGAGATTCCAAAATGGAAGTGGGAACACATTACCATGGATTTTGTTACGGGTCTTCCCAAGGTTTCTCAAGGCATAGATGCGATTTGGGTTATTGTTGATAGATTAACCAAGTATGCTCATTTCTTGCCGATACGGGAGACTTATTCCCTTGAACGTCTTGCTCGTATATAGGTGAATGAGATTGTGAGATTGCATGGCATGCTAATATCCATAGTTTCGGATCGTGACCCAAGATTCACTTCACGATTTTGGGTCAGCTTGCAGAAAGCTATGGGCACGGATTTACGATTCAGTTCGGCATATCATCCACAAACAGATGGACAATCAGAAAGGACTATCCAAACTCTTGAAGATCTATTGAGACTCTGTGTTCTAGACTTCGAAGGAAGTTGGGATAAGTACTTACCAATAGTGGAATTTTTCTACAACAACAGTTATCAGGCAAGTATAGGCGTGGCTCCATTCGAAGCGTTGTATGGACGAAAGTGTCGTTCTCCAGTATGCTGGGATGAGGTGGGTGAAGCAACATTGTTGGGACCGGAATTAGTACGTATGACTACGGAAAAGATTCAAATGATCCGGCAACGGATACAAACCGCACAAGATCGACAAAAGAGTTATGCGGATCTTCATCTAAGGGACGTGGAGTTTAATGTCGGAGATCATGTTTTGTTATGTGTTGCTCCATGAAAAGGAGTTACGAGATTCTGGAAGAGAGGAAAACTCAATCCACGATTTATTAGTCCATTTGAGATTCTTGATCGAGTAGAAAATGTGGCTTATAGACTAGCTTTACCTCCAAGCATGTCTCGTGTTCATAACGTTTTTCACATATCCGTGCTACGTAAATATGTGAAAGACCCAAACTACATTATTGAGTTAGAACCAGACGAGATAACCAAAGATTTAACGTACAAGGAGATACCTATCAAGATCTTGGATAAGAAGGAACATGTCTTACGCTCAAAGATTATACCTCAAGTTAAAGTTTTGTGGAGGAACCATGATATTCAGGAACTGACCTGGGAGTTGGAATCGAATATGAAAGCGAGGTATACTCACCTTTTCGACATACCAGGTACGTACGTCAATTTCGAGGATTAAATTTCATAAGGAGGGGAGGTTGTAAGACCCCAAATTTTATGAATAACGATTTAATTTTCTTTATATATTATTTTGAAATAGTAAGGTGTTAATTTGATAAATGTGATAAGTTATGGGAGATATGTGCAAATTTTTTAAAGTAAGCTAGTGGTTATAAAATATTCGTTGTGTCGGAGAATATTCATTTGATCAAGAAATATTCTTTTTGTCGGAGAATATTCGTACGACGGCGCAGTCATTGGTGGACCCCACAACGGAATGAATGTCGGATATAAAAAGCGACAGAAATAATCTTTTTATAAAATAACGGTAAAACTGTTACCGTTAAACTGTTGAAATACCCGGTGATAAAAATACAGTAATACGCGTTGTTGCACAGTAGCACGCGGTATTGCACAGTATTTTGAATTATTGATTCTTACGTAAGAAGTCACTTACTCAATAATTGTTACAGTAATTACTGTTCAATATTTTATATTATTTATTCAATAATTGCTACCGTTGATATTTTATATTATTGATTCAATAATTATCATAGTAACCACTGCACAGTATTTCATATTATCAAATCAATAATTCATGTTATTTGAATAATATTATTAGACATCATTATTGGCAATGTCTAGGAAGTTCTGTCTAGGAAAGAGGTTCGTTAATCTAATTGCGCGCCAGTAAGGAGAAATCATTATCGAAAAGCCTCCTCTTTCTTGGGAACGACCTAGTTGTCAATATTGTAGTTCTATAATATTATTTGGGAATAATTAATTATTGACAAAAATGATAAAGAAATATTTATTTAATGTAGATATAAATGAAAGAATTAATGATGATGGTTGTTTTTATCAGTATATGTATTTTGTCGGAATGGAGGTGTGGAAAAATCATCAGTATGTAAATTTGAATCATTTTTCGTTTGGAATTTAAAAAAACTTTCTTCTACAGAGTTATAGAGAATTAAATTTCATATGGAATGGACATAAGGTTCGTATTTTTCTAATAAAAGGGCTATTTATTATGAATTATTGAAGTTTCAGAATAAATATTTTTATTTAAAACATGGGTGGGCCCCACTCTTGTTTTTTTGTGGTGGATAATGCTGAAATTCAAAGTGGTGTGCGTTCAATTTTCAAAGAGGTAAAAGCCACTGGTTGCAAGTTTTGTCAAAACTGACGTTCTGGCATTTTTCTATAAATAGGGTGCTTAAGTTAGAATTGAAAATCACACCAGAATCAGAAAATTTTCTCTCTATAATATCGAGTGTATTTATTGTGTGTATAAGGATAGTTTGAGTGTGAATTACGGTGGAAGATTTTTCTCAGCATTATATCCGATATTTCAGTCAAAACTAATCTCATGTTAAGGTAAAGGATGTTATTTTTCTCGTAAATGATGTTATTTCCTTTCAATATTCATAATGAATGTTATTTTCTTTCATATTCCATATTATGAAAGTGATAATATTTTATTTCATATTCCTAAATTTGAACTTACTACGGTAAGTATTGCTTCTATAATTCCTGAAATGATCAGAAATTTCTTGAGTTTTGCGCTTCATCTAGTATCATTTTACCGGAATAATTTTCTGAACTTTTTATGAAAATTTACAACTTTTCATAACGAGTTACTATTCACGATAAAAAAAATATTTTTTTATCTTTGATTAGATCCAAGTTTTGATCTTCATTCTTGAATTTTGCTTCACAATTGATTATTACGGAGTATTATTGATCTTGGATAAACTAAATTATGAATCACTAATTTTTGTCATTTATCTCACTAGATTCGTTATTTATATTATTTTTCACCATCCTCAGTCCTAAATGTTAATATAACTGAATATCTTTGGCCTGTAATGCAAAGATGAATGATTACCTGATGAATATCTTTGGCCCGTAGTGCAAAGATAGACAGGTGTTGAGATGAATACAACCAACTGGTGATATAAATGAATATCTTTGGCCCGTAGTGCAAAGATGAATATTTGGTTCGAGATGTATATTGATTGATGTTACAGGGATAAAATATTGATGATGGACTTTTAAATCATACAAGATTGTAGACTTCATTCTCTACTTAACTCTTCTAATGAATTGTTATTTCCGCTGCAGTTGTTGATTTAAAACTTGTTGTCCATAATATTTTATCTGATTTGTTGAAAACTAACGATAATTTATTTTTCATTATCTTAGTCATAATATTCTTTACTGGGCTAGTTGAGCTCACATTTTTCTTTCATTATTCTCTTCAGGAAATGAGAATATCGCTGGGACTAGTCGGAGAACAGTGTGATGATCAGAGTTAGATCTGTAGAAGTCCTCACTATTCTATAAAATAGTGGGACAATAATTGTAATGAATAAGGAATGAATTTGAGTGTTTATATTTCGTATTATATACGATTTGTATTGAAGCTCATAGTTTATGTGGTCGTATTTTACACGACCGTATGTTATAAAATATTGTATTTAGATTCTGTATCATATTTTTGGCGACTCAGAATGGGTTGAGTATTGAACCTATTTTGGGACGTCACAATTAGGGCAATAAGGAGTGGTAACACGTAGGCGGAGAGATCATCCTCTTATATTGACCGACCGATTAGCATGAAGTAAATTTCATGATCAATATAGTGTTCATATTGAGCATGTAGTTCACTTCATACTAACCGAATTCGGCCAATAAAAATTGGTCAACTTGTTTTAAAGTAACTCCAAAAGTAAAAAGACAAATTACTACTTGTGGGAGTTAAAATAATACTTGGGTTGGAACTTCGTTAAGTACTTCTTGCCATTGTTTTAACTCCCACTGCACGGAGTATTATTTTAAAATAATAATTTTATTCCCCTTTGATTTTTTAGCCGGAATACACTTTTGACTTTATATTATTAAACTATTTTTGTTCCTTTTTCTTTCAGTTCACGCTTATCTGTACCTAAGTTACTTTCATCTCTCGATATCGATTGCCGGAGCTTCGGCAACTCGATCTCTCTTCTTTTTTACGGCAACCATCCGGTCGGATCTTTTTTTATTTCGGTAAGCTTCATGCCAAATTATATCCCAATTCGCTTGCACTCGCTCATCATAACATATTTCTTCCGTATAAATTTACGCATTTATACATCTGTATGTATTTCGGATTCCCTAATTGAATTAAACTCAACAGTGAGTGTGCTTCCTTTGGTTGTGCCTTTGCTTAATACAAACACTATATACACATACTTTTTTATATCAAAAGAATACTATATACACAAGTAAACATGCCGTTTGAGCAATTTTGTCTAAAATCGATTTTATCATTTTGATTTCGAGATAACATCTCATTTACAGGGAACAGTAGGGTATTTATGTTGAAAGGTTCACACTATATGTTGTGCAAATTTTTTTTTATGTACTTAACTCTGGCAATTTTTTCTTTGTTGCCCTTTATGGTCAAGCGGGGCAATTTCACCCTAAGAAACCAAGGGTGTGCTTGTTTTCACTTAAGTTGCATGGAATTGGACTACTTTAACTTGTTAGTTTAATACCTTTAAGCATTTTTTTCCTTGAATTAATATGAAGTGACAAGCTCGTGAACTATTTTTTTTTTGTGTTTTTGTTTTATTGTTTTTAAGGTCATTTATGAGGGACTATATATAGTCCCAAGGAGGAAGGTGCAATTAATTAGTACCTCGTTTTGAGGTGTAAATGACTTTAGGAGTAAAATAATAGTCAATGATTACAGATTAATTGAACGATTAAAAAAGGCTTATAGATATTAAACTAGTAGTATATATATGTATAAATAGTCCAATCTAGCACAAGTAGTTTCACATTGCTTGTGAACAAAGACAGTGAAAGTAAGCGAGATTGAATGCATAGCCCTATCTATGGCATTTAGATGACTTTATGCATTTATTTGATGCATAAAGTTGTTCATGTGCACTGAAGTTTGTCATTACATATGATGGTAGCAAACATTTGTGTCAATTGTTAAACTCAACAAGATAAGTTGTTTCCCTTTTGTTGTTGTTCCAACTTTCTAGATCTTTTCTTTCTAAGACGTGGTTAGTTCTTGTACATACTTTTGATTTGTGCTTCTTCTAAATACTAGCGGCTGACTGGCACCCAAGTACATGGCTTTGGTCAATGTAATCAATTGTTGCCTCGATTCTATCAGACAAGTAAGTTATCTTCTCCATGTAGCTTATCCGATTTGGCTTTGATATTTTCTTCCTCTTTCAACTGCGCATTTCAAATTTTCTGCAAAGAGTCAATGTGAGATTGTGATGCAGTATGATATTAATTTCTAACTCTGGTTAAAGTATGTGTCTTGATTTAAAATGTTGGCTATAGCATAGGTTAAGACAGTTAAGTACTGGCTTCACTTTTTGATTTGCAGTTACTTTATGCATTTCACATTCTTCCTTATGTTTCTCAGATATCTGAAGACATTGAAGGTGCCATTATCTATTTAGATGCTGGCTGTACAGAGAGTTTCCAATTTCTTGGGGCATTCCCACTGTTACTGAAAGTCGGAGTGCGCGCCATTTGCAGCTTGGAAAACATGTCTCCTCTTGATGTGGTGAGAGCAGTTTCTTTTCGTCATAATCTGTCGTGCCAGACTGCAACTTAAGGATTATGTTGCATTATCTGTGTTTCCCATTTTCCTGCTCCCCTTAACCTGTTAGAGGTCCTTTACTAGGTTGTATACTTGTATACACACACATGATTTCTCAGTCGGTTTAACTTTTAAAAAGTTCACCTTCTCTTTTCACATAATGTGTATCTGTGCTGTATGACATGCTATAACCTGCTCCTTTAAGATTTCATTTTGGTGTTATTTTGAATCCATAAACTTGAATTAATTTTCTCATGACTTTCTTTGTCAACTTCTTTCTCTAGGTGGTTGATTGGAATTCAAAATTTGACCCTGCGCGGAAAATTGTGGTCATCACCATTCGTCTTTTAAGTGATGCACATCGATATGTTTTACGTTGTCTTAGCACGCATCATAGCGTTCGCCACTGCACTATATTCACGTCTATTTCAGAGGTACTTCTTTGACTTAATTTTTCTTTACCAGTACCAATTTAATTTGTCATGCCTATTCAATTTTCTTTTATGTTCTTAACGTTGAGGGTTGGCAAGCTCTCATGGAAGGGTTGAGTTATTTATCCATACACTGTTCAGCTATGTGCTCTAATCGTCTATGTTTCATAAGTCTCAATTATGTCTTCTTTTTTTCTGATTTATTATGTAATCATCTCTGTTTCGGTACCACCAATGACCAATCTAAGTGTTTGCTAGTTCCAATCAGCTTACAGTCTTTCATGACTTAATTTAATCGTCAGCCAAATTTTGTGGAAATGAATCCTTAAATATTTTCTACTAGTATACCTTACACTTTGATCTGCAAGTTTGATTCATAATTATAATATAGCTCTTCCTTTTTATATTAGCTGATGCAAGATGTGCATCTAGTCAATTCATTCATTTTATTTGCTGTCAATTTAATGCTTTTGGGCCTACTAATAATCACCATATTTTTGTACAATTCCTTTTGGATCTTCATAGAAATCAGCAACTCAAATGAAATTAGATAGATTTTTCATTTTTTTTGCTTTGCTTCTCAATTTCCATATATGTTTGAATGAGGAATGACCAAAATACCCTGTAATGTATTGTGTTTTAAACATAGAAAAAAAAATTATAAATACAAAATTTTATTTTCAGTAACCCAACAATCCTTAAAGCAAGTGTTGGCTCGTATAATCTATATACTTACAAATTTCTTGGTGGTCTCATGGTCTTTTATCGAAGAGCAAGTTACTAACGTTATGGAAGACCAATGGGCATATTATCTCTGTGAGGTGGTCATGACCCTTGCCCCCCACCTCTCGGTGCTTTCATTCCCTTGTATGTTGGTGTGTGCTTCTTAATCATGGCTTGAGATGGGCACTCATGGATTTAACAAGTTGGTCTTTAAGTTTAAATTTACAAATAGAATACTACTCTCAGGGTTTTGATGAAGAGTGGCTCTTGTAAATGTTGGTCTTCAAATAGACAAAAATATTCCACAAATTTACTAGCTTTTAGCTCTAGCTTCTAGCTAAGTGCATATTGATTTTATGGAGCGGCCTTATTGAGAAGCCTATGGATTTAGTAGAAAAGACTTCCTCCAAATTGGTCTCAGATATTCCAGTAAAACCCATTGGTCTGATCACTAATGCTGCAAAGGTTTTTTGATAGCTAAATTGTTTAGTGATCTAGGACAAGGTGGAAAGAAGGAATAAAAGTATTTATCCCTGGCTCCCGCAGAGAATCAGTAGAGAAACACACCATAAAAGCAGAACAATTTTCTCAAATCAATTCATATTCAATAATTTGAAATATAATAAAGATTGCAATTCTTTATATAGGGAATCTACAAATTAGCGATCAAGTACAATCCCTAATATAAAAAGAATGCAAGTCCTAATTAAAATCTACTATTATAGTTAAACTTATTGGATAATCTAATATAATAAAATGTAATTACGTCTAAATATAATATTAAGTAACTACTTAATAATCTTTCAAGTCCCTTGATTGCTTTGCATCATTTGTCTTCATATTTATTCAGGTTTTCTTTTTTAGTAGGAATCTGAGCTTAGAATAATATAACGCTGAAGCAGGGTATGAAATGTTACTGCATAATTATTAATGTTTTCTTTTTCCTTTTTCTTTTAGTAGGTATATATAATTAGGGTACATTAGTGTTTCAGCTGTTTTTTCAAAGGTTCTAACTATATTTTTTGTATTGTCTATTGAAAATCTTGTTATAAATATTAACAATTGCAGGTAGCCCACTAAGCATATCCTGATTCACCTCTAGGACCAGACGCTTTTCATGAATATGAAACTTTGCTTGTCCAAGATTACGAGGAGCTTATCAAGAGATGTGAAATGAATTCTATCGAGTTGAAGGAAAATTCCCCCCCAGAAGATGAAGGATGGGCACAACTCACACCCAGTGAAGAGGATATTTCAAACTTTGATGCCAGTCCCAGAGATTCATTAGGAGATGCTAAAAAAGTCCATGAAGAATATGTAGGACAAAAATTGGTTGTTTCTGTGCTTCACTTCCCGTTGATTCTGTGTCCTTTTTCACCAAGAGTCTTTGTGTTACCTTCAGAGGGAACAGTCTCTGAAGCATACTTATCATCTCAACACGAGAATTCCATTAGCCCTGGATTGCCACCATTAAATACCAGGACATATTCTGATGGTGAGGATGTCCCTCCTGGAGCAACTCTTACCGCACAACTTCTTTATCATCTGGCCACGAAGGTAATAAACGTTTGCATGCTTGACCTCAATATACTCTCCTTTCCCTGATGCTATGGCCCTGTTTTTTTTCAAAGTTAATTTTCTTTTTGGTTTTATGTATTTATCCTCGATGATTAACTGACGGTGAAGGCTCTGTGTTATATTTACTCTGGTATTAGATTGCTAAGGAAAAGGCTACTATTGTGTTGTCTTAATAAATCAGAAACTGTCTGCATCATCACTCTGTTTGTTAACATAAATGTAATTCTTAAATCATCCTATCTTTTTCAATACTGTAACCTAATCCTCTATGAATAGAAATGGTATATTTCAAGAGAGAATGCTTTCGAACAAATCTCTATTATAGAATGTTCTAAAGCGGATAATCCTAGGAGGTATGTATCAAATAGGGTGCATAATAATCTAGAAATATTGCAATGAGAAGAATAAGTCCACAGAAAGAGGGCATCTATTTAAGTTTTTTTTATCCTATTTTCCCCTCCCCTCTGGAATTTTTTTTTTGGGGGCGGGGGGTTAATATTTTTTCCAATTCATGCTGATTATTCTAGCTCATTTCAGTAGCTTGACATTAGCCTTTAATTTTTTCTCTTAAACATGTAGTTGGATATGAAATTGGAGATATTTTCTCTTGGTGATTTATCCAGAACCATTGGGAAGCTTTTGACAGACATGTCTAGTCTTTATGACGTAGGTCGTCGCAAACGCTCAGCAGGGTTATTGCTCATTGATCGCACCCTTGATCTTCTTACCCCATGCTCCCATGGAGACTCACTTGTGGATCGTATTTTTTCATCCTTGCCTCGAAGGGGGCAGTCATTATCTTCTAGTCACATTAAGGGGTCACAAGCCCAACCCAAACATGGTCCTGCTAAGCTAAAACGTGTTCCTCTTGATGTTAAGATACCACTAGCAAACAGCCAAACATTCTCAGTGAAGAGGATTCCAATTCATACAATTTTCAGCTTTTGGACAGTGTTGAAGCTTTTCTACATGGATGGAATTCTTGTGAATCAGATTCTCAAATGACAAAATTGATTGATCTCAGTAACAAACTTCAAGGTGAGAAATCTCTTTGTTTTGATGATGAGCTACTTAGTGGATCCTTCGTTTCCACTGAGAGTTTTAATGGAACTCCGTACGTTGAATCCATATTAGATAGAAAAACAAAAGATGGGACTATGCTGATAAAGAAGTTGCTTCAAGAAACTTTACGTAAGGAAAATATGTCTGTAATTGTGAAAGTTCGTCCTGGTTTTCCTTCAAAAGCAGAGTTGCAAACTATGATTAAAGCACTGGGTAAAAGCCAGTCATCTTTAATGAGAAACAAAGGAATTATTCAGCTAGCAGCAGCGACCTTATATGCCATGGAGGAAAGACATTGTGCTAGATGGGATGCTTTTGCCAGTGCTGAGAAAATGTTGAATGTAAGTGCTGGAGACACAAGCCAGAGCCTTGCTGCCCAAATGAGTGACCTTATCAACAAGAGCTGTTTACTGAATTCCCAAGGACAGAAGACTAGGAATATGGAATCTTCGCAGGGACTAGCTTTCTTTTCAAGATGCTTTGCTCCTTGCAATTACGGGATATATATTGGCAGGCGAGAATTTTCCAACATCTGGGTCTGGTGGCCCTTTCTCATGGCAAGAGGAACATTTCTTGAAAGAAGCTATTGTGTATGCAGTTCTTGAGAATCCAGAAGTAGCAAAACTGAAGTTTCTTCATGGCCTTACTGAAGAACTAGAAGCTAATGTAAAAAAAACAAGAAAACAAAGGAAGAATCTTTGGATCAATTACAAAGTGATGATTTTGATGACGATCAATGGGGTATTTGGGGTGATGAAGATAGTAATAAACAGGAAGTGTATAGTGACATGCAGCTGAAGTTGGAATTGCGTGATAGGGTGGATAATCTTTTCAAATTCCTTCACAAGTTATCCAGTTTGAAGAGAAACGTATCATTGGGCTCGGAAAGTAACTATAGTGGCGATCCTTATTCAAGTAAAGGCCTACTTTATAAACTTCTAACAAAGGTGTTGAGCAAGTATGATGTACCTGGTTTGGAATACCATTAATCTACTGTTGGCCGACTTTTCAAAAGCGGGTTTGGAAGGTTTGGGCTTGGGCAAGTAAGTTTCAGTGCAGTCCCTTTGAATGTCATATTCTATATATCCAATGGCCTGGATATGCTAATATTTGCTTTAAAAATCTGTAGGCAAAACCAAGTCTAGCTGATCAAAGTGTTATTTTGGTTTTCGTTATAGGGGGTATCAGTGCTGTTGAGGTTTGAATTGCTCAAACTATCACTTTATTCATATTCTCTCTCTCTCTCTCTCATGATTCTAAATTCCAGCTCGAAATGAAAAGAAAATGCATATTTCCTATTGATTTCTGAACCCATTCAGTTTATAACTGGAATGCCTGGAGTGATGGTTCATCAGGCTCCCTGAGTAATATCAAGAAATGAAACCCTCACTTCTTGTCATCTATTGTGTGATAGGTACGTGAAGCTCAGGAGGCATTATCTGAGAGCGGCAGACCTGATATATACCTGATTGTTGGTGGAACAACTCTTCTAACTCCGAATGACATGTTTGATTTACTACTGGGGGAGTCCAGTTACATTTAAGCTTGCTATAACAAAGTAACAATTTCTTGCCGGTCAGCAGATTCATTGAGGGAAGAGCTATCTATATACTTGGATTAAAAACATTTTTGCTAAATTTGTATGGCTAAGATGCAAGCTGTGTAATGTAAATTGTAGTCAATAGTCGTTTCTTTGTTCTTTTTTAATGCTTGGCCACACTGGATATGTTTTCATAGAGGCATATTATAGCTGTTAAATGTAACCTGAAGATGTCCTGCTGATTCAGTAATATCCTTGTGTTCTTATAGGGGCATATATGCACATTCATAGGTTTTCAACTTTAACTCGATGCTCCAACAGTATGTTGCTCAGAAAATGTTAAAAATTAGGTTCTCCATAATTTGCTATGTTTGATATGTATGTATTGTGTGGTATACAGACATGGGCGTGCGCGCCCGAACATTACTAATCTAACCGACTTTTTAACAACTTATATTATTAGTTTGGTTGAAAATAAATTGGAAATCGATATTTTTACATCATTTTTTTTATTTTTTTCGCATGTAGAGTTTACATATTAATTGATATGTCGAATTTTTATTAACTAGTATGTGGGTTCTACGCTTGAAAATATTTAAAAATAGTGTGAAAATATCAGTTTCCAAATAAATATTTACTTTGTTTTAAATTATATGGTTACTATCGACTTTTTGAAGAATTTTTTTAAATAAAAATTAATACAATAATTTATTTTAAATAATGCAATTATGAAAATTATAAACTATTTAAAAAGTACTTTTAATTATAAATTTTACTACTCTCTTCGTCCCCAAAAGGATTATTAAAAGTATAAATTTTGTTGTCACCAAAAAGATGAGGTAATTGATAAAGTACATAAAGTAAAAAGTAAATATGTCATTTAGTAAGGTCTGTTAGTATAAATAAATAAAAATATTTATTATTTTAGATAATCTTGTGAGACTATCAAGGATAAAATTGAATTTTTTTTACTCTTTCTCATTTACTTTTACTTTTAGCGAAATGTCTCATGCAAAGTACGGGTTGTTTTTTAAATAAAATTATTTTTAATTTATATTATATGGTGAATATAAAATATATTTTTTATATTTCAAATTGACTTACTATTTTTATTAGAATAACTATAAATTTTGCTTTAAAATGAATGACTACATATCATATATTGAGTGTTACCAATGTGATTTTTTTGTTATTTTTAATTTTTAATTTAGTTTTTATATTCAATCCTTCGTATTTATATATGCATTTTTAATTAGAGTTTAAAATTGAGTGAAAACTTAAACGTAGTGTTTAAGTCATACTCTATTGTACAGTTAACTAAATAATTTATATAAAAAATAAAATCATTGTAAAATAATAAGTTACAATCATGATTTTTGTTTTAAAAGGTAATTAAATTTTAATTAGTAATATACAAGTTTGGATTCTTTTTAACATTATTCTCCTATATGAAATAAAGTTTTTTATTACATTTTAATCGTTAATATATTTTGTAATATATATTACAATCTTTATATTAATTATTATTTACTCATAATAATTTTTTTTTATATTTTAATATATAATTATTTAGGAATATAATTGTTGTAGAATAATGAGTTGCCATTATGATTTTAGTTTTAAAGCTAGCTAACTAAATTTTAATAACTACTTCATTCGTTCCAAAATTAAAAATATAATTTGACTTTTGAGGTCAAACGACGACATATTAACCTTCAAATAATATTTTGGTTCTAGTTAAATTAAGTATTAGATCAAGTCTGACTTTTAACGCCAAACGATAGCATAAATAGTGTTTTGGTTCTAATTAAATTCTAAATTTAAAAAGTATTTTAGTAGTAGTTAATTAATAGAATAAAATTAGGAAGTTTTAAAAAGTGTTTTAGTAACAGTTAAATTCTAGTCACATACCAAAGACCAATAACCTAAAAAACTTAGTTTTGTCTTATTATATATGTATATAGATATATAGATTTATATAGTTATAGATGTGCGCAAATTGTATTTAACTTATTATTTTGAGGATGGAACGATAATTTTTAAAAGTTAAATTACTCGGATTAATTTAGAATTTAAAATATTTTATATTTTCTTTGAAAAGTTAAATTTGATGTAATATGGAAGAAGTATTTAAAATAGAGAAATATTTGAAACATACACAAACAATTAAAACATTATTCAAATCTCTTCTTAGGTTGTGTTTGATAAACCTGAGAATTAAGATCTGAATGATTATGATGTCTTAATAAATTAGATCATCTGAATGGTTATGAGGTCTGAATCTAAAAAACTGTTTGATAACTAAAAAGGAGGTTCACTATTTTATCATTTTAAAGGGTAAAATTTTATTTAATAATTTTAAATATTCAATTTAATAAAAATGAGTGAATAATATTGTTGAATATATTTATATCAAAAAAATTTCATTAAGAGGTACCTCTTAATTATTAAGATTTCATTTCTTGTCTTACCGATTAAGAGGCATTTAGAGGTAACAAAAAAAAAACAGCATCATGCCTCTTAACGAATAAGAGTCAGTCCATTAAGAGGCAATCAGATGTAAACAAACAGCACCTTAGTTCTTGGGAGGGGCCGAGGAGGGTAATGTCAAGGGTAATTATGGCAGAGGGTAGATTAGAGTTGATAACAACTAGGGCTGAGCAAAAAAACGATAAAATCGAATTACCGAACACAACCAAAATTTTTTAACCAAATTATTTCTGTTGGTCGGTTTTTTTTCTAATTTCGGTTATATCCAATTTATTATTTGGTATTCGGTTTGGAGTTCGATTTTAAAAAATAAGTTGTTTGGATATCTGAATTACCGAACTAATATATATATAGTGATCTAAAGGTGAGTTGCAGTATAAGTATTAATACAGAGAGAGACAGGAACAAAACGATAGCGTCTGCTACCCGGCTCCTCCTTCCTCCCTCTTCCAACTCTCGGCCCACCAATCACCATCTCTCCGTCCGCCTCTTGATCTGATCTCATCTGAGTTTCTTTTTCAGGTCTCTTATGGAGTTTGTCGGAATCTGGATTTGGCTTTACTCATCTCCGGTGATTTTATGGATTCTAAGATTGATCCATGCCGATCTGAGTTCATGCTTGCACCTACTGCTCTGAGCACTTCCCTTGTGACGCCCCCAAAATCCACGTTCCTTCGAAACCTCGGATTCGGTGCAGTCACGATACTACTATCGTCAAACTATTACATCTTTTATTCATTACTAAAAGAATACAACTTTACTAATTACAATTTAGAATATAAATTCTATTTATATCCAAGATCTCATCTTTACATCATATTCGATGTTACTAAAATGCGGAATAATTTAAACTTTTCAATATCCTTTGAATAAAAATCTTTTTATTGATTCCATAACTTTGATACCGATTACAAATCTTGAATCAACTATATAATATGATTCCTTCTTATCTGAGTTATCGTATAAACATTTACAACTCAACTCGATATCCTCTATGTATTAATTAATACATTCTTACAATACAACAAGTATTAAACAGTGTAAGCAACTATCGAGTACATCATCTAGAATCTAAACATGGTCCAGACAATAATCTAAGTAATATTCTTCAATGCGATACTATCTATCTTTATCAATCAAGAAGCACGAAATCTTTACCGTGAATCCTTAACCTGCAAAAGTGGTTATTTGCAAGAGTGAGCTCGACAGCTCAGCAATTCTAACAGTTCTCATGCATCACATAGCATATAACATCATACTCAGTTCATGCATTTATAAACAGTTTATATTTACTACGCATGTTACTTTTCACATAACAAGTATATCATCAAAGATCAACTTTCAATCTCATTTATATCTCATATACAGTTCATATATAAGTTCACATTATCACAGCATAATATAATTCAACTAACAGTTATTGAATTCATATATCAAATAGGAACTGAAAGACTTGCCTGATTCGTAGTTTAACAACTACGACTTAACTGCTTAAGAATCTCTGCACTTTGTATAATCCTACACAGTTATATTAACCATAGAGATCACACTCATTAGTTATATGTATCACACATTGTCAATGTAATAACAAAGGTTACATTGTTGTCTAACTTGGTTCTTAGAACCTTGTTTCACTTTCTTAACATACTCCTATAATAGCTAGTATAGGTATACTTTTAATATCAACATTCATACACCTTTACTCGACTCGCTATGTGTTCGACACGTATTTAAAGCTCATAGATACATGATCTATATTGCTTTCATGTTTCTCAAACCTTATCGAAACCATTACATTCAAACTTTTCTAAGTTTCACCTTTCAAAATCCTTGTCATATTTTAAACTAGGCATGCAAGGTTATTATGTTCATCATGTATACATGTATATAAGGGCATTAACTCAAGTTTTAAAACCTAGCATGCTCATTATAAGTCAAAAAAATCATATGGCATTCATGCCGGACTTTCATATACCTTAATTAAATTAAGTTCATGCCTCAAGCGTAAACCACTAATGTCATATTACTACATAAAGAGGCTAAACAATATGTAGTAAGCATGCTCGTGCGTATACTACTCATGTACACTTTAATCGCATAGTCTATGCTTTAGAAATTTATTTTCTATGAATAAGCGTGCATATGCAAAAATCCATGTATAAACAAATGATGTTCATGTCAATATGTCTATAGGCATAATGGACTCCTAATCTTCATGCTTGCATGCTTAGAACGTAACTCGCACGGTGTTTGATGATATTAGTCTTCAAACTCTAAATTTTTATTGAAAAGTACACGAAGTCCACAAAGGTCATTTAGTATAACCAAAGTGTCTTGAAATCATAACTCACTTTCTCTTGAACACTTAGCTAAACCACATAAATGTATTCAAACGGTCAGAAATTACAAGACCTAAATCTTGGTCAAGTTCACTTCAAAAAGTCCTTAAGTTTCACCTTTGAAATCACTTGAATTTATCAATCACGTATGCTAGTGTGTTCAACACCTTGAACATACATTTTATGTCAATAAAAACCATACGGTCATGCTCACAAAACTCAGAATATACAATGGTACATATATGCTCATGACAAGTTTACTTTAAAAATTCTAAGTTCATTTTGCAAACTTTAAATCCTTTCTTCAATTGAGTGTACTCACATAGTTATACTTGTTCACTCTACGTTATTGCACTCATGTATGTATTTTAATCATGTTCCTATACTTGCTTAATAACATGCCATAAGCTAGTACATAACAGAACCTGCAACAGAAAACGAAATTCCAGAATCTGGAACCGGCGCAGCTGCGCAGCTACCCAGTTCAAAACTGGCGCAGCTGCGCAGGGCCTTGCCCAACTCAAGTCTGGTACCGGCGCAGCTGCGCCGCTGGCCAGTACAAAACTGGCGCAGCTGCGCAGGTGGCCGGCCAGGGGCAGTGACTGCTCTGCTTCGGCAGAACTTAGCCCAAACTCAAAATTTTCCACAGCAATTCGATTATGAGCAATTATATAATAATTCTAACATACAAGTAAGCTAACATAGCAACTAATAACACTTCCCAATTAACTTAATTAATCAATCATGATCAATTTAAGAATTGGAACTTGACAGTAAACTTAAATGAAAAACAAGGATGGTAATATACCTCTGCAATTTGGCTTATACGAAATTGCTGTCAAGCACCAATCTCACAATGCTTCTGTCTCACTAGAGCACTCTCACTTTCTATATGCTCTCAATTCACACTTAGCAAAATTTCCAGCAAATCAATTTAGAAGGAGATGGCTTATATTTATAGAGAAATCATTTACACAGGCAATACTCTTATCCCCCAAATTAAACCAAAGGAAGAAACAATAATTTGATGGTTCATGGGAATTAGGTAGATGGTTGGTAAATCCCATCATCATCTCCACTCTTGTACTCATTAGCTAGGATTGATGAAAATGAGAGAAGAGATAGAGTAGCTTGTTCCATAGAGTTCACGTGAGAGAGAAATGTGCCTCTCATTATGGGACAAGGCTTAATAAACTCAGTATTGTATTCCTTTGTGCAATATACATATGTATATTACATATACTCTTACACCAATGTATAATTGTACACTTAGGTTATATCCATTTGGACATTATAATTCACATTATGCTTACTTAATATTGACACATTAATATAAGTCACATGTACATATACACAAACACATATGTACACCCACCTAAGTATATTCATACATAACATAGTCGCATTGCACTTTATACTTCGTATAACATATAGTTAACTATCATACGTTATACTTTAATATCGCATGGTTGCACATAGAAATAAATAAATTACTTATCTTATCAATTAATTAATAATAATATTAATTAATCCATTTCTCATTAATCCATGGAATTATAATTCCCACGCTAATTGATTAACACTTTATATGATTTATTATCACGTTAAATAAATATAAATCTTTTTATATTTATAAATCATTTACTCATTAATCATCATATTATCAAATAATTACTTGATAATAGTATATTGTTCATAACAATAATTAATATTATAAGACAATTTATCTCATCACAAATCCGATTATACTTATAATCGATTTCCTTATTATTATACTATCACTAGCCATAATAATTTAACATACTATCATAATAACAATTAACAATTAATTTAGATTAATTGTTTAATTAATAATTCCTCCATCATTAAATTAGTCAATTCATTACCGAATCTATTATCGTGCCACACAAGGCATTTCTCATAAGCTCAATCTTAAGCTTATCATTATTCTCATCACTTACTCATTTCTCACCACATTACTACTTATAACCTGTTCAATTAAATTAGAACTATTAAATCCAAGGTCCACATATAAATATTTTACAAATCGAATATTCAAATATTATATATAACCTTTACGGAAACATAATAACTCAAGCTATTAAAATGTTAAATTACTTCAATTAATTATACTTATAATAAGTATAACCTTTACGCTTATAATAATTAATATATACTCTATTAATTATTCCAATAATAATATTCACGATCAAATAATAATTTAAGTTATTTAATATATTAAAATAACTTAGTTTTCTTTCATTAATTAAACTCCCTTGAAAATACATTTAAAATTATGTATTTAGCCATATCATAAAATATTATGTTTTCTCCAAATAAGCACATTCGTTATTAGAAAATAATTTACTTATTGTCTCATGATATTATTTTTAATATAATATCAAATAACTATATGTACGACACATGTACATATATTATATATAGAAAATAGATAATAAGTTTATTTTCTATTATAAGAAATTATTTCTATCAATTTATTTACATATAGCAAATATGTAATATATCTATCATATTAATCAATCACACCTTATACAAAATATATAAGGTAATGTTACTATTCAAAAATAACATTTCCTCCTTTTATTAAAATAATTCAACATTAGAAACTATTTTAATATCCTTTATTAAAAAAATCATATCTCTTTCTTTTCTATATATTGTTCCCAAAACAATTTCTTCAAATATTCATTTAAAGATATAATGATTTCCATCTCCCTTTAATAACGTATATATATATATTTAACGTTATTCGTACATTAGACTTTCTCACATATTACTATTCTAAGTAATATATATAAAAGTACCAACTATAATTACATATTCAACACACATATTAATTCACTCCTTTTACTTAAGTAAATTAAACACTGTACTATATCATCATAATTAATTAAGGTTTAATACTCTCATTATATTATTCCATAATATAACTCCCAACTTAAATTAACTAATATTTATTCTTATTAGTTAATTCCTTAACTAACTCATGCTTCACTATCCAAACCTATTCACGGATAGCTTAAGTGCTATTAATAACCTATATTATAAACATACTAGTTATTAATACACATACTCAAGAATATGGTGATTATATATTAAGGATATTTAATGTCACCAACTTACTATGATAAAATAATTCTATAAATTATTTAATATCGATAGGAATTTATCCACCTCCTTTATCTCAACTGGATCGTCTCTACGATAAGTAACAAATATATATTAATAATATATTTATAAATCACAAAAACACATTTTTCATAGTCCATATTATCCTATGTAATATAATACCACATACCTCACATCACATATATATATTATTATTCGAACCCATCTCACTGTTTAAGAATTTTATTTATTAAATTCTTATTTAATAATATCTAAAAATTCGGGTTCTTACATCCTATCCCCCTTATAAGGATTCCGTCCTCGGAATCACCGAAACTTCCTTTACTCGGTGCTATTCCGATTATTACATATTCTCTTGAATAATTTCATTCATACTCTTTTCAGAAGTTTTATTACTATAACTTTCTCAATCTCATTCTACCACTTTCTCCTTTCTAAGGAACATTCTACTTACTACATTCATCCTTTAGAAGAATAAGAATCTTCCACGATTTTTCAATAATCGGGAAGTAGTATGAATAACTCAGATTTCAATTTATGCCGAGGGGTCACAAGACCGTGAACTTTTCTCCAGGTTTACTAATGCTTCAACACAATTCTTCACACCGCAAACCAGAGTGTTTATCAATCACCAAGACTGAAAACACTCTCCACGCGTACTCTAGGTGGCCAACCTATTGTACCACTATGTTGGGCCGCAACGTAGTGTTTTGTAACGACTATATGCGTTACGTTCGGAACCATTGTCCCCGAAAACATGTCCCCTTTATAGGGTTGTTCACCTCAGCTTTTCAACATCAAAATCCGCACCAGAGCAATCTGGTTTGGCATAAATACACAAGAATGCTTGAATTCTATAATCTCTTTTCAACAGTCGCCTAGCCGAATCAAATAGCTTAGACTCTCATCAACAATTCGGACATCAATCGAAATAATTTATCCAACTTAATTGACCTTCTTTATAATTTACAAGAAAACCAAAAATTCTTTTATGACGTCATGATACCATACTAGATTAGTAGTACGTTGAGGATTTCGCCATTTTATGACTTTGTCATATTACAATATACCATAGTGGGCTGACGATATTTCGATCACAACTAACACTAGGTTCGATTGCATTGATGACTCCATCGTTTACCATTCTACATCATATCAAATGATGCACAAGGTTAAAATATATTTTGAAAGATTGTCAAATCATTTTTGTCTTAGCCGAAACAAATAGCGTAGACATACGAATAACGGTGTTATTTTTAAAACTCATTAGTTCAGTTACCTGACCCAATGTTTTCTCAAGAAAACCGAAGTGCAAACACTAGCACGAAGTCAATAAATATTGAAAATTTAGCGTAGTTAGAGGATTTAGGAAAATCCAATTTCTCCATCGCTTCAATCTCTTACCACCATCAATGCTCACTATTCCAAAACTCTTATATAATACATCTATTCTCAATACAGTTCACCAACTTACCACACCATGGAAGCTCAGGAACCTACCACAATCATATGGGTTGAGGAACTTATCCTAGTCAGACTAAAATCGTCCATTTGCTGAGGGGTCCCACCATACGATTATGAGTCACGAACTTGTCATAGGCATGAGTCTTAAGAACTCGCACATAATCTTAATATTATCTAATTATATCTTAGAAATCTCTATCTATCAAAATAAACATGACAAAAGAATCACCTTTCCGTCATATGTATAATGATACCGTGACACTAACATTCCAACGATTATCAATGTGACGCACTCAGTGCAAGCACAAAACTTCTGCCCATACAAAAGTTTGTACAACTAAGCCATCACATGAGTCCTCAATGGAATTCCAACACTTAACTATATCTTACTCTATCACGAGCTTTCTACGTTTCACCACATATAATTCCTCATGAGTTCATCTCGTACTTTTTATAGTACATTCTCTCATAGCATCAAGCTATACACACTTAGTCATTACAGACTATCTATCATTTCACAGTTCAATCTGATCACGTCGTGATCATCTATTTATCTGAGGGTTCTTTTCCTATTATCAACTAAACTCCATCCGAGTTTATTCTCACTATCTTCGTCATATACATCTTATAGACATCGTCTTAACATTTTCATTACCCGAGTTAGGAAACTCCTGTTTCTCATTCTCTAGATATTTCAAGATTCTTCTTTGAATCCTCCCGTATATATTTTAATCTTATCTTTCACTCTCTCAGGTTATAGTCTAAGGTACACTTACCTAAGGTTTATAACCTACAGCTTTGATACCAACCTGTGACGCCCCCAAAATCCACGTTCCTTCGAAACCTCGGATTCGGTGCAATCACGATACTACTATCGTCAAACTATTACATCTTTTATTCATTACTAAAAGAATACAACTTTACTAATTACAATTTAGAATATAAATTCTATTTATATCCAAGATCTCATCTTTACATCATATTCGATGTTACTAAAATGCGGAATAATTTAAACTTTTCAATATCCTTTGAATAAAAATCTTTTTATTGATTCCATAACTTTGATACCGATTACAAATCTTGAATCAACTATATAATATGATTCTTTCTTATCTGAGTTATCGTATAAACATTTACAACTCAACTCGATATCCTCTATGTATTAATTAATACATTCTTACAATACAACAAGTATTAAACAGTGTAAGCAACTATCGAGTACATCATCTAGAATCTAAACATGGTCCAGACAATAATCTAAGTAATATTCTTCAATGCGATACTATCTATCTTTATCAATCAAGAAGCATGAAATCTTTACCGTGAATCCTTAACCTGCAAAAGTGGTTATTTGCAAGAGTGAGCTCGACAGCTCAGCAATTCTAACAGTTCTCATGCATCACATAGCATATAGCATCATACTCAGTTCATGCATTTATAAACAGTTTATATTTACTACGCATGTTACTTTTCACATAACAAGTATATCATCAAAGATCAACTTTCAATCTCATTTATATCTCATATACAGTTCATATATAAGTTCACATTATCACAGCATAATATAATTCAACTAACAGTTATTGAATTCATATATCAAATAGGAACTGAAAGACTTGCCTGATTCGTAGTTTAAAAAACTACGACTTAACTGCTTAAGAATCTCTGCACTTTGTATAATCCTACACAGTTATATTAACCATAGAGATCACACTCATTAGTTATATGTATTACACATTGTCAATGTAATAACAAAGGTTACATTGTTGTCTAACTTGGTTCTTAGAACCTTGTTTCACTTTCTTAACATACTCCTATAATAGCTAGTATAGGTATACTTTTAATATCAACATTCATACACCTTTACTCGACTCGCTATGTGTTCGACACGTATTTAAAGCTCATAGATACATGATCTATATTGCTTTCATGTTTCTCAAACCTTATCGAAACCATTACATTCAAACTTTTCTAAGTTTCACCTTTCAAAATCCTTGTCATATTTTAAACTAGGCATGCAAGGTTATTATGTTCATCATGTATACATGTATATAAGGGCATTAACTCAAGTTTTAAAACCTAGCATGCTCATTATAAGTCAAAAAAATCATATGGCATTCATGCCGGACTTTCATATACCTTAAGTAAATTAAGTTCATGCCTCAAGGGTAAACCACTAATGTCATATTACTACATAAAGAGGCTAAACAATATGTAGTAAGCATGCTCGTGCGTATACTACTCATGTACACTTTAATCACATAGTCTATGCTTTAGAAATTCATTTTCTATGAATAAGCGTGCATATGCAAAAATCCATGTATAAACAAATGATGTTCATGTCAATATGTCTATAGGCATAATGGACTCCTAATCTTCATGCTTGCATGCTTAGAACGTAACTCGCACGGTGTTTGATGATATTAGTCTTCAAACTCTAAATTTTTATTGAAAAGTACACGAAGTCCACAAAGGTCATTTAGTATAACAAAAGTGTCTTGAAATCATAACTCACTTTCTCTTGAACACTTAGCTAAACCACATAAATGTATTCAAACGGTCAGAAATTACAAGACCTAAATCTTGGTCAAGTTCACTTCAAAAAGTCCTTAAGTTTCACCTTTGAAATCACTTGAATTTATCAATCACGTATGCTAGTGTGTTCAACACCTTGAACATACATTTTATGTCAATAAAAACCATACGGTCATGCTCACAAAACTCAGAATATACAATGGTACATATATGCTCATGACAAGTTTACTTTAAAAATTCTAAGTTCATTTTGCAAACTTTAAATCCTTTCTTCAATTGAGTGTACTCACATAGTTATACTTGTTCACTCTACGTTATTGCACTCATGTATGTATTTTAATCATGTTCCTATACTTGCCTAATAACATGCCATAAGCTAGTACATAACAGAACCTGCAACAGAAAACGAAATTCCAGAATCTGGAACCGGCACAGCTGCGCAGCTACCCAGTTCAAAATTAGCGCAGCTATGTAGGGCCTTGCCCAACTCAAGTCTGGTACCGGCGCAGCTGCGCAGGTGGCCGGCCAGGGGCAGTGACTGCTCTGCTTCGGCAGAACTTAGCCCAAACTCAAAATTTTCCACAGCAATTCGATTATGAGCAATTATATAATAATTCTAACATACAAGTAAGCTAACATAGCAACTAATAACACTTCCCAATTAACTTAATTAATCAATCATGATCAATTCAAGAATTGGAACTTGACAGTAAACTTAAATGAAAAACAAGGATGGTAATATCCCTCTGCAATTTGGCTTATACGAAATTGCTGTCAAGCACCAATCTCACAATGCTTCTGTCTCACTAGAGCACTCTCACTTTCTATATGCTCTCAATTCACACTTAGCAAAATTTCCAGCAAATCAATTTAGAAGGAGATGGCTTATATTTATAGAGAAATCATTTACACAGGCAATACTCTTATCCCCCAAATTAAACCAAAGGAAGAAACAAGAATTTGATGGTTCTTGGGAATTAGGTAGATGGTTGGTAAATCCCATCATCATCTCCACTCTTGTACTCATTAGCTAGGATTGATGAAAATGAGAGAAGAGATAGAGTAGCTTGTTCCATAGAGTTCACGTGAGAGAGAAATGTGCCTCTCATTATGGGACAAGGCTTAATAAACTCAGTATTGTATTCCTTTGTGCAATATACATATGTATATTACATATACTCTTACATCAATGTATAATTATACACTTAGGTTATATCCATTTGGACATTATAATTCACATTATGCTTACTTAATATTGACACATTAATATAAGTCACATGTACATATACACAAACACATATGTACACCCACCTAAGTATATTCATACATAACATAGTCGCATTGCACTTTATACTTCGTATAACATATAGTTAACTATCATACGTTATACTTTAATATCGCATGGTTGCACATAGAAATAAATAAATTACTTATCTTATCAATTAATTAATAATAATATTAATTAATCCATTTCTCATTAATCCATGGAATTATAATTCCCACGCTAATTGATTAACACTTTATATGATTTATTATCACGTTAAATAAATATAAATCTTTTTATATTTATAAATCATTTACTCATTAATCATCATATTATCAAATAATTACTTGATAATAGTATATTGTTCATAACAATAATTAATATTATAAGACAATTTATCTCATCACAAATCCGATTATACTTATAATCGATTTCCTTATTATTATACTATCACTAGCCATAATAATTTAACATACTATCATAATAACAATTAACAATTAATTTAGATTAATTGTTTAATTAATAATTCCTCCATCATTAAATTAGTCAATTCATTACCGAATCTATTATCGTGCCACACAAGGCATTTCTCATAAGCTCAATCTTAAGCTTATCATTATTCTCATCACTTACTCATTTCTCACCACATTACTACTTATAACCTGTTCAATTAAATTAGAACTATTAAATCCAAGGTCCACATATAAATATTTTACAAATCGAATATTCAAATATTATATATAACCTTTACGGAAACATAATAACTCAAGCTATTAAAATGTTAAATTACTTCAATTAATTATACTTATAATAAGTATAACCTTTACGCTTATAATAATTAATATATACTCTATTAATTATTCCAATAATAATATTCACGATCAAATAATAATTTAAGTTATTTAATATATTAAAATAACTTAGTTTTCTTTCATTAATTAAACTCCCTTGAAAATACATTTAAAATTATGTATTTAGCCATATCATAAAATATTATGTTTTCTCCAAATAAGCACATTCGTTATTAGAAAATAATTTACTTATTGTCTCATGATATTATTTTTAATATAATATCAAATAACTATATGTACGACACATGTACATATATTATATATAGAAAATAGATAATAAGTTTATTTTCTATTATAAGAAATTATTTCTATCAATTTATTTACATATAGCAAATATGTAATATATCTATCATATTAATCAATCACACCTTATACAAAATATATAAGGTAATGTTACTATTCAAAAATAACATTTCCTCCTTTTATTAAAATAATTCAACATTAGAAACTATTTTAATATCCTTTATTAAAAAAATCATATCTCTTTCTTTTCTATATATTGTTCCCAAAATAATTTCTTCAAATATTCATTTAAAGATATAATGATTTCCATCTCCCTTTAATAACGTATATATATATATATATTTAACGTTATTCGTACATTAGACTTTCTCACATATTACTATTCTAAGTAATATATATAAAAGTACCAACTATAATTACATATTCAACACACATATTAATTCACTCCTTTTACTTAAGTAAATTAAACACTGTACTATATCATCATAATTAATTAAGGTTCAATACTCTCATTATATTATTCCATAATATAACTCCCAACTTAAATTAACTAATATTTATTCTTATTAGTTAATTCCTTAACTAACTCATGCTTCACTATCCAAACCTATTCATGGATAGCTTAAGTGCTATTAATAACCTATATTATAAACATACTAGTTATTAATACACATACTCAAGAATATGGTGATTATACATTAAGGATATTTAATGTCACCAACTTACTATGATAAAATAATTCTATAAATTATTTAATATCGATAGGAATTTATCCACCTCCTTTATCTCAACTGGATCGTCTCTACGATAAGTAACAAATATATATTAATAATATATTTATAAATCACAAAAACACATTTTTCATAGTCCATATTATCCTATGTAATATAATACCACATACCTCATATGACATATATATATTATTATTCGAACCCATCTCACAGTTTAAGAATTTTATTTATTAAATTCTTATTTAATAATATCTAAAAATTCGGGTTCTTACATCCCTGATGGCGGTGTTGACGCGATCACTCTCTCCAATTCCACATTCAGCACCAAAAATGGGGGGAAATTCACCATTGACAATAGTACTGGCCCCTCTCCAATGAGCACACCTAGTAGCAGCTTTAATTCTGGATCCGTTTCAAGTTCGGACATTGGTTCTAGGTCATGGGCACACTTATTGTATGGAGGGTTCGTGATGTCATCCACTGTGATGGGTGGTGAATCTGGGTTCATGCTCTCTACTCTTTTGGGTTTGCTGTTTTTGATTGCAAGTTTGAATTGGGCACAATTTTATTGATTTTTATTTAGCTGATTTGGTGATTTTGTTTTCAATCAGTTTTAATTTTGGCTGGTTCGGTTATTAATCGAAATATCCGAATTTACAATTCGATAATTCGGTATTCGGTTATTCGGTTATTGTCAAATTCGGTTAATATTTCGAATAGTGAAACTTTGAATATTTCGGTATTCGGTTATAACCGAATAGCCTATTCGGTTCGGTTATAACCGAATGATCAGTCATAATAACAACTATGGTGTATGGCTAATTAAGAGGTGTTGTGCTGGTGCATTATTTTTTTTACCCGAAATAATTAATTTTAGACGGGAAAGAAGGTTAGGGACAAAGTGAAGAGTTTTGTGAGTGACATGGGCTCAATAAATTTAGGGATCACATGGATCCAATATCGATGGGTCTAGATTGCCACCTGCCCAGCCTCTATAACATTCCAGGAACAACCCGACCGTCTCAATTCAACAAAATAGTGTAAATCTTCTTCCTTGCTAAGACCTCCATTTTTCTCTGAATTGAACTAAATCCCTCTGATGGCGGCCTTCGAACTCCTTCTCTCTCAAGCTCGCTGGCACTGCTTAAGTAAAACCCCATCATCTCAGTTCTCTCTCATCCACCTCCTCCACTCTCATTCCTCTCCAAACCCCTCCTTAAATGATAGGCTCCACGGCACGCTTGCGTGAGGTGGTCGTCGCCCCGATCGTTTCTAACAAAGTTGTTGGGTGAATTGCTTGCAACACCTTAACCCCTCGTTTATATGTAGACGGTAATCTCGTTGCCTATATGTAGACGGTAATCTCGGTACAATCGACGATTGATGCGGTAGAAGACGCCACACACAACTATGTATTGTTGTATGATAAGTCAAAGTTGAATATTAAAGAAAAGTTAAGAAAATAACTTAGCAATTCTTCAAAGAACCAAAAGTAGAGAAGAACTTCACAAGTATATTGAATAATGAATAATGTGTTTGATTACATCATATAACACCCCCTTTCCGAAATAGAAAGAGAGGTTACTCAAAACATAACAAAACTGAACGAAAGCTCTATGCCACGAAAGACTAATATTTATAACCAATAAATACCCAAAGGTCCAACCAGAATAAATGTCAAATTGGCCCAAACCATAATTTGAACTAGTTATTACAACTATAAATAAACCATTTGACAACCTAAACAAAACATCTAGATAATTTGATCGAATGGAGCTCTCATCACACTTGCTCTTGATCCCCCTGATTACCTGCCGGAAGAAAAACACAGCATGAGCCAAATGCCCAGTACGGATATAGAATACAAAATAAAGAACTGAAATAACTAACTCAATTAATGAACTGAACTGAACTAAAACGAACAAAACTAACACAATGAAATAATAGGCTGAATCAAATGGCTGGGTGTTATTTCATACCGAGCTCAAAAGTATACCTCGCCACATAGGCAAGTCAAATAACGCCACACAGACAATCACACATCGGACTGGGCAATTCGGAAGACGTGTTTGGCACAAACATCGTCACTCCGCAGAACAGAACAGAAAACTAGGGTCGACCCATACGCCTCCCACAACAAAACACCAAATGGCCAACTCCCACCAGAGTACAAAACGGAGACGCCGTGGACTGATCATACCGCCACGGAAAGTGTTATGCCTCTCGTGCCAAGACGACATGTCTGTGGTACCCCCACAGGTGGTTATAGCTCAGGTATACTATACGGTATATTTTAACAATAATATTATGTCACAACACATGCGACACAATATCAACACAAAGGGTTCTAACGTGTACATGTTAAATCGAACGAATCATCAACACAAGTCTCCAAAATATAGTAACATGTACTTCTCTAAAAGATTTAAAATAAAAACTAATATGTTAACCCAATTCAAATAGTACAAACACGAGTTCTAGGTATCACTACCAAGACGAAACTATCACAAGAAATTGAGAACAATTATGAGAAACAATAACAAATTTCAAAAAGAGAAACAAAACGAACAAATTAAATTTAATAAGAGAATCGCTGAAGGAGTACGGAATCCGTATCTGGATTAAGCAATGTAATACCCAAAATATTATATTCCAAAAATTATTCGTTTAGGCTCCCTCCGTTCAATCTAAATAATTTAATGAGATTTTATTATAATCCAATCATTAATAACATAATACTATTAAATTTATTATTAAGAACTTTAATTTATAATTATGTCGACAAAAATAATTAATTAAATTAATATACATAACTTCAGTTTGATTTACTAATTCCGTTTCTAAATTTGATGGCCAAAAACTTATTAAAATCTAATATATATATATATATATATATATATATATATATAATGATTCCTTCATCGGGAGATATGATCAATAACATTAAATATCAATCCTTTAAACTGACCCGCATCATGAAATTCTCATATGGTTATTTACATACAAAAGGATATTGACTACTAAAGTAATAATATTACCTTAATTGACATAACTTTCTCCTTTTCGTTTTCTGTTCTTCCAACGCCGCTCAATTCTTTTCCTTTAGTTCGTATGCGATGTAGTGCCATGTAATTAGGTTTTATTTACTTATATATTTTATTAACCCTTTTAATTTTAATAGGATTTAAAATTTATCCTAATACAAATTAGGCCCAAATTAATGTAGTCCACATAATTTAAATACAATATTTTACCCAAACATAAGAAAGCCCAATTAAAATATTTAAAACAAAATTTTAAAAATACCATTTATTTATTTGTTTATTTTCGGGTATTACACATCAACTTGGACCTCTATTTATACTACTCAAAATAATTCAAATTCTAATAATAATAATAACAAATTATTCTAATTCTAATAAGAATTACAATCAATTTGAAATAGAAATTCTTATTTTTATAAAACAATAAAAAAAACCTATTTAAAAAATAAATCTTAGCTATTAATAAATCCAATTACAGTAGAATTAGAATCCAAAAAATTCCTTGCCGCGTTTGGAACTACATTACCGCGTGAATGATTTCCTTTAAGAATCCGTGTACTGGTGTTGCTAAGGAATTAAAGAACTCATGTAATCAAATATAGGATGACTAGCTTGAATTCCACGTGCCCCCCACATGATATATACATACTCAGCGGCGGAAGTCAAAAAGTTATGTCAGTGGGATTGAAATTATTACTGAGTTATAAATAATTTGGAGGGGTTTGGGAGCAGCGTTCCCGAACTAATTTTTTTTAATATTTTATACTATTGAGTCGCATATATATATACACACTATATTTCAATGAAAATATAATAAATAATAATATATAATATGTATACATTATATTGACTCATAATAGACTTTTTTAATCACAATTGTTTATAAGTAAGTAATTCATTATTTATTTTTAAAAATAATAGATTATTATTTAATTTAAAATATTATAGAGAGATATACATATATTGAAAGAATATGAGTCATGTGGTTAAAATTTGATTAACAAAGTTATAAATTTTTAATTTAACCCCGTATAATAGAAAATTTATAAAATTTTATTGGGGTCAATTTATATATAATACTTAAAAATTTTAACATTTACCTTATATTATAAAACAAGTTTTTTTTATGTGGGGTCGATTGACCCCACAAATCCTACATGGCTTCGCCACTGTACATACTAGAATCCTTTGCATGAGAATCTGTTAATAACTTTCCTTGCATGCATGAATAACCTTTAGCTTAATGAATATATGCTTGGCCCAATTTACCGAGATCAGCCCACATATTTAAATTGTTAACCTGGACAGCCCACATGAATAATAAATTAATCTTCCTTCCCCTTTGCATGTAATCCGTGGGCTTTGTTAGGATGATTAGAATTGGGCTTGTATTAAATTGACCCAAACTTGTGTCTCTATCTCATATTCTTTAGCCTTCTCTTTGGGTTTTCTTGCGTTAGCTTCAGTCCAAATATTTTGGATCAATCCATTTAGACTTTGTTTAAACTTCTTAGTTCTAGCCTTGCTTATTCCCCACGTCCTTTTAGTCTTGTTTGTGTCCACGCATGCCATGTCCTCGAGTAATTTCCAAGACTAGTGTGAATCCCGAACACATTTCTAGATTACCTCCAAATTTGTAAACTTTTTTAAGTATGGGCTAAACGCCAATTGAGTTGGCGTTGAAATTTTAAAAATCAATTTCAACTGGCGTGGGAGGTTAACCAAATTAATTAAGCCAAATTAACTTAACCAAATTATTTAGTTTTTTTTAATATGATATAAATAAATTTTTTAAAAACGAATTTATATATTTAAAAAATTGTGTCCTTCAAAGCTAGTCTAAGTGGCGTTGGGTAGCAATTTTTTTTTAATGGTTCAAAGCCACTTCAAGTGGCGTCAAAAGCTCACATAAATTTTATTTTTTTAAATGATTTTGTCCTTCAAAGCCAATTCAATTGGCTTTGAGTCATTTAATTTTTTTTAAAATATGATGTAAATAAAAACATTTTAAAACGAATTTATATATTTAAAAATATTAAAAAATTTGTGTCCTTCAAAGCTAGTCTAAGTGGCTTTGGGTAACAACTTTTTTTTTAATGGTTCAAAGCCACTTCAAGTGGCGTCAAAAGCTCACATAAATTTTATTTTTTTAAATGATTTTGTCCTTCAAAGCCAATTCAATTGGCTTTGAGTCATTTAATTTTTTTTTTAAATATGATGTAAATAAAAACATTTTAAAACGAATTTATATATTTAAAAATATTAAAAAAATTGTGTCCTTCAAAACTAGTCTAAGTGGCTTTAGGTAGCAACTTTTTTTTAGTGATTCAAAGCCATTTCAAGTGGCGTCAAAGGTCATATAAATTTATTTTTAAATGATTTTTGTGACGCCCCCAAAATTGGTCCAATCAACCCAATTCATTTTAAGTCGCCAAATACACTCAACAAAAACTAAATATAATCTTTTATATCAAACGGTCGTGCAAAATACGACCACACAACTGTGAGTGTCAATACAGACATAGTAGGCCAATAGATGAAAAGGGTGAGCTCAACTAGCCCAGTAAAGAATATTATGACTAAGATAATGAAGAATAAATTATCGTTAGTCTTCAACAAATCAGATAAAATATTATGGACAACAAGTTTTAGATCAACAACTGCAGCGAAAATAACAATTCATTAGAAGAGTTAAGTAGAGAATGATGTCTACTATCTTCTATGATTTAAAAATTCATCATCAATATTTTATCGCTGTAACATCAATCAATATATATCTCGAATCAAATATTCATCTTTGCACCGCGGGCCAAAAATATTCATTTGTATCACCAGTGGTCATGTTCATCTCAACACCTGTCCATCTTTGCACTACGTGCCAAAGATATTCATCAGGTAATCATCTTTGCACTACAAGCCAAAGATATTCATCAAATAATCATTCATCTTTGCACTACAGGCCAAAGATATTCATTTGTATCATCATTTAAGACTGAGGATGATGAAAAATAATATAAAAAACGAATCCAGTGAGATAAAGGACAAAGATTAGGGATTCATAATTTAGTTTATCCAAGTTCAAGAATACTCCGTAATAATCAATTGTGGAGCAAAATTCAAGAATGAAGTTCAAAACTTGGATCAAATGAAAGATAAATTTTTTTTTACCGTGAATAGTAACTTGTCATGAAAGGATGAAAATTTCATAAAAAGTTCAAACCAATATTCCAGTAAAATAATATTTCGTACGAGTATGAATGAATATACAAAACTGTAATTGGATTTTCACCCGTTATGCGGTAATCCGCGTAAACAGATAATTTCCACAATTTAATAGAAATGAATACGAAGGGTGATTCACCACGCATGCGGTAGTCCGCGTCGACAGGTTATTCCCACAGATTAATAAGGAATAGAATGAATACAAAAGGTTTTCACCAGGCATGCGGTAGTCCGCGTAGACAGGTTAATTTCATAGATCAATAAAGAATGAATACGAAGGGTTATTCATGGGCATGCGGTAGTCCGCGTAGACAGGTTACTCCTGTTGGGTTTGTACGAAATCGTGACGCAATCAAATTACAAAAATTAGCGGAAGCATGGTATATCAGAGTTTAAAAAATTTCTACAAAACCATTACCCGGATCATCCTTTATGCAAATTATTAATTTAAAACGATAAATAAGAAGTTATGGAATCATACCCTTGTAGAACGAAGCTTTCATCGGTACAAGTTCAACTCCTTGTTCTTCGTGATCTCCTTGAATTTCTGGATTAGATTCCTTCCTTTGATCAACGTTAGCCATCCAAGTGTTTGGCCTCTAGAGGTGATCCACTAAGGAATATGAATTATCAAGAAGGTGGGTGGTTGGCTTAGTTTTCTATCCTCTATAGAAAAGGAGTACTCTCCAACAATTGGAATTGCATCATCTGATATCTATTATAAGACTCCTCTTATATAGATATTGGTCAACCCTTCTAATCCTATTAGACTTTGGATTTCATTTAATTAATTAAACTCCTTTAATTAATTTAGACTTCCCACCACATTGGGAATAATTAATTAAATTTATTTAATTAATTTGTCTCCTAATCTTATTAGGAATAAATAAGAGTACTAATATTAAATTAATTACTAAACTCCTTTAGAAATTAATAATAATAATAATTATAATAATATTAATAAGACTCCTCTTATTAATTTATATTTAATATTTTTGAAATATTAAATAATAAACATTAAGATATTTAACTTATTCTATCACCATAGATTAAATTAATTACACTTAATGCATTATTACGATTATGCCACTACCTTCTTAAATAATTATTCTTCCTTTTCTGGTGTGACCCTTTAGGTTCTCCATATTAAACCGGTTGTGAATAAATTAATTAGAATAAATCTAATCTTATTTAAATAAATAAATTAAACTAATAATCTATTTAAATAAATAACATTTATCCTATAATAGGGATAAGCCTCCCTAGCGATCAACGACTTTTCAGATAATATAGATTTCAACATTTATCATAAAAGAACATGTGAGTTAATAGTTATCGTACAATTCAATCCTTCCACCATACAATGTCCCAATTCAATATAAGACATGAATTTACTGTCAAGTCTTATTTTATTTAATTATATGTATTTCGATTAGAAAATGCACAACTCCATTTAATGTAAATTAGAAACTCCTTTCTAATTTCATTCCACCTTGGCCAAGGATTCCTGGGTTGTCATTTAACGAATCACATAGGACATATCTCCTCTTTTACTAGAAGTGGTAGATTCTTTATTGATCATTCATTATCTTCATATGTAACTCATTATACCCAAGCATACCCTTTTATATATCCTAAAGGGCTTTAAGGAATAAGTCAAAGTATAATTCATTACATACAAGATACTATGATGATCTCAAGTCCAAGGATCACTTGTACTACTATCACATTAGGAATTCTTATTGACAGGCGAGTAAAACTCCATTAGGTATTCCATAGCGAGTCACGTTCAGTGAACTTATTCTTCAATAAACACCTACATACTTGCTTTAGTGTCTTCACACAAATGATCACGAGATTAATCATCCTCATCCAATGAGCAAGCAACATATGTACTAATCTATTCGGATTTACTAATCCCTTTTTTAGTAATCCCACGATTGGGAACTATTTTAGTTTTAAAGCTTTCTAAGAATTTAGATCTCATTTTCATGATCATCATCATGATTCTAAAAGCATTGCTTAAAACTATGGATTATTTATATATTATAAAAACAGCACCATGTAGATAATTAAATGTCTTTAATAAATGAATATTTTTATTAATAAATAAATAAGATTGTCTTCAAAGTATATGCTTTATCATCATACATGATTGGCTTGTATGCATACTACTTTCAATCTCCCACTTGCATTAAAGCCAATCGTCATGGTATCTCATACCCTTCTTCTCTAAGTGACGATCAAACTGCTGTTATGTTAAAGCTTTAGTAAATGGATCTGCAATGTTATCTTGAGAGTCTATATGCTCCTCTTTCAATGATTTCTTTAATCAAAGTGCCACAACACATGTTTAGATTCAAGATGAGACTTAAGAACTATTCCTAGTTCTGTAATGAACTTTTTATCCGAAACATCAACTTGCAGCTTCACTTACAGTTATATACTTTGTCTTTGTCACTAACCCAACAACTTTTTGCTATTTAGAACCTTTCTAATTCACTGCACCATCTTTCAAGGTAACGACTTACCCTAAAGTGGATTAGTTATCGTCTTGGTCAGTCTGAAAATTTGAGTCTGTTTAGCACTCTAGTTTAATTCAGACTCATCATGTCATATGATGACATCCTTAGTGTCAGTTAAGTACTTTAAGATGTTTATCACTGTGTCACAGTGATCTTCTCCAGAATATGACTAATCAACATCAAGTATCGTATATTTCATTGCATACATGATAGTAGCTCATGCGATCTCTCTTTTATTGAGGACAATTTTAGAGAGATTCACCCTATGGCTCATCATCATGAGACACCTTTTGGAGTTTGCTATGCTAAACGCCTTTAGCATCTAATGAATATACGTTTCCTTGGGTTAAGCCGAACATCTTTTTAAATCTTTCAATACAGATTTATATCCCCAATGTGGGATGTTCTACCCAAATCATTCATTGAGGAATGTTTAGACAACTTTATTTTGATCGATTGTAGCATAGCAATTTCATTCCCTATCAGTAATATATCATCAACATATAGTACAAGGAATGAAGCAGCACTCCCACTAACCTTCTTGTACACACATGGTTCATCCTCGTTTTTGATAAAATTAAACTCTTTGATTGTCTCATCAAAACGAATGTTCCATCTACGAGAATCTTGCTTCAATTCATGAATGGATTGTTGTAGCTTATATACATGATTTGTTTCAACCAGTGAAACAAAAAAACCATCTGGCTGTATCATACATACATTCTCCTCTAATAATGTATATTTGAGGAAGGGCGTCTCCACGTCCATTTTGCCAGATTAAGTAATAATAAGCTGCAATCGCAAGTAAAATCCAAATGGACTTAAACATAGCTTCAAAATCCATTTTAGATTTTATGGTCATCTACCATTTCTCTGAGTCTTTATTACTCATAGTTTGTTCGTAATTCTATGGATCATTATCATTCATGATGTGTACCTCATCGTCATCCTCTATGACGAATCCATACCTCTCAGGTATCTTCGGTATTCTTCCAGATTTACGAATAGGGTGTGATACAGTAGGTTCTTCCACTTGGTCAGGTACCTGACTCTGATCCGTAGTAATTTGTGGTTCTTGAACTTTTTCAAGATATATCGTACTCCTTTTTCATGGATAAACTCATTTTCCAAGGAGGCAACATATTTCGCAACAAACACCTTTTTGATCAGTTGGATGATAGAAATAATACCCTAAAGTTTTTTTAGGGTATCCCACAAATCTACACTTATCGAATTTAGTCTGTAGCTTATCATTTTCAAACTTTTTGACATAAGCTGGACAACCCCAAGTCTTAACATGCTTAAGATTTGATTTCCTCCACTTTCACATCTCATATGGAGTCTTTGGGGCAGATTTGGTAGGTACCTTGTTAAGTAAGTATGCAGTCATTTCTAGGGCATATCCCCAAAAGAAAATTGGAAGGTCGGTAAAACTCATCATGGATCGAATCATGTCCAACAGTGTTCGATTTCTCCTTTCAGATACTCCATTTAACTGTGGTGTACCTGGAGGAGTCCATTGTGAGATTATACCATTTTCTTTAAGACAATTGAAAAACTCACTGCTTAAGTATTCTCTACCTCGATCTGATCGAAGTATCTTAATACTCTTGCCCGTTTGTTTCTCTACTTCACTTCTGAACTCTTTGAACTTTTCAAATGATTCTGACTTGTATTTCATTAAATACACATATCCAAATCTTGAGTGATCATTAGTGAAAGTAATAAAATAAGAATACCTATCCCGTGCACTTGTTGTCATAGGTCCACAAACGTCTGTGTGAATCAATGCTAACAACTCTGTAACTATTTCTCCTTTTCCACTAAAAGGAGATTTAGTCATTTTACCCATGAGACAAGATTCACAAGTTGGATATGATTCATAATCAGATAGCTCTAAGAGACCATCCTTGTGCAACTTGGATAATCTTGTTTCATTGATATGACCGAGTCTATAGTGCCACATATAGGTATAATTAATATCATCTCTTTTTCTTTTCTTAGTTTGTTCAATTTGAAATATATTTTTTTGCAAGTCAAGTGTATAAAGTCCATTTCGCAAATTTCTAATACCATATAAAACATCGTCTTTATAAATAGAACAACCATTGTTCTTTATAATAACGTTAAATCCTTCCATATCCAATACAGAAATAGAAATAATGTTTCTAATAATATTCGAAATAAAATAACAATTATTTAGATAAATGAACTTGCCCGAAGGCATCGCTAAACAATAAGTCCCTACAGCTAATGCAGTAACCTTTGCTCCATTTTCCACTCGTAGGATGACCTCATCATTGCTCAGCTTTCTTTTTCTGACCAGTCCCTTCACATTATTACATATGTGAGAACCACAGCCGGTATCCAATACCCAAATAGAATTTTAATTTTCTGAAAAATTAATTTCAATCATGAACAAACCTTGATTGGAAGTCGAAGCTTCTCCAAGCTTCTTGCTGCCAGAAACTTCTTGCAGTTCCTCTTCCAATGACCCGGCTCGTTGCAATGGAAGCACATTCCTTTGCTAGCTGGATCAGGTTTCTTTTGTTCCTTTATGTTCACCTTACCCTTGGTCATCCGAGATTGGAATAGCTCCTTAGATATCTCATATCTAGCAGTCCTACTTTGTTCACCATACAACTCCTTGAGGTGAATCAACATAGTAGGAGCATCCATGTTTTCGTGCTGACGCTGAAGCTCGTTATTCATGGATGCAAACATGATACATTGAGCCACAGATGCATCATTTTGCCACTTTACATTAGGTGGCAATCTCTTCCTCAGAGGCTATTTCTGGAACAGTTCCAGGGACAGATGAATTTAGGACATAAGAAATCTTTTCAGCAGTGAGAATAATTCTCAGATTTCTTAGCCAGTCCTTATAATTCGGCCCGGTAAGCTTATTAGCATCAAGTATGCTTCGCAGTGAAATTAGTGATTTTGACATTTTTAAAATTCTGCATGTGAAAAGACAACATTTTAGCAAACATTTATTTTTATTAATTTTTGCATACCAAAATAAATTTAGGTCTTTATTTAAATTGGTATCTCCCACTATTTTCATCAAACTATATTACCCTCACTTATATAGTTCGGCAATATCTAATTAAAGATTTACTAGTGAGAATAAGGATCCCATTTCAAATGTATATAACCTTGTGGATAGCACAACAAGTGATATACAAATAAATAGGTAGTCAACTCTTGTCAATTACATCACCATGTAACTCCTTTTATTTTGCCTCTTAAATTATAATGGTTAAGTGTGTGTACATCCGAACTAAAATGATTTAAGCTAAGTCCAGCCTAGCACTTCCATAAATTCAAAAAAAAAATGTTCGTCCTTGTGGATAGCACAACAATACTAGATCGTTCAATTTTCTTGATAAGTATCAAATGTGATTAATTAACATCTTAAATACGCAATACTCGCCTTGTGGATAACACAACAAGCTCATATTAAATATTTAATACTCTATTAATTTATCTTGCTAGAAGCGACGCTCGATATTCCAAATATCATTTGAACGCTTCAGACTTAATATAATTTCTTTGAGGAGTTTGTTATTATTTGTCTCATCTTGTTTAGAGCGCATGCACACACACACACACACACACACACACACACACACATATATATATATATATAAAATATGCATCATTTTATTAAACATGCGAAGCATGTTTGCATAAAAAATAATATATATAATACTTAGCATGCACATATAGAATACTATTTTCTACCTAGATTGATTATGGACTTTTATTCTAGTTTGGTTCACTAGAGTCACCAAGTGAACCAAAAGGTCAAACCTAGGAGTGCAAGATTTTAAATTTAAATGTAACTATTATATTTAAACCCGGGCTCCATACAAACGGATCTTCACGCGCTCCTTGCTCCTTGGTCTCCAATTTTTTCAAGATAATTCTAACTAATACTATTACATAAACTATTTTAAATTAAATAGAAATCTTGATCAGCAGTCAAGGGGAAGTACATAGGAGGGAGATAGAATTTATATCGAGAAATAAACTAGAGAAGGCGAGGTACGCAGACCCCATTTAATACAATCCATTCATTCAAGCATTCAACTAAAATAAAATCCAATCACATTGGTCAAATAGTCCATAATCAATCCCTATTTATTATCATACATATCACCATATATATCAATAAATAAATATCCATCTCATGAAATAAAACATTCCATATATATATGAGTATCATTTAATGGATAATTTTAAATTACATTAAATCCAATTTCAAGATTAAAATAAACTCTTTATTTTAATTATAAAATTATTAAGAATATTATATATATATATATATATAATATCTTATATATATATATAATATTACCGTATATATATAATATATAAAGTAACTATATATATATATATATATATATATATATATATATATATATATATATGTTAAAGCAGGATTACACCTTACCTTATATTTTATATATATATCGTGACCCATTAAAAAAAAGGCAACATGTTACTTGTTTTATTCTGGGAGAAAGCGTGAGTCACTTTTAATGCCCACTGCAACGTGAGTCTCCTTGTAACACGGATCCTTGCGAACAAAGGAAAGATAAATTTCGTTGTCGTTTTTTTTTCATAAAAAAAATAATTTTATACAATTAATCATGTCAAATAAATTATTCTAAATACATACCCATACATATATGGAATTAAAACAATTAATAATTGCATAAAGGTTTGGCTCTGATGCCACTGTTGAGTTTGTACGAAATCGTGACGCAATCAAATTGCAAAAATTAGCGGAAGCATGGTATATCAAAGTTTAAAAAATTTCTACAAAACCATTACCCGGATCATCTTTTATGCAAATTATTAATTTAAAACGATAAATAAGAAGTTATGAAATCATACCCTTGTAGAACGAAGCTTCCACCGGTACAAGTTCAACTCCTTGTTCTTCGTGATCTCCTTGAATTTCTGGGTTAGATTCCTTCCTTTGATCAACGTTAGCCACCCAAATGTTTGGCATCTAGAGGTAATCCACCAAGGAAGATGAATTATCAAGAAGGTGGGTGGTTGGCTTAGTTTTCTATACTCTATAGAGAAGGAGTACTTTCCAACAATTAGAATTGCATCATCTGATATCTATTATAAGACTCCTCTTATATAGATATTGGTCAACCCTTCTAATCCTATTAGACATTGGATTTCATTTAATTAATTAAACTCCTTTAATTAATTTAAACTTCCCACCACATTGGGAATAATTAATTAAATTATTCTTCCTTTTCTGGTGTGACCCTTTAGGTTCTCCATATTAAATCGGTTGTGAATAAATCAATTAGAACAAATCTAATCTTATTTAAATAAATAAATTAAACTAATAATCTATTTAAATAAATAATATTTATTCTACAATAGGGATAAGCCTCTCTAGCGATCAACGACTTTCCAGATAATATAGATTGTAACATTAATCATAAAAGAACCTGTGAGTTAATAGTTATCGTACAATTCAATCCTTCCACTATACAATGTCCCAATTAAATATAAGATATGAATTTACTGTCAAGTCTTATTTTATTTAATTATATGTATTTCGATTAGAAAATGCACAACTCTATTTAATGCAAATTAGAAACTCCTTTTTAATTTTATTCCACATTGGCCAAGGATTCCTGGATTGTCATTTAACGAAACACATAGGACATATCTCCTCTTTTACTAGAAGTGGTAGATTATTTATTGATCATTCATTATCTCCATATGTAACTCATTATACCCAAGCATACCCTTTTATATATCCTAAAGGGCTTTAAGGAATAAGTCAAAGTATAATTCATTACATACAAGATACTATGATGATCTCAAGTCCAAGGATCACTTGTACTACTATCACATTAGGAATTCCTATTGACAGGCGAGTAAAACTCCATAAGGTATTTCATAACGAGTCACGTTCAGTGAACTTATTCTCCAATTAGCACCTACATACTTGCTTTAGTGTCTCCACACAAATGATCATGAGATCAATCATCCTCATCCAATGAGCAAGCAACATATGTACCAATCTATCCGGATTTACTAATCCCCTTTTTAGTAATCCCACGATTGGGAATTAATTTAGTTTTAAAGCTTTCTAAGAATTTAGATCTCATTTTCATTGTCATCATCATGATTCTAAAAGCATTGCTTAAAACTATGGGTTATTTACATATTATAAAAACAGCACCATGTAGATAATTAAATGTCTTTAATAAATGAATATTTTTATTAATAAATAAATAAGATTGTCCCCAAAGTATATGCTTTATCATCATACATGACTGGCTTGTATGCATACTACTTTCAACTCCCACAGATCAATAAAGAATAGAGTAACAACCCTTACGAGTATTGAAAGAAAATAACATTCTTTATGAATACAAAAGAAATAATACCCCTTACCTCAGTAGAAGATTAGATATTGGAATAGTGTAGTAGCAGAATACTCTCCTTTTTTTTTCTCTCTATAATTTCTCTCACTATTATAACTTTGCTCTTCAAGAATGGTGAGAAATGAAAGAAATTAGCTTGTTATTTATAGGCTAGAAAAAAATTGGTTAATTACACTTTAGTATCTCCATCTTTACCTCTATTTTTAATTTAATTCCTCAAGTTTATCAATCTTGCACCTTCACTCCTTCAACCACCCACCAACTATTTATTATTCACCAATAAGTGGGTCCCACATATTAACCATCCATTAATTGCTCATTTATCCGATTAATTTCTAATTTGGTCAATTTAACATCCGAAAATCAACTATTATCGAAATAAATGTCTATTTCCACTAACATTAATATTCTCAACACAATAAAAATATTTTTATCAACTATTTATCATTATAATTCAAAATATTAACAACTAGATCGTTCCAGGAAAGAAGGGGCCTTTCGATAAGGATTTCTCCTTACTAGCGCGCAATTAAATAACCTAACCCCTTTTCTTGACAGAACTTTTTAGACATTGTCAATAATGCTAATAATAATAATACGAGTAACTGTGTTGTGTCAATTATTGATTTAATATTTTAAAGTATTGTGCAGATGATACTGTGACAATAATTGAATCAATAATATGAGACACTGTGCAGCAACTATTGGAGCAATTATTGAATACTGAGTGACTTCTTACGTAAGAACCAATAATTTGAAATACTGTGCAATACCGTGTACTACTATGCAACAACGCGTATTACTGTATTTTTATTACCGGGTATTTTAACAGTTTAACGGTAAAAGTTTTGCCGTGAAAATGTTATTTATGTCGTTTTCTATATCCGATAATTATTCCGTTGTGGAGTCCACCAATGACTGTGCTGTCGTACGAATATTCTTTAACAAAAGAATATTTTCCGACACAATGAATATTTTATGACCACTTGCTTACTTTGTAAAATTTGCACATTCCACCCATAACTTACCACATTTATCAAATCAACACCTTACTATTTCAAAATAATATATAAAGGAAATTAAATCTTTATTCATAAAAGTTGGGGTCATACAACCTCCCCTCCTTATGAAATTTCTTCCTCGAAATTGACGTACGTACCTGGTATGTCGAAAAGGTGAGGATACCTCGCTTTTATTTTCGATTCTAACTCCCAGGTCATTTTCTCGATATTATGGTTCCTCGACAAAACTTTAACTTGAGGTATAATCTTTGAGTGTAGGACATGTTCCTTCTTATCCAAGATCTTGACAGGTACCTCCTCGTACGTTAAATCTTCGGCTATCTCGTCTAGTTCTAATTCAATAATGTGGTTTGGGTCTTTCACATATTTACGTAGCATGGATATGTGAAAAATATTATGAACACGAGACATGCTTGGCAGTAAAGCGAGTCTATAGGCCACAGTTCCTACTCAATCAAGGATTTTAAATGGACCAATAAATTGTAAATCGGTGCCCATAGCTTTCAGCAAGCTGACCCTTTGGCACTTGATGCTCCGCCTTGACACGTTTACACATTAAACACCTCGAGATAAACTCTGCGATCTCTCTCTTCATATTGCTTCACCAAAATGTATATCGAAGATCACGAAACATTCTGGTACTTCCAGGATGGATTGCAAATGATGTGTTGTGTGCCTTCATCATGATTCTATACTTCAAATCAGAATCGTTAGAAACACAAAGTCTGGAGTTGACTCGAAGTATTCCTTCTTCATCGATTCTTGCTTCTAGAATAGCACCTTCTTGCACCTTCTTCTTCATCTTCATCAGCTCCGGGTCTGTAACTTGAGCAGCTTTAACTTTATCAATTAAAGCTGGTTCTACGCGTATATTTGACATCATCACGTGGGTCCCTAGAGTCTTTAACTCTATCTCCATCCTTTGTAAGCCATGTAAAATGGTATTTGTGTTGACAGCATCGCACTCATTCCCGCATGTGATCTTCTACTCAACGCGTCAGCTACCATGTTCGCTTTTCCAGAATGGTATTGAATGGTATGGTCGTAATCTTTCAACAGCTCCAACCAACGTCGTTGTCGCATATTGAGTTCGTTCTAGGTGAAAAAATATTTGAGGCTTTTGGAGTATATTAGGATGTCATCAATAATGACAGCCACGAAATGATCCAAATATTTCTTAAATATTCGGTTCATCATGTCCATGAACGCAACATGGACATTAATCAATCCAAAAGATATAACTAAGAATTCATAATGCCCGTATCGAGTTCTGAAGATAGTCTTTGGAATGTCATCAGTTTTTATCTTTAACTGATGATATCCAGAATGAAGATCGATCTTTGAAAAGAATTGTGCACCTTGCAACTGGTCGAACAGGTCATCAATGCGAGGTAATGGATACCTATTCTTGATGGTGACATGGTTCAACTCCCGATAGTCAATACAAAGTCGCATACTCCCGTCTTTCTTCTTTACGAATAAAACAGGAGCACCCCAAGGAGATGTACTAGGACGAATGAAACCAATGTCTAACAACTCCTGTAGTTGGGCCTTTAACTCCTGAAGTTCAATAGGAGCCATTCGATATGGGGTTTTAGAAATTGGTTTTGTACTGGGTTCAAGGTCAATAAAGAATTCAACTTCACGTTCTGGGGGTAGACCAGGAAGTTCTTCGGGAAATACATCAGGAAACTCATTAACAACAGAAATATCATTCAAATCTGACGTATTCTGATTTAAATCAGTGACATGGGCTAAGAAAACTTGACATCCATTTTTCAATAAACGAATAGCTTTATGACTTGAAATGACATTGATTGATTTTAGTGGTTTGGTTGTTTGAATTAGCACAATAGGTTGGTTAGGAATATGAAAACTAACAACCTTACGAAAATAATCAATTTTGGCCTGACAAGTGGTTAACCAGTCAATTCCTAAAATCACGTCAAATGCAAGTATTTTCAAATATATAAGATCAACAGGTAGGGTGAGGGTACCAATTTGAATCAAGTAAGATTTGTAAACTGTGGATGTAACAAAGGTTTCTCCCAACGGAGTTTCAACAGATAAGTCAAAGTCTAATTTGTCAGAGGTCAAGTTCAAACGTTGAGCACAAGCAGGTGAATTAAAAGAATGGGTAGCACCGGTATCTAATAAGGTATAGACTTCGCAAAAGTTTATGATTAGCTTACCCGTTATAACCTCGTTCGAGTTCCTCTTTTGTTGGGCAGTCACGATAAATGTTCTCCCTTGAACCACCGACTTCGACTTGTCTGGAACAGTCTTTGGTGTCACCGTTCCAACTGGACTTAACTTCGCTATAGAGTACATTCCACCCTCAACTGCTTCGTCGCACTCCTGATCCATGATTTGAATCATTATTCTTCGATCCACATTGAATTGGGGTTGGCCGCTCTGCGCAGGGTAATTCCAAACTCGATGTTGGATCCTCTCAATTGTTGTCCAAAAGGTGAAATCCATATTGTCTATTTTGGCCTTCTTGGATCAGACGTCTCTTTCTACAATATCAACGCGTCGTGCGAATTTTACCCATGCATCCTCCATTCTCATTCATTCAGTTGTTTCTTCTTTCATCATAATTTTGACAATAGCATTCTCAGATTCCAGCTCTAATATCATATGCTCTACCAGAGAGAGCTTCTGTTCAAGCTCCGCATATCGGGTAGAAAAATCTTGAATTGTCGCATCCCTTTGTTCCACGACCACCTGCCGTTCTTCACCCTGCTCTTCTAACTCAAGAATATGATCTTGCAGTTCTATATTTCGATCATAAAACTCTCCTACTAAATTCTCCTCCTCAGGGTCCTCTTCTTCTTCACTCTCAGCTGCTACCTCTGCGACTAGCTCAGGTGCAACTATTAATTCTTCAATCACTACATAGATATTTTTAATTTCTTCTTCTCCCGACATCACATTATCCTGGTTGGTGATTAGCGGTGCCTCAATGGTCTCAAATACTCCATTGCTTAGATTTTCAGATGTTATTCTCAAATACTGCCATAAAACAAGGGTTAATCAAACAAATTAACATATCACATATTAATCCTATGTTCCAACCGACTAATTAAATAACAATTAAGCTTAGGTAGGACACACTAGCGAAGGTTTTACTTGTCTCTCCCCTCCTATTTTTATTCCCAGATCTCCGCCAGAGATCATATCCCTAAGCTTTGATACCAACTGTGACGCCCCCAGAATTGGTCCAATCAACCCAACCCATTCTGAGTCGCCAAATACACTCATCAAAATCGAAATACAATCTTTTATATCAAACGGTAGTGCAAAATACGACCACACAACTGTGAGTGTCAATACAGACATGTAGAAAATATAAACACTCAAACTAAGTCCTCATTACATTTATTATCACACTATTTTACAAAAAATAGTGAGGACTTCTACAGCTCTAACTCGGACTATCACTCCATTCCCCGACTAGTACCCGCGATATTCTCATTTTCTGAAAGAACAATGGAAGAAAAGGGTGAGCTCAACTAACCCAATAAAGAATATTATGATTAAGATAATGAAGAATAAATTATCGTTAGTCTTCAACAAATCAGATAAAATATTATGGACAACAAGTTTTAGATCAACAACTGCAGCGAAAATAACAATTCATTAGAAGAGTTAAGTAGAGAATGATGTCTACTATCTTCTATGATTTAAAAATTCATCATCAATATTTTATCCCTGTAACATCAATCAATATATATCTCGAATCAAATATTCATCTTTGCACTACGGGCCAAAGATATTTATCAGGTAATCATCTTTGCACTACAGGCCAAAGATATTCATCAAATAATCATTCATCTATGCACTACAGGCCAAAGATATTCATTTGTATCATCATTTAAGACTAAGGATGATGAAAAATAATATAAAAAATGAATCTAGTGAGATAAAGGACAAAGATTAGGGATTCGTAATTTAGTTTATCCAAGTTCAAGAATACTCCGTAATAATCAATTGTGGAGCAAAATTCAAGAATGAAGTTCAAAACTTGGATCAAATCAAAGATTAAAAAACATATTTTTGTTTACTGTGAATAGTAACTTATCATGAAAGGATGAAAATTTCATAAAAAGTTCAAACCAATATTCCAGTGAAATAATATTTTGTACGAGTATGAATGAATATACGAAACTATAATTGGATTTTCACCTGTTATGCGGTAATCCGCGTAAACAAATCATTTCCACAAATTAATAGAAATGAATACGAAGGGTGATTCACCACACATGCGGTAGTTCGCGTCGACAGGTTATTCCCACAGATTAATAAGGAATAGAATAAATACAAAAAGTTTTCATCAGGCATTCGGTAGTCCGCGTAGACAGGTTACTCCCACAGATCAATAAAGAATGATTACGAAGGGTTATTCACCATGCATGCGGTAGTTCGCGTAGACAGGTTACTCTCACAGATCAATAAAGAATAGAGTAACAACCCTTACGAGTATTAAAAAAATAACATTCTTTATGAATACAAAAGAAATAATACCATTTACCTCAGTAGAAAATTAGATATTAGAATAGTGTAGTAGCAGAATACTCTTTTTCTTTCTCTCTCTATAATTTCTATCACTATTATAACTTTGCTCTTCAAGAATGGTGAGAACTGAATGAAATTAGCTTGCTATTTATAGGCTAGAAAAAAATTGGTTAATTACACTTTAGTACCTCCATCTTTACCTTTATTTTTAATTTTGCCCCTCAAGTTTATAAATCTTGCACCTCCACCCCTGCAACCGCCCACCAACTATTTATTTTCCACCAATAAGTCGGTCCCACATGTTAATCACCCATTAATTGCTCATTTATCCGATTAATTTTCCGTCTGGTCAATTTAACATCCGGAAATCAACTATTATCGAAATAAATGTCGATTTCCACTAACAATAATATTCCCAACACAATGAAAATATTTTTATCAACCATTCATCATTATAATTCATAATATTGACAACCAGATCGTTTTCAGGAAAGAGGGGGCTTTCCGATAAGGATTTCTCCTTAGTAGTGCGCCACTACAAGAAATAAGCCTAATTCTGACGGAATATTCCCTCGGAAATAAGCCTATTCCGTCGGAACTAGCTTATTTCAGAGGGAATATTCCGTCGACATTACCGTCGTAACTAACCCCGTTAGAGATAAATTTCGTCATACATTCCGTCGAGCTTTTATATCTTCGACGTAATTATCTCCGACGGCCATTCCGTCGGACATAAGGTATCTTCGATGGAGTTAGTTCAGATGCATTACTTCCGTCGGATATAACCTTGTTATTGCCGACCTGAAAACTTCACTTGAAAATACGTTAACTTCGACGAAAATTTTAAAATAAAAAATAAATTAAAAAGATTATAAATATACTATATTTGACGGAATGTTCCCTCGTAAATAACCTAATTCTGACGAAAAATAAAAAAAGTAAAAAAATTAGGAATTAGCCTGGCCTATATTTTCGACGAAAATTCAGTCGGAATTACCTTATTCCGTCGAAATTAAGGGGTTTTTTTTAAGAATAATTTTTTTGAAAATGCAAAATCCAGGTATTTAAACCCATATATGTACCTGTAACCTGTTTTATCCCAATACAGCCAGACACCAATATATTTCACATTCAACAACAAATGTAATTCTAAAAACCTGTACCAATTCGCAACAACAAACGTAATTCTAAAAACTGGTACCAATTCACAACAACCAACGTAATTCTAAAAACCTAAACATGTATCAATTCTCAACAACAAACGTAATCGACTAACTGAAAACAAATAAACTTCAACAACGATAAAGAATATTCTACAAATGAATGAATACAACGTAATCTCATTATACAGACGCAACTATAAAAACTACGTACAATATGTACAAATGTTCTACAAATGAATAACATAAATACGTACTAATAAACTAGAATGAATAACATAAAATGAACTATAATCTAGTAGTACCATCATCGGACGGAGGTGGACGACACCTGTCTGGTGTATGAAAATCTCAGTCGTCCACCTCGTCGTCATCGTCAAACCGCTCGTCATCGCCGCCAGCCTGCTCGCCATCGTCACTCTGTTGAAAAAATTATAAATAAAAATCATTAGTCCGTATATATGTGAGAATTAACAAGCTAGCTTTAAATGAAAATAATATAAACAATAAGAATACCTGAGTAGGCGGGGGAGGACGAAAAGCCTCCTCCAAGAGGGTAATCACCATCCGGAGCATCTCGCTGCTGAAAGCGTCAAACTGCTCTCGCGGTAATCCCGTACTCTCTGCGGAGGCCCCTGCTATAACCTCCTGAGCAACCTGGTGAAGACGAGAACTAGAAGGCAACTGCTGACAGCGAAAGATCGGATCGGTACGGAATCGATCCGACACGGCCCCTATCAGCCTCTGGAAGATCTAGTCATCCAAGCCAGCGCCCGTATGAGATGGTCCGACATGTGCTCTGGGACGCTGGCGCTGGCTGGAGCCTACAAAAAGAGATGAATTCCATTACTAATAATAATTTATATGTGATAAATTCGTGAAACATAAAAAATATTATTACCTCCAGGGAGTGTATACGCGGGTATCCTCGGCAGACCCAACACTCGATATCTGCCAGTACTGCTAGTAGGGGGATCCTGAGACGCGACCCATAGTCTCAGCTCCTCATCCCGATCTAATACAATATCGGGAAGGGGAGTGGCGGAGTCTGACGGCTCAGAACCCCTCCTAATATCATTTAGCTCAGCTATACGATCGTCCCGAAGCCTCTAAAATCGGTCCTGTAATTTATTTTTTATAAGTGTGTTAATTATATCATTTTATTTACGATTAAATATTACTAAAAGCTAAATAGTAAGATGAGTTTTACTCGTATAACCACAGCTGCCTGAGACAAAACACGCTCGTCCTTGGGCGTGTGGGCCCTATCCCAAAACTCTAGAATGGTGGGATCTCGGCCCAAAGACCTACTCAAGGCCTAATAAAAATATTCATAAAACATGTATTAAATATTTGTGTAAGAACTTGATAACTAAATAACAAAATACAGCGCACTTACCGTCTTCGCCTCCTCGAACGACTGAGAACCTGTGGTGTGTACTATGCAGAGCTGACCACGGTTCTTCTTCGCCTGTTCAGACTTCTTCTTAAAGTCATCAGCATCCCAGTGCGCGCACATAGCCTCCTAGGCTAAATCGGAGACTATGCGAGGCTGATGAGATCTGATGGTGGTCCCAGGCTGGTCCTCAACTGCCCGGGCTTCCCTATGTCGCATCTCATACAGCCAGCCAGAGTAATTCTTAGCGACATGTGATATAATCACATCGTCGCCAGCTGTCTGAGAGATACTATGGTCAAATCTATAATAAACCTATAACAAAAGTTTAAAAACTAGAAACAATTGATTTCGTCATCCTAATACAACTATGTACTAATTAATAAAATAATTTTAACTTACGTGAAACTCCTGCAAGACAGTCTGCATAAAAGTGGGATCGAACCGCGCATACTGGCTGAACCGCATGCACCCAGTCGGGAGGTGCGTCAAACAGATGGCGTGTAAGGTGTGCTTAGCCACCGGATCTAGTATACTACATAAAAAATTATATTTTGCAATAATATGTGTTATGTGAATTGTGTTTTGCAATAATTGAAAAAAATATTAACAATATATTAACACTTACTGTCCAGAAGCAACATCCACCGGTACAATATATGGAACTGCTGGCGGACGACCTAAGAGCTCGAGGTTTGTCCCTCGGTGTCGTCGACGAGGTACATCTGTAATAATTGTATTTAACTGAGTCAAAAAACATACACTAATGCAGTTTGAGATATATTTAAATCCTAGTTAAGAAAACTTACTAGCTCTTGAAGACGAGCCGTCAGCATGGCTACCGTCTCCTGTACTGGATCGCCCACCACCTAGGCGACCTCCACCACTATGTCTAGCCATGAATATCCTACTGCAATATCCAAAGTGGTAAATTATGAATATGTAAGGTTTAACAATGTGATATTTACTAATATGAATGCTAATTTTCAATTACTTACGCCATCAAACCCATCAGAATCAACATGTATATCAGTCACGGATTCAGTATCTTCCTCATCCTCAGTTTCGAGATCAGTTTCGTCATCATTATCATCATCGACGACTACATAATCACTCACGACGATGTTTTCCTCGACATCCTCATCGTCAGGTACGTCAATGACATCAGTATCCATCACATCTTCAACATTGAACACTACGGCCAAAGGGTTGTTAACATCTTCTTGCAACGCCTCATCTATACCAAACATGTTCTCAGCATCAAATGAACGTGTTTTAGTTATGACTACTGTGTACCAGGGGCTTCGAGTATTTACGACATTAGGAGTGTAATACACTTGAGTCGCTTGACTTGCTAACACGAACACGTCATCAGACTTTAACACCGACTTGATATCTATAGTTGTGATTCTATTACGATCAACTTTAACCCCCTTTTCAGTATCAAACCAACTACACATAAATGTAACTACCTTTTTACCCCTGTGATAATTGAGCACAACCACATCCTGTAAACGTCCATAGTAATTTGACTCAGAATCTTGGTAGCAACTTCCCAATACCACAACCCCAGAATTGACTGATGTGAGTTCATTCAAGTCATCGACCCTAAATCTGAACCCATTCACAATGCATCCGGGAAAAGAACTAACAACTTTGTACGGTCCTCGGATGACATCTATAAAACGCTCAGAAGTATTCTCTTCTTCAACCCGTTGCTTAAACCACTCTTGGAAATTAACATTAGTGAATGTTTCCAACTCTGCTGCAGTAAAAGCTGGGTTAGAAGCATACGCTTCCTCTTCGAATGAACTGCGTAAATAGTAAAATATCTTTAACATATAGATGACTACACTTATAAATTGCACTAAATATCGCAAATAATTATTCATACCTGATGTATCTAGATACTTCGAGCATATTTATAAGCACGTAGTAGATACAATCTTCAACTCTTTGTCGCTTAAGAAAGTCTGCGTATCATGGCCAAAAGGCTTAGCCGGATATGTGAATACAGCTAACTCATCATCAGTATGAGACAATGGACCAACGACCTCATTTCTACTTAAACGATTGTGCTTCGTTGAGACAACATCGTCAAAATACAATGAACAGAAGTTGACAAGTTCTTCCTCCGTATAACGTTCAGCAATAAAACCCTCTACACGAGCTTTGTTCTTCACCTTTTGTTTTAATCGGCGCATATACCTAAGACAAATACGTATGAGTATTATTAATATGATGAGCAACATAAAGCAATTTGTAATTTATATTACCTCTTAAAAGGATACATCCACCGATATTGCACCGGTCCTCCAAGTTTGAGTTCATACGGTAGATGAATATGCAGATGTTCCATCGAGTCAAAGAATCCTGGAGGAAAGATCATTTCGAGCTTGAAAATGGTACTAATAATATTTTTCTCCATCTGCTCCAATCAGTGTACTTAATTATAGTTGAGCAAAGATCTCGAAAGAAATTTGAAAGTTCGGTCAATGCATCCAAAACTTTTCTGGGTAACATCTCACGAAATGCAATTGGGATCAACTTCTGCATGAATACATGACAATTGTGACTCTTGAATCCAGAAATTTTCAATTGCTCGACCTTACAACAACGTGTTATGTTCGACGTGTATCCATCTGGAAGCTTCAACCCACTAACCCACTTACACACGTCTTCAACTTGTTGCTTAGTAAGACAATATGGAGCTTTAAGTTTCGTATTATTAGGGCGAAAGCACAATTCTGGCCTAATGTTCAATGCCTCCAAATCTTTTCGAGCGTTGTCATTGTCTTTGGTTTTACCACTCGCATCTAGCACAGTGTAAAATAAGTTCTCGAAAACATTCTTTTTGGTATGCATGACATCTATACAATGGCGAACTGAAAGTGTGCCCCAATACGGCAACTCAAACCATATGGGCGAGTGTGTCCAATTATGAGTCTTCCCGTACCCGGCTGCTCTCAATTTACTGTGCTCTTTCCCCGGCAAAGGAAAATCAAGCTGGTTCAACCATCCCAAGACATCACTGCCCGACAGTCGACCAACAACCCCCTTCTTCTCTGTCTTTCTGTTGAACTGTGCAGACATCTTTCTATAATTGTGATCAAGAGGCAAGAATCGACAAGCAGTTCCAAAGAAAGTACATTTCTACCCATGCTGCAACTGATTGCCTTGCACATCCCCCATACACACTGGACATGACAGCTTCCCGTGGGTTGACCAACCACTAACCATCCCAAGAGCCGAAAAGTCAGTGATAGTCCATAACAAGGCTGACTTCATCACAAAATTCTCGCTTTTTGATTTATCATAAGTCTGGACCCCCGTCTCCCACAACATCTTTAGTTCATCTACTAATGGTCGAAGGTACACGTTAATGTCTTTTGTAGGACTTTTATCCCCTGGTATGAGTAAAGTCAAGAACAAGTACGGATCCCTCATGCACATCAACGGTGGAAGATTATAAGCAACTATAATCACTGGCCAAACTGAGTACGGCTGACTAAAATTATTGAAAGGGCAAAAGCCATCAGTAGCCATGCCAAGCCTAACATTTCTGACTTCTTCCTCAAACTCAGGATAATTTGCATCAAATCTCTTCCATTCATCTCCATCCGCTGGGTGAGTCAGCTGACCAGGCACGACATCCCTTGTTCGATGCCAACTCATATGTTGAGCCGTATGAGACGACATGAACAGCCGCTGAAGCCTCAGCGCAAGAGGAAAGTACCGTAAGATCTTCCTGGGAACATATTTCTCCTTCCCCCCACGTTTTGTCATCTTATAGCGCGGAAAACTGCATATATCACACTGTCCCTTATCTCTGTCCTCCCCATAGTATAACATGCAATCCTGCTCACAAGCATCAATTTTATGATACCCCATATTTAACCCTTTGACCATCTTCTTCACTTCGTAATAATTTGCAGGAAGAGTATGATCATTAGGTAAGAACTTTCCAATAATGGCAAGCAAATCGTTGAAACATCTCTCACTACAGTCGTGCTCATTCTTGTAGTGTAAAAGCATCGTCACTACAGAAAGCTTGGTGTCCGTATCATTTCCCGGATACAACGAGACCCCAGATTCAGATAGCAACTTGTAAAAGGAAGCAGCTGTATCATTTGGCACTTGCTTAGCACTGCTTGAAGAAGGCTCATTTTCAGCCCAGTCAATATTAGTAGGGCTATAAGCATCGACCAACATCTCCACCGGATCATAGTTTTCGGCGTATGAATCCCGTAGGATATCTATCCGCTCAGCTGATTCCCCGTGATGAGTCCATACGAAGTACCCATCCACAAATCCACGGGAAAATAAGTCGAATTTAATCTCGTCAACTTTCTTCCAGATCAGGTTTTTACACTTGACACACGGGCAACGCATCTTTCCGTTCGAATTATCAACATGATCTATTGCTTTATTCAAGAAATCTGACACCCCATCACGATAAGCTAATACTAATCCCCTCCCATCACTCCGTATCCTACGATACATCCAACTCCGGTCGGCTGACATTTTTAACTGGACAGACCACGGATTCAGTACAGGGATGTTCATGCATGTGGTCCATGCATGAATGAATGTCAAGCGGGTTTCATTATAGGGATGTTCATGCATGTGGTCCATGCATGAATTAGAGTATTTTCCTATTACGACAGCTCTATAAGAAAGGGGTAATTCAGGCTTCTATCCCGTTCCTGGATGCGTCTCTTCACTAGTGCCAAAACGTTATGCACGTTTCTTTTGTTTTGAGAAAATTTCGACAGCACCTCCCCATGGTCTCCAAGTACACGAAATAGATTAATCTAAGTATGTACTCGAAGAACATGTAGAGATAACAGCCGAAAAGTCCTCAAAACAACAAAAACGTGTCGTTTCGTATTGGCACCGGCCTAAGTGAAAGACATAACATCCAGTAACAGTCCCAAACTGGGGACTATTCGACATTCACTCCTACTGAGTGAATGTCAAACGGGTTTCTAAGTTGACACCTCCAAAAGTATGTATGTCTTCATCAAGATACAGATACATAGGTTATAATTGAATTTTACAGGCAATGAAGTATGATTTTCCTGTAAAATTCATTGATAGCCTACGCAAAGGGAAATGGATGAAGACATGTTTTGGATTCAAAGCTCCACATAGATGCTTTCTTTGTGATGGAACTGAAATGTCTACACTTCAACCTTAACACTGAAAGTCAGTGTGTATAAGTCATATTGAATTTATTGAATATTGCGGCAAACTAAGCAAGTGCTACATAATTTATTTTGCCAATGAAAAACTAAGTAAATGCTACTTAGTTTATTGAATATTGCATCCCAACTAAGCAAATGCTACTTAGTTATTAATTGTATTTAGTTTTATTGTATTTAATTGTATATTATTGAATATTGCGGCAAACTAAACAAGTACTACTTAGTTTATTTTCCCAATGAAAAACTAAGTAAGTGTTATTTAGTTTATTTATTATTTATAATTTATTATCTATTATTTTATTATTTATCCCTTTTAATTAATTATTTATTATTATTATTATTATTAGTTTTTATTTTTTATTTTTTATTTTTAATTTTTTTTATTTTTTATTTTTTATTTTTTATTTTTTATCTCTTTTAATTAATTATTAATTGTTTATTCATTATTCATTATTTATTATTTATAATTTATATATTTTAATTAATTAATAATTATTTATTATTAATCATTACTTATTTTATTATTTATTATTTATTATTATCTATTATCTATTATCTATTATTTTATTATTAATTATTTATTATTTATCTCTTTTAATTAATTATTAATTATTTATTATTTATCTCTTTTAATTAATTATTAATTATTAATTATTTATATCTTTTACTTAATTAATAATTAATAATTAATTAATTATTTATTATTTATCTCTTTTAATTAATTATTAATTATTTTTTATAATTTTATTTATTTATTTATTAATTAATTATTAATTATTTATTCATTATTATTATTTATTATTTATATCTTTTAATTAATAATTATTTATTATTTATTATTAATTATTATTTATTATTTATTATGATCTATTATTTTATTATTTATTATTTATTATTTATTTATTTATTATCTATTATGTATTTTCTATTATTTATTATTTATTTGTAAGGCCCACAAATTTTGTAATTGCATAATTCTGACCAAAATTCCGTCGAAAATTCCGTCGGAAATATCAAATATCACATTTGCAAACCAAAATCTCCCAAATAGAACATACATGCATATATATGTAATTGCACAAAGAAAACCCAAATACACTGTAAACCAAATTGAACATACATATATTGTAATTGCAGAAAGAAAACTCAAATACAATGTAATAAGCCACAATTACATACAGAAAACCCAAATTCACAAATTTCAGACCTTTCAAACCCAAATTGATCAACTTTAGACAAACCCTAAACCAAAATCTCACAATTCAAAGCAATTTCATAAAAAATTTAAGCCAATTTGGAAACCCAAATTACACAATTATATTGCACTATTACAGACCAATATATCCAAATTCAACAACTGATCAAGAATCCCAATTTCATCCAAACAAATTATAATAAACCCTAATGAACACCAATATCCTAATTTCATCGAAACAATATAGTAAACCCTAAATTAACAACATATAAACCCTAAATTAAACACAAATTTTAACAAATTAAACCAAATATACAAATTAAACCTGTGTACTGGTGGCTGGTGGAGGAAGGGCGGTGGCTGGTGGCGGCGACAGTGTGGAAGGTGGCGGCGGTAGAGTGGCTGGTGGTTGCTGGTGGAGGAATAACTGGTGGCGTGCAGGAAGGGGGAGAGAGGTGGCGGTAGAAGGGGGAGAGGTGGCGGCAGCAGGTGGTGGTGGTGGTGGTGGTGGTGGTGCCGGCGACAGGTGGTGGAGGTGAGGGGGAGAGAGAGAGCGAGCGAGCGAGATAGAGAGAGAGAGAGAGAGAGAGAGAGAGAGAGAGAGAGAGAGAGAGAGAGAGAGAGAGAGAGAGAGAGAGAGATAAGTGTGAAAAGAAAAGGGAGGTGGCTGGAGAAGAAGACAGGCAAATTAGGTTTTAAACCTTATTTCCAATGGGCATTCGGAATTAACTTATCTTCGACGGATAAATTCCCTCGAACCTACCCTTATTCCGTCGAGTTTGTCTTTCGCGCTGGCGGGAAATCTGGCGCAAGTGGGGTAACCTATCTTCGACGGACTTCCGTCGTACTTACGTTTAACTTTGACGGGATTATCTACGACGGATTATTCTATCAGAAATAGATTAATTTCGACATAACTTATTCTGTCGAGCTTTAGTCCGTCGGAGATAGCTGATTTTCTTGTAGTGCGCAATTAAATAACCTAACCCCTTTCCTTGATAGAACTTTTTAGACATTGTCAATAATGCTAATAATAATAATATGAGTAACGGTAATGTGTCAATTATTGATTTAATATTTTAAAGTATTGTGCAGATGATACTGTGACACTAATTGAATCAATAATATGAGATACTATGCAGCAACTATTGTAGCAATTATTGAATACTAAGTGACTTCTTATGTAAGCATCAATAATCAAAGATACTGTGCAATACTGTGTGCTACTGTGCAACAACACGTATTACTGTGTTTTTATCATCGGGTATTTTAACAATTTAACGGTAAAAGTTTTGCCGTGAAAATGTTATTTCTGTCGCTTTCGATATCCAACAATTATTCTGTTGTGGGGTCCACCAATGACTGCGCCGTCGTACGAATATTCTCCGACAAAGAATATTTTTCGACACAACGAATATTTTATGACCATTTGCTTACTTTGTAAAATTTGCACATACCACCCATAACTTACCACATTTATCAAATCAACACCTTACTATTTCAAAATAATGTATAAAGAAAATTAAATCTTTATTCATAAAAGTTGGGGTCTTACAACCTCCCCTCCTTATGAAATTTCGTCCTCGAAATTGACGTACGTCCCTGGTATGTCAAAAAGGTGAGGATACCTCGCTTTCATTTTCGATTCTAACTCCCAGGTCATTTCCTCGATATTATGGTTTCTCCACAAAACTTTAACTTGAGGTATAATCTTTGAGCGTAGGACATGTTCCTTCTTATCCAAGATCTTCACAAGTACCTCATCGTACGTTAAATCTTCGGCTATCTCGTCTGGTTCTATCTCAATAATGTGGTTTAGGTCTTTCACATATTTACGAAGCATGGATATGTGAAAAACGTTATGAACACGAGACATTCTTGGAGGTAAAGCGAGTCTATAGGCCACCTTTTGTAAGAACCCGAATTTTCAGAAATTATTAAATAAGAATTTAATAAATGAAATTCTTAAAGTGTGAGAGGGGTTCGAATTAGAACATTTATGTGATTTTTTTGTTATTAATAAATATATTATTAATATATATTTGTTATTTATCATATAGACAATTTAATTAAGATAAAGGAGATGGATAAAATTTTCTATCGATATTAAATAATTTATAGAATTATTTTATCATAGTAAGTTGGTGACATTAAATATGTTTAATGTATAATCACAATTTTCTTGTGTATGTATACTAATAACTAGTATGTTTATAATATAGGTTATTGATAGTACTTAAACTATCCGTGAATGGGTTTGGATAGTGAAGCATGAGTTAGTTAAAGGAATTAACTAATAAGAATAAATATTGGTTAATTGATAGTTTGGAATTATATTATGGAATAATATAATTAACTATAGTAATATAGTACAGGGTTTAATTCACTTAAGTAAAGGAGTGAATTAATATGTGTGTTGAATATGTAATTATAGTTGATACTTTTTATATATATTTCTTAGAATGGTAATATGTGAGAAAGTCTAATGTACGAATAACGTTAAATATATATATGTTATTAAAGGGAGATGGAAATCATTATATATTTAAATGAATATTTAATATTTGAAGAAATTATTTTGGGGATAATTTTTAGAAAATAAAGAGAAATAATTATTATATATTTCTAATAAAGGATATTAAAATAATTTCTAATATTGAATTATTTTAATAAAAGGAGAAAATGTTATTTTTGAATAATAATATTTCCTTATATGTTTTTGTATGAGGTAATATGTATGATTGGTTAATATAGTAAATATATTAAAACGTATTTACTATATGTAAATAAATTGATGGAAACAATTTATTATAATAGAAAATAAACTTATTATCTATTTACTATATATAATATATGTATATGTGTCGTACATGTAGTTATTTGATATTATATTAAGAATAATATCTTGAGACAATAAGTAAATTATTTTCTATTAATGAATGTCTTTATTCGGAGAAAACATAATATTTTATATTATGACAAAATACAGAATTTCTAATGTATTTTCAAGAGAGTTAATTAATGAAAGAAAACTAAGTTATTTTAATATATTAAATAACTTAAGTTATTATTTTATCGTGGATGTTATCATTTAAATAATTAATAGAGTATATATTAATTATTATAAGCGTAAAGGTTATACTTATTATAAGTATAATTAATTGAGGTAGTTTAGCATCTTAATAACTTACCGTAAAGGTTATAAAGAATATTTGAATATTTTCATTCACGATATATTTATATATGTGAACATTGTGATTTAATAGTTCCAAGTAAATTGAACATGTGGTGGATAAGTAGTGTGGTGAAAGTGATAATAAGCTTAAGTTTGACCTTGTGAGAAATGCCTTGTGTGGCACGATAACAGATTCGATGATGAATTAACTAATTCAATGATGGAGGAATTATTAATTAAACAATTAATTTATATTAATTGTTAATTGTTATTATAATAGTATGTTGAATTATTATTATTGCAAGTGATAGCATGATAATAAGTATATTGGTTATAAATATAATAAGATTTATATTCATTTAATGTGATAATTAACCATATAAATGGTAATTAATTCTTATGGAAATTAATAATTACATGAGGGATGAATTAATTAATTGCCATTGAGTATAATAATATATAAACGAGTAGACTATTAATATAATTGCTCAATTAGTTGATATGTGCAAAGGATGTGATTATTAAGGGTATGACATATAGTAGTTACGCATATGTTATACAAAGTGTGATGCAACATTAATATGGCTATATTATATATATATATATATATATATATATAGACTATATATATATATATAGACTATATATATATATATAGACTATATATATATATAGACTATATCGTAAGATTAATTTTATTACGTGAGTTACAAAATATTATCGCATATGTAACATGATAAGGATTTCGATAATTTAATTTAATTGGAATAATAGAGTTGGGATAGTAAATGAGATGATACCCAATTGTATTATACTCTGTGTTAATGAAATGTACATAGATTATATATGTGCAAGTTAAAATTTCTACTTGGTAATAATAATTGTTTATTGGGACTACATTGTGACACAACTAATAACCTAAGTATACATGGTATGTAATGTATATATATAACCCAAGTGTGGTAGTACATATGAATTGCAAATTGCTGAGTTTCATTATTTGCCCAACATTGAGTGCCCAATTCTTCTTCACGTGTATACCCACATGGCTAGCTACCCTATACTCTTCTCTCAAATTCATCAAAGTCTAGCATATGATTTCAAGGGAAGTGGGATTTATGATGAGAATCACCAACTCTTCGCCAATTACTTGGTAACCATTAGATAATTGCTTCATCCATTGTTTTGAAATGGTAAGCAAAGTCATGAACCGTGTATTCAATTGCCTATATAAGAGCTGTCTTCCTTCTCTATTTCAATTACTGAGAATTATATTGCTAAGGAAGTTATAGAGAGTGAGTATACTGTCATTGTGAAGGAGACTAAGAATTGCTTTAGCAGCTCAAGTGTTTAACAGAGGTATAACATTATATCCTTGTTTTTCATTTTCTGTAAAATTTCCAAATTCTTAATTCTTGATTTCATTTGAATTGGATGTTAATTGATTTGAGAGATGTTGTTAAGTGGTATGTAAAGATTATAAGCATGATAGGAATGTATTATAGCATGGCTAAGATAGAATTCGTAACTGTTTTCTGAGATGGGTTAGCAGAACTGCCGAAGCAGCCTGTGTTTGCCTCTGGCCAGAGCCCTGCGCAGCTGCTCCAGCACCAGTTTGTTAAAATTTTGCTCCTGTTACAAACTGTTATGTACTAGCTTATGGCATGTCATTAGGAAAGTATAGGAACATGATTAATATACATATATGAGTGCAATAACGTAGTATGAACAAGTATAACTATGTGAGTACACTCAATTGATGAAAGGATTTAAAGTTTACAAAATGAACTTAGAATTTGTTAAAGTAAACTTGTCATGAGCATATGTGTACCATGTGTATATTTTGAGTTTCGTGAGCATGACCGTATGGTTTATATTGACATAAAATGTACGTTTAAAGTGTTGAACACACTAGCATACGTGATTGATAAATTCAAGTGATTTCAAAGGTGAAACTTAAGAACTTTGAAAATAAACTTGACCAAGACTTATGTCTTTTATATTCTAACCATATGAGAACGTTTATATAACTTTAATATGGTATCACATACATATGAATTATATGTCGAGATGCCTTGCATGTACTAAAGGGACTTGGTGCAATTTTCAAAGAAAACTTAAGATTTGAAAGTTAATAACCTCAATTACCATGTGAGTTAGGTTATGATCATGCAAGCATGAGTATTAAGATTTCATTATGCCTATAGACATATTGACATGAACATTTTTGACTTCGTTAGTGTACGATTTCTAAAGAAAGTTATATAGTTTTAAAATGAGCCTTGGCACATAATATTGATGCTTATGTTCTGACTTTGTGAGCATGATTGCATAGTCTAGATACGCATGAAATGCATGTCTAAAGTATTGAGCACACACTAACATTCATGGTTGAAGGTTAAGATGTTTTCAAAAAGTTAAACTTAGACGTTTTGGAAAACTATGTTGCATGATCATAGTGTATTAGTGTTCTGACATTTTTGAGACTACATGCTAGTGCTTTTAACATCACTTAGATGTCATGTATGTGCACGCACCTTATTAGACACTATGAAAGTTAGTTAAGCATGAATTAGACATGTTTTAAAGCGATTATCGATACTATTTATACGTATATGGTAAAGGTAATTGTGAGCATGCGTCTTAACATTAGTATGACATCTCACATATATACGTGATGAACATAGTAGCATGTTTACCTTATTATTCCTGAGTTATAAAACAGAGTCTTAATGATGCCTTGAGTGTGGATTGATGTAGTAGTGATATAAAACTCAGAATTGATAAATTTTTCTAAGGTTTACGAGACGTAAGAATAATATAGATCCTGTATCTATGAGCTTTAAATACGTGTCGAACACATAGCGAGTTGAGTAAAGGTGTATGAATGTTGATATTAAAAGTATACCTATACATACCTAGCTATTATAAGAGTATGTTAAGAAAGTAAAACGAAGGTTCTAAGAACCAAGATAGAAAGCAATGTAGTACTTATTATTATATTGAGAACGTATGAATGTATGACTGATGGATATAAATCCATGATTATATAACTGTGTAGGATTACACGAAGTGCAGATATCTTTAAGCAGTTAAGTCGTAGTTGTTAAACTACGAATCAGGTAAGTCTTTCAGTTCCTATTTGATATATAAATTTAATAACTGTTAGTTGAATTATATTATGTTGTGATGATGTGAACTTATATATGAACTGTATATGAGGTATGTATGAGATTGAAAGTTGATCTTTGATGATATACTTGTTATATGAGAAGTAACATGCTTAGTAAATATAAATTAATTATAAATGCATGAACTGAGTATGATGTTATATGTTATGTGATGTATGAAAACTGTTAGAATTGCTGAGCTGTCGAGCTCACTCTTGCAAATAACCACTTTTGCATGTTAAGGACATACGATAAAGATTTCGTGCTTCTTGATTGATAAAGTTAGATAGTATCGCAACGAAGAATGCTATTTAGATTATCGTTTGAACCATGTTTAGGTTCTAGTAGTTGTACTTCATATTTATTTACAAGGTTTAATACTTGTTGTACTATAAAGATGTATTAGTTAATACATAGAGGATATCAAGTTAAGATGTATACGATTATACAGAAATTTGAATAGAGTGAATCATAATATAGTTTGATTCAGGGAAATGTAATTGATTCAAGTTATGAAAGCAATAAAAGATTATATTCAAAGAAGATTGAAAAAGTTTAAGTTATTTCGCATTTTTATAATATCAAACATGATATAAGACATGAATGGTAAATGACCAAGATTGTAACTTATAAAAGTTTGGGGCCATTACACAAGATCTTGGATTATGAAAAGAATTTATATTCTAAATTATAATAAAGTAAGTTTATTCTTAAGTTATGAATAAAAGATGTAATAGTTTGACGATAGTAGTATCGTGACTGCACCGGATCCGAGGTAATAGAAGGGACCCGGATTTGGGGGCGTCACACCTTTCCTACTCGGTCAAGGATTTAAAATGGACCAATAAATCGTAAATCGGTGCCCATAGCTTTCTGCAAGCTGACTCTTTGGCACTTGATGCTCCGCCTTGACACGTTTACACGTTAAACACCTCGAGATAAACTCCGCAATCTCTCTCTTTATATTACTCCACCAAAATCTATGTCGAAGATCACGAAACATTTTTGTACTTCCAGGATGGATTGCAAACGATGTGTTGTTTGCCTACATAATGATTCTATACTTCAAATCAGAATCGTTAGAAACACAAAGTCTGGAGTTGACTCGAAGTTTTCCTTCTTCATCGATTCTTGCTTCTAGAATAACACCTTCTTGCACCTTCTTCTTCATCTTCATCAGCTCCGGGTCTGTAGCTTGAGCAGCTTTAACTTTATCAATCAAAGCTGGTTCTACGCGTATACTTGACATCATCACGTGGGTCCCCAGAGTCTTGAACCCTATCTCCATTCTTTGTAAGTCATACAAGATGGCTTCGTGTTGACAATATCGCACTTGTACCCGCATACGATCTTCTACTCAACGCGTCAACTACCACGTTTGCTTTTCCAGAATGGTATTGAATGGTATGGTCGTAATCTTTCAACAGCTCCAACCAACGTCGTTGTCGTATATTGAGTTCGTTCTAGGTGAAAAAAATATTTGAGGCTTTTGGAGTATATTAGGATGTCATCAATAATGAAAACCACGAAATGATCCAAATATTTCTTAAATATTCGGTTCATCATGCCCATGAATGCAACATGGACATTAGTCAATCCAAAAGATATAACTAAAAATTTATAATGCGCGTATCGAGTTCTAAAGGCAGTCTTCGGAATGTCCTTAGTTTTAATCTTTAACTGATGATATCCAGAACGAAGATCGATCTTTGAAAAGAATTGTGCACCTTACAACTGGTCGAACAGGTCATTATACGAGGTAACGGATACCTATTCCTGATGGTGACATGGTTCAACTCCCGATAGTCAATATAAAGTCGCATACTCCCGTCTTTCTTCTTTACGAATAAAACAGGAGAACCCCAAGGAGATGTACTAGGACGAATGAAACCAATGTCTAACAACTCCTGTAGTTGGACCTTTAACTCCTGAAGTTCAATAGGAGCCATTCGATATGGGGTTTTAGAAATGGGTTTTGTACCGGGTTCAAGGTCAATAAAGAATTCAACTTCACGTTCTGGGAGTAGACCGGGAAGTTCTTCGAGAAATAAATCAGGAAACTCATTAACAACAGAAATATCATTCAAATCTGACGTATTCTGATTTAAATCAGTAACATGGGCTAAGAAAGCTTGACATCCGTTTTTTAATAAACAAATAGCTTTATAACTTGAAATGACATTGATTGATGTTAGTGGTTTGGTTGTTTGAATTCGCACAACAGGTTGGTTAGGAATATAAAAACTAACAACCTTACAAAATAATTAATTTTGGCATGATAAGTGGTTAACCAGTCAATTCCTAAAATCACGTCAAATGCAAGTATTTTCAAAGATATAAGATCAACAGGTAGGGTGAGGGTACCAATTTGAATCAAGCAAGATTTTTAAATTATAGATGTAACAAAGGTTTCTCCCAACGGAGTTTCAACAAATAAGTCAAAGTCTAATTTCTCAGGTGTCAAGTTCAAACGTTGAGCACAAGCAGGTGAAATAAAAGAATGGGTAGCACCGGTATCTAATAAAGTGTAAACTTCGTAAGAGTTTATTATCAGCTTACCCATAATAACCTCGTTCGGGTTCCTTGCTTGTTGGGCCGTCACGACAAAAGCTCTTCCAGGAACCATCGACTTTGACTTGTCCGGGATAGCCTTTGAAGTCACCATCCCTGCTGGACTTAACTTTGCTATAACACACATTTCACCCTCAACTACTTCGTCGCATTCCTGATACATAATTTGTATCATTACTCTTTGATCCATATCTAATTGGGGTTGACCGCTCTGCACTGGGTAATTCCAAACTCGATATTGGATTCTCCCAATTGCTGTCCAAAAAGTGAAATCCATATCGTCTATTTTGACCTTCTTGGCTCGGACGTCTCTTTCTAAAAGATCAACACGTCGTGCGGCTTTTACCTATGCATCCTCCATTCTCATTCGTTCAGTTGTTTCTTCTTTCATCAGAATTTTGACAATAGCATTCTCAGATTCCAGCTCTAATATCATATGCTCTGCCAGAGAGAGCTTCTGTTCAAGCTCCGCATATCGGGTAGCAAAATCTTGAATTGTCGCATCCCTTTGTTCCACGACCACCTGCCGTTCTTCACCCTGCTCTTCTAACTCAGGAATATGATCTTGTAGTTCTTTATTTTGATCATAAAACTCTCCTACTAAATTCTCCTCCTCAAGGTCCTCTTCTTCTTCACTCTCAGCTGCTACCTCTGCGACTAGCTCTGGTGCAACTATTAATTCTTCAATCACTACATAGATATTTTTAATTTCTTCTTCTCCCGACATCACATTATCCTGGTTGGTGATTAGCGGTGCCTCAATGGTCTCAAATGCTCCATTGCTTAGATTTTCAGTTGTCATTCTCAAATACTGCCATAAAACAAGGGTTAATCAAACAAATTAACATATCACATATTAACCCTATGTTCCAACCGACTAATTAAATAACAATTAAGCTTAGGTAGGACAAACTAGCGAAGGTTTTTACTAGTCTCTCCCCTCCTATTTTTATTCCCAGATCTCCGCTATAGATCATATCCCTAAGCTTTGATACCAACTGTGATGCCCCCAGAATTGGTCCAATCAACCCAACCCATTCTGAGTCGCCAAATACACTCATCAAAATCGAAATACAATCTTTTATATCAAACGGTCGTGCAAAATACGACCACATAACTGTGAGTGTCAATACAGACATGTAGAAAATATAAACACTCAAACTAAGTCCTCATTACATTTATTATCACACTAATTTACAAAAAATAGTGAGTACTTCTACAGCTCTAACTCGGACCATCACTCCATTCCCCAACTAGTACCCGCGATATTCTCATTTCCTGAAAAGAACAATGGAAGAAAAGGGTGAGCTCAACTAGCCCAATAAAGAATATTATGATTAAGACAATGAAGAATAAATTATCGTTAGTCTTCAACAAATCAGATAAAATATTATGGACAACAAGTTTTAGATCAACAACTGCAGTGAAAATAACAATTCATTAGAAGAGTTAAGTAGAGAATGATGTCTACTATCTTCTATGATTTAAAAATTCATCATCAATATTTTTTTCCTGTAACATCAATCAATATATATCTCGAATCAAATATTCAACTTTGCACTACGGGCCAAAGATATTCATTTATATCATCAGTGGTCATGTTCATCTCAATACCTGTCCATCTTTGCACTATGTGCCAAAGATATTCATTAGGTAATCATCTTTGCACTACAGGCCAAAGATATTCATCAAATAATCATTCATCTATGCACTACAGGCCAAAGATATTCATTTGTATCATCATTTAAGACTAAGGATGATGAAAAATAATATAAAAAATGAATCTAGTGAGATAAAAGACAAAGATTAAGGATTCATAATTTAGTTTATCCAAGTTCAAGAATACTCCATAATAATCAATTGTGGAGCAAAATTCAAGAATGAAGTTCAAAACTTGGATCAAATCAAAGATTAAAAAACATATTTTTGTTTACTGTGAATAGTAACTTATCATGAAAGGATGAAAATTTCATAAAAAGTTCAAACCAATATTCCAATGAAATAATATTTCGTACGAGTATGATTGAATATACGAAACTATAATTGGATTTTCACCCGTTATACGGTAATCCGCGCAAACAGATCATTTCCACAAATTAATAGAAATGAATACGAAGGGTGATTCACCACGTATGCGGTAGTCCGCGTCGATAGGTTATTCCCACAGATTAATAAGGAATAGAATGAATACAAAAAGTTTTCATCAGGCATGCGGTAGTCCGCGTAGACAGGTTACTCCCACATATCAATAAAGAATAGAGTAACAACCCTTACGAGTATTGAAAGAAAATAACATTCTTTATGAATACAAAAGAAATAATACCCCTTACCTCAGTAGAAAATTGGATATTGGAATAGTGTAGTAGCAAAATACTATTCTTCTATCTCTCTCTATAATTTTTCTCACTATTATAACTTTGCTCTTCAAGAATGGTGAGAACTGAATGAAATTATCTTGCTATTTATAGGCTAGAAAAAAATTAGTTAATTACACTTTAGTACCTCCATCTTTACCTCTATTTTTAATTTAGCCCCTCAAGTTTATAAATCTTGCACCTCCACCCGTACAACCACCCAGCAACTATTTATTATCCACCAATAAGTGGGTCCCACATGTTAACCACCCATTAATTGCTCATTTATCCGATTAATTTCCCGTTTGGTCAATTTAACATCCGAAAATCAACTATTATCGAAATAAATGTCGATTTCTATTAACATTAATATTCCCAACATAATGAAAATATTTTTATCAACCATTTATCATTATAATTCACAATATTGACAACCAGATCATTCCCAAGAAAGAGGGGGCTTTTCGATAAGAATTTCTCTTTACTGGTGCGCAATTAAATAACCTAACCCCTTTTCTTGACAGAACTTTCTATATTTTGTCAATAATACTATTAATAATAATATGAGTAACGGTAATGTGTCAATTATTGATTTAATATTTTAAAGAATTGTGCAGATGATACTGTGACAATAATTAAATCAATAATATGAGATACTGTGCAGCAACTACTGTAGCAATTATTGAATATTGAGTGACTTCTTACGTAAGCATCAATAATCAAAGATACTGTACAATACCGTGTGCTACTGTGTAACAACGCGTATTACTGTATTTTTATCACCGAATATTTTAACAATTTAACAGTAAAAGTTTTGCCTTGAAAATGTTATTTCTGTCGCTTTCTATATCCGACAATTATTCCGTTGTGGGGTCCACCAATGACTGCGCCATCGTACAAATATTCTCCGTCAAAAGAATATTTTCCGACACAACGAATATTTTATGACCATTTGCTTACTTTATAAAATTTGTACATACCACCCATAACTTACCACATTTATCAAATCAATACCTTACTATTTCAAAATAATGTATAAAGAAAATTAAATATTTATTCATAAAAGTTAGGCTCTTACATGATGTGTCCCTCTTGCCCGCATTTATAACATACGACCGGTTGTCGTTCTCCTCCCCTAGAAACAGTTGATGTTGGTGCTGCTATCGACGTTTTCACGTTCTCATTGTTATATCTTCTCTTTTTGAAATCTCCCCTCGACTCACTTCTTCTATTAATATGGCCACGATTACCACCGGAGTGGTTACCGTTTCTGTCATGATACTTTCCTCCCCGCTGGTTGTCATTGTTCTGATGACTACTGCCACTGGTACAACCTTGGTTATTGTCCCTTGGTTGATCATTATCCCGTTGCTATAATTGGGCCCTGTTCACCACATCTGAATACAAACTAAGTTTGTGAGAAATGAGGTACTGACGATCTTCGGGTTTCAAACCTCTCAGAAACATTCGCGTTATACGTTCCTCACTATCCACCAAATGAGATGCGAACCGGGATAACTCCGCGAACTTAGCCTCGTACTGGGACACAGTCATGTTATTTTGTTCCAGTTTGATAAACTCTACCTCCTTCATATGACGAATACTTTTTGGAAAGTACTTGTCATTGAACAGTTTCTGGAACTCCTCCCAAGACATCTTGAGTGCGGCAGGCTGGGTACGCTTTACAGATTCCAACCAGTAATCTGCCTCTCCGCGGAACATAAACGTGACGAATGGAACCTTATGTTCCTCGTTGCCTCCCAAGATATCAAATATCTTGGTAATTTGCTTAACCCACGTTTCTGCCTAGATTGGATCTGGCTTTCCCTGAAACTCTGGTGGTCCCAACCTCTTTGAACTACTTGGCAGTGACAAGCCGCGAGTTGCTATTATTTCCATCCGTATTTTGCGCACGAGTCTCCCTCGTCTGATTTTGCATGAACTGCAAAAAACTTCTAAACATCCCATCGTTCATCGTCTGATCAGTGGTATTGCCTTCCTGTTGCACGTTCTCCAGGTTGGTGATTAAAGGTGTCTCAACGGTCTCATTCACTCCATTGCTTAAATTTTCAGCTGTCATTCTCAAATACTGCCACAAAACAAGGGTTAATTAAATAAATTAACATATCACATATTAACCCTATGCTCCGACTGACCAATTAAAAACCAGATAAGCTTAGGTAGGACACACTAGTGAAGGATTTACTCGTCTCTCCCCTCCTAGTTCTATTTCCCGATCTCCGCCAGAGATCATATCCCTAAGCTCTGATATCATCTGTGACGCCCCCAAAATAGGTTCAATACCAACCCATTCTGAGTCGCCAAATACATGGTACAGAATTCCAAATACAAATCTTTTATAACAAAAGGTCAAGAGAAATACGACCATACAATTGTGAGTGTCAATACAAACGTATATAATACGAAATATAAACACTCAAATTCAGACCTCACTAATTATCATTATTATCACACTATTTTACAAAAATAGTGAGGACTACTACTGCTCTATTCTGACCATCACACTGTTTCCCGACTAGTTCCCGCAGCATTCTCATTCCCTGAAGAGGACAATAGATAAAAAGGATGAGCTCAACTAGACCAATAAAGAATATTATGACTAAGATAATGAAAAATAAATTATTGTTAGCCTTCAATAAATCAGATAAAATATTATAGACAACAAGTTTTAGATCAATATTCGCAACGGAAATAACAATTCATTAGAAGAGTTAAGTAGAGAATGAAGTCTATTATCTTCTATGAATTAAAATTCATCATCAATATTTTATCCCTGTAACATCAATCAATATACATCTTGAATCAAATATTCATCTTTGCACTACGGGCCAAAGATATTCAATTGTATCACCAGTTGGTCATGTTCATCTCAACACCTGTCCATATTTGCACTACGGGCCAAAGATATTCATCAGGTAATTATTCATCTTTACTCTACAGGCCAAAGATATTTAGTCATACCACCATTTAGGACTGAGGATGATGAAAAATTATGTAAATAACGAATCCAGTGAGATAAAGGACAAAGATTATGGATTCGTAATTTAGTTTATCCAAATTCAAGAATACTCCATAATAATCAATTGTGGAGCAAAATTCAAAAATGAAGTTCAAAACATGGATACAATCAAAGATAGTAACCATGACAGACAACTTGGACAATTAAAAGAAAATTTATTTTTTTTGTGAATAGTGTCGTATACGTGAATAGTGCGGTATACGTGAATAGTGTCGTATACGTGAATAGTAACTCCGACATGAAAAGGTAAAAATTTCATAATAAAATTCATACCAACATTCCAATGAAATGATACTAGATAAACGCAAAATGCGAAGAATTTCTGATCATTTCAGAAATTATAGAAGCAATACTTACCGTAGTAAGTTTTAATTTGGGTATATGAAATGAAATATTATTGCTTTCATAATATGGAATATGAAAGAAAATAATATTCTTTATGAATATTGAAAGAAAGTAACATCATTTACGAGAAAAATAATATCCTTTACCATAAAAGGAGAGTATTTCTGACTGGTATAGCGGGGATATTCTTGAAGAAAACTTATACTGTTTTCTACACTCAAAGCTTCCTTACACTCAAGAGACATACGCTCAATATTATAGAAGAAGAATTCTCTGATTCTGGTGTGATTTTCATTTCTAAACTAAGCATCCTATTTATAGGAGAATGGAAGGATACTATTAAGAAAATTCACGGACGCAACAATTGCAGAATCACGGATGAAAAATTTTCAGACGTCCAATTTTCAAAATAATAATATAATATTCAAGTAAAACAAATAACTTTATATATAATATAATATATTCTATTTATAATCCAATAAAACAAAACTTATATTATATATATATATATATATATATACCAACCATCCACGGCACACACATAAATATATATATATATATATATATATATATATATAACAGCGGACGAAAAGTTTAAACAAAACTTTAAACTTAAAACAATTTTGAAACTTAAAGTAGATGACCGGTGAATCGGTAAAGTAATCTCTTTCTTGTATTATAAACATTTGGGAAAGGATTACATCGTATCTGGATCTATTTACAAAGGGAAGAAGAAGTACAGGAACTTCTTCTTCTTCTAACTAGAGAGAAGGTAGAGAGAAGGGGGAGAGAAGGAGAGAGAACCTCTGATGAGGCTAAATGGTTTACATTTCTAAGCCTAATGAAACTCTAACACTTGAGTTCCTTTAAATAGAACTAAAGTTACCGGTTTATATTTACCGAAGTAACTTTTACATTTACTTAAGGTTAAAAGTAAAAACATTTAACTAAAGTAAGAACCATTTAACTTAAGTTAAAAACATTTAACTTAGGTTAAAAGTAAATTACTTTTACATTTACTAAAGGTAAAGTAAAAACATTTAACTAAAGTTAAAAACATTTAACTAAAGTTAAAGTAATTACATTTACTTTTACTTAAGTAAATAACTTTTACTAAAGTAAAGGTGTCCTTTACTTTTTGACTTTGTCGGACGCACTGATTGCATCTGGAGCATCCGATGACTGTGGGACCCTGGGGGGCCAGCGTCTTCTGACTGTTGACTGTTGAGGTCCGGCTCCTTCCTCGCCGGTGGGTGCTGTTGATCTTCTTCTCAGAGAGATCACCATCCCCTATACTTCGACCCCAAAAAAAAATCCAGGGATTCAATCCTTTTTCCCCCCAAAATTATGTTTAATTTTAAGAAAGGAGAAAAAATTTCACCGAAATTTTTGGTCACCGACTGTAGATTTCAAAAATTTTATGTAAAATTTTTTTTAAGAAAAACTGATCAGACTGTGTCTGATACAAGGATCACACGGCTGACTCTTGACTAACTGATGAACTCGATCTAAACAGTCTACTTCGTTTTAACTTTGTTCAAACCTAATCTCTAGATCTGTTGACATTCCACTTAAAGACATACCAAAGTCGCTTAAGTACATACCCCTTTCTTTGCTTAACATAAACACATACCCTAGAATCTAGTGATTCCCTTTTTGCCTTAACTGCTCACACTCTTGAGACTTACAACGGCTCGACGGGACCTATGGCGAAACAGGGTGGTTTATACAAAGAGACTAGGTGACTTAAACTAGGTGCTCTAAGGACGGAGCAACAGAAGTCTAAAGAAGAAGTAAAAACAAGGTTTTAAACTCAGACCTCTGTGTTTGACCGGAGAACAAACAGTGACACCAAGAGACAACACCGCATGGCTCTGATACCATTTAACAGCGGACGAAAAGTTTAAACAAAACTTTAAACTTAAAACAATTTTGAAACTTAAAGTAGATGACCGGTGAATCGGTAAAGTAATCTCTTTCTTGTATTATAAACATTTGGGAAAGGATTACATCGTATCTGGATCTATTTACAAAGGGAAGAAGAAGTACAGGAACTTCTTCTTCTTCTAACTAGAGAGAAGGTAGAGAGAAGGGGGAGAGAAGGAGAGAGAACCTCTGATGAGGCTAAATGGTTTACATTTCTAAGCCTAATGAAACTCTAACACTTGAGTTCCTTTAAATAGAACTAAAGTTACCGGTTTATATTTACCGAAGTAACTTTTACATTTACTTAAGGTTAAAAGTAAAAACATTTAACTAAAGTAAGAAACATTTAACTTAAGTTAAAAACATTTAACTTAGGTTAAAAGTAAATTACTTTTACATTTACTAAAGGTAAAGTAAAAACATTTAACTAAAGTTAAAAACATTTAACTAAAGTTAAAGTAATTACATTTACTTTTACTTAAGTAAATAACTTTTACTAAAGTAAAGGTGTCCTTTACTTTTTGACTTTGTCGGACGCACTGATTGCATCTGGAGCATCCGATGACTGTGGGACCCTGGGGGGCCAGCGTCTTCTGACTGTTGACTGTTGAGGTCCGGCTCCTTCCTCGCCGGTGGGTGCTGTTGATCTTCTTCTCAGAGAGATCACCATCCCCTATACTTCGACCCCAAAAAAAATCCAGGGATTCAATCCTTTTTCCCCCCAAAATTATGTTTAATTTTAAGAAAGGAGAAAAAATTTCACCGAAATTTTTGGTCACCGACTGTAGATTTCAAAAATTTTATGTAAAATTTTTTTTTTAGAAAAACTGATCAGACTGTGTCTGATACAAGGATCACACGGCTGACTCTTGACTAACTGATGAACTCGATCTAAACAGTCTACTTCGTTTTAACTTTGTTCAAACCTAATCTCTAGATCTGTTGACATTCCACTTAAAGACATACCAAAGTCGCTTAAGTACATACCCCTTTCTTTGCTTAACATAAACACATACCCTAGAATCTAGTGATTCCCTTTTTGCCTTAACTGCTCACACTCTTGAGACTTACAACGGCTCGACGGGACCTATGGCGAAACAGGGTGGTTTATACAAAGAGACTAGGTGACTTAAACTAGGTGCTCTAAGGACGGAGCAACAGAAGTCTAAAGAAGAAGTAAAAACAAGGTTTTAAACTCAGACCTCTGTGTTTGACCGGAGAACAAACAGTGACACCAAGAGACAACACCGCATGGCTCTGATACCATTTAACAGCGGACGAAAAGTTTAAACAAAACTTTAAACTTAAAACAATTTTGAAACTTAAAGTAGATGACCGGTGAATCGGTAAAGTAATCTCTTTCTTGTATTATAAATATTTGGGAAAGGATTACATCGTATCTGGATCTATTTACAAAGGGAAGAAGAAGTACAGGAACTTCTTCTTCTTCTAACTAGAGAGAAGGTAGAGAGAAGGGGGAGAGAAGGAGAGAGAACCTCTGATGAGGCTAAATGGTTTACATTTCTAAGCCTAATGAAACTCTAACACTTGAGTTCCTTTAAATAGAACTAAAGTTACCGGTTTATATTTACCGAAGTAACTTTTACATTTACTTAAGGTTAAAAGTAAAAACATTTAACTAAAGTAAGAAACATTTAACTTAAGTTAAAAACATTTAACTTAGGTTAAAAGTAAATTACTTTTACATTTACTAAAGGTAAAGTAAAAACATTTAACTAAAGTTAAAAACATTTAACTAAAGTTAAAGTAATTACATTTACTTTTACTTAAGTAAATAACTTTTACTAAAGTCTTCATCTTCCGCCTTTTGGTATCAGAGCCATGAGTTGTTTGTTTACTAAACGTTGTTCTTGATCTTCTTCTTCTAGTCATATTTAAAATCAAAAGTTTTGATCTTTCTTTGTTCAAGATGTCACCTAGTCTCTTTGTATAAACCACCCTCCATCGCCATAGGTCCCTGTCCAGCCTTTGTAAGTCTCGAGTGTGTGAGCAGTTTCGGCTTTCTGGGAATCACTAGATGATAGGGTATGTGTTTATGTTAAGCAAAGAAAGGGGTATGTACGGAAGAACACAGATTAATTAAAACTTTAATTTTAACTATGAGTAGATTGTTTAGATCTAGTTCGTCGGTTAGTAATAGATCTTCTCTTCCTTCTGTTCCTAATATAGTTAACCAAGAGGAACAAAGTTATGAAAATATTAACCAAACTCTTAATAACTGGAATATACCTAGTGTATCTCCTAAAGAAATTTATCAGTCAACCTTCATCGATAATTTCAAAACTGATTACAATGTTAAAACTGTTGAACGTGTGTATGCTATTAATAAAGAATATGAAAATTGTAGTCTTCTTTCTCCCGATGTCATTAATAAACATCGTAAAAAGGGTTATAATTTTATTCATATTGGTTTGGTACAAGTTGCAGTTAAACCATTAACTATTAAAGGAATAAACTCAAGCGTCTTTTTATGCTTAAGAGATGCTCGTTATCTTAATTATGCTCCTAGTATTATTGGAATCATGGAATCTAGTTTACATGATGGTCCTATTCATTTTAATTGCTTTCCTGATCTTCCTTTAAGTCTGTCTGATATTAATTTACTTAAGGCTTTAACTTTGAATATTAAAACTGCTGGAGAGATAACTCAAATGATTGAGGGATCTCAACCCTTAGCTTTAATCTTTAGAATTTATTATAAAGTTATGAAAACCAATTTGAATATTCATGCTCTTAATAAAAGTCCTAAAGATCATACTGTTTTAATACAGAGTAGCACTAGTAACGCCAATATTCAAACACCTAAAACTATTCTTTGGAAAGATGTCACGTTACCTAGCCAATGGATTCTTCCCCAGGAAGTTCCACAAAAACCAGTTAATAATAATTTGTTAAATTTAGAAAATATTAAGCAATTTTCTGATGGTACTGTTCGAATTAGTTTTGAACGTACTAGAAGACCTTTTATTATTGAAGAATTTACCAGTTCCTCTGTCCCTTCTACCTCTAGAAGAGACACTGAAGTCTTAAGTGACTTTTCTATTCCTGATGTTAAACTGAAAGGCGTGTTGAATCAGGGTCAGACAAGTCATCCTTGTTATACTCCTGCCTTTCAGACTGATGGAGAACATGAAGATGTTTCTCCTACTGTGTCGGTCGGTCCTTCTCCCTCTGACTTTGATGCCCCAATCAATCACCAATTAAGAGTCCTTACTAAAGTCTCTAAATTGGATTGGGACAGCCTTGTTAATGATTTTAATTCTAAAACTAATCAAGCTAAACGACATGCTTTTCGTAATATGCATGATAAAATTGATAGAGATAAAATTGTTCATAATTGGAAAAAATTTGTTAAACTTACTAGAGAGAACCTTACATTTTATGATTGGTATGATAGAAATCATTGTAAAGTTCTTACTAAATCTCAATGGATAAAAGAAGATAAGTCCAAAACTTTAGCTTCTCATCCTCCCCTTGAAACTGTTCTTTTACAAGTCAAAAATAACTCCGTTGTTGCTAGTCCTTTTAAAGTAGCTGATGGTAAAACTGATGATAAAAAGATTATTGAACAAAATAATTTTACTAATCAGTATTTAGCCACCATAGGAAAACAACTTGATAAAATTGAAGAAAAGTTTGATAATACACTTATTAAAACCCCTGATAAGAAACTTGATCAGCCTTTGTTAACCCTTCCTGATAACAGAGATGGCAAGGGATTACCTAGTAAAGATTCTGATTTAGTTAAAAGTATTGATAAACTTATTAAAAAGATTGGTTCGAGCTCTGGCGAAGCCAGTGGAACCGTGGCCATCATTGATCAGATTCAAGAATCTGGCAATGACTACAATAGTGACTCAGATGAGGAATCTGAGGTCGCTTCTGTTCCCGACCTTACTGAACAATTGAAAAGGTTAACTTTTAATAACACTAGTATTACAAAAAATTGGTATACTAGACCCACTCCCCCTGATCTTCAGTTCGAGGAAAAGAATCTTGACAATCAATTTTCGGTTTCCTCCAATAAAATTTATGAATGGAATATTGATGGCTTCAGTGAACATCAAATACTTACTAAAATGAATCACATGTCTATGGTTGCTAATAGTTACATCACTGCTTTTACTAATCTTACTCAACCTGAAATTGTTGAAATTTTAACTAATGGTTTTTCGGGAGTTCTTCGCTCTTGGTGGGAAAAACACCTTGATGAAGATGCTAGGAACTCTATTATTCATGCTTATCAACTAGATGATAATGGTCAACCTATCTTCCGTGAAGATATTGGTTTTGGTGTTCCTGATGGTATTAATACCCTAATTTTCACTATAATAAAACATTTTATTGGTACTCCTAGTAATATTACTGAACGTATCCATGATCAACTTAGTAATCTTACTTGTCCCACTTTAAGTGATTTTAGATGGTATAAAGATGTTTTTATTTCGCGTGTCATGCTTCGTAATGATAGTAACAAGCCTTTTTGGAAGGAAAAATTTGTTAATGGTCTTCCGTCTTTATTTGCTCATAAAGTCCGTGAAGAACTTAGTAAAACATTAGGCTATATTGATTATGATAACCTCACTTACGGTGACATTGTTAGTTATATTCAAAAAATTGGCCTAAAAATGTGTATTGATTTCAAAATCGCTAAACAAGCTGCCAAAGATAAAAAGAAAGCTAAATATGAGCTTGGCACTTTTTGTGAACAATATGGTCTGCCTCCTATTGCCCCTTCGCGTAGAAAGCATAGGAAAAAGCACTTAGAAATTCATAAAAAACGCAAGCACCATAAAAAGCGCTCTAGTCAGACTAATAAAGAAAATTATTATGAAAAACCCAGGTCTAGAAAGAAAACTGGAAATAAAAAATCCACTTCTAAATCTAGCGATAAGAGTAAAATTACTTGTTATAATTGTGGTAAAAAGGGACATTATAAGAATGAATGTAAATTAAAACAAAAATTAAACCAGTTAAATATTTCTGTTGAAGACTCTGAACAGATTTTTGATTTACTTAGATCTCAGTCTGATGATGATAACGATATTTCTGATATTCCTTATTCTTCGGCTAATGATCAAAATAGTCAAACTCCTAGTGAAGATAATGAAGTTACTTTGTGTACTGATAATTGTAGGTCTGATTGCTGTAAAACTATTAATGTTCTTACTAAAGAGGAGCAAGAAAGCTCTTTGTTAATTGAATTAATTAGTAAGCTTACTGATGAAGACTTAAAATTGCAATACATGAAACAGTTAAAGGAATTGTTTTCAAAAAACATTTCTGGAAAAGGTAAAGTAATAAAAGCTAAAGAGAAGCCGCTTATAAGCCTTAATAAAACCCTTGAGAGATTTAAAGTGGCAGAGAGAGAGATTACTCTCCCTGAACTAAATCAAGAGGTCAACAAGCTTAAGAAAGAGATTTCTAGTCTCAAGACTGAAATCTCCAACTTAAGAAGTGATATGACTACATTAGTTAACAAAGACTCTGAACTTCATATTTCTGATTCCTCAGAAAATGAAGACTTACCTGAAACTTCAGGAGTCAATGATGAAGAGTCTCCTTTGTTTATTCAAGGCAACTCGTTAAAAAGGATAAAAGATATTACCATTCAAAAGTGGTATATTTTGATACGGTTAATGGTTGATGGCACTTTTGCCATTCAACTTCCTGCTCTTGTTGATACTGGTGCAGATCTTAACTGCATCCAGGAGGGATTAATCCCTACCAAATTTTATGTTAAAACCAGTGAACGTTTAAACTCTGCTAATGGAAGCAGCATGGAAATTAAATATAAGCTCCCTAAGGTTCATATTTGTCAAAATGATATATGTTTTAAAACTTCTTTTGTGTTAATTCGTAATTTAACTGATAAAATTATTCTGGGATTACCATTTATTTATTTGTTATACCCTTTCACCACCAGTAATAATGGGTTAACTACTGAGCACCTTGGACACAAAGTTGTTTTTGAGTTTCTAACTCAGCCCAAAGAAAGAGACTTAAGATTTATTCAAGATGAGTCTATTTCTAAGTCACTTAACTTGTTAAAATGTAAAACTTCTCATTTAAAGTTTTTAAAACATGAAATTAAGTATAAACAGGTTGAAGACCTTCTTTAAAGTGAAAAGATACAAGATAAAATTGAAGAACTTCGTTTATTCATGGTTAAAAACTTATGTGTTGATTCTCCTAATGCTTTTTGGCATCGCAGAAAGCATGTAGTTAAACTTCCTTACGCTAAAGAATTTAAAGAACATCTTATTCCTACTAAAGCTAGACCTATTCAAATGAGTCACCAACAAATGGAGCTTTGTAAGCAAGAAATTAACGATTTACTTGTCAAAGGATTAATAAAACATAGTAAATCTCCTTGGTCTTGCCCTGCCTTTTATGTTAATAATGAAGCAGAGAAAGAGAGAGGTGTCCCTCGTCTAGTCATCAATTATAAGCCCCTTAATAAGGTCTTAGAATGGATCAGGTATCCCCTTCCCAATAAAGAGGACCTTCTTAGTCGTCTTAGTAATGCTACCATTTTTAGTAAGTTCGACCTTAAGTCTGGTTTCTGGCAAGTCAGTATCCATCCTAGTGATAGGTACAAAACCGCCTTCACCACCCCTTTTGGTCATTATGAATGGGTTGTTCAGGCATTTGGCTTGAAAAACGCTCCTAGTGAATTCCAAAATATTCTCAATGAAATTTTAAATCCCTTTAGTCATTTCATTATTGTCTATATTGATGATATCCTTATTTTTTCTAAATCCATTGACGAACATTTCAAACATTTGAATTCGTTCTTCAAAGCTATCAAAGTCAATGGTTTGGTTCTGTCACCAACCAAATGTTCTCTTTTCCAAATTAAAGTTAAATTTCTTGGCCATGACATTCATCGGGGTTTGGTTCGTCCTATTCAAAGAGTTATTCAATTCGCTGATAGATTTCCTGATAAAATCCTTGATAGAACTCAACTTCAAAGGTTTCTAGGATCTCTTAATTATGTTGGCAAATTCTATAAAAATTTGCGAAAAATCTGTAAACCTTTGTTTCTTCGTTTACAGAAGAATCCTCCTCCATGGACTGATGAGCATTCTGCCATCGTTCAGCAAGTTAAAAAATATGTTAAGGTTCTTCCCTGCCTTGGCATTTCTAATGAATTAGCTTTTAAAATTGTTGAAACTGACGCCTCCGAAATTGGCTTCGGCGGCATTCTGAAGCAGAAATTGACTCCTGCTTCTTCTGAACAAATTGTTCGATTCCACTCTGGCGCGTGGAATCAGGCACAATTAAACTACAGCACTATTAAAAAAGAAATTTTAGCTTTAGTTTTTTGTGTCAGTAAATTTCAAAATGATTTATTAAATCAAAAATTTTTGGTTCGTATTGATTGTAAGTCTGCTAAATATATTTTAGAAAAAGATGTTAAAAACATCGCTGCTAAACATATTTTTGCCAGATGGCAATCTATTTTAAGTATTTTTGATTTTGACATTGAATATATTAAAGGTAGTGATAATTCCGTTCCTGATTTTCTAACTCGGGAATTTATTAATTCAGGTACCCCTCAGGTTCAAAATGAGTGTGAGAGGGAAAGATAAAAATGTTCGGCCCTTGGGTCCTCCAAGCCCAAGTCCACCTAGTCAGAAGCCCGTGGGAGCTATAATCCCTCATCCTGTTACCCCCCCTTACTGTAGTTAATAGGTTCACTCCTTTGGTTTCTAGCTCGAAACCCTATAGTTCAGCTCTGGTTCAACCCCCTTTAATGGTTGATCCTTACGCTTCCTCCAGTAATCCTCCTGCTGGCCAGCGTGTTCATACTGAATACGTCCCTGTTTTCAGCACCAATTTATTTCATATTGAACGTCATATGAAATCAATTGATGACCCAGTTAAATTAGCTACCCAATTCTTCCCAACTGGTTGGCATTTTATTCCCTCTGCTCCTTATAAATCTCTCATGTACTATAAGGATGTCCTTTTGCAAACTCAGTCAATCGCTATTAAACCTATTTATGATAGAAATGATTCTTCAAAAATCATCTATCATTCTCTTTATATTAAACAGGTTATCTCCATGCCTAACTGGGGTAATCATCCTAGTGATCTTAGGCAGCTTGAAGGTCATGATAGCCAGTTTTGCTATTATGATTACATGGAAGCTTGGAACAGAGTTTTTCTGTTTCAAACTCCATCTTTTAGTCATTCGTGGTTCATCCAATTTGACCACAAATTTAAAAGTCAATTTCCTCATTGTTTTGTTCTTTGGTGGGAACGTTATGGTCTCATCTTTGATATCCTCCCCATTGAGCTTCAGACTGTTCTTAATGTCTTTAGCTCTAGGGTTCCTGTGGTACAGTCTAATTGCTGCATCCCAGTTATTCTCCATTTCGCTAGTAAATATAAAGTCCCATGGATCCTTCGATGGAATTATGGATTTTATTCTCCAACAGTCAACGTTGCTCTTTCTTCCTTAGTTGCCCCTGAAAAAGGCGCCTCTAGTAATCACCTTAATCAAATTACTCATGTTAATCGTGAGTTTTCAGTTAAATGGTGGGATAAGTTTGATCCTTATCGCATCGTAGGCCAAGTCCAGAAGGAATTCCTCAATCCTTCACCTATTCAAACGATTCCTCCTCCAAAGGAATCATCTTCCAGTAAATCTAAATCCAAGAAATCTTCCAAGTTAGACTTCGCGGATATTGATCATTGTACCAATAATGAGCTTAAACAGTTATCCCGTTTAATTCAGAAAAGAATGGATAAACTCAGTGAGGACTCAGTTCCTTCTGTTTGTTCATCTTCTTCTTCTCGCTCCAGTCATCACTCTAGCCCTACTGATCCGTACGGAAGTATCTCTCTTCAGGATGCCCAGGATCCGTTTGCCTAGGGTCCAGGATCCATTTGCCTTGGGTTCCTACAGTCACCTGGGTCAGCTTTGTTGCTAGATGCCCCTGCCCGTGCAGCCCGTGCTCCTTTGTCCAAAGTAGCCGAAAGCAGTTGCTGAGTCAGTTGTCATTTTGTCTGTTGTCTGTACCCTTGTTAGTCAAAAAGTTGTTATTGTATTTTGTTTGTATTTGATTAACGCGTCTGTAATAGTAAAAAGTTGTTTGTTATAGTCAAAAGTTGTAATAATGCTTTTTATCTTTTGATAAAGCATTACTGTTGTTCAATAGTCATTCTTGTTTTGTAATTATTGAGTTGTAATCTCTCAACCTTTTCTCTTTCTATATAAGGGAGGCTCAGTCATTTTAGAGAGGCAGGATTTAGTAATCCAATAGAGCGTTTGAGAAGACTCAGATTCCTATCTGACTAATCTTCAACTCTCTTGCCTTCTCTCTTAGATATGATAAGTTTCTATAATCGAGTCAATCTGTTGTAAGTAACCAAGTTAATTGTTTGTAATTATTTCATAGTACAATAAAAGTTTATTTTGTTTAAACTTCTCTTATTACTTATGAACTGCTGCTTTAATTTCTTATAGTTTTGCTATAGTTGTTATTCAGCTTTGTTTATGCGCCACTCTTCTCTTATACAAGAAAGAGATTACTTTACCGATTCACCGGTCATCTACTTTAAGTTTCAAAATTGTTTTAAGTTTAAAGTTTTGTTTAAACTTTTCGTCCGCTGTTAAATGGTATCAGAGCCATGCGGTGTTGTCTCTTGGTGTCACTGTTTGTTCTCCGGTCAAACACAGAGGTCTGAGTTTAAAACCTTGTTTTTACTTCTTCTTTAGACTTCTGTTGCTCCGTCCTTAGAGCACCTAGTTTAAGTCACCTAGTCTCTTTGTATAAACCACCCTGTTTCGCCATAGGTCCCGTCGAGCCGTTGTAAGTCTCAAGAGTGTGAGCAGTTAAGGCAAAAAGGGAATCACTAGATTCTAGGGTATGTGTTTATGTTAAGCAAAGAAAGGGGTATGTACTTAAGCGACTTTGGTATGTCTTTAAGTGGAATGTCAACAGATCTAGAGATTAGGTTTGAACAAAGTTAAAACGAAGTAGACTGTTTAGATCGAGTTCATCAGTTAGTCAAGAGTCAGCCGTGTGATCCTTGTATCAGACACAGTCTGATCAGTTTTTCTAAAAAAAAAAATTTACATAAAATTTTTGAAATCTACAGTCGGTGACCAAAAATTTCGGTGAAATTTTTTCTCCTTTCTTAAAATTAAACATAATTTTGGGGGGAAAAAGGATTGAATCCCTGGATTTTTTTTGGGGTCGAAGTATAGGGGATGGTGATCTCTCTGAGAAGAAGATCAACAGCACCCACCGGCGAGGAAGGAGCCGGACCTCAACAGTCAGAAGACGCTGGCCCCCCAGGGTCCCACAGTCATCGGATGCTCCAGATGCAATCAGTGCGTCCGACAAAGTCAAAAAGTAAAGGACACCTTTACTTTAGTAAAAGTTATTTACTTAAGTAAAAGTAAATGTAATTACTTTAACTTTAGTTAAATGTTTTTAACTTTAGTTAAATGTTTTTACTTTACCTTTAGTAAATGTAAAAGTAATTTACTTTTAACCTAAGTTAAATGTTTTTAACTTAAGTTAAATGTTTCTTACTTTAGTTAAATGTTTTTACTTTTAACCTTAAGTAAATGTAAAAGTTACTTCGGTAAATATAAACCGGTAACTTTAGTTCTATTTAAAGGAACTCAAGTGTTAGAGTTTCATTAGGCTTAGAAATGTAAACCATTTAGCCTCATCAGAGGTTCTCTCTCCTTCTCTCCCCCTTCTCTCTACCTTCTCTCTAGTTAGAAGAAGAAGAAGTTCTTGTACTTCTTCTTCCCTTTGTAAATAGATCCAGATACGATGTAATCCTTTCCCAAATGTTTATAATACAAGAAAGAGATTACTTTACCGATTCACCGGTCATCTACTTTAAGTTTCAAAATTATTTTAAGTTTAAAGTTTTGTTTAAACTTTTCGTCCGCTGTTAAATGGTATCATCTTCACGGAAGATAGGTTGACCATTATCATCTAGTTGATAATCATGAATAATAGAGTTCCTAGCATCTTCATCAAGGTGTTTTTCCCACCAAGAGCAAAGAACTCCCGAAAAACCATTAGTCAAAATTTCAACAATTTCAGGTTGAGTAAGATTAGTAAAAGCAGTGATGTAACTATTAGCAACCATAGACATGTGATTCATTTTAGTAAGTATTTGATGTTCACTGAAGCCATCAATATTCCATTCATAAATTTTATTGGAGGAAACCGAAAATTGATTGTCAAGATTCTTTTCCTCGAACTGAAGATCAGGGGGAGTGGGTCTAGTATACCAATTTTTTGTAATACTAGTGTTATTAAAAGTTAACCTTTTCAATTGTTCAGTAAGGTCGGGAACAGAAGCGACCTCAGATTCCTCATCTGAGTCACTATTGTAGTCATTGCCAGATTCTTGAATCTGATCAATGATGGCCACGGTTCCACTGGCTTCGCCAGAGCTCGAACCAATCTTTTTAATAAGTTTATCAATACTTTTAACTAAATCAGAATCTTTACTAGGTAATCCCTTGCCATCTCTGTTATCAGGAAGGGTTAACAAAGGCTGATCAAGTTTCTTATCAGGGGTTTTAATAAGTGTATTATCAAACTTTTCTTCAATTTTATCAAGTTGTTTTCCTATGGTGGCTAAATACTGATTAGTAAAATTATTTTGTTCAATAATCTTTTTATCATCAGTTTTACCATCAGCTACTTTAAAAGGACTAGCAACAACGGAATTATTTTTGACTTGTAAAAGAACAGTTTCAAGGGGAGGATGAGAAGCTAAAGTTTTGGACTTATCTTCTTTTATCCATTGAGATTTAGTAAGAACTTTACAATGATTTCTATCATACCAATCATAAAATGTAAGGTTCTCTCTAGTAAGTTTAACAAATTTTTTCCAATTATGAACAATTTTATCTCTATCAATTTTATCATGCATATTACGAAAAGCATGTCGTTTAGCTTGATTAGTTTTAGAATTAAAATCATTAACAAGGCTGTCCCAATCCAATTTAGAGACTTTAGTGAGGACTCTTAATTGGTGATTAATTGGGGCATCAAAGTCAGAGGGAGAAGGACCGACCGACACAGTAGGAGAAACATCTTCATGTTCTCCATCAGTCTGAAAGGCAGGAGTATAACAAGGATGACTTGTCTGACCCTGATTCAACACGCCTTTCAGTTTAACATCAGGAATATTCATGCTCTTAATAAAAGTCCTAAAGATCATACTGTTTTAATACAGAGTAGCACTAGTAACGCCAATATTCAAACACCTAAAACTATTCTTTGGAAAGATGTCACGTTACCTAGCCAATGGATTCTTCCCCAGGAAGTTCCACAAAAACCAGTTAATAATAATTTGTTAAATTTAGAAAATATTAAGCAATTTTCTGATGGTACTGTTCGAATTAGTTTTGAACGTACTAGAAGACCTTTTATTATTGAAGAATTTACCAGTTCCTCAGTCCCTTCTACCTCTAGAAGAGACACTGAAGTCTTAAGTGACTTTTCTATTCCTGATGTTAAACTGAAAGGCGTGTTGAATCAGGGTCAGACAAGTCATCCTTGTTATACTCCTGCCTTTCAGACTGATGGAGAACATGAAGATGTTTCTCCTACTGTGTCGGTCGGTCCTTCTCCCTCTGACTTTGATGCCCCAATTAATCACCAATTAAGAGTCCTTACTAAAGTCTCTAAATTGGATTGGGACAGCCTTGTTAATGATTTTAATTCTAAAACTAATCAAGCTAAACGACATGCTTTTCGTAATATGCATGATAAAATTGATAGAGATAAAATTGTTCATAATTGGAAAAAATTTGTTAAACTTACTAGAGAGAACCTTACATTTTATGATTGGTATGATAGAAATCATTGTAAAGTTCTTACTAAATCTCAATGGATAAAAGAAGATAAGTCCAAAACTTTAGCTTCTCATCCTCCCCTTGAAACTGTTCTTTTACAAGTCAAAAATAACTCCGTTGTTGCTAGTCCTTTTAAAGTAGCTGATGGTAAAACTGATGATAAAAAGATTATTGAACAAAATAATTTTACTAATCAGTATTTAGCCACCATAGGAAAACAACTTGATAAAATTGAAGAAAAGTTTGATAATACACTTATTAAAACCCCTGATAAGAAACTTGATCAGCCTTTGTTAACTCTTCCTGATAATAGAGACGGCAAGGGATTGCCTAGTAAAGATTCTGATTTAGTTAAAAGTATTGATAAACTTATTAAAAAGATTGGTTCGAGCTCTGGCGAAGCCAGTGGAACCGTGGCCATCATTAATCAGATTCAAGAATCTGGCAATGACTACAATAGTGGCTCAGATGAGGAATCTGAGGTCGCTTCTGTTCCCGAACTTACTGAACAATTGAAAAAGTTAACTTTTAATAACGCTAGTATTACAAAAAATTGGTATACTAGACCCACTCCCCCTGATCTTCAGTTCGAGGAAAAGAATCTTGACAATCAATTTTCGGTTTCCTCCAATAAAATTTATGAATGGAATATTGATGGCTTCAGTGAACATCAAATACTTACTAAAATGAATCACATGTCTATGGTTGCTAATAGTTACATCACTGCTTTTACTAATCTTACTCAACCTGAAATTGTTGAAATTTTAACTAATGGTTTTTCGGGAGTTCTTTGCTCTTGGTGGGAAAAACACCTTGATGAAGATGCTAGGAACTCTATTATTCATGCTTATCAACTAGATGATAATGGTCAACCTATCTTCCGTGAAGATAGGTTGACCATTATCATCTAGTTGATAAGCATGAATAATAGAGTTCCTAGTCTCAGTCTTAAGATGCCATGAGTTGTTTGTTTACTAAACGTTGTTCTTGATCTTCTTCTTCTAGTCATATTTAAAATCAAAAGTTTTGATCTTTCTTTGTTCAAGATGTCACCTAGTCTCTTTGTATAAACCACCCTCCATCGCCATAGGTCCCTGTCCAGCCTTTGTAAGTCTCGAGTGTGTGAGCAGTTTTGGCTTTCTGGGAATCACTAGATGATAGGGTATGTGTTTATGTTAAGCAAAGAAAGGGGTATGTACGGAAGAACACAGATTAATTAAAACTTTAATTTTAACTATGAGTAGATTGTTTAGATCTAGTTCGTCGGTTAGTAATAGATCTTCTCTTCCTTCTGTTCCTAATATAGTTAACCAAGAGGAACAAAGTTATGAAAATATTAACCAAACTCTTAATAACTGGAATATACCTAGTGTATCTCCTAAAGAAATTTATCAGTCAACCTTCATCGATAATTTCAAAACTGATTACAATATTAAAACTGTTGAACGTGTGTATGCTATTAATAAAGAATATGAAAATTGTAGTCTTCTTTCTCCCGATGTCATTAATAAACATCGTAAAAAGGGTTATAATTTTATTCATATTGGTTTGGTACAAGTTGCAGTTAAACCATTAACTATTAAAGGAATAAACTCAAGCGTCTTTTTATGCTTAAGAGATGCTCGTTATCTTAATTATGCTCCTAGTATTATTGGAATCATGGAATCTAGTTTACATGATGGTCCTATTCATTTTAATTGCTTTCCTGATCTTCCTTTAAGTCTGTCTGATATTAATTTACTTAAGGCTTTAACTTTGAATATTAAAACTGCTGGAGAGATAACTCAAATGATTGAGGGATCTCAACCCTTAGCTTTAATCTTTAGAATTTATTATAAAGTTATGAAAACCAATTTGAATATTCATGCTCTTAATAAAAGTCCTAAAGATCATACTGTTTTAATACAGAGTAGCACTAGTAACGCCAATATTCAAACACCTAAAACTATTCTTTGGAAAGATGTCACGTTACCTAGCCAATGGATTCTTCCCCAGGAAGTTCCACAAAAACCAGTTAATAATAATTTGTTAAATTTAGAAAATATTAAGCAATTTTCTAATGGTACTGTTCGAATTAGTTTTGAACGTACTAGAAGACCTTTTATTATTGAAGAATTTACCAGTTCCTCAGTCCCTTCTACCTCTAGAAGAGACACTGAAGTCTTAAGTGACTTTTCTATTCCTGATGTTAAACTGAAAGGCGTGTTGAATCAGGGTCAGACAAGTCATCCTTGTTATACTCCTGCCTTTCAGACTGATGGAGAACATGAAGATGTTTCTCCTACTGTGTCGGTCGGTCCTTCTCCCTCTGACTTTGATGCCCCAATTAATCACCAATTAAGAGTCCTTACTAAAGTCTCTAAATTGGATTGGGACAGCCTTGTTAATGATTTTAATTCTAAAACTAATCAAGCTAAACGACATGCTTTTCGTAATATGCATGAAAAAATTGATAGAGATAAAATTGTTCATAATTGGAAAAAATTTGTTAAACTTACTAGAGAGAACCTTACATTTTATGATTGGTATGATAGAAATCATTGTAAAGTTCTTACTAAATCTCAATGGATAAAAGAAGATAAGTCCAAAACTTTAGCTTCTCATCCTCCCCTTGAAACTGTTCTTTTACAAGTCAAAAATAACTCCGTTGTTGCTAGTCCTTTTAAAGTAGCTGATGGTAAAACTGATGATAAAAAGATTATTGAACAAAATAATTTTACTAATCAGTATTTAGCCACCATAGGAAAACAACTTGATAAAATTGAAGAAAAGTTTGATAATACACTTATTAAAACCCCTGATAAGAAACTTGATCAGCCTTTGTTAACTCTTCCTGATAATAGAGACGACAAGGGATTGCCTAGTAAAGATTCTGATTTAGTTAAAAGTATTGATAAACTTATTAAAAGGATTGGTTCGAGCTCTGGCGAAGCCAGTGGAACCGTGGCCATCATTGATCAGATTCAAGAATCTGGCAATGACTACAATAGTGACTCAGATGAGGTATCTGAGGTCGCTTCTGTTCCCGAACTTACTGAACAATTGAAAAGGTTAACTTTTAATAACACTAGTATTACAAAAAATTGGTATACTAGACCCACTCCCCCTGATCTTCAGTTCGAGGAAAAGAATCTTGACAATCAATTTTCGGTTTCCTCCAATAAAATTTATGAATGGAATATTGATGGCTTCAGTGAACATCAAATACTTACTAAAATGAATCACATGTCTATGGTTGCTAATAGTTACATCACTGCTTTTACTAATCTTACTCAACCTGAAATTGTTGAAATTTTAACTAATGGTTTTTCGGGAGTTCTTCGCTCTTGGTGGGAAAAACACCTTGATGAAGATGCTAGGAATTCTATTATTCATGCTTATCAACTAGATGATAATGGTCAACCTATCTTCCGTGAAGATATTGGTTTTGGTGTTCCTGATGGTATTAATACCCTAATTTTCACTATAATAAAACATTTTATTGGTACTCCTAGTAATATTACTGAACGTATCCATGATCAACTTAGTAATCTTACTTGTCCCACTTTAAGTGATTTTAGATGGTATAAAGATGTTTTTATTTCGCGTGTCATGCTTCGTAATGATAGTAACAAGCCTTTTTGGAAGGAAAAATTTGTTAATGGTCTTCCGTCTTTATTTGCTCATAAAGTCCGTGAAGAACTTAGTAAAACATTAGGCTATATTGATTATGATAACCTCACTTACGGTGACATTGTTAGTTATATTCAAAAAATTGGCCTAAAAATGTGTATTGATTTCAAAATCGCTAAACAAGCTGCCAAAGATAAAAAGAAAGCTAAATATGAGCTTGGCACTTTTTGTGAACAATATGGTCTGCCTCCTATTGCCCCTTCGCGTAGAAAGCATAGGAAAAAGCACTTAGAAATTCATAAAAAACGCAAGCACCATAAAAAGCGCTCTAGTCAGACTAATAAAGAAAATTATTATGAAAAACCCAGGTCTAGAAAGAAAACTGGAAATAAAAAATCCACTTCTAAATCTAGCGATAAGAGTAAAATTACTTGTTATAATTGTGGTAAAAAGGGACATTATAAGAATGAATATAAATTAAAACAAAAATTAAACCAGTTAAATATTTCTGTTGAAGACTCTGAACAGATTTTTGATTTACTTAGATCTCAGTCTGATGATGATAACGATATTTCTGATATTCCTTATTCTTCGGCTAATGATCAAAATAGTCAAACTCCTAGTGAAGATAATGAAGTTACTTTGTGTACTGATAATTGTAGGTCTGATTGCTGTAAAACTATTAATGTTCTTACTAAAGAGGAGCAAGAAAGCTCTTTGTTAATTGAATTAATTAGTAAGCTTACTGATGAAGACTTAAAATTGCAATACATGAAACAGTTAAAGGAATTGTTTTCAAAAAACATTTCTGGAAAAGGTAAAGTAATAAAAGCTAAAGAGAAGCCGCTTATAAGCCTTAATAAAACCCTTGAGAGATTTAAAGTGGCAGAGAGAGAGATTACTCTCCCTGAACTAAATCAAGAGGTCAACAAGCTTAAGAAAGAGATTTCTAGTCTCAAGACTGAAATCTCCAACTTAAGAAGTGATATGACTACATTAGTTAACAAAGACTCTGAACTTCATATTTCTGATTCCTCAGAAAATGAAGACTTACCTGAAACTTCAGGAGTCAATGATGAAGAGTCTCCTTTGTTTATTCAAGGCAACTCGTTAAAAAGGATAAAAGATATTACCATTCAAAAGTGGTATATTTTGATACGGTTAATGGTTGATGGCACTTTTGCCATTCAACTTCCTGCTCTTGTTGATACTGGTGCAGATCTTAACTGCATCCAGGAGGGATTAATCCCTACCAAATTTTATGTTAAAACCAGTGAACGTTTAAACTCTGCTAATGGAAGCAGCATGGAAATTAAATATAAGCTCCCTAAGGTTCATATTTGTCAAAATGATATATGTTTTAAAACTTCTTTTGTGTTAATTCGTAATTTAACTGATAAAATTATTCTGGGATTACCATTTATTTATTTGTTATACCCTTTCACCACCAGTAATAATGGGTTAACTACTGAGCACCTTGGACACAAAGTTGTTTTTGAGTTTCTAACTCAGCCCAAAGAAAGAGACTTAAGATTTATTCAAGATGAGTCTATTTCTAAGTCACTTAACTTGTTAAAATGTAAAACTTCTCATTTAAAGTTTTTAAAACATAAAATTAAGTATAAACAGGTTGAAGACCTTCTTTTAAGTGAAAAGATACAAGATAAAATTGAAGAACTTCGTTTATTTATGGTTAAAAACTTATGTGCTGATTCTCCTAATGCTTTTTGGCATCGCAGAAAGCATGTAGTTAAACTTCCTTACGCTAAAGAATTTAAATAACATCTTATTCCTACTAAAGCTAGACCTATTCAAATGAGTCACCAACAAATGGAGCTTTGTAAGCAAGAAATTAACGATTTACTTGTCAAAGGATTAATAAAATATAGTAAATCTCCTTGGTCTTGCCCTGCCTTTTATGTTAATAATGAAGCAGAGAAAGAGAGAGGTGTCCCTCGTCTAGTCATCAATTATAAGCCCCTTAATAAGGTCTTAGAATGGATTAGGTATCCCCTTCCTAATAAGGAAGACCTTCTTAGTCGTCTTAGTAATGCTACCATTTTTAGTAAGTTCGACCTTAAGTCTGGTTTCTGGCAAGTCAGTATCCATCCTAGTGATAGGTACAAAACCGCCTTCACCACCCCTTTTGGTCATTATGAATGGGTTGTTCAAGCATTTGGCTTGAAAAACGCTCCTAGTGAATTCCAAAATATTCTCAATGAAACTTTAAATCCCTTTAGTCATTTCATTATTGTCTATATTGATGATATCCTTGTTTTTTCTAAATCCATTGACGAACATTTCAAACATTTGAATTCGTTCTTCAAAGCTATCAAAGTCAATGGTTTGGTTCTGTCACCAACCAAATGTTCTCTTTTCCAAATTAAAGTTAAATTTCTTGGCCATGACATTCATCGGGGTTTGGTTCGTCCTATTCAAAGAGTTATTCAATTCGCTGATAGATTTCCTAATAAAATCCTTGATAGAACTCAACTTCAAAGGTTTCTAGGATCTCTTAATTATGTTGGCAAATTCTATAAAAATTTGCGAAAAATCTGTAAACCTTTGTTTCTTCGTTTACAGAAGAATCCTCCTCCATGGACTGATGAGCATTCTGCCATCGTTCAGCAAGTTAAAAAATATGTTAAGGTTCTTCCCTGCCTTGGCATTTCTAATGAATTAGCTTTCAAAATTGTTGAAACTGACGCCTCCGAAATTGGCTTCGGCGGCATTCTGAAGCAGAAATTGACTCCTGCTTCTTCTGAACAAATTGTTCGATTCCACTCTGGCGCGTGGAATCAGGCACAATTAAACTACAGCACTATTAAAAAAGAAATTTTAGCTTTAGTTTTTTGTGTCAGTAAATTTCAAAATGATTTATTAAATTAAAAATTTTTGGTTCGTATTGATTGTAAGTCTGCTAAATATATTTTAGAAAAAGATGTTAAAAACATCGCTGCTAAACATATTTTTGCCAGATGGCAATCTATTTTAAGTATTTTTGATTTTGACATTGAATATATTAAAGGTAGTGATAATTCCGTTCCTGATTTTCTAACTCGGGAATTTATTAATTCAGGTACCCCTCAGGTTCAAAATGAGTGTGAGAGGGAAAGATAAAAATGTTCGGCCCTTGGGTCCTCCAAGCCCAAGTCCACCTAGTCAGAAGCCCGTGGGAGCTATAATCCCTCATCCTGTTACCCCCCTTACTGTAGTTAATAGGTTCACTCCTTTGGTTTCTAGCTCGAAACCCTATAGTTCAGCTCTGGTTCAACCCCCTTTAATGGTTGATCCTTACGCTTCCTCCAGTAATCCTCCTGCTGGCCAGCGTGTTCATACTGAATACGTCCCTGTTTTCAGCACCAATTTATTTCATATTGAACGTCATATGAAATCAATTGATGACCCAGTTAAATTAGCTACCCAATTCTTCCCAACTGGTTGGCATTTTATTCCCTCTGCTCCTTATAAATCTCTCATGTACTATAAGGATGTCCTTTTGCAAACTCAGTCAATCGCTATTAAACCTATTTATGATAGAAATGATTCTTCAAAAATCATCTATCATTCTCTTTATATTAAACAGGTTATCTCCATGCCTAACTGGGGTAATCATCCTAGTGATCTTAGGCAGCTTGAAGGTCATGATAGCCAGTTTTGCTATTATGATTACATGGAAGCTTGGAACAGAGTTTTTCTGTTTCAAACTCCATCTTTTAGTCATTCATGGTTCATCCAATTTGACCACAAATTTAAAAGTCAATTTCCTCATTGGTTTGTTCTTTGGTGGGAACGTTATGGTCTCATCTTTGATATCCTCCCCATTGAGCTTCAGACTGTTCTTAATGTCTTTAGCTCTAGGGTTCCTGTGGTACAGTCTAATTGCTGCATCCCAGTTATTCTCCATTTCGCTAGTAAATATAAAGTCCCATGGATCCTTCGATGGAATTATGGATTTTATTCTCCAACAGTCAACGTTGCTCTTTCTTCCTTAGTTGCCCCTGAAAAAGGCGCCTCTAGTAATCACCTTAATCAAATTACTCATGTTACTCGTGAGTTTTCAGTTAAATGGTGGGATAAGTTTGATCCTTATCGCATCGTAGGCCAAGTCCAGAAGGAATTCCCCAATCCTTCACCTATTCAAACGATTCCTCCTCCAAAGGAATCATCTTCCAGTAAATCTAAATCCAAGAAATCTTCCAAGTTAGACTTCGCGGATATTGATCATTGTACCAATAATGAGCTTAAACAGTTATCCCGTTTAATTCAGAAAAGAATGGATAAACTCAGTGAGGACTCAGTTCCTTCTGTTTGTTCATCTTCTTCTTCTCGCTCCAGTCATCACTCTAGCCCTACTGATCCGTACGGAAGCATCTCTCTTCAGGATGCCCAGGATCCGTTTGCCTAGGGTCCAGGATCCATTTGCCTTGGGTTCCTACAGTCACCTGGGTCAGCTTTGTTGCTAGATGCCCCTGCCCGTGCAGCCCGTGCTCCTTTGTCCAAAGTAGCCGAAAGCAGTTGCTGAGTCAGTTGTCATTTTGTCTGTTATCTGTACCCTTGTTAGTCAAAAAGTTGTTATTGTATTTTGTTTGTATTTGATTAACGCGTCTGTAATAGTAAAAAGCTGTTTGTTATAGTCAAAAGTTGTAATAATGCTTTTTATCTTTTGATAAAGCATTACTGTTGTTCAATAGTCATTCTTGTTTTGTAATTATTGAGTTGTAATCTCTCAGCCTTTTCTCTTTCTATATAAGGGAGGCTCAGTCATTTTAGAGAGGCAGGATTTAGTAATCCAATAGAGCGTTTGAGAAGACTCAGATTCCTATCTGACTAATCTTCAACTCTCTTGCCTTCTCTCTTAGATATGATAAGTTTCTATAATCGAGTCAATCTGTTGTAAGTAACCAAGTTAATTGTTTGTAATTATTTCATAGTACAATAAAAGTTTATTTTGTTTAAACTTCTCTTATTACTTATGAACTGCTGCTTTAATTTCTTATAGTTTTGCTATAAGAAACATCTTCATGTTCTCCATCAGTCTGAAAGGCAGGAGTATAACAAGGATGACTTGTCTGACCCTGATTCAACACGCCTTTCAGTTTCCTTAGGCTTAGAAATGTAAACCATTTAGCCTCATCAGAGGTTCTCTCTCCTTCTCTCCCCCTTCTCTCTACCTTCTCTCTAGTTAGAAGAAGAAGAAGTTCCTGCACTTCTTCTTCCCTTTGTAAATAGATCCAGATACGATGTAATCCTTTCCCAAATGTTTATAATACAAGAAAGAGATTACTTTACCGATTCACCGGTCATCTACTTTAAGTTTCAAAATTGTTTTAAGTTTAAAGTTTTGTTTAAACTTTTCGTCCGCTGTTAAATGGTATCAGAGCCATGCGGTGTTGTCTCTTGGTGTCACTGTTTGTTCTCCGGTCAAACACAGAGGTCTGAGTTTAAAACCTTGTTTTTACTTCTTCTTTAGACTTCTGTTGCTCCGTCCTTAGAGCACCTAGTTTAAGTCACCTAGTCTCTTTGTATAAACCACCCTGTTTCGCCATAGGTCCCGTCGAGCCGTTGTAAGTCTCAAGAGTGTGAGCAGTTAAGGCAAAGAAAGGGGTATGTACTTAAGCGACTTTGGTATGTCTTTAAGTGGAATGTCAACAGATCTAGAGATTAGGTTTGAACAAAGTTAAAACTCTTTCTATTATTATAAACAGTTGGGAAAGGATTACATCGTATCTGGATCTATTTACAAAGGGAAGAAGAAGTACAGGAACTTCTTCTTCTTCTAACTATAAAGAAGGTAGAGAGAAGGTAGAGAGAAGGAGGAGAGAACCTCAGATGAGGCTAAATGGTTTACATTTCTAAGCCTAAGGAAACTCTAACACTTGAGTTCCTTTAAATAGAACTAAAGTTACCGGTTTATATTTACCGAAGTAACTTTTACATTTACTTAAGGTTAAAAGTAAAAACATTTAACTAAAGTAAGAAACATTTAACTTAAGTTAAAAACATTTAACTTAGGTTAAAAGTAAATTACTTTTACATTTACTAAAGGTAAAGTAAAAACATTTAACTAAAGTTAAAAACATTTAACTAAAGTTAAAGTAATTACATTTACTTTTACTTAAGTAAATAACTTTTACTAAAGTAAAGGTGTCCTTTACTTTTTGACTTTGTCAGACGCACTGATTGCATCTGGAGCATCCGATGACTGTGGGACCCTGGGGGGCCAGCGTCTTCTGACTGTTGACTGTTGAGGTCCGGCTCCTTCCTCGCCGGTGGGTGCTGTTGATCTTCTTATATATATATATATAAGTAATAAAAAAAACTGGAATAACTTTCTATTGATGATTTTGAAAAATGGGTAAGTGGGGGTCCATATAATAAGCCAAATTTACAATAAATACTTCATAAAAAATTCCTATATTTATCTCAATTCACTTGGCTTCACCAAACATATATTTTTTAATAACAATTAATCATCATTAATATTACAACTCACAATATTAACAACCATATCATTCCCAAGAAAGAGGGGGCTTTCCGATAAGGACTTCTCCTTATTGGCGCGCAATTAGATGACCTAACCCCTTTTCTCGACAGAACTTTCTAGACATTGTCAATAATATAAATAATAATATGAATAACGGTGTCGTCTCATTTATTGATTTAATAATATAAAATATTGTGCAGATGATACTATGACAATAATTGAATCAATAATATGAGATACTATGCATCAACTACTGTGGCAATAATTGAATAAAACTGAGTGACTTCTCATGTAAACATCAATAATCAAAGATATTGTACAATACCGGGTGCTACTGTGCAACTACGCGTATTATTGTTCTTTTATAACCAGGTATTTCAATAGTTTTAACAGTAAAAATTTTGCTGTTATTTTTAGAAAACCTATTCTTGTCGTTTTCTTCATCCGACAGTTTTTCGTTATGGGGCCCACCAATGATTGCGCCGTTGTACGAATATTTCCAGACAAAAAGAATATTCCCCCGACCGAACAAATATTCCCCGACACAATGAATATTTTATGGCCACTTGCTTACTTTGTAAAACTTGCACATTTCACCCATAACTAAAGCATTATATCAAATCAACACCTTACTATTTCAAAATAACATATAAAGAAAATTAAATCTTTATTCATAAAAGTTGGGGTCTTACATAATATGATTAAAGATAAGAATAAGAAGATCATAGAATAAAACGATCAAAAGGATAAGAAGAAATAGTTGCAAAATAAGATCACGACGTGATCAGATTGAATTGTTGAATAATATATGATATGTTAACTGATTAAGAAGATATAGCCTGACGCTATAAAGAGAATGTACTATAAAATGGTACGATGTAAACTCAGGTAAGAGTGGTAAATGTTGAGATACGAATTAAATAAAATTTGTATTGAGTAAAGACGAAGCTAGTATTATGTGGGATTTCAATTGAGGACTCATGCGATAGCTGAGTTGTACAAACCTTTGTATGGGCAGGGGTTTTGTGCTTGGTCTACAACTACTCTGTTTATCACATTGATAATCATTGAAATATTGGTGTCGCGCTATCGATATACATATGAAAAGAAGGTGATTCTTTTCTCATATTTATATTTGATAGTTAGAGAATATTAAGATTAGGTACTCGTTCTTAAAACTCATACATAAGGTAAGTTTGTGACTCATAATCGTATGATACATTTTTGAACCCCTAAGCGTATGGACAGTTCCTGATTGGTTCTTGGACTACGTATTGCTAGGACAAGTTTCTAAACTCATATTTTGTGGTAAGTTCCTGAACTCATAACGTGTGGTACGTTTGATGAACTATACTGGGGTATAGAAGAATTGTTGATTAAGAATTTAGGATTCCAAATACAAATCTTTTATAATAAAAGGTCGTGAGAAATACGATCATACAATTGTGAGTTTCAATACAAATCGTATATAATACGAAATATAAACACTCAAATTCAGTCCTCAATAATTATAATTATTATCATACTATTTTATAAAAATAGTGAGGACTACTACTGCTCTACTCTGACCATCACCCTGTTCCTCGACTAGTTCCCGCAACATTCTCATTCCCTGAAGAGGACAATAGATGAAAAGGGTGAGCTCAACTAGCCTAGTAAAGAATATTATGACTAAGATAATAAAAAATAAATTATCGTTAGCCTTCAATAAATCAGATAAAATATTATGGACAATAAGTTTTAGATCAATATTCGCAGCGGAAATAACAATTCATTAGAAGAGTTAAGTAGAGAATGAAGTCTATTATCATCAATGATTTAAAAGTCCATCATCAATATTTTATCCCTGTAACATCAATCAATATACATCTTGAATCAAATATTCATCTTTGCCCTACGGGCCAAAGATATTCATTTGTATCACCAGTTGGTCATATTCATCTCAACACCTGTCCATCTTTGCACTACGGGCCAAAGATATTCATCAGGTAATCATTCATCTTTGCTCTACAGGCCAAAGATATTCAGTCATATCACCATTTAGGACTGAGGATGATGAAAAATAATATAAATAACGAATCTAGTGAAATAAAGGACGAAGATTAGGGATTCATAATTTAGTTTATCCAAGTTCAAGAATACTCCATAATAATCAATTGTGGAGAAAAATTCAAGAATGAAGATCAAAACATGGATACAATCAAAGATATGAACCATAACAGACAACTTGGACAAATAAAAAAAAATTTAATTTTTCTGTGAATAGTATCGTATTCGTGAATAGTGCCGTATACATAAATAGTGACGTATATGTGAATAGTAACCCCGACATAAAAAGGTAAAAATTTCATAAGAAAGTTTATACCAATATTCCGGTGAAATGATACTAGATGAAACGTAAAATTTAAAGAATTTCTAATCATTTCAGAAATTATAGAAGCAATACTTACCGTAGAAAGTTTTAATTTGGGTATATGAAATGAAATATTATCGCTTTCATAATATGGAATATAAAAGAAAATAATATTCATTATGAATATTGAAAGAAAGTAACATCATTTACGAGAAAAATAATATCCCTTACCTTAAAAAGAGAGTATTTCTGACTGGTATAGCGGGGATATTCTTGAAGAAAATTTATATTATTTTCTATACTTAAAGCTTCCTTAAACTCAAAAAAAATACGCTCAATATTATAGAAGAAGAATTCTTTGATTCTGGTGTATTTTCATTTCTAAACTAAGCATCCTATTTATAGGAGAATGGAAGGATACTATTTAAAAAATAAAATCACGGACCAACAGTAATGATTCACGGGCTAACGAATTCATCTGAAATTTTGATTTTTACTATTCATTACTGTGCAATAAAATATTCTAATAAAACAAAAATTTTAATAAAATATAATATATTCTATTTATAATCTATAAAACAAAACTTATAATATATATATATATATATATATGTTACATGCCTTATACGACAAAATAATTTATATAATATATATATATATATACACGTCGCTTTCATATATATATATATATATATATATATATATATATATATATGAGTAATAAAACAAAACTGAGATAATTTTCTACCGACGATTTTGAAAAATGAGAAAATGGGGGTCCATGTAATAATCCAAATTTACAACAAATACTTCATAAAAAAAACCTCTATTTATCTCAATTCACTTGGCTTCACCAAACACATTTTTAATAACAATTACTCATCATTAATATTATAACTCACAATATTAACAACTAGATCATTCCCAGGAAGGAGGGGGCTTTCCGATAAGGACTTCTCCTTATTGGCACGCAATTAGATGACCTAACCCCTTTTCTCGACAAAACTTTCTAGACATTGTCAATAATGCAAATAATAATATGAATAACGGTGTCGTCTTAATTATTGATTTAATAATATAAAATATTATGCAGATGATACTGTGACAATAATTGAATCAATAATGTGATATACTATGTAGTAATTACTGTAGAAATAATTGAATAAAACTGAGTGGCTTCTCACGTAAGCATCAATAATCAAAGATACTGTACAATACCGTGTGCTACTATGCAACCACGCGTATTACTGTACTTTTTTCACCTAGTATTTCAAAAGTTTTAACGGTAAAAATTTTGTCGTTATTTATAGAAAACTTATTCTTGTCGTTTTCTTCATTCGACAATTTTTCGTTTTGGGCCCACAAATGATTGCGCAGTCGTACGAATATTCCCCGACAAGAAGAATATTTTCCGACCAAACAAATATTCCCCGACACAATGAATATTTTATGGCCACTTGCTTACTTTGTAAAACTTGCACATTTCACCCATAACTAAAGCATTATATCAAATCAACACCTTACTATTTCAAAATAACATATAAAGAAAATTAAATCTTTATTCATAAAAGTTGGGGTCTTACAACCGTTGCTTGCACACGTATTGGCGAAGAAGTTTCAAAAACCATGACCAATTGTCACCCGTTTCCTCAGTGACTAAAGCATAAGCAACGGGGTATTGTCGCATTCTCGAATGAAATCCCATGGCAACCAGTAATTTCCCCTTGTATTTCTCTTTAATAAAAGTACCATCAATGATGAGAACTGGATGAGCATGTAGCCAACCATTAATCATCGGTTTGAATGCCCACTAGATACGCTTAAAGACAGATTTACCTTGACCAAATACGTACAGATCAGCTTCAATCTTTACAATATTCCCCGGATTGTATGTCTTAATGGCAATCATGAATCTCGGGAGCTGTACATATGATGTATCCAAGTTGCCATAAACTGATGCAATTGTAGCCTGTTTGCCATACCACGCCCTTTTGTACATCACATGATATTCGTATGTTTTGTTGAGCATAGATCGTATATCCACCACTTTGGTATTTGGGTTTTCCGCAATCTGATTACATTAAAAAAAACACATAATGATAATTAGATAGGACTCTTACTACTAGTTGCCAAAAATTATTGATGACAATATTAACCTACATAATTTGTATTACCATTGATTTAATGGTGTTGCCAATAAATTTTGCTGTGAGCTTGGCATGATCTTGAGAGGGATTTGCAAACTGACATATGTGTTCGTACGACAATCTTGTGATTTGAAAATATCCGTGCTTCTTTAATTTGGACGCACGAAGCCTCCAAGGGCATTCTTCACTTTTACACTTGACTTCATAAATTGTCTCATTGCTCCTATAAGTGCCAAAATTCCTATGTTCCTTAATGTGTACCCCTTCAACAACTGATTTGAGAACATCTTTGTTTGCAAAAAGAGCACCCAGGTATAATTTATCATAAGAGCAGTCAAATGTTGCCCCACAACCACTGTGATCAGTGATCTCATTTTTAAACTCAGTTTTAAACAATGAAGCCATAGGTTGATGTTCTCGGGTAGACACATCGACATCATTTGCATTACTAGCATATTCATTATGATCCCCTCGGCTGGGCACGGGGCCATCTTCATCACTTCCCTCATCATCGATTGGAGGAATCTTACTTGCACCATAGCTATCAGGAAATTTTTCACCTGAAGCAATATTAATGATCGCTGAAGAAATCAAATTCGGGTCAGGGCCCCAACATGTATCATCTTCATCCTCAACTTCTACTACATCATTTGGACTGCAGGCTCCCTGAACAACATGGTCTCCAATGCGATTATAGTAGTGTCCATAATTTTGTTCATCATTCCATCTGATCCCTCCATGACCACTACCACCAGCACCAAAGTCCTGATTTTGATACATTTGAAAAGCACCTTCATATAACATGTTAGTTCCCAAAGGCACGTTAGTTGTCTAGAAGGGGGGTTGAATAGATATTTTAAAATTTCTTTGTTTAAAATACTTTGTCAGTATTGATTATACTAACAGCAACAGAATATTTGTTTTGTTCCCCTTCAAGATATTGCAGTTATGGTTTGATAAGCAGTTATGGCAGTTATAACAGATATGGCAGTTATAGCAGTTAATGAGAGACAATGAGACACAAGGTTTTAAGTGGTTCAGAGCACACAAGGCTCCTAATCCACTCTTCTACTCCAGAGTAGGAAATCCACTAAGGATGTCTCTTACAACTTGAATCACTTAGATTCCTTCAAGGCCAGCAGCCCTAGAACTTCTCTTAGTTCACTTAGAACTCTTCAAGTCCTCTGACTTGGTACTTCTCTTAGTTCACTCTTGAACTCTTCAAGTCCTCTGACTTGGATCTTCTCTTAGTTCACTTTTGAACTCTTCAAGTCCTCTGACTTGGTTCCTCACTTGGATTGACAGTAGATTGGTTGAGGAGTGCTACTCAGTTGCAATTAAGCATCAATTCTGAAGAACTGAGTAGCGAAGTAAGCTTTCCTCTTTCAGGATCGTAGAGTTGATCGTTGAGTGTTCTTGAGCTTTTCTCAATGTATTCTTTCTTTTCACGTCTTGCTTGCTTTTTTTGAATCCTTGTCTGATTTCCTTATAAAAGAGCCATCCAAAATATATCTGTTTGAATGCTCCCGTTGTAGCATTTAATGCTTCAGACATTTCTATGCAGTTGATGTTGACATCCTCCTTTCCTGCTGCACTGCCGACTGGCCCACTAACATAGTAGACTGCAACTTCACCTAACACCTGAAAAGGTGTTTTCTGCATGCGGTTTAGTCCTTTCCTTAGCTTCTCCAATACGCTTCTTCAATTTGAACTAAGGATGAATATGGAATCATTGGGACCATCAAATTATCAACGGACATAAGCCTTTCTTCATTTGTTTCTCTTCCTCCCTTCATCAGAACAACGAACTTTGATGCTGACTGGAGGAGCACTACGATTATGGTCACTGTATCATAATCGTTGTGTGTTGGCTTGCACAGGCTTGACTCAGACTTGATCGTAGAGAACACTACGATTTCTCTTAAGCTCTTTGGCATACTACGATTCCCTTCGTCTTGCAGACTCCACGTTCCTGAAAGCACACTGCGTTTCTTGACTTAGCTCAGCAGGCGCTTGGATCTTTTCTATGATTCTCAGTGTGGCTTTCAAGAGCAGACTACGATTTTGATACTTTCACTTAAGCTCCACGATTCTGCCTTGTCTTCTGCAGACTTGATTCTCTTAGCAGACTACGATTCTGAACATCTTCGTTTAAGCTCCACGATTCTGCCTTGTCTTTTGAATGCTACCTTTGACAGACTACGATTCTGTCAAGGCTTTAACTTTTACAACTCAAATAGATCAACCTAACAAATTAAATCTTTTCTTCTATACATTTATTTACATAAATGATAAACATTAAAGCTCAGATCAACCTTATATTTTTGATCTATCATCTAAGTCCTTGTATATTGATTCTCTTAAGGACTGTACACTTAAGCATTTATATTTACTTTCAATATCAAATATGAATATGCAATTCCCAATAATCTCCCCCTATTTGATGTTGACATAATCAAGGAGATTTAGATCATAGCATCATTTTCTAAATGTAGAGTGCTAGAAAGTAAATATGGCTTAGTGTTTCAGTGAGAAACTGAAATTTCTAGAGAATAAGCATGAATTTATTGATGTTTGAAAAGATATTACAATCTAGCATAGAAACATCAATATACAGTTAAGCTTAGACTTATCTCTATCTTCTTTACCTCTTTGGTTTTGGAGGATTGGAATGCTCTGCGATTCTTCTTCTCCTTGAGGCTTCATCTCTTCTTGCAATGTCCTCTAGCTCATCTCGGGTCAGTGGTTCTGAATGATCATGTCTGTTCATGAAGGCATGATCTGCAACTGGCATACTAAAACCAGTGGAGGTTATACCTTGTGAGCTAGAGGCTTGACCTTGGCTCCTTTGAGTGGGTTCAGCCATGAGAGAACTTTGCAGACGTTGATCAACTCGTTGAGGCTGAGAGCTAGGACTTCTGAGATTGCCACCCGATGATTGACCAGTGTGTGTTTGTCTTTGCCTCTGCTGCGGTTGCCTTCTATTTCCTTCTCTGCTTCTGTTTCTATCTTCTTCCTCATTATTCTCCCCCTTTATGTCAGCATCAAGGGTTCGAACATCTTCAGAGAGGCGCTTGACTCCTTCAACCAACTCATGCATCTGTGAGTGGTTTTGAGAAGTATCACTACGATTTTTAGTAACTCTAGCCTCAGTGTGTTTTTGTTGTTGTTGAATCCGTTCCATTGCATTATAATTCTGATTGATTTAAGTTATACTGGATTCTAGGAAGTATTGAAGTGAGGTGCGCAGTTCTGAAATTTGGTTGGTCAACAGCTCATTCTCAGATTGCTGATTCTTCTGCATGATCTCTATAGCTTCCTTATGCTTCTTCGTGGCAGCAAAGTGAATAGCATCCCTTTGACTTAGACTGTCGGTCATTTCCTTGACAATCTCCCGTAGCTTCTTTGACAGTTTAGTTGCCAACTTTCTTGGTAGAGGCTTGACTGATTCGATAATATGGTCGAATCTCATGTGAAGCGCTATGGAGTGTGCTTTAAGAATCTCTCCAGATTCTGACCCTTTTTGGTTTAATGCTTCATTCAGTTCCTCCTTTATTGGCATGAGAGACAGTTGATTGAGAATTCGTTGTATCTCAGGAGGAGGAGGGGTAGTCGTAGTGTGTTCATCTCTCCTTGATATGCTTGCGAGGGCAAGAGTCATATCAAAATATTCGTGGTTGGAAGAGGAAGGGATGTCTGCTTGGGTTAGAGGGGTTTGTGTTTGCTATATAGGCGTAGTGTTTGGCACAGATGTATGTGTTTTGGTTTTGTTGAGCTGTTCTGGAAACTCTACGATTTTTGCATCAGATAGATCAATATGCACGAATCGTAGTGTGTCGTCCAGGGTTGGTGTTTCAATGGTTGAGCTTGCACGCATTTCTTCAACAACTTTTGTGATATGCTCAATCATCATTGGATTTTTAATGGTTTACTCTACGAGAAAGAGTTGGTTATTTGGTTTATCAGATACAGAGTTTTGGGACTCTATAATTGGAAATTGATTAAGTGGATGCAGGACCACTTCCAACCATTTGGGCACTTCATAGAACTGATTAAAGTGTGATGATGGAGTGTGGTTGATAATAAACGAGATATACCTCATGCTCAGGCTCTAAGGTTGAAGCATTCTTGATCAGTTTTTGAGCAAACCTCCTTTCTCTTGGGAATCCATGGGCAAGCACTAAGATTGCTGGATATGCCTTGAAAGTTCAAAATATGTGATCCCAGGAGTTGAGAATCATAGATCTATGATATGGCATCATGGGCAAATAATTGAACAGCTGATTGTAGTTTGCTGTTCTTTCACCATCTTGTCCCACATATATGACCTCAAGATCATCATCTTCTTCTTCATCACTCTCTGCATCATAAACTTGCACTACATCAATCATCTCATCATTATCTGCAATATTCACCATTTTTGCAGCAGCAGACTCTATGACTTCTTCATTTACTGAGGGGACTTCATTATTATCTATTTGTAGCTCCCCCTCATCTTTAGCATTCTCTGTCTCTGTCGTTTCTAACTGCTCCCACTCAGCTGCAGCATCTTCTTGAACAGGAGCTTCTAGAGTCCCTTTTTCAACATTAGTAGAGTCTATTTCAAGAAATGCTTCTGGAACTTCACCTTCAAGATGAGTTACATCTTCTACCAGAACCTCTTTAGAGAAAATTACTCCTTCATGTTGTACCTCCTCAGCAGTGTCAGCAAGAACTTCATCAGGGCTTACCACATCTTCAATGATTCTGGTCTCTTGTGGAGTTGGATCAGATGCTTGTGGCTTAGTGGACTGTTCAGCCTTTTCTACAGCACTTCTTTTATCATCTTCTTCTAATATTTCTTCATTGGTAAGAGCATACTTTTTAGCCAACTTCTTCACCTTCTTCTTTGGCTTGGGCACGGCCTTTGCATCTTCTTCAGCTTCAGTCTTTTGAGTTTGCTCAGGCTGAGAGGCTGTTGCAGCTTCTCCTTCTGTAGTGGCAGCTAGTCTGGACTCTACGATTGGTGATGACTCCACAATCGTAGTGAGTGTAGACTTCCCTATTTTGTGGCTCCGTTTCTTCTTTTTCTGAGGTTCAAAACTACCTTCAGCCTTATCTTCACTCATCTCCCTCTTCTTATTATTATTCTTCTTCTTCTCCTTCAGAACCCCCTCTGATGAGTTAGGGGTGATGACTCTGTTGGAAGTAAGGCTTATGAACTTCATATCAGTACCAGGACCCTCTTGGAATGCATCAGTGGTTGAGCCTTGAAGCTCCTCAGTTGCTTGAACCCTTTCATACATTTTCTTCTTCCATTTACTCTTTCTGGTCAGAACTACAGCTTTTTCTTGGTTGACCTCTTCTTCTTCCACCCTGGCTTCCCTTGCAGTAGATGAGGTTGCAGACATCATCTTTACATTTTCTGCAGGATTCCTTCTCCAGTTCTAGAACAGCTGCTGGGTCATCTTCCTATTTGGATTGATTGAAATACCTTCATTGTCCCCAATTTTGTCACCCAGTGCATCCTAAATAATAATGCTGATAAACCTCCCATAGAGCATTTTGGCAGTGCTCTTGGTCTTCTTCGGACTTTGCATCCATTTTATGAACCAATCCATCAGCAAGGCTTCATAGTTGAGTTGGACTCTGAAGCGGATGGCTGTCATGAGCTTCAGTTGCTTCTCGTTGACAGAATCGTGACCGGAGCCCTTGCACCATATGAATTTTCCAATAACGTCAGCTAGGAACTCATATTCTTGAGGAAATTCTTTCTTCTTGTAGCCACTCTTCCCTTCAGTTTTTGTATAGTTTATCTTTTTCAGACCCTTATGGAAGTCAATAGCCTCCATGGACGACAGACCTTCACTTTTGAAACCTAGAGCTAGGTTTATGCCTTCAGCATTAAGTTGGATTTGCACATCTTTGACTTTGGTGAGAATGGAGTCTTTATCAACACCTCCATTGCAATAAAACTCCTTCACCAGCTTTGGATATATCAATGTGCTGGTGCTCAGAGCATTCTTAAGACCCGCTTTCTTCAGGAGTGAAAGGACTTTGTGAATTTCAGGTCCAGCCTTCTCGAATCCGTCAAAGAATAGTTGATAGCCGGAAACAACATTTGTAGCAGCCATCTATTTGTTTGATTTTCCTGTAGTGAATGGATATGGCTTAGCTTTCTAAAACTTAGGGTTTCGTTTGAGAGAGAGAGAAAAAATAGTCTTTGAAATTCAAAGATGAACTGACACATGACAATTTAAAATTGATTTATAAACTTCCCTCCATGTTTTGCATCGTGGGACACGTGTCAAGTTCTGCAGGACTCCACATTTTTAATCCATGTGGAAGGTTCCTTTCTGCCCTTAGCTCCCCCAGAGCTAGTGAGTCCTTGTGAGAGCACTACGATTTCTGAGAACCACTCCACTATTGTTGAGTTTAGATCCCTTGATTTCTTCTTGACCGTCGACTCTACGGTTTTCTGTGATGCATTCTAAAATGACATCCCTTCTGGTTTAAGGTTGCTCAGGAAGGGCCAACCTCTTAGTTTGACACTAAGGATCAGGTTTGTCCCTGAGACACTTATCAGAAGGGTTTCTTGGCTTGATGACACTACTATCACAGTGAGCTTTTCTGCCTTGACTGGATCACTCCACGATCGTGGTTTCTCTTTGTCATCTCTACGATTTTGACTTAGCCTTTATATCTGCAAGGTTAGCACCATCTAGAGCATAGAGTTCATAGTTGCAAATTTAACATATCTAACTCACTTATCAGTTTATTAAATTTGGATTCATCTAAAGGTTTTGTAAACACATCAGCAAGTTGATTTTCAGTAGGGATGTATTGCAAAGATATTGTTCCATTTTGAACATGATCCCTAATAAAATGATATCTTATTTCTATATGCTTGGTCCTAGAATGCATGACAGGATTATTTGTTATTGCTATGGCACTTGTGTTATCACAGTGTATGGGTATAGATTTGAAATCAAACCCATAATCTGCTAGCTGGTTCTTCATCCATAGAATTTGAGTATAGCAGCTGCCTGCAGCAATATATTCAGCTTCTGCTGTTGAAGTTGATACTGAGTTTTGCTTCTTGCTGAACCATGACACTAGTCTATTCCCTAGAAGTTGACAAGTGCCACTGATACTTTTTTTTATCTATTTTACATCCTGCAAAGTCAGCATCTGAATATCTTGTCAGTTCAAATGAGGACTCCTTGTGATACCATAGACCCAAGTAAGGTGTATCTTTAAGATACCTGAAAATCCTTTTTACAGCAGTTAAGTGTGATTCCTTAGGATTAGCTTGAAATCTAGCACATATATATGTTGCAAACATTATATCTGGTCTACTAGCAGTTAAGTAGAGAAGGGAGCCTATCATACCTCTGTATTAAGTAATATCAACACTTTTACCTTTCTCATCTTTGTCAAGCTTAGTTGCTGGAGGAATTGGTGTTTTCATGGGAGAGGCTGATTCCATGCCATACTTTTTAAGTAAGTCTTTGATGTACTTGGCTTAGTTAATGAAGATACCTTCATCAGTTTGCTTCACTTGCAGTCCAAGGAAGAAATTCAGCTTACCCATTATGCTCATTTCGAACTTGCTCTGCATAAGCTTGGCAAATCTCTTGCACAGATTTTCATCAGTAGAACCAAAGATAATATCATCTACATATATTTGAACTAGTAAAACTTTATCTTTGTGTTTCCTAAGAAATAGTGTAGTGTCTACTCTACCTCTAGTGAATCCTTTTTCAATAAGAAAGTTAGTGTTTCATACCATGCTCTAGGTACTTGTTTAAGTCCATATAAGGCTTTATCTAATCTATAGACATAATTAGAGAGGGTTGGATCTACAAAACCTGGGGGTTGTTCTACATATACTTCTTCTTGAAGTTCACCATTTAGGAATGCACTCTTGACATCCATCTGGAATACTTTGAACTTCATGTGGACAGCAAATGTAGGGAATATTCTGATACCTTCAAGTCTGGCAACTGGTGCAAAGGTCTCATCGTAGTCTATGCCTTCTTCTTGAGAATAACCTTTAGCCACCAGTCTTGCTTTGTTTCTTGTGATCACCCCATCTTCATCCATCTTGTTTCTGAAGACCCATTTGGTGCCAATGACTGGGTGATTCTTTGGTCTTTGAACTAGTCTCCAGACTTTGCTTCTTTTTAATTGATTTAGCTCCTCTTCCATGGCTTCAATCCAGCTTGCATCTTGCATTTCATCTTCAATCTTCTTGGGCTCTATTTGAGACAGAAAACTCAAATAGAAGCATTCATTCTGAGTTGCAGATCTTTTTCTGATTCTGACAGTTGGATCACCAATGATCAGATCTTGAGTGTGATCCCTTGCCCATCTGTTCCCTGTTGGAATATCTGTTCTGGTGCCTTCTTGTCTGGACTCTTCAAGATTGACTTCTGGCTCTTGTTGACCAGAATCGTTGTCTGGTTCAGCTCTCTCTATGATTTCTTCCTCGGACACTACGATTCTTTCTTCAGGAACTACGGTCGTAGTGTTAGGCTCGACCATTTCATTCGTAGTGTCAGTATCATCAATCGTAGTGTCTTGTGATGCAGACTTATCCGAGTCTGTTTCATCAAAGATGATGTGGATCGAGACTTCAACACTTAATGTCTTCTTGTTGAACACTCTATAAGCTTTGCTATCTATGGCATATCCAAGGAAGATTCCTTCATCTGACTTGGGTTGGAACTTAGTCAGATATTGTTTTCCATTATTGAGAATGTAGCATGAACAGCCGAACACATGAAAGTAACTGACATTTGGATTTCTTCCTTTCCACAACTCGTAGGGAGTCTTCTTCAACGTAGAGTGTACAAGAGATCTGTTCTGTGTGTAGCACGCAGTGTTGATGGCTTCTGCCCAGAAGTATTCAGGCAGATGAGCTGCTGCTAGTAGAGTTCTTCTAGCTTCTATAAGTGTTCTGTTCTTCCTTTCAGCCTCTCCATTTTGTTGAGGAGTTCGTGGTGCTGAGAAGTTGTGGCTGATGCCATTGTCTGCACAGAATTGATACATTTCTGAGAAGTCGAACTCTCTGCCATGATCACTCCTTATTGCCTTGATAGTCTATCCTTTTTCATTCATCACTAGCTTGAACATCTTTATCAGTTGGGAGCTTGTCTCATCTTTTGAGTTAAGAATGAACACCCATGTGTATCTGGTGTAGTCATCCACTACGACCAGTGAGTATCTCTTTCCTCCTAAGCTCACAGTTGGAATTGGCCCAAAGAGATCCATATGTAGTAATTGAAGGGGCTGTCAATTGAGTTGACTGCTTTTCCTTTGAATGAGCTCCTTGTTTGCTTTCCAAACTGGCATGTCTTGCATGGTCTTTCTTTGATAAAGCTGAACTTGGGTAAACCTGCTACCAGATCTTTGGAGGCCAGCTTTGACATACTCTTGAAGTTGAGATGAGATAACCTTCTGTGCCAAAGCCAACTTATTTTTTCAGTGGCTTTAGCAAGGAAGCATACTGTCTCATCAGAACTGAGCTGAGCAAGGTTAACAGTGTATATATTTCCTTCTCTTGTTCCTGTCAGCTTGATAGAGGATGTCTCCAGATCTCTGACTTAACACTAATTGTTGAGAAAGGTAACTTGATGACCTTTTTCGCAGAGCTGGCTGATGCTAAGAAGATTGTGCTTTAGACCATCAACATAAGCCACTTTGCTGAAGGACACCGCACCATTCCCAACTGATCCATAGCCTCTTGTCTTGCCAGAGCTGTTATCTCCAAAGATAACTGTTGGTCCCTCCTTCTTTGTGTGGTTTGACAGGAAGGCTTTGTTCTCGGTCATGTGCCTTGAGCAACCACTATCCAGATACCATGTTATAATCGTGGTGCTCATTTCCTGCATGCAATTTTAGCGTTCATGTTGGTACCCAGACTTGCATGGGTCCTGCAATGTTAGTACCCTTAGGAACTCAAATCTGCTTGACTTTGGGTCTCCCATGCAAAGTGTTATGAAAGCATAATGCAGCTTTATAACCAAATCTTCCACATGCAAAACATCTAATATAATTCATGTTAGTGTGTGGATTCTTTCTCCATTTGGACTCGTGCGGATATTTGTTGGCCTTACCCTTGTATTGCATCTTCTTTTTCCATGAAGCTTTGAGATTCACGTTTTGTGCTGAGTAAACCTCAACACCACGATTCCTTCCAGGTTGATTCGTGGAGCCAGTTTTACTTGACTTTACAATTCGTCGAGGTTGGGCAGTGGTGACTGTGTCACTCTTCATCTTTCTGAATCCTAGGCCAGCATAAGATCCGTAGTGTTCAGGAATATATCTTGGATCAGAAGAGCAAGGTTGCACTGGTTCATCCTTTTGTATGGACTTTACAAATGTAATACTTCTATTTAAGTTAAAAGCACTACTTATGTTAGTTTCCTTTGTCTTTTCCACACTGGGTTCTGAGGTAGATTCCTCAAACCCTAAGCCTGTTCTATCAAAGACACTTATGTGATTAGATATCAGGGAGTCCATGGATGAAGAAGATCTGTTTCATGTAGAGATAGTCTTTTCTAACTCCTTAATTTTAGAGGTTAGATTTAACTCTCTTTGCATGCTCAGTTCATTTGTTTCTCTCAAGATTTTATTCTCAGCTTCAAGCTTAGAGAGAGAGTCAGAACTTAGTAGAGCTGCTTCCAGCTCTTTCTAAACTTTCTCTTTCTCCTTTTGAAGATCAGTATAATCTTTAGATAGAACTCTTAACCATCTTATGTTTTGATATAGATCAGTTGACATGTCACGAATGCCAGTTCTTAAATCATCAATGTCTATATCAGGAAAGTTGAAATCAAATACCTCATCTATGACTGCTTTAGCACTTTTCCTGCTAAGTGCATCTTTGGCCATCAGGCATATGTTGGCTTTTTGAGGTGCTTCATCATCTTCAGACTCAACATTGGTGTCGCTGTCTGAATCGCTCCAAGAGCTTCCAGCTACAAGCCCTTTGTCTTTCTTCTTATTCTTTTTGTAGCCTTTGAGCTCCTTCTTTGGATTTGACTTTCTTTTCAGCTCTTCTCTGATAGGCTTGTTGCAGTTTGCAATGAAATGACTAGGCTTCTTGCAGTTATAGCATTTGTCATTGATCTGCTCCTGACTGCTGTTGTTGAATCTTTTAGGTTTGCTGCTTCTTCCTTTGAGTATGAGCCTTCTGAATCTTCTGGCCAGCATTGTTGCTTCATCATCATCATCATTATCATCATCATCTTCCTCAGAGTCAGATTCATCTTCAACATGTGCTCTGGAGATCTCTTCTTTTGCTTTAAGAGCAACTCCTTTATCTTCTTTCTTCCTTTTGACAGAGTTTCTGCTCGTTAAGTCAGTTCTAGATCGTATGTAAGAAGGTTTTCATAGAGTTGTTGAACTATCATCACATGCAGATTCTTTGACTCTCTGATAGTGGTCTTGGCATCCCATCTGCTTGGTAAGGACCTCATGAACTTGATGACTAGATCTTTGTTTGGATAGGACTTTCCATAAGCTCTGAGAGAGTTGAGCAATGTAGTGAATCTCTCATAAGTGGAAGTAACGTTTTCTCCTGGAACATGAGCAAACATCTCATATTGTTGAGTCAGTAGAGATTGCTTGTTTTCTCTTACTTCTTCAGTTCCTTCATGCATGATGAGCAATGCTTCCTAGACTTCTTTTGCAGTTTTGCAGTTGACCACGTTTTCAAACAGATTGTCTTCTAAGGACTGGAACAAGATATTCTTAGCCTTTTTGTCAAGCTGAACATCTCTCTTCTCATTTTCAGTCAATTTAGATTTAACTTTAATCACAACTCTGTTTGGTTCTTCTGTAGTTGGTGCAAGCCTTGTTGGAACATAGGGCCCATTCAGAACAGTTTCAAATAGATCATCATCTATTGAATCCATGTAAGCCTGCATCCGAACTTTTCAGTTGGCAAATTTATCTTTGTTGCACATTGGTGGCTTGCTTCCTCCACATGTCATGGTCTCGCTTAACAGTTGTGCCATTGGATCTACTCAAGCTTGTATGCTTAGTTGAGAGAACCTGCTCTGATACCAATTGTTAGTTTCTAAAGACACGTTAGTTATCTAGAAGAGGGGTTGAATAGATATTTTAAAATTTCTTTGTTTAAAATACTTTGTCAGTATTGATTATACTAACAGCAACGAAATATATGTTTTGTTCTCCTTCAAGATATTGCAGTTATGGTTTGATAAGCAGTTATGGCAGTTATAACAGATATAGCAGTTATAGCAGTTAATGAGAGATAATGAGACACAATGTTTTAAGTGGTTCAGAGCACACAAGGCTCCTAATCCACTCTTCTACTCCACGAGTAGGAAATCCACTAAGGATGTCTCTTACAACTTGAATCACTTAGATTCCTTCAAGGCCAGCAGCCCTAGAACTTCTCTTAGTTCACTTAGAACTCTTCAAGTCCTCTGACTTGGTACTTCTCTTAGTTCACTCTTGAACTCTTCAAGTCCTCTGACTTGGATCTTCTCTTAGTTCACTTTTGAACTCTTCAAGTCCTCTAACTTGGTTCCTCACTTGGATTGACAGTAGTTAGTTGAGGAGTGCTACTCAGTTGCAATTAAGCATTAATTCTGAAGAACTGAGTTGCGAAGCAAGCTTTCCTCTTTCAGGATCGTAGAGTTGATCGTTGAGTGTTCTTGAGCTTTTCTCAATGTATTCTTTCTTTTCACGTCTTGCTTGCTTTTTTTGAATCCTTGTCTGATTTTCTTATAAAAGAGCCATCCAAAATATATTTGTTTGAATGCTCCCGTTGTAGCATTTAATGCTTCAGACGTTTCTGTACAGTTAATGTTGACATCCTGCTTTCCTGCTGCACTGCCTACTGGCCCACTGACACAGCAGACTGCAACTTCACCTAACACCTGAAAAGGTGTTTTCTGCAAGCGATTTAGTCATTTCCTTAGCTTCTCCAATACGCTTCTTCGATTTGAACTAAGGATGAATATGGAATCATTGGGACCATCAAATTATCAACGGACATAAACCTTTCTTCATTTGTTGCTCTTCCTCCCTTCATCAGAACTACGAACTTTGATGCTGACTGGAGGAGCACTACGATTATGGTCATTGTATCATAATCGTTGTGTGTTGGCTTGCATAGGCTTGACTCAGACTTGATCATAGAGAACACTATGATTTCTCTTAAGCTCTTCGACATACTACGATTCCTTTTTGCTTCGTCTTGCAGACTCCACGTTTCTGAGAGCACACTGGGTTTCTTTACTTAGCTCAGCAGGCGCTCGAATCTTTTCTATGATTCTCAGTGTGGCTTTCAAGAGCAGACTACGATTCTGATACTTTCACTTAAGCTCCACGATTCTGCCTTGTCTTCTGTAGACTTGATTCTCTTAGCAGACAATGATTCTGAACATCTTCGTTTAAGCTCCACGATTCTGCCTTGTCTTCTGAATGCTACCTTTGACATACTACGATTCTGTCAAGGCTTTAACTTTTACAGCTCAAATAGATCAACCTAACAAATTTTATCTTTTCTTCTATACATTTATTTACATAAATGATAAACATTAAAGCTCAGATTAACCTTACATTTTTGATCTATCATCTAAGTCCTTGTACATTGATTCTCTTAAGAACTGTACACTTAAGCATTTATATTTACTTTCAATATTAAATATGAATATGCAATTCCCAACATGACATATTCATCTTTTTTGACTGTAACAAAGTTAATGGGCTGGGTTGATTTAACAAATTAGTGTATCCACGGTGCCCCATAAAAAAATTGTCAGAACCCATTAATGATGAAGTAACTTGGGAAAGCTCGATATATAATTCGACTCCACAATTATTGTTGTAGCATCTTTCTGGAATACCCAACATAATATCAACGTCATTGTCATTGTTAATTTCCAATCTATAAAATTTAGACACCCCATTCACAATATAGCTTGGATATTTATAACTTAATTTGAAATTCCATTGGGTCCGATCTTTTCCCAACTCATTGTAGAGTTTATGAATTAACTCGTTATACAATGTGTTACGTTTTATAATGACAACCTTTTTTTGACCTATTGAGTATCTGAAGTCATTTTCATTTTCGGTCAAAACTTCACCTCCCAAAACACATGACATGAACATAATTATTCATCGTAAATATTTTGCAAAAATATCATTCACATAATATTACTTTAAAAGTAGACACATTTAATATCAAAATTTAACTCAACCGCCAAAACAAAAAATGAATGACACAAAATAACAAATTTAACACGACTAACGTTGATAAAAAAATTATATTATAGTAACATTAAATGTTATAATAGAATTAAAATGAGTACAATAAATACTAATATACATACCTTTAGAGATGTCCAACCACAAAATTTTGTCGATGTTGAAAACTCAACGGAAAAAATGAAAAGAAAGAGTAGTGAGAATAAAAAGATAGGATAAAAGAGTGAATGAAAAAAATGAGGAGAAAAAGTGATGAGGCAGATAAATATAAGGTAGGATTTGGACCGATACAAAACAAATAGTAAAAAAAATAAATTCAACGCCAGTCAAATTGACGTTAGATTTTTTTTTTTGCTAAATTTAGACTGTATTAAAATAAAAAGAAGTTACAAAATCTCATGAGGAACCCCAATCAGAATATAGCATAGACATCATAGGACATGCCCTATGATGTCATGACTATAGTAGATTTAAGGCCAACGCCCAACTAATCTGACAAAATACATTTTAGGCCAAAAACAAGCATCAAAGATGATTACATCAAAAACAAAGCAAACCCAGCAGACCATCATACTCTAAGGCATCAAAACACAACCTGCAATCACAGACAAGCACAATAGCAACATGCGGACAGCAGCTTGCCCATGCATTACAGCAGAAGCCCAACCAATGCAGCAAACTATAGTAAACCTGCAGCCAAACCAATGCATCATACCCTAAGCATCAAAACACAAAACAGACTGCAACATTAAGCCTAACATAGCCCTGACAGCCCACAGCAGCACCAAGAATTATAAAGTAAGCTGCATATAGCAAGAAAGAGCTTTAACTTTCTGGAATTTTGCATTTGTGTGAAGACTACACTTAAGCAATTGAATAATATCATAAACTATAGATCTAACAGGGCAAGATTTATTATTGAAAATCCTCGCATTACGCTCATTCCATACACGATAGACCACAGCAGCAAAACCAAGATGGAGAAGACTATGATGAAATTTAGGACTAGAATAGTGAATAAGGTAATCCGTGATGGACCTCCAGCTCCTACTAATTCCCTTCCAACCACAGTGCCTGAGAACAGAGAAAAGAATTCTGAAGGAGAAATCACAGTGAAAAAATAGGTGATCAAAACATTCCGGCTAAGAGGAGCAGAGCACACACAAAGGGTTAACCTGCATCCCAAAACTAATTAGCCTGTCCAGAGTACAGAGCCCTCGATGAAAAGCCAACCAGAGAGTGAAAGAATACCTTGGTGTCAGAAATTTATGCCACACCAACGTGTCCCAAATGACAATAATTCCCATCTGTCTGACCGAGCTCCAAATGGCGGAAGCTTTAACCTCATTAGCCTTAGTAGTATCCCAGAAAATTTCATCAGACCGAGAGGAGTCACAATGCCTAGTCAAATCGAAAGCATCCCTGAAGACAATAAAGTCATTGTGAATTGAGGATGGGAGATGCCAAGAAGAATTCCTAATGATACAACTAACAGTCTGCGTTTGGGCCCAGACCAGAATTCAGGATCAAGGGAGAGTGAGGGTATTGTACCCTCCATGTACAAACTTTTCTTTGGCATTGTACTTTATAAGTGAATGTATTCCAATTATTTCTTCTTCTTCTTTTTTAAGTTTGACATTCGTCTTACAAAAAAAATGTGTTTACACGTGCAAAAAAAAAAAAAAAATCTTTTTACAAATTTCAAAATGCGTGACCAAGGACACAATTTTTTTAATTTTTTTATATTTTTAAATATATAAATTTGCTTTAAAAAAAATTATTTATATCATATTTAAAAAATAAAAAATTAAATGACCCAAAGCCAGTTGAATTGGCTTTGAAGGACAAAATCATTTAAAAAAATTAATTTTATGTGACCTTTGATGCCACTTGAAGTGGCTTTGAACCATTAAAAAAAAAATTGCTACCCAAAGCCACTTAGACTATCTTTGTAGGACACAAATTTTTAAATTTTTTAATATATAAATTCTTTTAAAAAAAATATTTATATCATATTTAAAAAAAAAATTAAATGACTCAAAGCCAGTTGAATTGGCTTTGAAGGACAAAATCATTTAAAAAAATAAAATTTATGTGAGTTTTGACGCCAATTGAAGTGGCTTTGAACCATTAAAAAAAAAATTGCTACCGAAAGCCACTTAGACTAGCTTTGAAGGACACAAATTTTTAAATTTTTTAATATTTTTAAATATATAAATTCATTTTTAAAAAATTTATTTATATCATATTTTTTTAAAAATGTTAAATAATTTGATTGAGTTAATTTGGCTTAATTAATTTGGTTAACCTCCCACGCCAGTTGAAATTGATTTTCAAAATTTCAACGCCAACTCAATTGGCGTTTAGCCCGTGCTTAGAAAAGTTGACAAATTTGGAGGTAATTTAGAAATGTGTTCGGGATTCACGCTAGTCTTGGAAATTACCCAGAGTCGAAGCACCATTGGTTACTGGAGAGGAGAACTCAGAGTTGGAGAGAGAGAGGAAGAGGATAGAAGCTGATGGGAGGGCGAGGACTAGGGTTTTTAGGGTTGTTGAAGAGGAGAAGCTTCCATATCCGACATTGATTAAGGTGGATCAGGGAAAGAAGAAAGAGAAGGTTGTGTATGATCTTAAGGAGGCCATTCAGCTTTTGAAGGTCTGCCTATGCTTCTCGCTCTCTTGGTTATTTTTTAGTATTTGAGTTTCTTATAATGCAGTTGATTCAAGATCTTGATTGCACTTTGAGAGTTTAATGTAGACTACTAATTGTAGAAAATGTTTGCATGTATTTACATACCACATTTTAGTATAAGAATTGGCAAGGGAAATTATGATTTATGCTATGGTTGGTGTTTTAGAGTTCCGTTGTTTTGAAGCTGTTAGGACATACATTTTTTACCATATGTTATAAACGAAACTTTATTACTGAACTATCACTGATAAATGGACCAGCCTTCATTATTTTGTAATTATGTTTACTGTGTAAATTGAGTCGGTCTTCAAGTCTGGACAGAAAGTTTAAGTGCAAATTGGTGTGTATTTGTCTCTAAGGCAGGCTTCTACAACTTTGGTAGAAGCTAATTACAATATGACCTGGAAACCAACTAAAGTATTCCCCGTTTGCACTTTCCGTACCATGTAAAAATATTGGGCCACTCAACTTGTCTAAAGGGAAGAATATTGTAAGAAATGTCAATGTTGCTGTCTGTCTGTGCAGAAATGTGTTAAAGATACTTTAGGCTAAGGCCAAATTCTGAGATTCTATTAAAATTGACATTTTTTTCCAAATAGTTTCTGAAGATGTTGATGGCTCTTCTTGAATATTTTTAAATTTTGAATTTTAATTTGAAGTTTAAAATGTAATATCTTAGCTTGTTTTAGGGGGTAAATGTGGTATAAATAATTGATGATGCTTATTATTGAGAAAGGGGATGAATCATGAAGTTATAAATGATTTTATCTGCCTGTTTGTTGGAATGGTTGATCCTGCGTTTAGTAGCACTATTTCTGGATTGTTGGGTTAGGCTAGGTGAGTTGAGTATTCTGAAAGCAAAGATTTGGATTAAGGAATTGGAATGTGATCATCCATTAGAAAGAAAGTAATAACATATAAAGGGAAGGCTGGAAGGTGCATCAAGTGCTGTAGTGAGGTCACTAAAAAATATTATTGTAATGGAAGTATAACTAGTCGCATAGCTATCCGGTACTAAGATGGGGTACAAATTACAATGGAGATAGAATGTCAAAAGTACGCAAAATTTAAGAAGCATTAAACTAGAGGCATTTAAAAATAAGGGCAAGAAGTTTTTTCATTATCTCTGGCTTTTCCTTGCTGTTGTAGCTCTTCACCCTCCATAAGCATCCAGTTCAATCTCTAGTTTCTCTCTTGGCATAAATGTATTTTAATACTTGTTACTTACAATAAATCCTTTAAACTTTTTCTTTTTTGAAGTTAGTAACTGCAAAATTTCTGTGTTCTTTCTAGTGATTGTACAGGCTAATTCGAAGCGCAATTTTGGTGAAACTCTTCACATGTAAAAATGACTCCTGATCTACGTCGAACTGATCTGGTATTTTCTTGTTTCTTTTAAAGGAAAACTTTCATGCACCCCAAGCATGTATGTAAACATAATGGTGTTTGTTGAATTGTTTCTTCTGTTCATGCAATTACCAATATACTTTCTGAGAAATTATAGAAGTTGTTTGACCATAATTTTGCTTGAGCATAAGTTTTTATAGTTTTTACATTGTATATAATTTCACTATTGTATTTGTCTTTTCAAACAGATACAGACATAATCATTGGATGATTTCTCACCCATCTCTTATCTGACTTTTGTTACTTTATTTATGCCTTTCAAAATCATCTCCATGGTTAAATTCAAAACATGTACACTCGGGTTGTCTATTATGTATGTATGTATGTTGCTGTGTATCAGGTACTTGTAAAGGATTAAACTTCTATACATTTGGAAAACCTTACAAGCACATTACAATGACTTAGTTGAAACTTTTAAGTTGTCAAGTTGCAGTTTTTTTTGAGCTATATTGTTGTTTGGAGGAGGCTTTTTTGGGAGGTATGCTTGCAGTGAAGTGTTTTTTCTGATTGTATATGGGTTCAACCCCTCTGGTGGCTGTGCAAATATTCCCGATTTATCCTGAATAATAAAACTGTGACTGGTAGTTAGATTTAGAGTGTCTATTTATGTGTGTGTGTTTATATATATAATATTCCCCATGAGTGACACATAAATTCATCTATTAACAGACATGTCTATTCATTTTAATGAGTTGGTTATTCCTGGTCATGTTTTATTCTCTTTCCATGTGAATTGTGGTATTCCTGCCTTGTGAAGTTATATCTAGCATGTTTATTCATGAGTAAGAAGCTGCTGCTGTTAGTGTCTTGAATTGTATTGTTTGGTGTTCCTCATGCTTTTCTCTTGTGTAATTGCAGAAACTTAATGGTACTGCATCTCTGCCTCATGGTACTGGAAAGGTACATCCTATGTTTTCTGAAGATAAAATATTGGCATATTATATTCTTCTTTTATATTACTGATATACAAACATACATGTATGTTTCAGGCTGTGAAGATTGCTGTCTTTGCTGAAGGAGCTGCTGCAGATGAGGCCATAGCTGCAGGAGCTGATGTTGTTGGTGGTGAGGATCTTATTGAGGGAATAAAAAATGGTAACACACCAGTCTCCCATACTCACTATTATTAAAGGCAATTAATTGTTGTAAATAGTGAATGACTAGTACTTTGAAGTATGTCTTGGATAATACTTACTGTAATACAACTAGTGTTTTGATTATGCATAGGAAAGAACACAAAAATCGCTACTTTGGAAACTTGAGTATCTTTTAAATGTCAGCCATCATGCAACATTCTTTCTGACCTCACTTAGAACTAGAGCTGGCAATTTAAGTTGAAAACCATATAGTTAACCAAAATCACTTGGATCTATTGAGTTGGTTAACTAGTTTTTAAGTGTTGGATTGGTTTGGTTTTGAACTCATATTATTATTACAAATATGAGTTGGATCTAGTTTAACTACTTTTGACCCATATTAGTCTATAATAATTTTTTACACTTTGAAGAGCTAATACATCAACATGTATGCATTATTACACTACATTCTTATACAACACATATACATTATACATATTACATTATATACATATTACATACTTTTGTAATTTATACACTTGTAATTATGTATAAAAATCATTTCACTAATTATGGAATTATTCCATAATAAAGTTAACACTTTTAGTGTAACGAACTACTAATTAAATAATTAATATATCCTCCCTTAATTAATTAAAATAACTCATTTAAATTATACAATTTATATTATATAATTAAATTTTATTTCTTCCTTCCCTCCATAAGTTGTTTTAAATTATATTATATTATATAATTTAATTTAATTTCCCCCCATCCTACTCCCCACCCCCACCCCGACACCCCGACACCCCCACCTAACCTATCCCTCACCCTCAAAAAAATTAATATTTATTGATTATGTATATACCTCCGCCCACCCCTACCCCCATCCACCCTACCCCAAAAAATAATATTTATTGATTATGCATACACCCCAACCTCGCCCCCTCTCCCCTGTCCCGCCCGGTCCCCCCGCCCCCCTCGCCCCACCCCCCACCCCCCACCCCCCACCCCCACCCCCACCCCCAAGCCAACCCCAAAAAATAATATTTATTGATTATGTATACACCCACACCTCGCCCCCCGCCCCCACCCCCACCCCCACCCCCACCCCCAGCCCCCCCCGTCCCTCACCCCCACTAAAAAAATAATATTTATTGATTATGTATATACTTCACCCACCCCGCCCCCGCCCCCGCTCCCGCTCCCAAAAAAATATTATTTATTGAATATATATACACTCCCTAGCCCCCCGCCCCACCCCACCCCCACCCCCCCACCCCCACCCACCCCCACCCACCCCCTCCCACCCCCTCACCCTCCAAAAAAAATTAATATTTACTGATTATATATAAATTCTAAAAAAAATTAATATTTACTGATCATTGTAATAAAATTCTCAATAATTTCATTAATTTTAATTAACATAATAATTATTAATGTAATTTTTTTTGAAAGTGCCTATAATCACAAAATTAATATTTTTAATACTCAAATTAGTCACATCAATTAAAATTTAGTTTCAAACTTGGGTCTAAAAAATTAAAATAAGACTCTTTTAGTATAACAGAAATTAAGATTTTAGTGAAACTATAATTTGAAAAATAGGTCGACCTAATTCGACCCATAATCATTTAAATCCAAACCACATAACCCATATTAAATATAGGTAATATGATTTTGGTTCTAAAACCAACCCAAACCTATTTTATGTAACCTAAAACCAACCCAAACCTATTTTTTGTCAGGTCTACTTAGAACTAAAATTATTTTATATTTGAGCATGCCACATTATGCCTAACCCCCCCCCCCCCAACCCCAACCCCAACCCCAACCCCAACCCCAACCCCAACCCCTTGTGGGAAAAAAATCCTGGCTTCACACTTGTCTTCACTAAAGTGGTTTTCAAGCCTTCAAGGTTTTCTTCTTTATACTATTTGGAATGAGGGTTGCATAAATTTCATTACCTAAATTTGAATATTTTGGTGCTCAGAATGGCCGACTTTGAGGAGTGAGATATCAAATTAAGAATTCTCATTCTTTACCATAGTTGTCACGATGCCAAGGAAGGACGCGGCGGTAGTTAACTGCTAGGTCGCCTAAATGATAAGGTGCCCGCTATGACGTCTGTATGGCGACAAGTCGTAAACAATGTGCACTATATACATTATTTATTTTACTTCAAAAGTATATTGCACAATAAAATTTTATATACACTAAAACCCAAAACATAATAACTAACACTATGAAAAAGTCTCCACTCTCTACTGTCTCTAGTCATAGCTTAAGCAAAGTCATCAACTATGAAGTCATTTCCGTCTCCCTTACGAGCATCACTCTCATTCAAAGGAGTAGGGTCATGGGTTAAGTTACTTGGATAATTGTAAAAGTCAATGGGTTATGATGAGTCATGGTAAAAAATAATTTAATCACTTAATTTGGGCTCATTACCAATGTGTGAGCCTTGGCGGCTCGGCGTCCAAGGCGTTGGCTTGCCCTTCTCCAACTCCAGGATGCCTAGTCGTCATGGCTACGCCATGATAACTATGTTCTTCACTTTGTCTAAAGTTCGTGCCATGATATATATTCATATGAGCCATTCATTGGGCATTAGTAATTTTAACCCGATAGTTGTTGGAGTGTTGGATAGTGCACATATTAGAGACAAGTCTTCTTCCCATCATGCAAGGGTCTATACAGCTGAAAATTGGAATGTGTCATTTATTCTTCTATTGAAGAACGTCCTTCTAACTCCGAATCATGCAATGTTTCTGTTTCATTCCATCTATGGTAAGGATATATTGAAGAAGAAGGGAGCTAAGAAACAGAAGTTTATTCATTTAGTGAGAGAGAAAAGAGATGGCAATAAAAGAGAGGGAGGTGCGCCAGTCAAAATTCAACCAATCAGAAAGGGCTAAAGGCTAATTCTTTCCCCCCCAGGAAGAATCATATACTTTTCTTGCCTCTCCTACTTCCACTTCCTTCCCATATTCCATCTCTCCTTCTAAACGAAAAGTTTCACTTTTTTCCCTGTAATTAATCAGTATCTTTTGGCCTTTTGAGAGGAAGACACCGCTAAATTTTCTTTTAAACAATATATTGATTTTTTTCATTTTATGTTCCTCTAATCTGTGACGCCCCCAATTCTGGGTCCTTTTGATTACCTTGGATCTAGTGCAGTCATGGTACAACCATCGTCAAACTATTACATCTTTTATTCATAACTTAAAGAATATAACTTTGCTTATTACAATTTAGAATATAAGTTCTTTTCGTTTCTAAGATCTTGTTTAATGACCCCAAACTTTTATAAGTTACAATATTGGTCATTTACCATTCCTGTCTATACATCAAATTCGATATTATAAAAATACGGAATATTTTAAACTTTTCTATATCCTTTGAATAAAATCTTTTATTGATTTCATAACTTGAATCAATTAAATATCCTTGAATCAAATATATTATGATTCATTCTATTCGTATTACTGTATACGATTTTACATCTTGATTCAATATCCTCTATGTATTAACTAATACATCTTTACAACACGACTAGTATTAAACATCGTAAACAACTATCAAGTACATCTCCTAGAACTTAAACATGGTTCAAGAGCATAACTTTAATTAAACAGTAATTTTCTTTCAATGCTAACGAACTCTATCAATCACTTAGCACGTACTTTACCGTGGATCCTTAACCTGCAAAAATGGTTATTTGCAAGAGTGAGCTCGAAAGCTCGGCAATTCTAACAGTTTTCATATATCACATATCATATATTATCATGCTCAATTCATGCATTCATAATCATTTAAATATACTATGCATGTTAGTTATCACATAACAGACATAGAGATTAACTTTATAAATATATCATTAAAGATCAGCTTTCAAATATCATACATATTCCATATGCATTTCATATCAACATTCTCATAGAATAATATAATTCAACTAGTAGTTATCGAATTCATATAACAAGTAAGAACTGAAAGACTTGCCTGATTCGTAGTTTATCAACTACGACATAACTGCTTAAAGCTATCTGCGCTTCATGTATTCCTACACAGTTATATAATTATGGATTTATACCCATCAGTCACACATTCATACATTCTCAATGAAATAACAATCGTTACATTGTTTTCTAACTTGGTTCTTAGAACCTTCATTTCACTTTCTTATTATACTCTTATAATAGTTAGGTATGTATGGTATACTTTAACCATACATATTTAATAACAACATTTATAAACCCTTATCACACAATCGACTCACTATGTGTTCGACACGTATTTAAAACTCATAGATATGGGTTCCGCATTGTTCTTACGTTTCGCAAACCTTAGGAAAATTTATCAATTCTGGGTTTTATATCATCATTACATCAATGAACTCTCAACACATCATTTAGACTCTGTTTCATAACTCATGATAACAATGTAAGCTTACTACAAGGTTCAGATTACATTTTAAAAACAATTAGGCAGCAGTGCCCTGTGGCGTAGCTGCGCTGAGTTAAGCCTTGGGATGGGCGCAGATGCGCCCTTCCTTGATCAGTCCAGATTTTGCTTTTGGTCTCTTGTTTTATTTTGGTCTTCTAGCATGCATAGGTACTGACATATGACCTGCTAGACATCTTTCAATACACATGCTCACATCTATTTACATATAGCTAGTGTAGTTCATCTTTAAAACTTGCTCATATAGTGCATATCACATCAACTAGTGGGGTGCACATACCAATCATGACTAGAGGCATATAAGTCCTAACATGCTTGTACATAAAATCAGAATGCAAGCAACTCAATGTTCAATCATCTTACTTTCAAACTTTGTAAGTTTTATTTTCAAAATCCTTGCCATGCTTAAGCTAATCGTGCAAGGCTACTATGTTCATCATGTATACATGCGAAGTGTCATAATAATGTTAATACGCATGCTCACAAATATCTTCATCATATACACATAACTAGCATCTTTTCTTGCTTTAAAACATGTCTAATTTATGTTTAACTAACTTTTATAGTGTCTAACAAGGTGTGTGAACATTCATGACATCTAAGTGATGTTAAAAGCACTAGCATTTATGCTCAAAAATATCAGAATCTAGTTACACTATAATCATGCAACTTAGTTTGCAAAAAGTCCAAGTTTTGCTTTTGAAATCATTTCCAATTTAAACCATGTGTTCTAGTGTATGTTCAATACCTTAGACTCACATTTCATGCATGTCTAGATCATACAAACATGCTCAAAAAGTCAGAATATAAACATGGTATGTATATATCAAAGTTCAATTTAAAAACTCGTAAGTTCATTTATAAAACTCATACTTTAGTAAACGTTCTCTAATGAGGTCAAACATGTTCATGTTTATGTCAAGGTACATATCTATACATGTTAACCCTGTTTTCATGCATGTCTAAATGATTCTAACACGTTTGGACTTAACATATTTTAACAGAAGGAATTATTTCTGATTGGTGCCTGGCACAGCTGCTCTGGGCTAAGCCTTGGGAGTGGCGCAGCTGCGCTGTCCCAGGTTAGGCTCAGACCACAGCAACTGGCGCAGCTGCGCCATTTTGAACTACAGGGGGAGTGCAGCTGTGCCGTACTCTGTGCAGTTCAAACTGGCTTCTGCTACGGCAGTTTACAAACCCAACTTCAAAATTCTTACGAAACATGACTCTATCTATCCACATTACATTTCTATCATGCATATAAGCTTAGATATTAAGTTTACCACATCCCCCAATCCAATTTAACAAGAATTCATGCATAATCAAAACTTTAGAAATTTCAAGAATGAAGAGGTTATACCTCTGTCAAGCTTGCTGCTAAATGAACTTCCTCAATTCTTAGACTCCTTACTAACATGCTATACTCTCTCTCAATATTTGACTTAGCAGAAAACTCAGCAACATCAAATGAGAAGGAGGGAGTTTTATTTGTAGAAAACTCAATACACAGACAATAGCTTTGCCTCTTATTTCAAACTAATGGAATAAAGAAGAATCCAATGTGTAAGGAGGAGTTGGTGATAGTTGGTGAATTCCATCATGATGCCCACTCCCCTTATGATGATTTGCTATAATTCTTGCTGAGTTTGAGAAGGAATAGGCTTAGGCTTATAAGCTATACACGTGAGAAGAGAAAAGGCCACTCATATTGGGACAGACCTCTAATACTCAGCATTTGCAAGATATACTAACACTTAGGTTATTTACATATACACATAACATACTTAAGTTTATTTTGTTTTGGACAATACAAGTCCCGCCTTAATAACTTAATATTGCTATATTAATATAAGTTATGTCATACATACACAACTCTATATATATGTACATCCACCCATAAAAAGTATACCCATGTATATAATAATGTACTTCATGTACATTGGTTAAATATTTTAATTGGACTAAATATAATTTAGTTGGGTATTTTTCACCCATCATTTTCCATAAATTCATTATCCCAAATATACCAAAATATGATAATGATAGTTAATATCCAGTATTTATTAACTCACTATTCATTAATTATAGTTAAACCTCCAATTGATTTAACTCTACTATTTATGCTACACAAAACATAATTTTATAAGCTTAGAAATTAATAACATAATAATCTCACCAACTAATATTACATCTTGTAATATGCTCATGTAATATTATTATTCCATTCATACCCTTGATGTATCCATTCATCACCTATTGTCACCTATGTATTATTTTCTTAACTCACACAATTCATTCATCCATAATATATAGTTCTTATATATTATATAGTCACATGAAGATGTCACACTACACTTTCACAAAGCAATTAACTCCTATAATACATTAATTAATCCCTTTAATTATTCATTCATTAAATTATTTAATGAATGTCTATTTCACCACTTTGCCACACTAGGCATACTTCACAAGCTTACCTTAAGCTCATTATCACTTTCACCACACTTTAATATTCCTTTAATATAAAGTTTGTGTGACACATGCACTTTAATACTAAGATATTTAGCTACCTTAAATAATTATACACTTATAATATGCATAACCTTTACACTTAGAATAATTAATATTTACTCTATTAATTATTTAAATTATAAAATCTACGATAAAATAATAACTTAAGTTATTTAATACATTAAAATAACTTAGTTTTCTTTTATAGATTTAACCCTCTTGGGGATACATTACTATTATAAGAATTATGTATCCCACCATAACATGACATAAGACGTTTTTATCACGTTTTTTTCAAATATAGGCATTAATCATAATAAAACGATTTACTCATTTTCTCAAGATATTATTATTAATATAATAGCTATGTCTCATTAAAATAGTTACATGTACGGCACATATACATATAGAAAAGATATAATAAGTTTACTTACTATTACGATAAATTGTTTCTATCAATTTATTTACATATAGCAAATATGTTTTAATATATTTACCATATTACTTAATCATACACATTACCTCATACAAAGCTATATGAGGTAATATTATTATATAAAATAATATTTCCCCTTTATTAAAATAATCAAATGCTAGAATTTATTTTAATATTCTTTATTAGAAATATACTATAATTATTTATCTTTCCTTTCTATAGATTGTCTCAACACAATTTTTTTAAATCTATACATTTAACCATATCTCAAATATTAATAAATTCACTAATCAATATTTATTTAAAGATATATTGGTTTAACAACGTATATATATATATATATATATATATATTATTATCGTCGTTCGCACATTCACATAATACCATGCCAAGTAATATATATAAAGGCACTTACTATACTCACATACTCCACACATGTATTAACTCACTATTTATTTAAGTGATCTTAAACCCCTTATTATATCACTATAGTTAATTAAGGCTTTAATATTCAAATTATATTATTTCATAATATAACTTCCAATTTAAATTAACTAATATTTATACTTATTAGTTAATTCCCTTAACTAACTCATGCTTCACTATCCCAATCCATTTATGGATAGTTTAAGCACTAATAATAACTTATATTACAATCATACTAGTCATTAGTATATATATTCAAGAAAATGGTGATTATTCATCAAAGATATTTAATGTCACCAACTTACTATGATAAAATAATTCTATAAATTATTTAATGTCGATAGATAAATCTTATCAATCTTCTTACTAATTCATCTCTACAATTTATAACAAATATATAATAATGATATATATTTATTAAACACAAAATCACTTATTACATAGCTCATATTACCCTATGTAATACAATACTACATACTCATAACGCATTTATATATTCTTATTTGAACCCATATCATGTCTTAAGAATTTTATTTATTAAATTCTTATTTTATAATTTCTGAAAATTCGGGTTCTCACATAATCTATATGGTGGCCTCCATGTATCCGCCTATGTATGACCAATTTATGTGGGCCTCACAACAATTTCCAGATAATGTTTGTTTCTATTCATAGATTATCTCTCTTTTTTGGATTCCGATGAACTTATTGCTCGGTCTGTATACAGGCAATATTAAGGTTGATTTTGACAAATGTATATCAACCCCTTAGTTAATGTCTCGGGTTTCGAACAGTGTTCTAAAAATTCCCGCCTAGGTCCGCCTAGGCCCCGTCTAGGCGCTAGGCCCCCCCATGGCGCCCCGCCTAGGTGCTAGGCCCTCTCCTGGCGGCTCGCCTAGGCACTAGGCTCCCCTGGCACCTCCCCTAGACCTAAGGCGGCAAAAAAATTCTTCCAGGAAATTAGACGGGGCCTAGGCAGAGAGGTTTTTTTTTTTTTTTAATAACTACCCAAATCAGATCTTGATATAGTTATTTTTCTAATGATTTATCATATTCATAATACAGTTTGTAGCATATCAAAGCACAACAAGAAGTGAACAAGATCAAGTTAAAATGGATAATTTTATTATAGTTGTAATGTTTTGAACTTGTGTCAACTTCAAATTATATAAATGATGATACATTTGTAATATTTAGTTTAATTCAATATAATTCTTAAATTTATATTTAATTTCTTAAGTTTTAATATTGAAATGAATTCTTGAAATTTTAAATTTTATTATTTAATAGCAATCTTGTTTATGAATAAAACTAATACGTTAAAGATATGTTTGAACTTTGAACAATTGCATGTTTGTGTTTGAACTTTGACATTGACAATATGGATATGTGTTTGAAATTTAAGTAAAGGCCTTTATTATCTTTATTATAGATTGTTTTGCTTTATATTATTGTTTTGTTTAGATAAATGTAAGATAAAATATTAAAATTGGTTTAAAATAAAAAATCCCGCCTAGGCCCCGCCTAAGCCCCCTAGGCGCTAGGCCCCCCCTCGCCGCCCGCCTCCCGCCTAGTGCCTTTTAGAACCTTGGTTTCGAAAGAGGTTTGTTAGATGTGATTCTAATGAACTTTGCAATTATTAAATCATTAGCCGTTATTGAACACTTTATTATTTTTCCTTCTTGCAGATATAAAAAATTCTTAGACGTTCAACACCAAATGCAAAGGTGAGTTTTGACAGTGCACTTTTCTACATAAAGTCTTAAATATGACCTATAATGTTTTATTAGAATCTGTTGTAATATGCAATACAGGATGGTACAGTGACCAATGATCTTTCAAGGGTGGTGAGAGAGGCAAAGCAAAATGTTAACTTTAGAAAAGACAAATCTGCAATTGTGCATGTAGGGCTTGGGAAGGTATGGTTTTGCTGTTCTTTCTGAAATTGCTGTCTTGAAAATGAAAATGGATGCCCGACACTTTTCCACTTAAAAACACAAATCCAACAGGTGAGTTTCCCAGAAGATGCTTTACGTGAAAATGTTGGAGCTTTTGTGAATGCTCTTTTGCTTGCGAAGCCAGCGGGATTGAAAAAGAGTAAGTGTTCATGGGCTAACTTGAAGTGAGGCGAACACTTAAAGCAACCCATTTGAAATATAATTGCACATTAGCTGAAATAGGTGCTCCTGAAGCCACTAAGGATTTGAGTCTCTAAAGAACTATCAATTGCTAAGATCTAGCTGTGCATAAGAATAAACTGATGGCCTAATACATTCTTATTTATTATTACGACTTTTATTCTTCATGTAGCAGATCTCCTCATGCCACATTTTGTTTATAGCTTCACAAGATGAATAGCTAGGTAATGTTGTTCTGGAGATTCGTTTTCTAGCTCAATGACAAATAAACTTGTGGCTTGATTATTTTGACAATTCCACCTAATAAGCCAAAAGTATGAATTGGGCTTTTGTGATGTAGTTGAGGCACGAGGTGACAGAAGCTAATAGTCAAATTTGAGTGTATTATATTAACTTAAGTAAAGCTAAGATCTGCATTGGGTTGGTGGTGGGTCTCAAGTAGCGTTGATGTACTTAATCAGATCCAATGAGTTTTTTGTCTTGCAATGTCGGTCCAACTTGGCCTTCAAGTTGATCACTTCAATCTCTATATTCCACTGTAATATGGGTTGCTTTATGTGAAAATTAGTAAAGCAAGAGTCTGTTTGTACATCGCTGAGGCCTTTTAATATGTTTGTTAAAATTGTTGTATGTTTGCAACTTGAGAAATTTATTTTTTGAAATAGTTCCATTTTTTCCCTAAAATATGCATGGCAACATAATGTTCATCTGTTTGAACATGACATAGGTCTTCCCACTTACTTGACAAATGATTTTGTTCATCAATGCAGGTTCCAAATACGCTGGGTATGTGAGCACGTTCCATTTATGCAGCACGGTAAGTAAACCTCTCAGTTACTTGGATTAAATGACTGGTGTTTGCTAAGTTACACAACACTATTAAGCTTCTTCTAATATTAATCAGTTTTTAAACTCATGTTTTGAACCCTGTGGGAATGTGCAGATGGGTCCATCTTATCCTATATCTATACAATCATTATCCATAGCTGCAGATCGCTACAACAAATTGTCAATGAGGTGACATGGTACCAATATCTGCTGCTTTGGTTGGATCTAAATTGAATTTTTTGTTGTACCCATTTACATAGGATGACCTTAATTACAATGGTGGTCTGAAGTTCATGTTATGGACGTATTCCCATTTACTTTGATTTTCATCATAAACCAAATTAACTAAATAGTTCTGCTATTTTGCATAACTCCACTATTATTTGATGTTGGCTTATTATGGTTAGCCAAAATTCCTTCTAGCTTTTTCAGTAAATTTTGTTAAACGAATTTATGTAATATTTCAAGTTGTTTTTAATCAATACAATCTGTGGTCTGTCTCGTGTATTTTTCAATGAAGATTTGTAAACAAATTGAGCTGTTTGGGAAAAATTCTTAAGTTGGTTAAATTGAGCACAAAATCAGATGTTTATAGCTATGGGGTTGTCCTTCTGGAGTTGGAGTTCCACAGTGATAGTAATTTGAGTTGGTATAACATGGCCGTGCGTGAGATTTCACTTGGTTAAGAATTTCTTAATCCATGCTGGCATAATATCTCTAAATTATAACTCGATGAATGAATAAAACACTAAATCACATTTAAATATCGCGAAGCTAATGAGATAACGCGATAAAGCGTACTTTAAACTACCAAGGAAACAAGTTTTAAGAAAGTAGTATCATTTAACTTGAGAGTTAAATCCATTTTTCATCACTCTACTGGGGGTCGATTTACATATGCATCACTGAAGTGAATTTTTTTTCAGTAATTTCTTTACAAAAATTAAAAAAACCGTTAGCTCTGTTAAATTCTTAACAGATAATCTATATGGCATTTACATGGAGGAGAGAGAAATTTAGTAAGAGAAATAAATTAAATCAAATTGACATGTGTGCAAGACCCTCTTTATAAAAATAATGAACTTTCTTTTTTCAACAACAAAAAAAGAATATTCAATATATAACAAATAATTAAATTAATAATAAATATATTAATTAAATATACTAGTAATAAAATATATTAATGTATAATTTTTACAAATGTATTTATATAAACTTAATGAATTCATATATAAAATTAATGAATTAAATTTGTTGGATATATATTGGGCAAAAATGAAAAGAGGCAATATTGGAAGAATATTTTGGTATATTAAAATCTGTTTATATTTTTATTTTATTTTTGAGTGCACTTAAAAAATATACAAGCTAAATAAATTACTTAAAACAAACTTTTTATACAAAAAAATAAAAATAAAATTACATTTAAGTAGTAATAAAATTACATTTTTATTTTTTTATACAAAAAAAATCATCTTCTTCATGTTCATGTTCTTCATCTTTGTTCATGTTCTTCATCTTTGTTCATCCTCAGATCTCTAATGTTGCCTAATTGTTCACCCTCTATGCTGAAGACTTTGATGAGCTGTTTGGCCGAGCCACCGTTCACCCACCGCCACCGTTCACCCATCGTCGTCGCCGCCGCCACCGCGCCTATACTCTTTTCTACCTCCGACACCATCTCCTCCTCTGTCGATAACGCCAGATCTGGGTCTACTTAAATCGGATCTGTTTAGATCCAATTTGATTAACACCATCAGAGCACATGAAATCAGAAGCAACAAACCAAACCACCATGGAATCCGGCGAAAAGGAGAAAATATCAACAAACCAAAAACCAAATCTGATTATTCGTGGAGAATTCGAGTTCTGGAGAATTTAGTAGGTACAGGGAGTGCAAACCCATCAAATTCATCATTCAACTGAACCAAAACTAAAAGAAAATTTAGATCTGATAAAAGAAGAAACTAGATTTGCAAAACCCATCATTCAGACTATTATCCGATCATATGAATTAAGGAATTCAGTGAACCAAAACATATTATCCGATCCGAAGCAAGGGTTTGACAATTTCAAAGGACGAAATTAAGCGAATTCGACACATTGAGTTGCAGAATCTGTTGGGAAGAAAGAAGTTATAATTGGTTCTGGATTTAGACAATACCCTTCACATGACAGACATTGATACACTTTAACTAGAAAAAGAATATTTGAAACAATCGAATTGTTAGGAGAGCAATTTGTTGATAAGGAAGCCTTTGATTACCAAGTTGAGGCCGTTAGTTCTTGGAAGAACCCAGATCCCAGATCCGTAGCCATGAAAGGGGGTTTGTTGATTAACCCGTTGATTATTATTAGATTTGGCTGAAAGGGAGGCACGAGGGGCGCGAAGGAGGGCGGCGGCGCTCTGCTCCTAGAGAGAGGCGGCGATCTCCTCGAAAATCATCTGAAACTTCATCTCCAGAACTTATTATTATTATTATTATTATTATTATTATTATTATTATTATTATTATAATTATTACTTTTTAACTTTTATTTTAATTTGTAATATACTAAAAATTTTAAATTTTAAATTTTAATTTTTAGCATATTTTTATTTTTTTTAATATTTCTTTTTTTATATTCAAGCATAGAATTAATGATTTCATAATATAAATAATAATTATATTAATTTTCAAAAAAAATAATAATTTAATTTTCAAAATTTTAGTCATATTTTATAACATGTAGACATTTATATGTTATATTACTAATTTTAGTTTTATCTAAAGAGAGCTAAATTAAATTAATGAATTAAATGAGTTATTTAAATTTTAAAAATTATATATTTGTGTAATTTGAATAATTTATTTAAAATTATACCATACTAAGAAAAAAAAATTGTATGCTATAATATCAAAATTTTACCGTACCAAACAAATATTAATGATTAAAATAAATTTTTAAAAAATTATTTTTATTATACTTTTATTTTGAATGAATTATTTTATTTTATTTTGGTTAATTTAGTATTAAATTTATACAAGTTTCCATGTAGGCATGCCACAAAGACAAATGACTGACATCAACGTTTTCTCTCTCTCCACGTGGCATCTCATTTAATTTTTCCGTCAAAAGTCAAACAACTTAACAGAATTTGTAACGGTTTGTAAATAAATTGTTGTTCAGTGAGTCGAATGTAAAAAAATTCAGTTCGGTAATGCATTTGTAAACCGACTCCCAGTAGAGTGATGAAAAATGGATTTAACCCTTTAACTTGACGAAATACTTTTTCTATATCTATAGTTGACCAATAAATATGCTTTTAATATAATTCAATATATATAGTATTAAAGAGTTCTTTTTTAAAACAGTTAAGCTTAATTGTGTGAATTTCTCAAAAGCTTAAAATTCCATCGAACAACCAACACCTTAAATTAATATAAATTAAGAACGAAGACAGAATTAAAACCAAAATAATGTTTAGTTTGTTAAACTACAATTAATAACCCTAAAATAAAAGAAAATGAACACCCTAAAAACATATTGCACATTTTTTTATAAATAAGATAGTACTATCTCTATTCCCAAGTACAGGGCCGGCCCTGGACATAGGCCCAAGAGGCATAGGCCTAGAGCCTCAAAAATGTAGAGGCCCCAATATTTTTTTTTAAAATATGTATATAAAGGAAAAAAAGTGATATCTATCCAATTGGAAAGAGAAAAACACATGAAAAAATTTCTTTTTTCTCCGGATGCATATGATCATCGCACAGACGCACACATATCTATCATCTCTTCTTCATCTAGTCCAATTTTCAAAATAATTTTGTTTTACCAGGTAAATAATTTCTCCATTCTTTCTTACTTTTAATACTTTTATTTCATAAGATTGGTTCTTGCTCAATTGCTCCAATTAAAATTGTATACAGTAAAACCCTAATATAGAAACTTTGCAACTTTCATAGTTCATCATACAACATATACAATAAATTGAAACTTTGAAACTTTTAATATTGAAATTGTATAAATTGAAATTGTATACAGTAAATTGTATGTGGGTTTTCTGAAAGTTTGAGAATATGGAAGAATGGATATTATAGTTTGCAACTTTGCAAGTTTGCATATTTGGTAAAACCCTAATTACCTGCTATGAAAAAATCTACATGGCTCTTTGAGATTGTCTTATTGAGTTATTGTCTTATTGCATAATTGAATCAGATTGCCATATAATGCCTCCAAATAGAATTAGAATTCAACCATCAAGGGCTCAAAAGAAAAAGCAGAGGCAACAAAGAGATGCACTAGTTCTTTTTTTTATTGAGTGATATTGAAAATTGTAGTCCTTTTTTTTTTATCATTTGTTGCTCTTAAAAAAATGATTTTTTTTTATTGTAAGGAGCCCCAAAATTTATCTTCGCCTATAACCTTGAAAATGTCAGGGCCGGCCCTGCCCAAATATAAGATTATTATTCACATTTTGAAATTATTATAAAATATTTTTAAATTTAAAAGTGACATGATTTTTACTATAATAATAAATATTATAAAGTATCTAAAAAGTAATACACATTATTAGATTTATTATTTTTAAATACTCATCTTAATTTTGAACTCGAGATGTGTTAAGTTAATTTTTAAAAGTCAATAATAATTTTATATGAAAAAAGTATTTATTTTGTTAAATTATATCTAATAATTGTAAAAGAAAAGAAAAAGAAATTGAAAAATTGCCCCAAAATAACACATGTGGGGCTGTTCGGGAGCTACTTCTAACTTATAAGTCATTCTTAATAAGTTATTTTGATCAAAATAACTAGGAAGCCTGTAAACCTGTTCCCTTCCATCTGCTAACGTAACAATTTCTATTCAGTCTCTGGCTCTCTGCCCTAACAAAAGCCTCCGCCTCCGCCCACGCCCCCTCCCTCTCCCCGACTCCGTCTCCGGCCTCTCCGCCTCTGCTCCCTCGCGGCCCCGCCCTTCTGCCTCTCAAGTCTCATCTCTCACCGGTTCCAAATTTCCAATATTTGACTTCCATCGAACCGTCTCTCACGACTTCTCTTTTGTTAACACAACTGCACAAGCAGCAAGCAGGTAATTCAAAGTCTTCCATCTACTATCCAAATTAATGAGAAGCTTTCACATGTATGATTTATTTTAGTTGTTATGGGGTTATGGATTTAGCTGTTTAGATGTGTAATTGGACCTATTTTGTCATTTTGTGTTATGCTTCTGTTATAGTTTCAATTGATCTTTATGAATTTTGAAAACATGGCTTTTCTCTACTCTTGTTATTGTGTTCCTAATTTGTGAATGGGTTAATTTTGTTGATTTTTTCCCTCTTCATCTTCAGTCTTCTTCAGTCTTCTTCAGTCTTTTTAGGTTCTAAACTGTAAGCAATTCAGTAGCCAATGCTTAACTACTGAATTTTTTGACGGTCATATTAATTTTTCATGACATCAATCTTCAGTTTGTGGAAAGTGTTTCATTATTCTACTTCATACAGAAAACATCTTAAATTATTCTACTTCTTGAAAACATCTTCTAAACTCTAAAAGCAATTAACTAAACTTTTACACATTTTAGTTTTCAAAATTTGATAAATTCACAAAAAAGAGTTTATATTTGTTAGATTTATTCTTTAAGTAATTGCTATTTGTGGACCTTGTGGTTCATATCTACTGATCTCAAGCATTGAAATTCATAATTACACCTATTGAGTGTATGTTTTGAGACTTGTATTTCCACAATAGTTATCAATTGGGATGTTATATATATATATATATATATATATATTGAGTGCACTTTGCCTTCATTGATTTTCCTTGAGTTGATAAACTATCACAAATTATTGCAGTTCCAAGGGAAGTATAGAGTGATTAGTTGTTGAATTCTTAATTGCCACATGAAAGCTCATTGATCTTAACAATTTAAGTTCATAGGAAAAGGCTCACTTAAAAAATAGTTTATTTTCTAATTTTATCAGTTGCAAGATAGTTGAATGTATATGGAAGTTGAGGGCTTCTTTTTTGTTCATGTATCAAAAAAAATGTTTTACGGTTTTTGATCAGCATCAATAACAGTATAAAAATTCTAATCACACGTATTTGAGCATGCAAGTTGTAGTATTGTTCAATCTGATGAATTGATGTTCTTCCACTCTCCATTTGGCTCCATGTTATTAAACTTCTCCTTCAGGATTAATAGATGCACCTATAAATCAATCTTTCATACTTTCAAATGATCATTAAAGTGACATCATGTTGTTGATATTAATAAGTTATTTACCAATAATAAGTTGTTGTTTAAATAATAAGTTATTTACCAATAATAAGTTATTTATTAATAATAAGTTATTTACCAATAAACTGTTTAAATAATAAGTTCTTTACCAATAAGCTGTTTAAATAATAAGTTTTTTATCAATAAGCTGTTTAAATAATAAGTTGGTTAGCAATAATAAGTTGGTTACCAATAAGCTGGTTAAATAATAAGTTGTTTACCAATAAGCTGTTTAAATAAATTGTTTACCAATAAACTGTTTAAATAATAAGTTGTTTAGCAATAATAAGTTGGTTACCAATAAGCTGTTTACTAATAAGGTGTTTAAATAAGTTGTTTACCAATATGTTGTTTAAATAATAAGTTGTTTACCAATAATAAGCTCTTTACCAATAAGCTGTTGAAATAAGTTGTTTACCAATAATAACCTTCGATATGATATTGAATCAATGTATCTTTTTATAATGTCCTTTTTAGTAGTCTTTACATTTTATTTTAACTTATAAGTCGTTATCGGCCGAACACCTTCATAACTTATTTTAACATAATTTCTGACTTATAAGTCATTATCAGCCGAACACTTTTACTTATAAGTCATAACTTAAAACAACTTATAAGTTGACTTATATTTTAATTTACAAGTCATTTTAAAATAAGTCACTCCCGAACAGGCCCTTAAACCCTAACCTCTATCAATCTCTCTTGAGTCGAGAACTGAGAAATTGGAGCTCTGATTTCAATGGCGGCTTTCGACCACATTGAAGGAGGAATGTACGGCATTTCTCTGAAGCCTCGACTGCTCCGTTCACTGATTAAAGAAAAACTACCAGATGAAAAACACCCTTTTCGGAGATAGTTCAGAGCTCTTGCACGTCGCCTCTACTGTCAGAATTCATCGGCTGTTATCGGAATCTTCTTCACAATCCATTGATCAAAAACTGATGGAGAATTGGAAGTCTGCCGTTGATTCATGGGTCAATCGATTGCTCGTACTTGTCTCTTCCAACATGGTAAATTTTTCATTGTTTTTATTTTAATCCTGATTGAATGAATTTTGCTTAGCTTAGGTTTTATAATTGATGTGAAACTTTCCTTTCATACGTAAAGTGCATTTTTTTAATTTATTCTATGTAATTAGAGATTTGATTTATTTGTGTATGGTGTAGCCAGATAAATGTTGGGCTGGAGTCTGTTTGCTAGGGGTGACTTGTGAAGAATGCAGTCCTGAACGATTCTTGGCTTCTTACTCTGTTTGGTTTAACAAGCTCTTGTCACATATTCAGGTATTCAAGTCAATTTTTTTTCTTCTTCTTTGTACATAATTATTTTTGGCGTTATTATATAGATAAATATAGTTACGTTCCTCAAACTTGTGCATTGCACGGGATCTTTGTTCAGGTATAGGGAGCGTAGACAAAGCAATTAGGTTAGGTTAGGTCAAGCACTGAAGCAATCAATTGATATTATCACCCTCTTCACTTCAATAGAATATATATTAAAATGGAAAAAATAGCACAAAATACTTGATAGTTTGAGCCATGACTTCATTATCCTTGGCAGACTCATGTGAGACATTCAGAGATTCACTTTTCAATTTTATTGTATATCTTCTTGTTTCAAGTTGCCTGGGAGGTACCATCCTTAATGCAGAAACTTTTGAGGATCTACAGCAGTTGAATGCCCGTTCGAAGATGCAAATTGTGAAGCAAGATTGAAACTCTACAAATGTATATGCTGATCTAAGTTTAATCTATTGTGCACATAGAAAAGTAAATATCAGAAAAAGCACATGTTGATAAAAGAACTTTGTTAGGAGATTGCTTCTAATAGTCCCACACTCCCACTACATAAATTATACAAAAACTTCTGAAACCATAGTTAATGATGTAAAAATTTCAAACTATTATATGTGAATATTGCCTACAGAAAAAATGTTCAAAGAAGAGAACACATGCTTATGTTAACGGTTAACTGCTAATTCTTGCAAGCATGTTATGTGCTCATGGCTCTGATTTGCAAGACTCCATCCACAGTCCATCCGCACTCTGCTAGATCATCTTGAAACAGTAAAATTATATCCAAGGACTAGAGTTTCAGTTTCTTTTTCTGATGAAAAACAGTAGTTTGCGTTTATTGCATCCAAGTTGATAGTCTGACCTTGTCTAAAATTATTTAGTTCCATATCATTGAAATATTTTAGGCAACAGGCAGTATCCGAAATCTGCATCTTATAGCTTCTCCAAATGCAATCTTTTTCCTTTTCTGAAATTTATCTGCATGTGATTGAGATATTTTGGTTGTTGCGTCAAAGTTTTCTGAGGTATGAACCAACAAATTTTGAATGGTGGTACGTAATTGAATGGTAGGTTGTATGATCTATGGCAATGTTGCACATGCACAACAAATTACAAGACGTGGTATCCTAAAAAGCTTCCATTATTTTGCTTAGTATGGAACTATACCAGTTTTTTGCTTAGCGGCATTCGGCATCTTGTAGCTTCTCCAATGACAATCTTGTTTTCTTTTCTGAAATTTCTCTACATGTAATTGACAAATTTTGGTTGTTGCATCAAAGTTCCGAGATATGAACCAGTAATTAACTCCCTTTGTCCTATAAAAGATGGTTGAAGTACACAACATTTGTCTCATAAAAGATGTCTAAAGTACATAATTCAAATTTAAAATATTTTTACCCTCAAGAAGTACTAAAATAGGATCCACAATGTTTAGGTAAAAGAATAAATCTTTAGTATACTTATGTGGAGTCCATTGGGGAAATGAGAACTTACTTAAACTCTCATTTAATTTGTGTGAAAAGTTTACTTAAGACGTCTTTTGTGGGGTGGAGGGAGTAGTACATAAGTGAGTATTAGGTTGTATGCTCTGTGATGCAGATGGAAGCAAAATAAATTTAATATAATTTGGTTATTATTATATATTATTATTTATGGATGATTTCAATGTAATTAGTTTATTTAGTAGATAATATTAATCATTTAGTACATAAGTGAGTATTAGGTTGTATGCTCTGTGATGCGGATGGAAGTTAAATAAATTTAATATAATTGGGTTATTATTATATATTATTATTTATGGATGATTTCAATGTAATTTGTGACAACTCGGAAAATTGGATTGTCCAGAAATTTAGTTTAAATAATTATTAATTAATAAAATGAATTTTTATTAATTATATTCTGTGTTATGTGTTTATTGTTCATTCTATAACTTAGAATGATCATAAGTTGGGAGTATTTTGGATGTGAGCTAGAATTAAATGATTTGAATTTCCAAGACGAAAATAAAAGTTTTCCGATTTTTTTTTCGAAAAATCACTATTCATCCGTTTCTGCTCGGGAATTATTTTTGAAATTCTGAGAAACGCGTAATAATAGGATTCTAAGACGAGAAGGAATATCTAATAATATTTCAGTTATGGCTCGCAAAGTTTTCGCTTGAGGACTTAAAACCCTAAGGGTTAGGGAAAGTGAAATCAATGAATAATTGGTTAAGTGTAATAATAATGATTATTATGCATAACGAATACGAGTGTATTACTAGTTATTATACGAGTACAATACGGAGATAACGCCGTATAATACGAGTATCATACGAAGTATATACGAGAGAATACGAGAATTATACGAAGAACACGATAATTCTTAATGGACTTTAACTATTGGACTTGGACTTTGTCAAGACCAAATGGTGAATGATTAAGGCCCAATGATTATTTAAATCAAGCCTAAGAATAGACCCAATTTGAATTAATTATAAGCCCGAATCAAGAACTGAACCTGTGGGTCGAACCGATGGGTCATCGGATGGGTAAAACCTATGGGGCAACCCATGTGGGGCCCATGGGTGCACATGGTAGCACATGGGAAGACATGGTGGGTACATGATTTTTCCTTGGTGGGAAAGAAAGGTTGAGGAGGTTTGCTTGATGACCAAATTGCCCTTGGTCTTGCAAATCTATATAAGAGATGCTTAGTAGTTCATTTGTTGGTTAATGAAAAATTCACCAACAACTTGAAAGAGAGAGAGAGAGAAAAGTCGGATGGGAAGGAGAAGAAGGAAAGGATTGAAAAGCTAGCACAAATCGCAAGCTTTGTCAAAAGGAAGAAGATTAATGAAGAAAGGTAACCTTAAAACCTAACTTCAATCTAAATTTTCTTTAAGTTTTATATGAAAATCATATAACTTATGGATAATAGAAATAGAAGATGTTAAGAAACGATTTCCTTATGGTTGAATCATAAGGAAATTAAGGAATAAGAATTAAAAGTTGGTTTATAAATTTCTTAAAAGCTTTTCATATGAAGTATGAATCGCTTGATGTTAATGGACGATTCAGATGAATTATATGAACTCTCTGATGTTATAAGGATGAATTATCAAACTTATAACGTTAAAATGCAAGAAAATGTAAAATCGTAATCAAAATATCAATTAAAAACGAAGAACGCGGTAAGAACGTTGTTGGTGGACAAATTGAAAACCACCTAATTAGAGCTTGTTGTTGATGGACAAGTTTAAAAACATTGTATATATGTATGCTTGGTTAGGAATGGTAGAAACGTTCATGAAGAACATATCGAAATTAGCATAACGAAGTTATGGCGAAATTTCGTTAAAAGACGGAACGATAGTGAAAAGTCGCCATTTAATTTGGAAACCTTGGTTTTTGATGGCGTATCTTAGAACGATGTATTTAAGAGTTGCGGACTCAAGAACAGACGAATTCCGACTTAAAACGAAGAAACGAGCTATAAACTTTCACGAACGTTTATCGAACGCGTAATAAGGAATGAAACGGTGAATTTATCGTCAACGGATTCAGAAACTAATTCTGACCGGATAGAATCGAAGTACGTAAGATATGTTAGCTAATGGCTTTTGAACGAGCCAATTCCGAGTTACAACGAATGCGTTATGAGTTCGGAAATTTCATACTTTAAAAAACTTAAAGAAAATTTTTTCTGAGTAGCAAGCTGGCGTGGACGCGCCAAATGCAGGCAGGGAATGGGCGCAGCTGGGCGGACAGGGCCATGTCAGAGCTTGACTATGTCAGAACTTGACTTCTGACATTCGACGTCTAATTTTTAAACTATCATATCTTGGTCATACGAACTCCGATTTCTATGATTCAAGATGATCCGGAAAGAGGACGAGTAGACCTATAACATGAAGTTATTAGGTTTAAGAAATAATGTTAAGATAAAAATCATAATTTTGATCGGAGTGAACCCTGTGAACACAGGGTGTTTGCAAACGATGTTTAGTCTTGTCATGCAATGAATCGTATGACTTAGACATAATGGAATGGTGGTGAATGTAATGTTCACGTAAGGTTTCACTAGAGTGGGTGGTTAAAACCTTAAGTAAAGGTTAAATAAATGTTTAACAGACAGATAATGTAAACGCAAAGTACGTAAATGACATCCGTGAATCGTATTCGCGTTGAAGGAACGTTTTAAGCGTACATTGGTTGGTTGTATGACTTAGCCGTTGATGAATGTTAGTAAAGTATGATATTGAGTTATCAATAAACCATAACGAATGGTGATGGGATTAACGAATAGTCCGAAATTGAATCGGATAACGAACGTAAAAAGAGAAGTAAACGTAAAACACTTAAACCGACGTGAAGGTGTTAAGTGTATACGTAAGTAAGTTAAACGTGCTTAGCATACACGCCGTGTATGGTTTAAACGTAAAGAAACAAATAGTAATGAATAACGTGTAAACGTTGGAAAGCCGAGTTAATAATAATAACTTGAATAACGTTTCGAGTCGAATACACCGGACGTTGTAAGATATGAAATGTGATAATGCAAAATGTGTAAAAGCTATGAACACATTTTACAAATGATTGTATGACTTAGACTATGAAGAATAATCCGGAGGTACGGTATTTAGTTGTCCAGAAAGCCATAAGGAATGATACTTAACTTAATGAACTTTATAGTTTTAATAGTTCGGTTAAGTTAAGTTTAAGTTGTGGTATAATCGTAGTTTGTAATGGTTGATATACGGTATCTGGGCTAATCGATTCCTTCAGAAAGCGGAGGTATATACGAATTAGCAATCGATCTAACTCGCTGTGAAAGACAATGTAGATGATACGGGAAGCTAGTTTGTTGGTTGTTTGTGGGAAACCACTCAGCGTACTGTATTGAATACTGTTAGAGACTCGATGTGTGCTAAGTGTAGGTGTTATAAGAAGAAGATAAGAATGTAAATTATCATAAAAGATAATCGTAAGGTTGTGACATTTCCATATGTCATAACAACCGAAGGAATGAAAGTAAAGTTGGTCGCGTAAACTTAGATTACAAGAATGTGAATCATAAGAAGTAAAGTGAAATTTAAACCAATGCGTAAGTCAAATATTTGACTAATTGGTATGTGTTTTTCCTTATGTGATACATATGAATTTCGATGAGCAGTTCAACGTAAACCGTAAGCGGGTAGCTGTGCGTAAGGCAAGTTTCCTAACTTCAGTCATTTTTATATGAATGTTAGTTTCCTAAACTTTTTCAGATGTTGAACTTGGGAAGTTTTACCTATGTACAAGTATGTGATATTTGTACAAGGTGGTTGAATGTATGAGGCATTGTGCCACAATTTTAACACTTCGGTGTTTCTGTGAGATGAACTGTTATGTGATTGAATTGTTCAATGTGAAAGAGTTCAGGTTATTTATGAACTGTTCTTGTTAAGTCGGTGCTAATGATTCTAGCGAGACAAAATGTGTATGAAAAAGGTAGAAGGATGAAAGTATTTCAAAGTGAATGTGAATAATGTTTTAAAATGATAGGAGTCAAATTTATTCCTATTATTCGAGCTGCTTCATAACTTTTGTTCGGTTATTGAAGTCTTAAAAAAAGTTTGATTCTTGTTTTAGTTATTCAACTGCTATTACTTGCTGAGCAATTGAATGCTCACTCTTGCTTTAAATAAAAATATTTTCAGCAAACGATGTTAGAAGGAACTTAAGGATCCCGTAAAGATCAAGCTGACCGGTATTCTGACGAAGTGCCATTCATGATATGAATGAGTGTGAAGACTCAAGCCAAGGCTTGTAATGTAGATTAGTTTATTAAACTGTAAATTAGTTTAATGAACTATTATGAATCCTTTATGGCAGATAAAAGTCACTCTTGTAAGAAGTAAAGAATAATGTAATTATTATTATTTGAATGAATGAAAGTTTTAAGGTAATAAAACCTGGGAATTAAATAGATATGTCGTTATTCTTTATGATATAATGATGTATGTATGGAACGAGAAGTACTCGTGATGTACGGAATTCGGGTGTGAAGATAGACCGGATTTCGGGGCGTCACATAATTAGTTTATTTAGTAGATAATATTAGGCTATATTTAATTATATTAGTAGAATACTCTAGAATATTAATCATTTAAGGTAGTATATAATTATTAGGATTTTATTTCCTTATTTAATTAGGTTACTTAATATTTTGCTTAGCTTCCAAGTATTAAGGTTTTCGGTTTTCCTATTCCTATATAAACATTTGTAATCCATCATCATTATTATTGAATCATTGATATTATTGAATTTTAAGTCTTGTGCTTGTGGCGTTTTAGTCTATTAGCTTCTTTAAATGCCCTTTATTCTTTCCTCCTTCGTTGTCCTACATTACTCTGTAACAGGGTATACAAATATACATTCATAACAAATTAAAAGATATGTTATCCCCAAAAGTTCCCACTATTTTTCTTGGAAAGGCACTATCTCTTTATTTTCTCTTTATTTTTTTAATTTTCCTGTCCATGCAAATTGTAAAATTGAGATAGGTTCGACAAGACTTGGTCACTTGCAAAAGGAGTCAGATTTGTGCAAGGCTGGAGTCAATGTTAACATGCTTATATGCTCTGTATAATTTACTCCTTGCTTAAATTTCACCATCCCAAGTTTAAATTTCATTCCAGTGTTTGGAGTCCCAAATAATGTAGCATTTAAACAAGTACAATACTAAATAATATAATTTTTGTTAACCTTTCTTTTAAATTATAAAGCTAAAAAGATGCAAACATTTAATTTGTTAAAGGGTAAAAGAAACTGAAAATTTCCTTATATGATGTTAATGCCTAGCTTAACCCCTAAATAGTTGGAACATTAAAAAGGCTAGGGGATATGGGGTCACCTTGCCTGAGACCCCTAGAGTTCTTGAAGGTGGAATGGTGGATCTAAATAGGACAAAGTTCACCGTTCCAAAAGATGATAGGAAATTCATGCATATCAAGGAAGGGTAGTTATTTGGTTTTATTTAGTTTCTGAAGGTAAGAGGCAAACATTTATCTTTAATTTCGGAGCTATTGTTTAACATTAATGAAATGTATTGTGTAGGCCTTATAGTGTGATGTCCGTATGCATGAAATTGAGAGGCGTTCTTATTTGTTTCTTCTTTGTTTGATATTTTGGTGGCTGTGGTGTTTTTTGTTTGATGCTCCGAGTGAATGTTAGGTTTATCCTTTTAGGGTTGAGGGCTGATATAAGACAAGATTTGGAGAAAAAAGATAATTGAAGAAACAACGAAAATAACTCGGGTGAGGCTCCGCTCCTCACTACCCGAAGTATTTTATACTTGGGTGATGCTCCGCACACCACTACTCCAAAGGTTTCTCAACCACAAAAAAGAGAAAAATAGCTCATAGCTAAATATCAATAATCAATAATATATCTTTAGTGTAATTAACTTGTGGGAGATTACATTAATATTTTTAGAGACTCAAAACTCTGATATTACTTGGGGAATAGTAAAATAACTAGACGACTAAAATACCCTTACTAAAAATTAAAAGCATAATCACTATTAAATTCCTAAATCCCCACTAATTAATAAATAAACAAATACTTCATTTTTTCCCAAATTAAATATAACAAAAGTTTCATAAAATAAATAGTTATTTCTTCTTGGCTTTGGACTCCGCTTCCTCATCAAGGGCCTTCTCTGCAGCTTCAAAAAGTGTAGTAGGAGGAAATGATAGGAGGATTTTATAGAGATGCGCTTGTTTCGCCTTTTTCTGGGTGTTTGGAAGAAGAGAAATGCAAGAACTTTTGTGGGCGGTCAATTATTGTTGGCTTACTTGGGGCTAGACTGTCCTTCTATGCATCTTTTTGGCTTTTTCATGGGATATTTCCGAGGAACCTCTTTCTCAGATTTACATAAAGGTCAAGCATGTTGGGATGAGGAGTGTTCATTTGTTTTCTTGTTTCCTCATGTTTTCATTGGGTGGATTTCTTGTCTTCCATGTTCATTGTAGCTCCACCTTCTCCACGTTCTTCTCTAATAAAGATTCTTATTTTATCCATTTTTTTAAAGTAAGCTGTTGTATTTTGCAGATACACATTGTAAATGATGTGTATCACATTGTTCGTCATTTATCATCCCAATGTAATGCACATTCCATGTTCATTTTCGTGAAGTCGTGCCAATTGGAAAAAGTAATCTCCATGAGATATACTGTAACACAATTTCATCTTGTAACTTGTAGTCCCTTGAGTTCCACCATTTTCTTTTAGAAACATTTGGTTTTGCATTTAAAGAATGTGACTTTTGTAACTGAGAATATGTTGATAACTCTAGTTTTAATGACATAGTTCAAGTTTTACTGTTTCAAATTGTTTTAACTTTCAATATACATGGTAAACATACGGATTTTTATTTAAAAAACTAACAGTGCATATTTTGTTTGATCTCTTAGCAGTCTTCGGGAGAATCTCATTTTGTGAAGGTTGCTTCTTGTGCTTCAGTGTCAGATCTGTTCACAAGGTTAACTTTCCTTCTCATTTTTATTCTCAGGAATGATATTGTTTTCCTACCATTATACTTATTTTAGACCCTTGGTCACAATATATTGCAATGGAGAATGGATCTAGAAGGGCTTTGTGGCATGTACTATGTAATTACTCAGGCCAATAGAAAACTGAAGGAGCACTAATCACATCAACATAATTACGGGATTATGTTTGACTTATGTGGTTTGCAAGATGACCTCATTGGTACCTTTGCATTACTTTATGTTTTTGCTATTTTTGGAAGTTAATATCTTAAACTTGCTGATGGTTGGCTCCAGTTCGACATATTTTATTACTTGCCTTTGTCACTATTTCACAGTTTTTAATAATATATACATGTTTTGATATAAAGTTACAGCTACCTTATCAAACCAAGCCAGCTGGACCAGTTACACTGTTACAGTGAACTGAGTAGGGTTTGACGTCCATTTCTTAAATTAGCTGAGGGTTTAGTCACTTAGACAGCTTCTTGCACTAAAATTAATTCATGCATATACATATTTGTGATACAAAGCAATCTTATCGAGCCAAGCCAACTGGGCTAGTTAAAACAGTGACTGGACTACTTATTGGGCCTGGTGGAGCTTGGGGTCATTTAGCTATTTAAGCAATGATTTGTCTTTTTGAACTAGCTTGTTCTTGGCAAATCCATTTACCCCAGTTAATTTGGTGCAATCAGGTGGTATCTAATTTATCCATTCTCTTTTATCGCAAGTATGAAGAAGTTAAAGATTATTCATATATTGCCAGCCTTGAACCCTGGACCTCAACATTAAAACATTGAGGCCTTTAACTACCAGCTTATACAGCAAACAAATTTTAGTCATTATTTTAGACGGTCGTTATTACTTTATTAATTAATTACTACCAACACATGCAATTATATTCCTACAACTTTGTACTCTTATCATCTCAAAAAATCTTAATACAATCGCTTTGGTTGCATGCGTGCTGCATTATGTAATCTATCTGTAGCATTTTTAACTGTTTTTCTTTCCTGAATAGGTTGAGTGGATTTCCAAATGTAAAGAAAGATGCAACCTCACATGCTGTAAAAGTTATTCAACCAATTTTGAAGCTGCTAAATGAGGATAAGTCAGATGCTTCAAGGGTTCGTATAATTTGTTTTAGAGATTTTTCTTTTGCTTTAGCCTGGAAATTGTACATGCTGCCAATTCCTGAAAGTTCTAGTAATTGTGTTTTTGTCATTGGAAAGTTCTAATCATCCATGCATCAGGCTCCAAAACAGATGCAAGGATCTATTGGTTTTTCTCCCATCCTTTCTTTTATGCAGTTTCCTTGTATTTCATTTCATGTTCATCTGTTGTCAGAAAGATACTCAAGCCACAATCATATACAGACACAATTATATACACACATGCATTCATATTTGCTCATGGGATGAACTATCTAATATTAAACGTGACAATAATCATGAGTTAACTAGGTATTTGGTTGTGAAATACTATAATTTTCTGTTTATGTGCTACATGGTTCATCAAATACCAACTGATCTTGAGAATAGTAAAATTAACTTATGGTATGAAAATTGCATTGTGATGTAGGACAAGATTTTTAGGATGAATTGGTAGGAAATAAGGAAAACTGAAAAAACAAAACTAGGGTGAAGTCCATTAACTGTATCCATCACCCTAAGATCATTAACAACAGGAGTAGAAATTGATCACAATCAGTATCCATCACCCTAGGATCATTTACAACAGAAGAGTAGAAATTGATTGCAATCAGTGATATCAATAATGATAATATGTATATAAAGCAAACCCTAAATTTAATTCGAAAATAAGAAAAGAAATAAAGGACTAAAGTACAGTTGCTAAATAATAAAATAACCAAATCACTATTAAATATGTTAAACTCCCACTAATAAATAATTACATCAATTTCTCCCAATTAAAATTTAATAAACAATCATATATTAGATATAAGTATTTTTTCTTGGCTTGAACTCAATGTTCTAAAAGGCGCTAGGCGGAAGGCAGGCGGCCGATCGGGGGGGCCTAGGCGAGATTTTTTATTTTAAGCCAATTTTAATATTTTATCTTACATTTATCCAAATAAAGCAATAATATAAAGCAAAACAATCTTTAATAAAGATAATAATGGTTTTTGCTTAAAATTCAAACACATATATTTAACGTATTAGTTTTATTCATAAACAAGATTGTTATTAAATAATAAAATTTAAAATTTCAAGAATTCAATTGAATGTTAAAACTTAATAAACTAAATATAAATTTAAGAATTATATCGAATTAAATTAAATATTACAAATGTATCATCATTTATATAATTTGAAGTTGATACAAGTTTAAAAAAATACAATTATAATAAAATTATCCATTTTGACTTGATCTTGTTCACTTCTTATTGTGATTTGATATGCTATACCTGCATTATTAATATGATAAATTATTAGAAAAATAAATATATCAAGATCTGGTTTGGGTAGGTATTAAAATAAAAAAACCTTTCCGCCTGCCCCGCCTAGCCTCCTGCCCGCCTAGGCCCCTTCTAATTTTCTGGAGGGATTTTTTGGCCTAGGCGAGGCGCCAGGGGGGCCTAGCGGCTAGAACAGTGCTTGAACTTGTGGTCCCCTTCATTCTCTCATCTATTCAAAAAAATATATCTAGACTAGAATAAGCAAGGAACTCGTGCACCAAAAGAAATTTTTTGGACACCACAGGCAATATTTTGGACACCGTGGACAACATTTTGGACACTTCTGTTTTTATCGAAGTTATAAATGCATATGCTAGATTTAGATATGTTTATTATATAACATGCTAGCGTTTTTCACTATTTTGCTTGATATTTATTCTGCTTTATTAGTAATTAAACTTATTATTTTAGATTTACATTTATATTTATTAAAAATATATAAAATTCAACATATCCGTCAAACTATCGTATCCTGTTGTTTGGAAAAAATGTTGTGTACTGTTTTGCGTATCGTGCCGTGTCGCGTATACGTATCAGAGGACTGTTTTTTAGAAAAAAATAAATGACAAATGAGATTTTTTTTCTGGAACAAAAGGAGAAAAAGATGGTTATTTCTAATTTGGTGGAGGTGAGATGTAATCTACTACCTTCTGTATCTTCTTCCACCCTATTTAGGATATCCATTTAAAAAAAACGTGTCATTAGTTGGTATACTTGTTTTGAATATCCTGATTTATTTATGCTGTCTGCCATCTAATTCATATTTACCAGTTCAATAAGCTATAGTATTGTTGTGATTGCTTGTCCAGGAGGGTGCCATTTGCTTGCTATACACTGTTACAACTTTCTTTCCATCTGCCGTCCATAAACATTATGATAGTGTAAGTTCGTTTATTTCATTGTAAGATTAACAACAATATTGTAATCATTTGATCTCAGCTATTTATGTAGAAGACAAGGAAAACATTATATGGATTCTTAAAAGATGATGTGTTTTTTTTTTTTTGATAAAAGAAGAAATTTTATTAATAGAGAAATGATACAATAAATGGGGGACAAGAAGTCAACTCTCAGCAGACTAAAAGATCAAAAACAAGAAAGCACTTAAAAAGTGCAGCCCTCTATCTCTACATAAATCAGTAGCAGAGATACCTCTAAAAGCCCCCATAGTAGAAGCCCAAAGAGATGCAAGAAAAATAACTCTATCATTCAATAACTTTAAGGGCAAGTAATTTTCTCTAAACAACCTAGCATTACACTCATTCCAAATTGTCAGGAAGAGGGTATTTTGGGCAGTAAATGAATAATTAGTATATTCTAGTAGGTAGTACATTTTTAGTGACCATGTGAGCACATGTGGTAGTTTGATATATTTGAGTTAAGGATAAGAAAAGTAGTGTAGGGTAGTAGCTTTACTTTTCAGCATTCTCTTTATAAATAGTTGTATTTGAGAATTATTCTCCAAGCATTATGAATTAAGTGAATTAATGAAATGAAGAGAAGCTTGTTTAAGCTTTCTCCTTATTTTCTCTCCTCTCACAAACTCGGTAGGAATTATTGAGTTTTCTATCATTCTTCCTCCAAAAGTTCTATCTAATTCTCTCTATTTATCTCTGTTTATATCTCTATTTCTAGTCAGGATCCTAGCTGGGCCTAACAAATTGGTATCAGAGCTCAAGTTCTATCCAAACTCATCTTCTTCTTCCTTTAATCCTCTGATTCTTCTCTATCTTCAAGTTCTGATTTCTTCTCTTCTATAAACCTAAACCGATATCTACTTCTTCTATCCTTTAAACACTACCCAGAAACAGCCTAGACCTACGAGGCTTATCTTCTTCATCCTCGTATCATATTTTCAGATTCTTATTTTACTATTTGTCACCAACATAAACTCAGAAAACCCAAAAAAAAAAATCAATCAATTTTCTTAGTTGGTGGCTCATTACTACTAACAAACATCAACAACTTCATATTCCAGCCACAAGGGAGCAGAAAATAGGCCTTGGAGGCTCTGTTTTCCAGCGTACCTCAACACAACAAATTCAAGTGTTAATTCACTTGTTTCAGGTATTAAACACTTCCAACTCACTCAGTCACTCGTTCCTATCACATACAGATAACCCATTCCATAAAACTCATTTACAACGTCACCCACACATTTTAATCCATATTTTGCATGATCTTCTCTGTCGGTGAATTTTTTTCAAATTCTATGAATTAGTTTTGTTTGATCTGTTTTGGTTTGTGTTAGGTGATTCATATTAAGTTGTTTCAATCGTATAGTCTTACAAATTGTTTGAATCGTAGTCTTACAAGTTGTTTCAGTTGTAGAGTTTAACAAGTTTCAATCTTAGAGTCTTACAAGTTGTTTCAATCGTAGAGTCTTACAAGTTGTTTCAATCGTAGAGTCCAACAAGTTGTTTCAGTCGTAAAGTCTAACACGTTTCAATCGTAGATTTTACAAGTTGTTTCAATTGTAGAGTCTTGCAAGTTGTTCCAGTTTACGATCGCAGAGTCTTACAAGTTGTTCCAGTCTAAGATCACACTCTTATAAGTTATTTTAGTCACCGATCCTTGAGTCTTATAAGTTGTTTCAGTCTACGATCGTATGTATAGTCCTATAAGTTGTTCCAGTCTAATGATCGTAGACCCTTCCAATACTAAACTTGTTTGGCCAGGAATACTCAGTTTGTTTCACTGAGGAAGTCCACTTCTCACTTAAATAGCTACTCAAGCTCACTTACTCTCACTCAAATAGTATTGCTACTGCTTGGGATTAATTTTCAAACTCGATATCACAATTGTCTTGTGATTCATTTCATTCTAAAACTTTGAGAAACATGGCTGGACCTGCACACCAAGTGTTCAACCAAATACTTAAACACGATTTTTTGAGTTATAGAGATTGTACCCGTGAGAAGTTGATGGAAAAATGGTTTATTTCTTGTGTGGTATGAATGAGTTGCTGAAACATAAAGGTTCAGAATATGAGAAATGTTTTGTTAACCCTGTTGGAGATAAAAGGAAGGGCAAGATGCCCGTTCACATGGGGCATAGGGAAGATAAGGGAGTTTTAGAAATCCAAATCATGTTGAGAAATTAAGGTCCAAAATAAATGAAGAAGATGATGTCCAATGGAGGAGGAAAAACTTTGTTGAAGAAAATAAGGGAAAGGAACTCAAGGATCACAAGCTTGTGTTCCCATCATTCGCTGAAGGTGTTTATGCTAGCAACTGGATCAAAGAATATGAAGAAGCAAATCGGGAAGGAGCTCCTATATATGATGAGTATGATGAAGATAAGGGGACTCCAATACAAGTAATGAGTGGTAGATTGCTATATACAATGATTATGTTGAGCATGAGGAAGCTCTAGATTATAATGATCCACCTACCTATGATGCCACAATATGTAGGAACCCCCAATCTTTGATGAGTTTGAGAAACCAAGACGGCTGATCATTTGTGAGACTCCTCAACTTATTGGGGGCCTTAAAAATGACACCAAAAAGAGGAGAAAGCTACTTATACCTACGACATTGTTTCAAACCTACAAGTAAGAAAAATCCTATGACCAACTTGACCTCAAGATCAACAACCCATACCTCAATCCGTACACCAGCCCACTACCCTGTAGTTTATTTCGGAAACAAACCCCAAATATTTCCCCTTCCACAACCAACATTACTTTCACCAAACTACACAACAAACCCCTCATTTCCTACCCCAATACCAATCCAAATATTACTTTTGTAGAACTCAAAAAGCCTATATTGGGTATCCGCCTTCAATGCTTTGAGGCTGACGAAAATGGGTAGCTACTTCAGCAGGATTACTTCAATAGGTTTGCAAGAGTGTTAACCAAGATAAGGCCATTGATTATGGTTGACAATAAACTTTTACCAATGATTGTTGCACAGAAACTTTAAGGAAGGAGGCAAAGATTTTTTGCAGCAAGTGGAGAATTACAACCATTGAATGTACTAGTTTATAAGAAAGATACATGGCAATAGACAGTCAAGGTTCAAGGTAATCTTAGACTTGAGGCCAGTTTAATTTTCAAGAAAAGTAAAAATACACTATTGGGAACAATTGATGTTGGAGGCAAATTATCTATAATCAAGGAGAAGTAGTTTGTTAAGCCTGTTACTTGGAGAGACAAAATGAGAATACTTGAGGACTTTTAGTTTGAGAGTTTAGTTACAAGAGAAATCTGTATGAAAAATAAAGTTGTGACACAAAAGCTAATTTCAACTTTCTTCCCTGGAGATTCTCTAAAGCTAACAAATCCAACTCCGTGGAGTTAAGCCCCACTGACCACGGTGTTGTTTGGATCCTAATGAATAATCTGATTGTACTCAAGCAACTAAGCCCTATAGTAGAAGTGGATCCCTTGGTGAATGAAGAAACTACAAGGATGAGGTTTCAGTTGTTCTATCAAATGGTCATAGGACCAATCTGTGATTGGGTTGTAGTTGCCAAGAGCATTAATCTTACTTTTGAATTAATATATGTTTATTGGTGTATCAAATGGTCATAGGACCAATCTGTGATTGGGTTGCAGTTGCCAAGAGCATTAATCTTACTTTTGAATTAACATATGTTTATTGGTGTGCTTGATGCTCAACAAAAAGATAATAAGGGGTTGTTTGTCCTACTTCACAACTCGAGAAAGATTGAATCACTTTGGAGATGTGATAGTTGCAACAATAACAATAGACATTCTTTGCAGCTGTTGCTAAGACTGTTTTAAAGGGTGACTATCCACAAGGGTGGTATCAATTTCGGGAAATAATTGTTGATATGGCTAATCCACAAAATTTCATCCTAAGCGGAAACATTACAAATCAGCTAGTTATGATGGTGATAAGAAAGTATCAATGGTGGTTGTATTTGAAGGAATTTTTTTCCAAGACAAGCTTTTGCAACGGAGAAGTTGCACTGAATCAAAATATGAAGTTGTTGGTGTTAACTTTTGATACTGGGGAATATGAGAAGGCAAAAGTTTCAAAGAATTGCTATGGAAAGATTCAACTAAACAAGTTACTGAGTTTTGTTTTTGACACTGAAATGGTGGTGATAGCTACCAAGACTGGAAAACAGAAAATTAGCAATATCTATGAGGACATGGATGCTTTTAAGGAGGGGGGATTGTCAGACAGAGCGTATTTTGGGCAACAAATGAATAATTAGTATATTCTAGCAGGTAGTACATTTTGAGTGACCATGTGAGCACATGGGGTAGTTTGTTATATTTGAGTGAAGGATAAGAAAAGTAGTGTAGGTTAGTAGCTTAACTTTTCAGCATTTTCTCTATATAAATAGTTGTATCTAAGAATTATTCTCCAAGTATTATGAATCAAGTGAATTAATGAAATGAAGAGGAGCTTGTTTAAGCTTTCTCCTCTTTTTTCTCTCTCTTCTCTCTCACGAACTCAGTAGGAATTACTGAGTTTTCTATCCTTCTTCCTCCCAAAATTCTATCTAATTCTCTCTATCTATCTTTGTTTATATCTCTATTTATGGTGAGGATCCTAGCTGGTCCTGACACAAATTCCCCACAAGATAAGAAAAGAAGACACATTTCCATAAAATTTTGGCAGCCCTCTTACTTCCAAGTCCTCTAAAACAAATTAATATCATATCTTCCACTCGTAGCTTAGTAGATCCTGACAAGCTTACATTTAAAGCAACGAAATTGAGAACATTTGTCATGTATGAGCTGTAACTGTATTACTAATAATGTTTAATCTCATGATATTATGTGTCTCATTACATTAGGTTAGGTAATACGTGTAAGGTCCAAATACTTCAAATAGTAGCTTAGTGCATCTAGAAGCTAAAATGGGAAGCTTGAGGGTTACCTCAATTGATAGTGAACCTATTGATAAGGGCCACTAGTTGGTACATGTCATGTGTTCAAAACTCCAATGGGGTTTAGACAGTGCATACTTGGAGCGTGGTGGCTGTAGGTGCCTTGGCTAAAAAAAATAAAATAAAAAAAACAGAAAAAAGAAAGAGCTTAAATGGGAACATATCCAGAGATTGGAATTCAATGATGGCTAGCAGTTATTTTTTATAAGATATATACTGTTTAGTAGCACACAATGATATGTGCATTAAATTAGTAATCAGTGGTTAAACTCACTTCCTTGTAACACTGGTTTGCTGTAGAATAAGTTAGTAACCAACTTTACTTTTGGGGGTCACTAAGTATATAAATTCTTTTCAGCACATCTATTGTTCATCGTCTTACCTTCTGAATGAAGAACTGGAGTTTGAAATAATATGACAGGTTGAAGCTGCAATTGTTTCTAAGATTATGTCAGGGAAATGCAGTGTTAATATTTTAAAGGTGAGATTATCTCTGTGTGTTTGCTACGGCAATCTTTTGAAAATTGTTGAGAGAATGTGAACAAACTTGTTTTGCATATCTTCAGAAACTTGGTCATTGCTTAGCATTACTTCCTAAATCAAAAGGAGACGAGGATAGCTGGTTGTTGATGATGCATAAAATCCTAATCTCAATAAATTTTCGCCTGAAAGATGCATTCCAAGGCCTGGAAGAAGGTAAACTTTATGTTAGAATGTAAATAGAATATTGTGTTAGAATGTAAATAGAATATTCTCACGATAATAGTAGCTAAATTATAGGGATTGATTGTATATTTGTAATAGCTTGATTGTAGGGATTGTAATAGGAATTTAGGGATTGATTGTATATTTGTAATAGCTTGATTGTAGAGATTGTAATAGGAATTGTTGTAACCTATTTAATATAATTATCCTGAGAATATTCTTTTACATTCTAACACAATATCCTATTTACATTCTAACAATTTGACTTTAGTGGCGCTATTGCTTGCCTCAAGTAGGAATTACAAATTTGTTTTCAAAATTGCAGAAACCAAAAATGATGAAGCTATGAGGGTGTTGGTTCCCCCAGGAAAAGATCCCCCAACTCCACTTGGAGGTCCGACAATGTCAGGAACCTCATACAAGGCAACAAAGAGGCCTGAGCTATTGCTGATGTGCAGTGTATCTACCTTGATGCGTTGCTGTTGTACAATGCTTACAAGTTCATATACTGTTCAGGTACAGCCCATTTAATTCATCTTCATTTTTCTTGATTAGCGTAAAATTGATATGCTTTATATGGATTTCTTTTGCTTTTTATGCATTTCATTTTCTTTGGTTTGTAGATAACTGTTCCTGTTCAGCCGTTATTGATGCTTGCTGGGAGAGTGCTGATGGTGGATGGCTCTGTGTCACAAACCTTATATCCCTTCATGACCATCATGCAACAAGAATTCATTTGTTCTGAACTTCCAGTTCTGCATTTGCATAGTTTGGAACTTCTAACTGCAATTGTAAAAGGAGTGCGCAGGTGTTCAACAATAACCAGCTTTCCTTTTGTTTTATTGTCAATATTGCGTTTTTTGTTAAAATGCAAGTTCCTGTCCCTGATCTGATACTTCTTAGTATTCAAAATGTATAAAAGATCGAATACCTTCAATCTTGTAAAAAGAAATATAAATAAGGACAGATAAATATATTTTGATTTCGTTGATAAGGGATTTAATCCCGAGTTGTACAACGTAATGCTTTCTTTTAAGACTGGCACCTTTCAGTTATTCCATTTTCTGGAGAAGTTGGTAAGGAGAGGAAAAGGATTATAGAAAGGATGTCTTGTGAAGGTGTTGTGGCCAGTAGGCTTGAGGCAAAGGGGGAAGATGTTTCCCTCTCTCTTGGGACATGAGTCTTCCTTTTATAGAGGCTCCCACATTTTAAACTTAGCTCCCACTATTGAAACATGAGTCTTCCTGTTCTTGCTTTCACTTCAAATTTATGTTTCCCTCTCAAGAGTATGTTACTTAATGGTTGCGCATCCGTTGAGTATAATCTTCTGATTATGATCAGATGACCACCGATGAGCACATTGAACTATCCATGTGGCTTTGAGCCCTCACAGAAGTTTTGTTGATGCATTCTTGTTGAGAATGAAGAAGAAAAGAGAGAGCCTTTTCAACTGGCCCAGATCTATCATCACGGACCCTCACATTTCTGAAGATCTTTTTCTTTCTTACAATCATGAGCTTTTACAAGCTCCCTTTCATGCAGACTTTTCTTATGTGTTTGGGCATTATTACCCGAATCTTTGATAAACAGGGCTTACCAAGCTTTAAAGTTCATTTCTTCATTCACAAGTCCTCGACTGCAGATTTCATTCCGGGGCTTGTGCTAAAATTTAAATGCCAAAACCTTCCTTTTGTTGTCAACAAATGTATCCTTTGTTGTTATGTTTTGTCATTTTGCTTGATATTACGTGTTTGTTCTTGTTGTTCTTAATTAAAATGAGAGCACGCGGCACTTTGCCTTGTGTCCTATGTGGCCACCCTAATCTGTTGTTTGTGATCTTTGAGGGGGATGGTTAATATTAATTGTCAGATATTGGGAAAACTTTATCTAGTCAATTCTTGAAATTTTATGTATGAAAAGTTTTACACGTGTAATATCTAGATTCTAATTTCGATAGAAGTTGTATGACTGGAAATATTGTTTGCATATATTCTCTCAAAACTGAGGATCAAATGCATGTATTAGATTTTCTTGTTCTATTCCTTTTATGAGATAGTTTTTGGGTTATGTAAATTTGTTTGGATTTCTGTATTTGTACGCATGTTAATGATTGAAATTATTCATTCCTGTTCCTGTAGTCATCTCGCCAAAGGATGTGGGATCATAAAATTAATGTTTTTTTTTGCAGTCAACTGTTACCATATGTTGCAGATATAGCACGACTCCTAACAGAGTATTTCAGGAAATGTGCATTACCAGAATTAAGGACAAAGGTGTATTCAATTATAAGAATTTTGCTGATGTCCATGGGGGTTGGTATGCATTTGATTCTTCATTGATGGCTTCTTCTGTTTTTGATTATGTTGATGCTTGCGTAGGTGCAAGTGATAAGTTCCCCGCCAGAAATCTATATTTCCATACAGTATTAGAAGTTGTGCAATTACATCATAAATTATAGCCGATTTATATAAGACTGTAAGTTACCTGTATTTGTTCCTGTGTCACTCTAGTTATCATCATCATCTAATATACACCCACACCCACACCCACACCCACACCCACACCCACACCCACACCCACACCCGTACAGACAAACATATACATATACAGACAAACATATACATATACATATACATGCATGTATATATATATATATATTTATATAGTATATATATGAGGAGTGATCCATAGTTAGTTGTAAAAATAGGATTATCCTTGCAACAAATCCAGATCGTCCAATTTCTGATCCAATGGTAAAAAATTACACCATTCTGCACAACTAAAGTGCGGACGAGACAAATTAACGAAAATCCCCATCTATACCGTCTGCACAACTAAAGTGCGGACTAGGAGAATCGCTTTTTCTTTTATACCGAGAAAACTTAGCTTACGGCAAGTATTACTTATGCTTGTTGGAAAATAAGAGAGAATTTGGTGAGTTTGATGGCAGAGGATGAGGAGAGAGGAAAAGGATGAATTAAAAATCTGGGAAATATATGGAATCCATGAAGGCTTATTCCAACAAACTTTCATAGTTCTTGCGGTGTTTCCGTGGGTACGAGGAAGTTGCCCCAAGATGGGAACTAGGCTCGTTGTTCTACAAGAAGTGGAAGAGCTGGTTGTGGAGCGAAGACTGGTGCATCTAAGCTCCAATTCTCATGGGGTTGAAGGAAAACAAGCTCATGGACATACCCCCCAATTCTAAAAGCCTTGGAATCTCTCGAAAACAAGCTCATGGACTTATTGTCTTCTTATTCCTTCTCCCCTAATGAGCGGACTGAAGTTATTAAGCGGATTTACCGCCCGTACAACTAAAGTGCGGACGAGGAATATTGCAAAAATGCCATCAGATTTCTTGAGGGTATTCTGGACATTTTTGCGTCCGCACTTTAATTGTGTGGGCGTCCATGAACTAAAGTGCAAACAGGGGATCAATTTCATGGTTAGATCTAGAATTAGACGGTCATGATTTGTTGTATGGATAATCTTAATCTTATAGCCGTGGCTATAAGTCACTCCCCTATATATATATATATGTATATATACACATAAATATAAATACTATGAAGCAGCTAAAAACGTTAAAGTGAAGAGTATGGGATCCTCTCATACAAACTCCAAAGGATCTGTAATTTTTTTATGAAATTAAAACCCAGGTTAGTTCTTCTCAGTACTTAAAGTATAAATTTATTTAGGTATCTTACTAGGTTGGTGTCGTACTCGATGCTCTGCTAGTGCAAACTATAAATGCTCAAGGCCTAAGGATCTCCTTAACCTGAGCCGATTGTTCGTTAGGAACGGTTTATAAATCATCAAATTTTCACAAATGGAACTTTGCTTTGAAATAATTTTTTATGTAGAGAGATAGTCTCGTCCTGCTCGCTCCTACGAGACCACTCTCTCTTGATTTGGGCTCCTTTCTTTCTCTGTCTAACAAAAAATCCATGTATCTCTTATCCCTAAAAGCTATAATGTTCATCAATCTCATTCCGTTCTATATATCATGCCTTTGGTTTGGGATTTGGGAAAACACTGTTTTCCTTGGGTATTTAGTCCAACTAGAAGAGCCACAATGTGGCCAAACCCAAGTACACACACTTGTATACAAAGCATAGGGGATCAAAAAGGCACTCTTATTCCAAAGAACAATTAGGGAAACCACCTTATTGTGTTCAGTTTGTGTAACCAATTTTTTTTTTGGCAGGGATCTACTGGGTTCTTGTAATTGTTTATTTTTTCGGATCTTTAGTAGCTGCTCATGTTAGATACCTTTGCTTTGAGCATATGATTCAATTTTTTTGAGAACAGTCTCTTTCTTAAAGACGTTTTTTACTCATTGATGCAAGTTCTCATTAAGCAGGTATGGCATTGTACCTCACCCAGGACGTTATCAGCAACACTTTTATTGATCTGGATTATATTGGTTATACAACTGGTGATTCTAGTTCTAATTTGGACTCAAAGATCTCTTATGAGGCACTGCCGCAGCCTGTCCAGAAGAAACAGAAGCATGCGAGTACAACTGGGTCTCTTGAGCAGCCTGACAAAGTTGGTTTGGAAGTGATGGTGCCCAAAACTCCTACTCCAATGTCTGTGAAGATAGCTGCATTAAACACACTGGAAGCTCTTCTAACCATGGTATGCTGTATAAAATGAACAATATTACTGATTGATTGAGAAGCAAAGTCATATACTTGTAGATCACCGTTAATCTTGTTTGGTATTCCTGTGAAGAGTGAGGGGGCGTTTTTTTGGAGGGGGTTGTGGTTGTATCGGGCATGGTTAATTTCCCATTCTGTACATGAGATCCTTGTTTTCTTCTGGATCAGATATGAGATACCTATATAGTCTTTTAGTATGCTCCATTTACTCAGATCTCTTAGGCTGTAAATGCATTGGGATAAAAGGTCAGCATGGGTCAGTGAGGACATTAGACGATTATGTTATTATTAATGAGCACTTGAATGTGTCAGTGTGTACTTTTTCAGTTATTACAGAGAAGCTGTCTTTTCGACATATATAGTTTACATTTGATCCTTTCTCAATTTGACCAGTTTTCCCTTGCTTTTGCCCTTTGCATATTTATCTCATTAATCATTATGGCTTAGCACATGACTTGCATGATATCCACTCTACATGATACTATCCATTCAGATCATAAATCTTTATAGCCACAGATCATTGCCTTAGCAAGCTGTTGCAACACCAACTGGCATGAGTTTTCACTCACTAAAATGCAAGTCTATAACAAGGGTAGCAGCAACCAAACGTTTTTGTGACATAACATTGGAAATTGATCTGAGAATGTGATTAAGGTATTGCAAACATTACTTGATAACCCTCTGTATATTAACATGCAATAGAGATTATAAATAAAATGGAGATTATTTACAAACTTACAAATGTTAAACGCATGCCTAAAACTTTAGATTGGTCGAAGTGTTTTCTATTACCCCTCACTTGGGGGTAGGATTACTTTGTTCACACTTGTCTTTCCAGCCCTTGATTTCCTTTCTCTATTTATGCTCCCAAATGGGGTTTGAGAACTCTCTGGAGCAAATTATGTGCTGTTTTCTTTTGTCGGGCTTGGGCTTGGGCGAGGGCAGGGAGGATTGGAAGGACCATTTGGTTAATTGCGAGGTGTTTCGACCAAAGGAGAAGTGGGTTTATGGCCTTTAGGCCTTGAAGATGTGTTCTTTAAGAACTTTTTCTTAGTAGGTACGTGGTTCTGGCAGCTTCCTTTAGAACATACTTCTTTATATCATGAAGTGTTGAAATTTAAGTTCGCTCTCCTTTACAATGGGTGAGATGTTAATCTGTGACCCTTTAATGTTACTCAAGTCCTTGGAAAGTTTATTTGTCTGGGTTATGCATATTTTCTCCAGTTGGTTTTGAATAATGTTGGAGCATAGTTTCATGGCGTCGCCTATGCGACGATTAGGCGTCCTTGGACGCCGAGCTGCCATGTATCACACCTTGGTAGTTGGCCCAAGTTATAAGTGATCATTGTACTTATAACTCATCATAACCCATGGACTTGTTATGTGGTGTAATTATACTACTTATTAGACTTGTAATGTGTGATGGGAGTTGACTTGGTTGATTCTTTATTTTCTAAGTAGTGTTTGTTGACTTGTTCTACTAGTTTTCAATGTCAATTGTTTTGTTTTTGAATTTATGAAGTATTCATATAGTGATGTTTTTAATTGGATTTCATAGTGTTAGTTATGATGTTTTGAGGTTTAATGTATATAAAATTTTATTGTTCAATATACTTTTGAAGTAAAATAAACAAATGTATAAATTGCACATTGTTAATGACTTGTCGTCATACGGATGCCATGGCGGGCGCCTTGTCGCCTAGACATCTCGCCGTGACGCTGTGACAACTATGTGTTGGAGATGGAAAATCTATTCATTTTTAGGAGGATGTTTGGTTGAGGGATTTTCTAGTTATTTTTCATCGATTAGGATCTTCCCTTAGACTTGTTTTGACCTCTGTGGATGAAGTGAGTTTGGACTTTCATTTATTTCATAATTTGAATGATTGTGAAGCTATTGCCATGATTTCTTCCATGTTCTTGATTCATGTTATTCGTGCACTGTCTAATAAGTGACTTTGGACTATTGATATGTTTGGAGTTTCTCTTGCAAATTATGTTTCTCTTACGTTTTTGGTCTTAATTCAGCGAACAAATTTCTTTTGGCCAATTATATTTGGACGGCGAAAGCTCTCTATAAGATGAAAGGTTTTTTCTTGTCTTTGGTCTTTTATAGGCTCGACAGCAATGAAATGCTTTAAGTATGCATGCACTACAAATCTTTGTCCCCAGATGTTTGTGTAATGTGTTTGCCGGCTTGTGAGGTTAGCTCTCATTTGTTTCTGCATTGCACCGTGGTGTGGAAACTGTGGTATTTGTTATTTGGTGTACTTGGGGAATGCTGGATTTGTCCAGTGAGTGTTGGAAATTTTTTCTTCTTACTAGGTTTCTGGGATTTGGTAGGAAGAGATGGTAAGGTTCAATTGTGATGTGGTTGTTTTGTTTGATGGTAAAGTTCAATCGTGATGTGATTGTTTTGTTTTCTATGTGAACAGAGAGGAATGCTCAGGTTTTAGTAACTGATATATGTCCTTTCATCTCCTTTGGGACAGGGTCATGTTCTTGACTTTTTCGTGGTCTTCAACGATGGTAATATTGGTGGGATTTAATGTTCAGATTTACAAATGGAATGGAGGGCTGCCCTTTTCTATGGGTTTTGTAATTTTTCACTTTTCTAGATTTGGAGGATTTCTCATCCTCTTTTCTTGTTGTAATTCTAATAAATCTTCTTGTATTACGTATTAAAAAGAATACCACCATAAGGCTAAGTAACCAAGATGTATCTAATATTTATATGATCCGGAGATGGTACTATTAGCCTCGTGCATCCACACTCCTATTTTATGTTTCTTGCTCCAAATGCTTAATCGTAGCTAAATGTAAAGGTCCAAGGAGCCTTAGCCAAATCGTGGCTCAATGACTAAATTCTTATGCCTTATATTTGCATGGTGCTCGATTACATATATCTTGCCATCGTATTCAACAAGTACACTCTTTCAATTGATTGGGTGGACAAATGATCACCTGTATTGTGTTAAAGCATGATTTCTTGCAACCCCCTCCCTCTCTCTGTTGCTCTTTATGTTTTTGGTACAGTTGCAATCTATTGGTTTCACATTATGATGCACTTTGGTTATCTCTTCATGTGCAACGAGCTAGAGAAGGTGAGTTTTAAAGCATGATGTATAGCGTTGGACCCTCTCTTTAACAGCTTAAACTCTTAAAGAATTTTTGGTAACATGACAATGTAACATATAGTAGACATGAATAAGTTAGCAAGGTTGTGCTGTATTTATTTGACATGAAGAGTGTATACATTTGATTGTCCGGTATATTGACGTTATTGACTTGAACAATCACGGTTAACTGGTTCTTCTAATCCTCTTAGCAGCTGATGTACCTTTTTCCATGTATATATGATGACATAAATATAAATTGTGAATTTTACTTGATATAAAACTTTTGACATGATATTGAAACTCTATACTTTTTTCACCCTGTAGTTCTCTGTGTATTTGTTAGGGAAGAAAAATCCCATAGTCTTACCTATTCTCGTCTCTGTTTGTGAATTGCATATGCATCCATGTGGAATGTTGCTGCATTTTATGTTTTATGTCTTCTCAAGTTGTTTGTGAGAATCTTATCTTTCAGTTTTTAACCCTTTGGAAGAGCGTACATCTCAGTTAATTCAGTTTTTTAAATAGTTTAGCTTGTTAATATACCTTCTTGTGAACTCATGATACTTTAAAAAAAAATTTAATATACCTTCCTGTGACCTACAGCCTCATCTGGTAACATCAGAACATTTCTTTTCCATGTCTTTATGCAATTTGAATTAGTCATGTGTGTTCTTGATCTAACCTTCTGTATTCAACTTTTACACTTGTTAGCTTCTTTGATCTAGATTTTATGTTAATTATCTTTACCTTTTGCAGGGTGGTGCCATAAGATCTGAGAGCTGGCGACCAGATGTTGATCGACTTCTTATAACCATTGCTTCAGATGCTGGTAAAGGGGGTTGGGCCAAAGAGGAAAATAATGTTTTCCTTCCCTATGGACCTACCAATACTTGGGCAGAGTTTCAACTGGCAGCCTTAAAAGCACTTTTGGCATCTCTTCTTTCCCCTGGCCGTGTTCGCCCCCCATTTCTTGCTCAGGGCCTTGAGCTCTTTCGTAGAGGTACTTGCTTTTTGATAAGTCTTTCATAGAGGCAATTCCTGTTACAGTTTCTGAAACCAGTGTTCTAAAAATTGCAAAAATTGCAAGGTGGCAGCACCTAGGCATTTACTTAGGCGGTCTCATTTATTTATCTTTATATTATACATATTTGTATTTACTATATAAGGGATATATTAGATGTAAAGATTCTAAATTTTACATGTAAAATTACCAATAAAATAAAATAAAATCTTATAAGGCTTACAACTTCATTTCAAGCATGTAGAGTTCGAAAGCCTTCATTACGTTGATGTGGTTAAGGACTGATTCTGCCTAGGCAGGGCCTGGACTCCCAGCCAAATCAAGGTTGCAGAGCACCGCCTATTATCTAGGCAGAGGTTTAAGCAGGCCTAGGTGGGGGTTTTATAGAGCAGTCTGAAATCCATGTTTCTCAGCATCATGCGTATGTAATGCTTGCTACTATACATGTAGTACACATGCAGAAATAGCTAAACATATTAGATGTCTATAGTTCTGTGATTTTAAGAGCAGGTCACTTGTGAGGATCTTGAGATATGATGTAGAAAAACATGTATCAGATAAAATAACACAAACGTGACTGATCGTGGCTGTTGTTCTAGTCTTTGTTTTCTTGAGAAGTTGTAGACATACACCAGCAATGGCCAGTGGCCACAGACTTGGTAAAGAATCAATGTTGAAATAGTCCTAAGCATTGAATGGTGCTGGAGATAAAAGATGTAATTCTTGGAGGAGATTTAATCTAGATATAACTTAATAACACAGAAATAATGCTGGAAAGGCCAATCAGATGCAAACGAAACGTGCACAACAAAACTCAGACACTTGCATTTAATGGACGACAAACACAGGCATTTTTATACAGAGATTTTTCAGTTGTGTGGAGAATATATTGCCAGATACTTGGGTTTTTATTTTATTTTATTTTATTTTTATTTTTTATTTGTGGGAGAATAGATACTCGCCTTCACACATGCATGATAGTGCAAGTCATTATGATTTTTCTTGTTGAACTTGCACGGGTGACAAGAAATTAATCTTTTATGAATTTGGACATGAAAAATCTTACAAAAATTATGGTAGTTATGAATTTGAACTTGTTTATTATGGTAGTTATAAATTATGGTAATTATCAGTATTTCTATTGTTCATCTCAGTCTCTTTGGAATCTGTGTTCGCAAGAAAAATAATCATGATACACAATCAGTACCCATATCAATTAATATGTGAAACTCCTTGTAAGCATGCACCTATGAAATTACAGCAATGTGGATATCTCACAGTGCCAATATTTGGCTTGGGGCTTTCTTTTATCAACGCAATCCACTTCTTTTATCTCTTTTTTTTTTCCTTTCAAATATTGTCATTTTCTATTGTTGTCTGATGGGCACGTGACTAGCCAAATGGGTCAACACGAGCAGAAATCAGTTTGACACTTTGTTCTTTTGTTTTCCCCATCAAGTTCTTATTTCACTGCTTTCTCTAACCCGCATCTCATGAAAATTGGTAAATGCAGGCATTCAAGAAACAGGAACAAAACTTTCTGAATTTTGTTCGCATGCTCTATTGGCCTTGGAAGTGCTCATACATCCCAGGGCCCTTCCGCTGATTGATTTTGCATCTGACTCCATCGTCTCTGATGGACTAAAGCACAGGTTCCAAGAAAACATTTACTCAGGTGGTCCAAAATTTAACACCTCATTTTCAGGTGGGACATTAGGAGACGGACCATTTGATCCCGAGTCGGATGATGATGATCTTTACAAGAGCTGGCTGGGGAATGATGATGAGGTTGATGTTACTGTTTCCCCCCACCCAGGAAACAATGCCACTAACGTTACTGAAAGACCTTTAGGTGCTTTGAAAGACCGTTTGGCAGATAAACTCTTTTCTTTGGATGGTTCATCTGCCTCAATTGTTCCACAAGAAAGTGGAGGAATGAAAGGGGTTAGAGAAAGTGGGGACGATGAGATCATGACCGAGACACGGGAACTTCAAGAAACCATTCAGTATTCTGAAGAAGCTATTGCTCGTGAAGGTCAAACAATTGGTGCTGTTTCTGCTGGTTCCATGAGCGCTCAATCTGGCAGGGTTATCTCAGACAGTAACACAATAGAAACCATGGACAACAGCAGCACAATGGGAGAGGATGTCCTGGCAACCATAGATGGATTCACGACAACTGATGAAAAACCCTTGGTCACAACATCAAATTTTGAGAAAGGTAAAGGGATTATGTTTGAACTAGATGCAGAATCATCCGAGGAATCAATTCCTGATATTGTCGACGAGGAACCAGATTCTGATTAAAGTGGATCAAAATTCAGATATCATGTACGCTGAAGTGTTTGATATGAAGAAGCGGATTCAATTCAAATGTATTTCGAGCAGCACATTGTCAATGGCAAATTTTGAGATTACATATTTACAGGCTTTCATTGTTTACAATTCATGATGAGTTGTGCTATCATTGTCAATGACAAATTTTGAGATTATATATTTAAAGGCTTTCATTGTTTACAATTCATGATGAGTTGTGCTATCATTGTCAATGGCAAATTTTGAGATTATATATTTAAAGGCTTTCATTGTTTACAATTCATGATGAGTCGTAGCTGATAGCAGTAGATAAAAATATTCTTAGTGATTATAGAAAGTAATCTAATTGAGTAAAAAAATAATAAAATACTATTTTAAATTCATATTTCCTTTCAAAAGTCACAAAACAAGGAAAGTAACTAGGAAAGTAATTGCATGGTTTAATAAGAGACAAAACTCGGAGTCAATTTCAATTGTAGATGCCGAGTACATTTTAATTCGGAGTTGCTATTGTGGATAAAGAATTAGCAAATAATGATGTTGCTCTTTCAGAGGAAGTAACAAAACTTTAAGTAGTTGTCAATTTCAATTGTAGATGCCGCGTACATTTTAATTTGGAGTTATTGTGGGTAAAGAATCAGCAAATAATGATGTTGCTCTTTCAAAGGAAGTAACAAAACTTGAAGTAGTTGTCTCAAATCTTGAATCAACAAATAATGATGTTGCTCTTTCAGAGGAAGACACAAAACTTGAAGTAGTTGTCTCAAATATTGTGGATGAAGAATCAACAAATAATGATGCTGCACTTTCAGAGGAAGAAACAAAACTTGAAGTAGTTGGAGCATTTTGTAGAAAATCAAGGGCTTCTCTCAGCTTCATAAAGTCCAATCTAGCTGTGAGGAGCCTTGTTAACTTCTCCAACAACATAGGAATGACCATGAAGTATTACACAAATATAACTGTACAATAGACATTACTCCTGGACAAGCCAAACCTCATGCTTAGAGAAGTGACAAAATTCAATGCATACAGAGATTGACCTAAAAGGATAGAGCCAGATATAAACAAAGTATACAAGGTAAACGTACATTTGTACAACTAGATATTACTTGTGTTCTCAAAAGGATGACACAAATTAAGGTAGTTCAAAGGAGAGTATAAATTTATTTTTCATTTTGCCCTTGTATTGGTATGTGTGTCAATTATTTTAATTGACACTTAGTTTGTGGAGAGAGAGTAAATAATTGACACTTAGTTTGTGGAGAGAGAGTAAAATAATTTGAGCTGTTCATTTGTGATTGATTTATTATTTGGATAAGATGTAATATGGTTAAGGGTAAATTAGTAGATGTAAAATTTTATATAGTTGACTTGTGTACTTTAGACATGTTTTTGTGGACAATATTTTTTTTCCCTCTTAAGCCATCCTTTTAAGGACGGAGGGGTACAATAAATGCTTATAGTAGAAGATGTGTATGATGAAATTACTAAGGATGTAGTGTTGCAAGTATTAAAGTAACCTATTTAGGTAAGAGTTAAAATTTGATACATTGACAGTGTATACACAATCGGTGTTAAAATATGTCATTAAAATAAGAACAATAATATTCAACATAAATACTTCATTAATGAAGTGTCATGATTAGTGTATTCACTGACAATGCGTGAAACTTTTATTCTTTAGGTAATACAAGAACATTCTACTGAAAAAAGTATGTTGGAGTAGATCATAGAGAACTTGGAGTTGAGTGTTTTTCATCAGCCAAATGCATAATCAACAATCGAGCAAAACATATAAACATGGCTGAGAGGGTCGTAAAGTCAACACAAGAACAAATTGTAGAGCAGGCCTACAAAACCCGTCGTAGAGTTATCATCAAATCAAAACGTGGAGCTATCATAACTCCACGAAACTCATCATTCTCTTCCAGAAGATCAATCTCTAAAACCTCAAATAAGTCTTCATGTCCTCAAAAACCTCAAGAATAGTCCTCCTCCTCTAGCAGTTTGAAATAGAGGAACAAACTGAAGAAATAGTGCAAAGAGATCTCAATGAAAGTGATTAAAGCTCACAATATTCTCTTCAAGCCTAAAGTGGATAAAAGACAAACCATTAGACTTGAAGGTGCTCTATCAACCTCAACTGCAATGCATTCTCTTGCTCTCACACCATAGGTGAAGAGCAACATATCTATTTTCCAAGCACATCAATCTATATCGATTGCCACAACTCTACACATCAATCTATATTGATTGCCACAACTCTACACATCACTCCCTCATTCTATAGTCAATATGCCCTACAATCAAGCTTATACATATTTATCTGAAGGAATAATATGATCAATGTCATGACATATTTATACAAAAACAAAATAATAAATTCGTAACTCTAAAGTTTGATAGGACTTTTGGTGCAAAAATCTTTTTACAATTGATCGTCCTCTGTATCCCAACGGTGACTCTGAACTGCGATACGAGAACGGAACCCAAATTCACAATTCGTAATAGCTAGGGTTTGGTCTATGTTGGGAGAGGTTAGTGATAAAAAGTTTCTAGGGTTTTGGGCCAACTAAACTAATTGTACTTCTGAGAAGAGGAGACAGGGGTCCGAAGTAGTTGAACCACTTCCCTACAATCTCTCCAACTCTTAGTTACGTAATTAACTTAGTCAATATCACAAGCTGACTCATAAATCAAATGGGTCGGGCCCTCCATGGGCGTTGATAGACACATAATTTATACATTTTAATATTCCCATATATATTATTTCATATGTTTGTTTTATTTAACTAATATATTTTATTTGATTTTGTAGGATTTGTCTTGTTTATCTTGGGGAGCAAATAAAAGATAACTATCCAGTTTTAAAGATAACATGGGACTCTTGGAGGATTATCATGAAAAAGTTGAAGTCAATTTGGAGATAAAGAGAAAAAAAAAAGACTAAGTTCAATGTATTAGTAGTAAGTTACAATTTATTTTTTCCTATAAATAGGTCTCTTGTTTTAGAGGGAAGGTGACCACTTTTTATTTCTTTTTGTTTTCCTTTATTTTTTTTCCTCTGTCCTTATTCGGCTCCAAGAGTGCAATGAGTTTGAGTTGTAACAATTATTTAATTTTTTAAAAGTGTTTGCTATTCAACTTTTCGTTATTAATTACTTTATGCTTTCCTGTTAGGTTAAACAAGTTGGTTACGTTTTCTTTTATTATTATTAATCTGATGCAGTTATTATTAGTACTAATTTTATTTGTTTTTATTAACTTTAAATTGCATGGCTAACTAAATTTCTAATACCTAAGATGATGAAATTAGGTATTTCATAATAATATTTTCTTTCCGTTTCGAAATTAGTGCCTAATTATTTTTGCCTTCATATTTTCTTTCGCTTAAATTGCATATGATTTTTATATTAACTGCGAGATTTTGATAAGTTATAGTTAATCTGTGATTTTTTCATAACGTATGCTTGTTCATATTGATTATATGAATCATTATTTTTAAAGGGAAGGGAAAATAATTTGGGAATTAATTTGGAAAATAAAAAATTGTTTATTATGTCAATAAATAGTGAATTCATATTCCTATGTATCTCTTCTCATTAATAGTTTCCATTACTGATTATTAGTTTGCATAATTTAGTTAATCAATCATCTCTATCATATTTATTTCAAATTTGTCTGAAATATTAATTAAGGATATATTAAAAAATTGATCTAATCTCTGTGGTCGACCTGCACTTGCCAAATCTGCAATAGATACTGTGCACTTACAGTTACTTAATTTGTATTTATTTGAATTAGTTTTTAACTCTAATATTGTTTTTCCAGGATTATTGAAGCGGATCGAAGGAGCGAAAAGATAAAGATTTTGTTATTGCGTTTTTTTTGGTATTTCGTATCTCCATATTTAAAAAATAAATAAAAAATTAGTAGTTTATTTTTTTTAATTGCTTCGTTCATGGATTTACTTACGTAGAGCACATCTTGTTTAGATTTTTATTTTGTCAAATATAAACTGTATTTGATTGCTGGATGATTGAGGTACATCAAAATTTCACCTTTTTCGTAATTTACATAGTTTTAAGACACTTTATTTGTTTAGAATTTTTTTTATTTTATTTGTGCATTTTCATCTTTAATCTAACATTAAAGGCAAAAACCTGTAATAAGATAAGGTGAGAATTTCATCACCCTTCCTTGGCCCACAAATAACCCAACTTGCATTTTGCATAACCTTGACCTAATAAAATCAAGTAGACGTTGACCTTGTCGACGTCGAGAAAAATCTTTGGGATCCCTTTTCCTATGTGATTCTACCCTTTATGCCCTCTATTTGATTTGTTTGATCTGAAGGGTGAATTTTCAGAAAAAGACCGACACATAATGTAGACGATTTGAAAAGTTTGATTTTACAGAGTCGCCAATTGGTATGTAATCGAGTTTTGATTTGAAAAGTTTTGCAAGTAGACCCAATTGTTGGACTCTGTTTAACTTGGCCTTGAAAACCTAGATTCATAGAGTTCGGGGGCATGATTAAGCGGCGCGGGGGGGGGGGGGGGGGGGGGGGGGAAGTGTTAGGCACCCTCTACTTCCGTGAAACACGGTTACCGCGTCTTTTCAATTTTCCTAATTTATTTGCAGTGTGTGTGTGTTTAATTGGGCCTAAAGTGCTTTATTTGAAAGTAGTGCTATGCTTTGTGGGACCTATATACGAAGAGTTTGATTTAATGAAAAGTCAATTTTTAGACAAGATATGAAAGTGATGTTTTGAAAGATGATTTTCAAACCCTTTCGCTAACACAGGAATTGAAGCCTTTTGATACTTCCATTTTTATTATGTATTCGGCTTGATTTGGATTTTATGCTCAAGATGCTTGTTGCTTAATTTCTTAATAGCACTTTAACACGCAAGTATACGCGTTCAATTGTAATATTCAGCAAGCAAGTATATCGTTCTCACTAGGAAATAGATTAACCTTTATCAATTATAAATCTTAATTCAATTAATCTTATTTTAAACTACAAAATATTGGTTGTGATATGAAAATCTAACTTAACAAAATTAATAACTAAGATCCAAGTTCATAAGATTAATGCAGATTTAACAGGTTAAGATTACAACTTCCCTTGGTATTTCATTTAAATCAATTTACTTCCCACTTAATTCTGTTAATTAATATGAATCCTTATCCAAGAATGCTTTATAAAATTCACACACTTTTTCCAAAAACACGTGAACAAATCCTCCTAAATCCGATCCTTAAGACACAGAATTACAAGGAACACCCTAGTTAATTAATTCACTAAATTACTATGTGAATCAAGTTAATTAGGGTTTTACGCATAAATTCTTTCAATGAATACAAAAGACACTTAGGTATATTCCTACCCTACATGCTAATCATATTACCCCTATTCAGATTATATGAACAGATGTTATCATATCCAGGTCTCAATCTATACTCCATCTTCCAATTTTATATAGATTCTCACAGTAATTGTTGGCCAAACAATTAATCAATAAGCAAAAGATATAATAAACAATTCAATAAAAATCAACTTTCATTCAATGGGAAGGTTTAATTTAAACTACATACCAAGTTCCATTGCAATCTTAATTAAAGTTTAGTTCATAATAATAAAGAAAAACATCATCCAGATTAATAATCCAAACATCTCAGGTAATTACAAAAGATAAAACTAGAGAAGAGAAAAAGAAACTCTAAATTTTCTCCAATACTCTATCTTTGATATTCAACCCTTGTAATCCTCCTTCGTGTTTTTCTTCGTTGTTCTCTCTGCAATTGTCTTGATAATTTCCCCGATACGTCTTTTCTAAAGTCTTCTCCTATTTGTATTAGTCAAAACCCTCATTCAGATTCCTTTTTGGCCTCGATCACCAACTCATCAGTAGCAAAATCCCTCTTTAACCGCACATGAGCGCCTAGGCGCTCATCCCAGGTCATTTCCAAGCGCCTAGGCGCTTGACCAGGGCCACGTATTTACAAAATGCCACCCATCTCTAAAATTAATAATTTTTGATCTTTTTCTTCTCCCAAATGACCAATTTGTCCCTCCAGCTCCAACCTACAAGAAATAAACACAAAAACACAAAAAGATACTAAACATACTTAAAGATAGCAATAATTAAGTTTAATAACATTAGATTCATAGGTATAAAACCTACTCATCAAATACCCCCAAACTTAACCAATTGCTTGTCCTCAAGCAATGCAATGATGCAAATGCAACCTAACTATATGCCTACAAATCCAGCCATCGGTCAGTAAGAAATTAAACAAATATGCCTCAAAGGTATAAACAATAGATTCAAACAATACATCCAAACAAGACAATTCAATAACTCATACAAATCCGTAAATCAAAGCCTGTTGTTTCTGATATAGTGTGTGTGTGCTTAACAACCATTAAAATCAACTACAATTCAAATACATTGCATAATATGCTTCTTAGAGGGAAAAACATAAATCTTAACTCAAGAATCTCTGTAACAAGTTAAGCTTCGGCTAGAACTTTCACAATCACCAAGTTCAGAGTCAATACGGGATTTATTTATTCTTTTATTTACTCACGAGGGCATTTGCGCTCTTTCTCGTGTTTACACTTGACTGTGTAATGTCTAGTTCTCTTAGGATTTTCAATGGTACCCATGTAGCGAGTTTTCGACTAACGACTCCCAAACCAGACGGCTTTAGGGCGCTAGGTGTAAAGACATCCCCTAGGGCTTACTTACTCAAGTAGCAAAGGCCACAGAACTAAACAAGTCAACGTGTTTATTCATATGTATGTATATATATATATATATATATATATATTTCTTTTTCTACATTTTTCATTTTTTTTCAATTTAAATCCCATATTTTCCCCCAAACTTGAGTTTCTGCGTCATCCTAGCTTTTACCACAAGTTTACCAGTTTTCCTTCAATAAAACAAAGATTTTCCCCAGGAAGACAATTATGCTATCATTTAAACTAAGTCAATCACAATGGTCAACCTAACGTGTTATCCGATTACATCAGTTTTCAAACGGGATAAGATTTACATCACGATACGAAACTACATCCATGTCTCAATTGTCAGTACTGCTAAACTATATATAATTCCAATCTCATCATTGGCTAAGTTATCTTCAACTAACTCAATGCCTGGATTCATGCAATATGAACTAATTAAATGCATTTTTTTAATTTTTTTTTAGAAATTAGAATGACCACTACATGCAAAACTACATGACGAATGAATTACACTAAACGAATAAAAATACGAAATGAATGCAACTAAACGAATGCACCCCCAAACTTAACATATGCAATGTCCTCATTGTATATAAATTTAAAAAATTAGGGACTGGGGACTTCCCTGAAAGATCGAAGCTTTACTCTTCATTAGCATCATCCGCTTCTTCTGTATTAGCATTCTCGTCAGCAGCTAAGTCAGTCGGGGGATACACAGACAAGGGTGGAGGTGGTGGGAATTGGTATTGAGATCCTGCTGGATTCATGCGGCTGAACATCTCTATTAATGCTGCATTGCAGTTCAAATATATTTCCAATTGTCGCTGAGCTAGTCTATTCTACTGCCTATCCATCAGGTCAAAACCCTGCTGTATTTGTGTAGCCACCATGTCAATCCGTCTAGTCTGATGTCTCAAGTCCTGCCGAATATCCTCAGCAAAATTCGGTGGTGGTATAAAACTCTCAGCTGCAGTAGGATTGTCATTAGACTGCTGATTAGGCTCGTCAGCAGGCTCTGGAGGCACAATAATGAAACCTAATCCTCTCGGGTGTGGTTTACCCCCAACCTTTACCCTTTACTTTTTTATAATCGAGTGGTCAATTGGGGCTAAAGGAGGTTGTCTAGCTTCCTCGGCATCCCACTTTATGATAGTAGTGTGCATACAAGCCAATCATGTATGATGATAAAGCATGTACTTTGTAAACAATCTTATTTATTTATTAAAAAAAAATATTCATTTATTAAAGGCATTTAATTATCTACATGGTGCTGTTTTTATAATATGTAAATAACCCATAGTTTTAAGCAATGCTTTTAGAATCATGATGATGATCATGCTAATGAGATCTAAATTCTTAGAAAGTTTTAAAACTTAAATAGTTCCCAATCGTGGGATTACTAAAAAGGGGATTAGTAAATCCGGATAGATTGGTACATATGTTGCTTGCTCATTGGATGAGGATGATTGATCTCATGATCATTTGTGTGGAGACACTAAAGCAAGTATGTAGGTGCTTATTGAAGAATAAGTTCACTGAACGTGATTCGCTATGGAATACCTAATGGAGTTTTACTCGCATGTCAATAGGAATTCCTAATGTGATAGTAGTACAAGTGATCCTTGGACTTGAGATCATCATAGTATATTGTATGTAACAAATTATACTTTGACTTATTCCTTAAGACCTTTTAAGGCATATATAGGGTATACTTGGGTATAATGAGTTACATATGGAGATAATGAATGATCAATAAAGAATCTACCACCTCTAGTAAAAGAGGAGATATGTCCCATGTGATTCGTTAAATGACAACCCAGGAATCCTTGGCCAAGGTGAAATGAAATTAGAAAGGAGTTTTTAATTTGCATTATTTGGAGTTGTGCATTTTCTAATCGAAATACATATAATTAAATAAAATAAGACTTGACAGTAAATCCATGTCTTATATTTAATTGGGACATTGTATGGTAGAAGGATTGAATTGTATGGTAACTATTAACTCACAGGTTCTTTTATGATTAATGTTGAAATCTATATTATCTGGAAAGTCGTTGATCGCTAGGGAGGCTTATCCCTATTGTAGAATAAATATTATTTATTTAAATAAATTATTAGTTTAATTTATTTATTTAAATAAGATTAAAATTGTTTTAATTGATTTATTCACAACCGGTTTAATATGGAGAACCTAAAGGGTCACACCATAAAAGGAAGAATAATTATTTAAGAAGGTAATGGCATAATCGTAATAATGCATTAAGTATAATTAATTTAATCTATGGTGATAGAATAAATTAAATAGCTTAATGTTTATTATTTAATATTTTGGAAATATTAAATATAAATTAATAAGAGGAGTCTTATTAATATTATTACAATTATTATTATTTTAATTTCTAAAGGAGTTTAGTAATTAATTTAATATTTAGTACTCTCATTTATTCCTAATAAGATTAGGAGACAAATTAATTAAATGAATTTAATTAATTATTCCCATGTGGTGGGAAGCCTAAATTAATTAAAGGAGTTTAATTAATTAAAAGAAATCCCATGTCTAATAGGATTAGAAGGGTTGACCAATGTCTATATAAGAGAAGTCTTATAATAGATATTAGATTGATGCAATTTCAATTGTTGGAGAGTACTCCTTTTCTATAGTGGATAGAAAACTAAGGTTAAGCCAAACACCCTCCTTCTTGATAATTCATCTTCCTTGGTGGATCACCTCTAGAGGCCAAACACTTGGGTGGCTAACGTTGATCAAAGGAAGGAATCTAACCCGGAAATTCAAGGAGATCACGAAGAACAAGGAGTTGAACTAGTACCTGTGGAAGCTTCGTTCTACAAGGGTATGATTTCATAACTTCTTATTTATCGTTTTAAATTAATAATTTGCATAAAGGATGATCCGGGTAATGGTTTTGTAGAAATTTTTTAAACTCTGATATACCATGCTTCCGCTAATTTTTACAATTTGATTGCGTCACGATTTCGTACAAACCCAACAGTGGCATCAGAGCCAAATCTTTATGCAATTATTAATTTATTTTTGATTTCATATACATATGGGTATGTATTTAAAATAATTTATTGGGCATAATTTTATTGTATAAAATTATATTTAAAAAAAAAAAAAAAAAAGACTTTTTTTGGGACGAATCACAATTTTTTTTTGGTGCTAATCTTGAATTCTGCAAAGAAAAGGTGTTGTCTCTTTCCTACTCCAAAAAGAAGGTGACCCATCATGAAAGGACTTTTTTAATAAACCTGCAGGACTCTTTTAATAAAAGAAGGTGACTTCTTTTTAAAAAATAAATATGATATATTTATATATTATATTCTAAATAATTTTATAATTAAAATAAAGAGTTTATTTTAATCTTGAAATTGGATTTCATGCAATTTAAAATTGCCCATTAAATGATACTCATATATATATGGAATGTTTTAATTCATGAGATGAATATTTATTTATTGATATATATGGTGATATGTATGAAAATAAATGGGGATTGATTATGGACTATTTGACCAATGTGATTGGATTTTATTTTAGTTGAATGCTTGAATGAATGGGTTTTATTAAATGGGGTCTGCGTACCTCGTCTTCTCTAATTTTTTTTTCTTGATGTAAAATTCTATCTCCTTCCTATGTACTTCCCCTTGACTGTTGATCAAGGTTTCTATTTAAATTAAATAGTTTAATGTAATAAGAATAGTTAGAATTATCTTGAAGAAATTGGAGACCAAGGAGCAAGGAGCGCGTGAAGACCCGTTTGTATGGAGCCCGAGTTTAAATGTAATAGTTATATTTAAATTTAAATTCTTGCACTCCTAGGTTTGACCTTTTGGTTCACTTGGTGGCTCTAGTGAACCAAACTAGAATAAAAGTCCATAATCAATCCGGGTAGAATATAATATTCTATATTGCATGCTAAATATTATATATATTATATTTTATGCAAACATGCTTCGCATGTTTAATAAAATGACGCGTATTTTATATATATATGTGCATGCGCGCTAAACAAGATGAGACAAATAATAACAAACCCCTCAAAGAAATAATATTAAGTCTGAAGCGTTCAATGATATTTGGAATATCGAACGTCGCCTTCTAGCATGATAAATTAATAGAGTATTAAATATTTAATATGAGCTTGTTGTGCTATCCACAAGGCGAGTATTGCGTATTTAAGATGTTAATTAATCACATTTGATGCTTATCAAGAAAATTGAACGATCTAGTCTTGTTGTGCTATCCACAAGGACGAATATTTTTCTTTTTTGAATTTATGAAAGTGCTAGGCTGGACTTAACTTAAATTATTTTAGTTCGGATGTGCACACACTTGACCATTATGATTTAAGAGGCAAAATAAAAGGAATTACATGGTGATGTAATTGACAAGAGTTGTCTACCTATTTATTTGTATATCGCTTGTTGTGCTATCCACAAGGTTATATACATTTGAAATGGGATCCTTATTCTCACTAGCAAATTTTTAATTAGATGTTGCCGAACTATATAAGTGAGGGTAATATAGTTTGATAAAAATAGTGGGAGATACCAATTTAAAATAAAGACCTAAATTTATTTTGGTATGCAAAATTAATAAAATGAATGTTTGCTAAAATGTTGTTTTTCACATGCAGAATTTTAAAAATGTCAAAATCACTAATTTCACTGCGAAGCATACTTGATGCTAATAAGCTTACCGGGCCGAATTATACGGACTGGCTAAGAAATCTGAGAATAGTTCTCACTGCTGAAAAGATTTCTTATGTCCTAAACTCACATGTCCCTGGAACTGTTCCAGAAACAACCTCTGAGGAAGAGATTGCCACCATTGTAAAGTGGCAAGATGATGCATCTGTAGCTCAATGCATCATGCTCGCATCCATGAATAACGAGCTTCAGCGTCAGCAAGAAAACATGGATGCTCCTACTATGTTGATTCACCTCAAGGAGTTGTATGGTGAACAAAGTAGGACTGCTAGATATGAGATATCTAAGGAGCTCTTCCGATCTCGGATGACCAAGGGCAAGGTGAACATAAAGGAACAAAAGAAATCTGATCCAGCTAGCAAAGTAATGTGCTTCCATTGCAACGAGCCGGGTCATTGGAAGAAAAACTGCAAGAAGTTTCTGGCAGACAAGAAGCTTGGAGAAGCTTCGACTTCCAATCAAGGTTTGTTCATGATTGAAATTAATTTTTCAGAAAGTCAAAATTCTACTTGGGTATTGGATACCGGCTGTGGTTCTCACATATGTAATAATGTGAAGGGACTGGTCAGAAGTAGAAAGCTGAACAATGATGAGGTGATCCTACGAGTAAAGAATGGAGCAAAGGTTGCTGCATTAGCTGTAGGAACTTATTATTTAGCAATGCCTTCGGGCAAGTCCATTTATCTTAATAATTGTTATTATATTCCGAATATTATTAAAAATATTATTTCAATTTCTGTATTGGATATGGAAGGATTTAACGTTGTTATAAAGAACAATAGTTGTTCTATTTATAAAGACGATGTTTTATATGGTATTGGAAATTTGCGAAATGGACTTTATACACTTGACTTACAAGAAAATATATTTCAAATTGAACAAACTAAGAAAAGGAAAAGAGATGATATTAATTATACCTACATGTGGCACTGTAGACTCGGTCATATCAATGAAACAAGATTATCCAAGTTGCATAAAGATGGGCTCCTCGAGCTATCTGATTATGAATCATATCCAACTTGTGAATCTTGTCTCATGGGTAAAATGACTAAATCTCCTTTTAGTGGAAGAGGAGAAAGAGTTACAGAGTTGTTGACATTGATTCACACAGACGTTTGTGGGCCTATGACAACAAGTGCACGGGATGGGTATTCTTATTTTATTACTTTCACTGATGATCACTCAAGATTTGGATATGTGTATTTATTGAAATACAAGTCAGAATCATTTGAAAAGTTCAAAGAGTTCAGAAGTGAAGTAGAGAAACAAACGGGCAAGAGTATAAAGATACTTCGATCAGATCTAGGCGGAGAATACTTAAGCGGTGAGTTTCTCAATTGTCTCAAAGAAAATGGTATAATCTCACAATGGACTCCTCCAGGTACACCACAGTTAAATGGAGTATCTGAAAGGAGAAATCGAACACTGTTAGACATGGTTCGATCCATGATGAGTTTTACCGACCTTCCAATTTCCTTCTGGGGATATGCCCTAGAAACGGCTGCATACCTACTTAACAAGGTACCTACCAAATCCGCCCCAAAGACTCCATATGAGATGTGGAAGGGGAGGAAACCAAATCTTAAGCATGTTAAGACTTGGGGTTGTCTAGCTTATGTCAAAAAGTTTGAACATGATAAGCTACAAACTAAATCCGAAAAGTGTAGATTTGTGGGATACCCTAAAGAAACTGTAGGGTATTATTTCTATCATCCAACTGATCAAAAGGTGTTTGTTGCGAAACATGCTGCCTTCTTGGAAAAGGAGTTTATCCATGAAGGGGTCAGTGGGAGTAAGATATATCTTGAAGAAGCTCAAGAACCACAAATTACCACGGATCAAAGTCAGGTACCTGACCAAGTAGAAGAACCTACTATACCACACCCTGTTCGTAAATCTGGAAGAGTACCGAAGATACCTGAGAGGTATGGATTCGTTGTAGAGGATGACGATGAGGTACGCATCATGAATGATGATGATCCATTGAATTACGAACAGGCCATGAGTAATAAAGACTCAGGGAAATGACTTGAAGCCATGAAATCCGAAATGGACTCCATGTATGAAAACAAAGTATGGACTTTGGTTTCACCACCTGAAGGCATTAAGCCTATTGGGTGTAAATGGGTCTTTAAAAGAAAGACTGGAGCGGACGGCAAGGTGGAGACCTATAAGGCCCGACTGGTTGCAAAAGGTTTCAAACAAAGACAAGGAGTTGATTATGATGAAACCTTTTCACCAGTAGCTATGCTCAAGTCCATTCGGATTTTGCTTGCGATTGCAGCTTATAACGACTATGAGATCTGGCAGATGGACGTGAAAACGGCCTTCCTCAATGGGAAACTTGAGGAGGATGTGTATATGACACAGCCAGAGGGATTTGTTTCAAATGTTGGAATAAATCAAGTCTGTAAGCTGCAACGATCCATTTATGGATTGAAGCAAGCTTCTCGTAGATGGAACATTCGTTTTGATGAGACAATCAAAGAGTTTAATTTTTTCAAAAATGACGATGAACCATGTGTGTACAAGAAGGTTAGTGGGAGCGCAGTTTCATTCCTTGTATTATATGTTGATGATATATTACTGATAGGGAATGACATTCCTATGCTACAATCAATTAAAATCTGGTTATCTAAACACTTCTCCATGAAGGACTTGGGAGAAGCATCCTATATTTTGGGGATAAAGATCTATAGAGATAGATCTAAAAGGATGCTTGGTTTATCCCAAGGAACGTACATTGATGCAATGCTAAAGAGATTTAGCATGGAAGATTCCAAAAGAGGTCTCATGCCGATGAGCCATGGAATACATCTCTCCAAGAAACAGGCCCCAAAGACACCTGAGGAGAGAGACCGAATGAGTAAGATCCCTTATGCTTCTGCAATAGGATCTATTATATACGGTATGATATGTACTAGACCGGATGTTGCTCATTCACTTAGTGTAATGAGCAGATACCAGTCGAATCCAGGAGAAGAGCACTGGAAGGCAGTGAAGAATATCCTAAAATACTTGAGAAGGACTAAGGATATTTTTCTTGTCTACGGTGGGTCTGAATTAAAACTCGAGGGCTTCACAGACTCAAGTTTTCAAACGGACCAAGATGACAGTAAATCTGTTTCGGGGTATGTTTTTACCTTGAACGGAGGCGTAGTGAGTTGGAAGAGTTCCAAGCAGCAAACAGTTGCTGATTCAGTGACAGAGGCAGAGTATATAACTGTAAGTGAAGCTGCAAGTTGATGTTTTAGATGAAAAGTTCATTACAGAACTAGGAATAGTTCCTAAGTCTCATCTTGAATCTAAACATGTGTTGTGGCACTTTGATTAAAGAAATCATTGAAAGAGGAGAGTGTAGACTCTCAAGACAACATTGCAGATCCATTAACTAAAGCTTTAACACAACAGCAGTTTGATCGTCACTTAGAGAAGTTGGGTATGAGATACCATGGCGATTGGCTTTAGTGCAAGTGGGAGATTGATAGTAGTGTGCATACAAGCCAATCATGTATGATGATAAAGCATGTACTTTGTAAACAATCTTATTTATTTATTAAAAAAAAATATTCATTTATTAAAGGCATTTAATTATCTACATGGTGCTGTTTTTATAATATGTAAATAACCCATAGTTTTAAGCAATGCTTTTAGAATCATGATGATGATCATGCTAATGAGATCTAAATTCTTAGAAAGTTTTAAAACTTAAATAGTTCCCAATCGTGGGATTACTAAAAAGGGGATTAGTAAATCCGGATAGATTGGTACATATGTTGCTTGCTCATTGGATGAGGATGATTGATCTCATGATCATTTGTGTGGAGACACTAAAGCAAGTATGTAGGTGCTTATTGAAGAATAAGTTCACTGAACGTGATTCGCTATGGAATACCTAATGGAGTTTTACTCACATGTCAATAGGAATTCCTAATGTGATAGTAGTACAAGTGATCCTTGGACTTGAGATCATCATAGTATATTGTATGTAACAAATTATACTTTGACTTATTCCTTAAGACCTTTTAAGGCATATATAGGGTATGCTTGGGTATAATGAGTTACATATGGAGATAATGAATGATCAATAAAGAATCTACCACCTCTAGTAAAAGAGGAGATATGTCCCATGTGATTCGTTAAATGACAACCCAGGAATCCTTGGCCAAGGTGAAATGAAATTAGAAAGGAGTTTTTAATATGCATTATTTGGAGTTGTGCATTTTCTAATCGAAATACATATAATTAAATAAAATAAGACTTGACAGTAAATCCATGTCTTATATTTAATTGGGACATTGTATGGTAGAAGGATTGAATTGTATGGTAACTATTAACTCACAGGTTCTTTTATGATTAATGTTGAAATCTATATTATCTGGAAAGTCGTTGATCGCTAGGGAGGCTTATCCCTATTGTAGAATAAATATTATTTATTTAAATAAATTATTAGTTTAATTTATTTATTTAAATAAGATTAAAATTGTTTTAATTGATTTATTCACAACCGGTTTAATATGGAGAACCTAAAGGGTCACACCATAAAAGGAAGAATAATTATTTAAGAAGGTAATGGCATAATCGTAATAATGCATTAAGTATAATTAATTTAATCTATGGTGATAGAATAAATTAAATAGCTTAATGTTTATTATTTAATATTTTGGAAATATTAAATATAAATTAATAAGAGGAGTCTTATTAATATTATTACAATTATTATTATTTTAATTTCTAAAGGAGTTTAGTAATTAATTTAATATTTAGTACTCTCATTTATTCCTAATAAGATTAGGAGACAAATTAATTAAATGAATTTAATTAATTATTCCCATGTGGTGGGAAGCCTAAATTAATTAAAGGAGTTTAATTAATTAAAAGAAATCCCATGTCTAATAGGATTAGAAGGGTTGACCAATGTCTATATAAGAGAAGTCTTATAATAGATATTAGATTGATGCAATTCCAATTGTTGGAGAGTACTCCTTTTCTATAGTGGATAGAAAACTAAGGTTAAGCCAAACACCCTCCTTCTTGATAATTCATCTTCCTTGGTGGATCACCTCTAGAGGCCAAACACTTGGGTGGCTAACGTTGATCAAAGGAAGGAATCTAACCCGGAAATTCAAGGAGATCACGAAGAACAAGGAGTTGAACTAGTACCTGTGGAAGCTTCGTTCTACAAGGGTATGATTTCATAACTTCTTATTTATCGTTTTAAATTAATAATTTGCATAAAGGATGATCCGGGTAATGGTTTTGTAGAAATTTTTTAAACTCTGATATACCATGCTTCCGCTAATTTTTACAATTTGATTGCGTCACGATTTCGTACAAACCCAACACTTTACTCCAGCTTGTTGAGATAGTCCAGTAATCAAAGATGGGTGAGGCAGTCCACCTGAAGTTCCGCCTTGAATTGCTCTGTCGATTGAATCATGTATAACCTGACCCACATCTATATTTTTTCTTTTTGCAATGAAGAAAAGAAACGCTGCCCGTTGATTTATGACATCACTCATATGCCTACACGACATCAACTTGGCACAAATAAAGGCATGCCATGCTTTCCCGTAACTACTTAGTGCGGATGCAGGAAAAAGAACTACTTCTTGCTGGCCTGTTAATTTCCATTTTGTTCCAGGCACACATAATGCTTGAATAACCTCACTATAGTCCAACTCGTGCTTTAGATATTGCATGTAGCCATTATTAGGTATTCTGTCCAAGCCGTAGTAAGCATTTATTGCCGTGAAACTGACCACCACTGATTTTTCGCGAACCCAAACCATGTTACCGACAACATCTTTTGCATTGGCGTAGAATTCCTTAATAATTTTTTTAACCGACGGATTCGGTTGAGCCGTAAAATTCACCCATCTTCTGCTTCCAATCAATTGTAGTAACTCCCCATCTTCTGCCTCTGGCAATAATCCACGCTCAGGAACTAATGTTTTACTTGAAAGCAAATTGTAAAATCTTTCAGACGCACTAGCACTTGTAAATCTCTTTTTGTCAAACTTTGTTGAAGTGCCCAAAGTCTCTCCTCTTTGCCTTTTAGGAGCCATGTATCTTGTGAACTCAATTCTTGCCCAAAGCTGAGTTAATCAACACAACAGGTGAAAATTTGTCTCTCAGGCCAATTATCAAGCACTTGGTGGGCAAGGATTTCAAACACTGTTGTCAAGCACTCCCCCAAACTTGAATAAATCCCAATCTGAGAACTAATCCAAACAAAGAGCTTTCCAATGCAATAGCACACCAATAATAATTACCCAAACCCAATTGAGCCTTCAGTAACTCAATGGGTGCTCAAACAAAAATATTCCATGTATGTATTGAATCCATCCCAAACATGCACTTCAATTAAAGAATGCTTAATCTGTGCTACACTTACTTGTAAAAGGCTTTTAATTGATGTTCGAATGAGAAGAGATAAACCAAGTTGATGTTTAAGCCTTGAAGTTCCAAATCCGTGTGCTTGCTATGCCGAAATTGAGCCAAGAGTGTTGTGGGGAGTGCAAGCTAAATATCTAATTACTTGTTATGTATGTGTAGGAGATGAATATTAGTTTTCGATTTGGAATGGGGAGTGAGAGATTTTGTGTTATTTAGGAAGAGAAACGGGGGAAGTTTTAGATGAAATAGAAGAGAAAGTCGAATTTGATTTGGGTTGTGAGGAGTGATGCTCAATTAGGGCTTTAAAAATTTTCAATGTTTTTGCTAGACCGCCTAGGCGGTTGAATTTCCAAGGGGTGGAGAGCCTAGGCGCTTGGGAACAGAATAGGTTAGCCATGTCTAGCGCCTAGGCGGTTGAAATGGGCAAGGAGTGAGCGCTTAGGCGCTTGGGGAGTGCTGAGTGTTCTGCAATTGACCGCCTAGGCGGCTGATTTGTGTAAGGCTTGGGCGCTTAGGTGCTTGGGCCTGACTTGGTGAATTTTATGCTTCTTCCATGCTTCCAACCTGCATACCACAACTTCAATTCTCAGTTTTTTTTTGTTTTTGTTTGCAAGGAGATTACAACTTATTCTAAAATCCTAGACTAAGATAAAATATGTAGCTAACTGAACTAATATACTAAACTAAAAGAACTAACCAAAATTCAAGATTCGCCTAAAGTACTAATAAACAAGATACTTTACACTACTAAGCAATTCAATACCACTAAAAATGAAGGAAAATAATTAGAAATCTGAGAATTTGACAAATAGACATTCTGTAATTGAGCTCATAAGTGCTTGGCTTCTAAGGGGCGCTGCCCCCTTGCAACCCCCGCCAACTCACCGGCGAGTTGGGCAGCCGCTAGCTTATCTGGGAGCGAGACCCCCGAATGGGTAGTCGTAGTGGCCATTAGTCAAACCAGAAAAATATGAAATCTCATTTCCTATCCTGAAATCAAGTGAAGATCGTGTTAGAGAACATAAGGGGTGTAACTACTAAAATTAGTTCTATAAAATCCTAAGCTATAAATGTTTCACCACTAAATAAACTAAAAGTAAAGCAAATAATAAATAAATAAATAAAATAAAAATAAAAATTCCTGGGTTGCCTCCCAGTTAGCGCTTGGTTTATAGTTTTCAGCCTGACTTTCTTCTCTGTTCTAATCAGCAAGGTTGACCGATGTCTTTTCATGATCAACACAACCCCCATAGTAGTGCTTCAATCTCTGACCGTTGACTTTGAAATTACGTTTAGCATCCGGGTCTTCCACCTCCACAGCTCTGTGAGGATAAACTTTTGTAATGATAAATGGTCCTGACCAACGGGATTTCAACTTTCCTGGAAACAGTTTAAGCCTAGAATTATATAATAACACTGTTTGCCCTGCTTCAAACTTTCTTTCTAGGATTTTCTCGTCATGCCACCGTTTAATCTTTTCTTTGTATAACTTCGCGTTTTCATACGATTGGAATTTGAATTCATCCATTTGGTTTAATTGTAAGAGGCACTTTTCTCCAGCAGCAGACATATCAAAGTTTAACTTTCGGATTGCCCAATAAGCACTGTGTTCCAATTCAACCGGAAGATGGCATGCCTTCCCATATACTAACCTTTACGGAGACATCCCTATCAGAGTTTTGTAAGCTGTACGATATGCCCATAAAGCATCATCCAACTTTCTAGCCCAATCTTTCCAACTAGGGTTCACTACCTTCTCGAGAATTCATTTCACTTCTCGGTTGGATACCTCGGCTTGACCATTTGTCTGTGGATGGTAAGAAGTAGCTATCTTATAAGTAACTCCGTACTTAGCGAGAATAGCTGAGAACTGCTTATTACAGAAGTGCGTGCCTTCATCACTAATGATTGCGCGAGGAGTGCCGAATCTAGAGAAAATATTCTTCCAGATGAACTTAACCACAACCTTAGCATCATTGGTGGGCGATGCTATAGCTTCAACCCACTTCAAAACGTAGTCCATCGCTAGAAGTATATAGGAGTTGCTAAAAGACGATGGAAATGGTCCCATGAAGTCGATGCCCCAAATATCAAATAATTCGACTTCTAGGATCATATTTAGTGGCATCTCTTGTCGCTTTGATATATTACCAACTCTTCGGCATCTGTCACATTTCAATGAAAACACACAGGCATCCTTAAAGAGTGTTGGCCAGAAGAATCCACATTGAAGCACCTTAGCTGCCGTTCTTTCTCCCCCCAAATGTCCACCATAGTCAGATGCATGACATTGGTATTGAATATTCTCCATTTCAACTTCCGGAACGCATCTTCTTATTACTTGATCTCCACACTGTTTAAATAAAAACGGCTCATCCCATAAATATTGTTTCACATCATGGAGAAATTTCTTCTTCTGCTGACTCGTCAAATCTGGAGGAAACACCTTACTCACAATGAAATTTACATAATCTGCATACCATGGTGTATCCATCCTTATCGCAAACAGTTGTTCATCCGAAAAAAATTTGTTTATCACTGTTGTGTCATCTTTTTTTAGTTTTGCATTCTCTAACCATGATAAATGATCAACAACCTGATTTTCTGTTCTTTTTCAGTCCCGGATCTCCAAGTCAAACTCTTATAGCAATAATACCCATCGAATCAATCTCGGCTTCGCATCCTTCTTTGCTATCAAGTACTTAATTGCCGAATGGTCTGTAAACACAATCACCTTTGTCCCAATCAAATATGAGCGAAATTTATCAAATGCATAAATAACTGCTAATAGCTCCTTCTCGGTAGTGGTATAATTCAGTTGGGCATCCGTTAACGTCTTACTAGCATAGTATATATCATGAAAATTTTTATCCTTTCGTTGGCCAAGGACTGCGCCAATCGCAAAGTCGCTAGCATCACACATTAATTCGAACGGGATACTCCAATCTGGCGCTATGATTACAGGTGCGGTAACCAGTTTCTTCTTCAACACATCGAAAGCTTCCAGGCATGCTTGATCAAATTTGAATGGGACATTCTTCTCCAAAAGATTGCAAAGTGGTTTCGTGATTTTAGAGAAGTCTTTTATAAATCTTCTATAGAAACCAGCGTGTCCCAAAAAAACTTCGAATACCCTTTACTGAAACTGGTGGCGGGAGGCTCTCAATGGTTTCGATCTTAGCTCTATCAACCTCAATTCCTTTTGATGACACTCGATGACCCAATATTATCCTCTCTTGCACCATAAAATGACATTTCTCCCAATTTAAAACCAAATTCATTTCCATACACTATTTGAGCACAAGAGTGTCATCCATAAATACCTCGAGATTTTGTTCGACCATATCGGAGAAAATAGCCATCATACACCGTTGAAATGTCGCCGGCGCATTACATAGTCCAAAAGACATTCTGCGAAAAGCGAAGGTACCATATGGGCATATGAATGTCGTCTTCTCCTGATCCTCGGGTGCAATGGCAATTTGGTTATAACCTGAGTATCCATCCAAGAGGCAATAATACTCATGCCTTGCAAGCCTGTCCAACATCTGATCTATGAATGGTAGAGGAAAATGGTCCTTACGAGTGGCCTTGTTCAACTTTTTGTAATCCATTCACACCCGCCAACCCGTAACTGTTCGAGTCGAAATTAATTCATTATACTCATTTGCAACTACTGCCATACCCCCTTTCTTTGACACACATTGAACTGTACTTACCCATGAGCTATCTGAGATAGGGTAGACATTTCCCGCATCCAACCATTTAATAATTTCCTTTTTGACAACTTCCTTTATGATGGGATTTAGTCTTCGTTGTTGTTCAATAGTCAGTTTCGCTTCATCTTCCAACAGAATCTTATGCATACAAATTGATGGGCTTATCCCCTTGATATCCGCAAGAGTCCACCCAAGAGCAGTCTTGTATTGTCGAAGTACCCTTAGTAGCTTTTCTTCTTGAACTTCATCAAGTGATGCAGAAATAATAACTGGCAAGGTAGAAGAAGAACCAAGGTATGCATACCGTAGATGGTTAGGCAATGGTTTAAGTTCCAAGGTTGGTCGTTCTTCCAATGATGATTTGACCTTTTCTGATGGCTTTCCCCAGTAGTCCAAAGGTTCAAACGTTGGTCTAACTCGCGTGAATTTCGGCGATGAATCTAACATCTGAGCCAATTCTAATACAGTTGAGTCATCAAACATGTTCTCACTTACCAATGCGGCTTCTAGAGGGTCTTTATTTACTGATTCGATACTTGTTTCCCTAATTGCCCCCTCAATCAGATCAACCCTGAAGCATTCTACCTCTTCCTTTGGGAACTTCATAGCTTTGAATACATTATAAGTCACCTCTTCGTCTTGGACCCTCATTGTTAACTCTCCTTTTTGCACATCAATCAGTGTCCTACCCGTAGCTAAAAACGGGCGCCCAAGAATAATCGGTATATTACTTGATAGTAGCGTGCATACAAGCCAATCATGTATGATGATAAAGCACATACTTTGTAAATAATCTTATTTATTTATTAATAAAATATTTATTTAAGGAATTTAATTATCTACATGGTGCTGTTTTTATAATATGTAAATAACCCATAGTTTTAAGCAATGCTTTTAGAATCATGATGAGATCATGTTAATGAGATCTAAATTCTTAGAAAGCTTAAAAACTAAAATAGTTCCCAATTGTGGGATTACTAAAATGGGGATTAGTAAATTCGAATAGATTGGTACATATATTGCTTGCTCATTGGATGAGGATGACTGATCTCATGGTCATTTGTGTGGAGACACTAAAGCAAGTATGTAGGTGCTTATCGGAGAATATGTTCACTAAACGTGACTCGCTATGGAATACCTAATGGAGTTTTACTCGCCTGTCAATACGAATTCCTAATGTGATAGTAGTATAAGTGATCCTTGGACTTGAGATCATCATAGTATCTTGTATGTAACAAATTATACTTTGACTTATTTCTTAAGGCCTTTTAAGTCATATATAGGGTATGCATGGGTATAATGAGTTGCATATGGAGATAATGTATGATCAATAAAGAATCTACCACCTCTAGTAAAAGAGGATATATGTCCTAAGTGATTCGTTAAATGACAACCCAGGAATCCTTGGCCAAGGTAGAATGAAATTAGAAAGAGGTATCTAATTTGTATTATTTGGAGTTGTGCATTTTTTAATCGAAATACATATAATTAAATAAATTAAGACTTGACAGTAAATCCATGTCTTATATTTAACTGGGACATTGTATGGTGGAAGGATTGAATTGTACGGTAACTATTAACTCACAGGTTCTTTTATGATTAATGTTGAAATCTATATTATCTGGAAAGTCGTTGATCGCTAGAGAGACTTATCCCTATTGTAGAATAAATATTATTTATTTAAATAGATTATTAGTTTAATTTATTTATTTAAATAAGATTAGAATTGTTCTAATTGATTTATTCACAACCGGTTTAATATAGAGAACCTAAAGGGTCACACCATAAAAGGAGGAAGAATTATTTAAGAAGAAAATGGCATGATAGTAATAATGCATTAAGTATAATTAATTTAATCTATGGTGATAAAATATATTAAATAGCTTTATGTTTATTATTTAATATTTTAGAAATATTAAATATAAATTAATAAGAGGAGTCTTATTAATATTAATATTATTATTATTATTTTAATTCTAAAGGAGTTTAGGAATTAATATAATATCAGTACTCTCTCTTAATCCAAATAAGATTAGGTTATAAATTAATTAAAAGTGTTTAATTAATTAATTAAATAAAAATAAAAACCTATTCTAATTGAATTAGGAGGGTTAACCTAATATCTATATAAGAGAGTCTTATATCAGAAATAAGGTACGTGCATTTTTCTAAAGGTTGGGAGTACACATATTCTATAGAGATAGAAACAAGGGTTAAGCCAATAACCCATCTTCCTGAGTTCTTCATCTTCCTTGGTGGATCACCGTTAGAGGCCAAACATTTGGGTGGCTAACATTGATTAAGGGAAGGAGCCACTACAGAGGAATCAAAGGAATTAAAGGAGTAGAACTTGTACCTGAGGAAGCTTGGATCTTCAAAGGTATAATTCCATGTTCTCTTTTTCTGTTATTGATAACTAGCACAAAGCATGATTATGGTTATGGATTTGTATACATTTTTGAAAACCTATGTTTCGCGCTTCCGCCCTATTTATGTGATTTGATTGCATGATTGCGTTACGTACAAACCCAACAGTGGTATCATAGCCTAACTTTGTGCTAATTATCAATTTTATGATTCCATGTATGAATTGGTGTGAGACTTGGATCGATTTTTCTGGACAAAATCGTTTTCTGCAAGTTTCTGCGACGAACGGCGCAGCTGCCCAGTTCATTACTAGCGCAGCTGCGCCGGTCTGCAAAAACTGGCGCTTCAGGCTACCTGCGCAGCTGCCCAGTTCATTACTGGCGCAGCTGCGCCGGTCTGCAAAATCTGATTTTCCAGGCTTCCTGCGCAGCTGTGCAGCTGCCCAGTTCATTACTGGCGCAGCTGCGCCGGTTCCTGAACTGAACCTGAAATTTGATTTTTTTTAATTAAGTAAACTGTTTATTTAATTAATAAAGTTTTAAAATAAAGATGTTTATTTTATCTGAAATATTATTTTAGATTGCTAAAATTAAAGGAGTTTAATTTGGATTTATTTTTGATTAAAATAAAAGAGTTTATTTTGTTTCAAAAATAAAATTTAGCAAAACTTTTGTCCATTAAATGACATCGATCCATATATGGAATAGCTTTATTATTCATGAGATGAATGAATATTTATTGATGCATATGTTGATGTGTATGATAATAAATGGGGTTGATTATGGACTATGACCAATGTGATTGGATTTTATTTTGGATGAATGCTTGAATGAATGGGTTTTATAAAATGGGGTCTGCGTACCTTGTCTTCTCTAGTTTTATTCTCGATGTAAAATCTATCTCCTTCCTATGTACTTCCCCTTGACTGCTGATCAAGGTTTCTATTTAATTATAGTTTATGTAATAGAAATAGTTAGAATTATCTTGAAGAAACTAGAGACCAAGGAGCAAGAAGCGCGTGAAGACCCATTTGTATAGAGCCCGGGTTTAAATATAATAGTTATATTTAAATTTAAATTCTTGCACTCCTAGGTTTGACCTTTTGGTTCACTTGGTGGCTCTAGTGAACCAAACTAGAATAAAAGTCCATAATCAATCCGGGTAGAATATAATATTCTATGTTGCATGTTAAATATTATATATATATTATATTTTATGCAAATATGCTTCGCATGTTTAATAAAATAACGCGTATTTTATATATATATGTGCATGCGCGCTAAAAAAGATGAGACAAATAATAACAAACCCCTCAAAGAAATAATATTAAGTCCGAAGCATTCAAATAATATTTGGAATATCGAACGTCGCCTTCTAGCATGATTAATTAATAGAGTATTAAATATTTAATATGAGTTTGTTGTGCTATCCACAAGGCGAGTATTGAGTATTTAAGATGTTAATTAATCACATTTGATGCTTATCAAGAAAATTGAACGATCTAGACTTGTTATGCTATCCACAAGGACGAATTTTTTTTTTTGAATTTATGGAAGTGCTAGGCTGGACTTAACTTAAATCATTTTAGTTCGGATGTGCACACACATGACTATTATTATTTAAGAGGCAAAATAAAAGGAGTTACATGGTGATGTAATTGACAAGAGTTATCTACCTATTTATTTGTATATCGCTTGTTGTGCTATCCACAAGGTTATATACATTTGAAATGGGATCCTTAATCTCAATAGCAAATCTTTAATTAGATGTTGCCGAACTATATAAGTGAGGGTAATATAGTTTGATGAAAATAGTGGGAGATACCAATTTAAAATAAAGACCTAAATTTATTTTGGTATGCAAAGTTAATAAAATAAATATTTACTAAAAATATTGTCTTTTCACATGCAGAATTTTAAAAATGTCAAAATCACTAATCTCACTACGAAGCATACTTGATGCAAATAAGCTTACCGGGCCGAATTATGAGGACTGGCTAAGAAATTTGAGAATTGTTCTCACTGCTGAAAAGATTTCTTATTCCCTAAATTCAACTATCCCTGAATCTGTTTCGGAAACAGCCTCTGAGGAAGAGATTGCCACTTTCAATAAATGGCAAGATGATGCATCTGTGGCTCAATACATCATGCTTGCATCCATGAATAACGAGCTTCAGCGTCAACATGTAAATATGGATGCTCCTGCTATGCTGCTTCACCTCAAGGAGTTGTATGGTGAACAGAGTAGGACTGCTAGATATAAGATATCTAAGGAACTCTTTCGATCTCGGATGACCGAGGGCACTACCGTCGAGACTCATGTTCTGAAGGTAATCAATTTGATTGAATGCCTTGGACAGCTTGGGTTCGTCATGGATGGGGAGTTGTGTCAAGACTTGGTCTTGCAGTCACTCCCTGAGACCTTCTCGCAGTTTGTGGTTAATTTTCACATGAATAAGCTAGATGTCAGCTTGCCTGAGCTGCTTAACATGCTGAAAACTGCAGAAGGTCACTTCTCATCCAAGAAGAACCATGTCTTGATGGTGGATTCTTCCAATAAAAGGAAGAGGCCCAAGGTGTCTTCTGAAAAGAAGAAATCCAAGAAGGCTAAGGGAAAGGGGAAAGGGGAAAGAAAAGGAACAAAAGAAACCTGAACCAGCTAAAGGAATGTGCTTTCATTGCAACGAGCTAGGACATTGGAAGAGGAACTGCAAGAAGTTTCTAGCAGAGAAGAAGCTTGGAGAAGCTTCGACTTCCAATCAAGGTTTGTTTATGATTGAAATTAATTTTCTGAAAGTCATAATTCTACTTGGGTATTGGATACCGGCTGTGGTTTTCACATATGTAATACTGTGCAGGGACTGGTCAGAAGTAGAAAGCTGAACAATGATGAGGTGATCCTACGAGTAGGGAATGGAGCAAAGGTTGCTGCATTAGCTGTAGGAACTTATTATTTAGCAATGCCTTCGGGCAAGTCCATTTATCTTAATAATTGTTATTATGTTCTAAATATTATTAAAAACATTATTTCAATTTCTGTATTAGATATGGAAGGATTTAACGTTGTTATAAAGAACAATAGTTGTTCTATTTATAAAGACGATGTTTTATATGGTATTAGAAATTTGCGAAATGGGCTTTGTATACTTGACTTGCAAGAAAATATATTTCAAATTAAACAAACTAAGAAAAGGAAAAGAGATGATATTAATTATACCAACATGTGGCACTGTAGACTCGGTCATATCAATGAAACAAGATTATCCAAGTTGCATAAGGATGGGCTCTTAGAGCTATCCGATTATGAATCATATCCAACTTGTGAATCTTGTTTCATGGGTAAAATGACTAAATCTCCTTTTAGTGAAAAAGGAGAAAGAGTTACAGAGTTGTTGGCATTGATTCACACAGGCGTTTGTGGACCTATGACAACAAGCACGGGGAGGGTATTCTTATTTTTTTACTTTCATTGATGATCACTCAAGATTTGGATATGTGTATTTGATGAAATACAAATCAGAATTATTTGAAAAGTTCAAAGAGTTCAGAAGTGAAGTAGAGAAACAAACGGGCAAGAGTATTAAGATACTTCGATCAGATCGAGGTGGAGAATACTTAAGCAGTGAGTTTCTCAATTGTCTCAAAGAAAATGGTATAATCTCACAATGGACTCCTCCAGGTACACCACAGTTAAATGGAGTATCTGAAAGGAGAAATCGAACACTGTTGGACATGGTTCGATCTATGATGAGTTTTACCAACCTTCCAATTTTATTCTAGGGATATGCCCTAGAAACGGCTGCATACTTACTTAACAAGGTACCTCCCAAATCCGCCCAAAGACTCCATATGAGATATGGAAGGGGAGGAAACCAAATCTTAAGCATGTTAAGACTTGGGGTTGTCCAGCTTATGTCAAAAAAGTTTGAAAATGATAAGCTACAGACTAAATCCGATAAGTGTAGATTTGTGGGATACCCTAAAGAAACTTTAGGGTATTATTTCTATCATCCAACTGATCAAAATGTTTTTGTTGCGAAACATGCTGCCTTCTTGGAAAAGGAGTTTATCCATGAAGGGGTCAGTGGGAGTAAGATATATCTTGAAGAAGTTCAAGAATCACAAATTACTACGGATCAGAGTAGGTACCTAACCAAGTAGAAGAACCTATTGTACCACACCCTGTTCGTAAATATGGAAGAGTACTGAAGATACCTGAGAGGTATGGATTCGTTATAGAGGATGATGATGAGGTACACATCATGAATGATGATGATCCATTGAATTACGAACAGGCTATGAGTAATAAAGACTCAGGGAAATGGCTTGAAGCTATGAAATCCGAAATGGACTCCATGTATGAGAACAAAGTATGGACTTTGGTTTCACCACCTGAAGGTATTAAGCCTATTGGGTGTAAATGGGTCTTTAAAAGAAAGACTGGAGCGGACGGCAAGGTAGAGACCTATAAGGCCCGACTGGTTGCAAAAGGTTTCAAAAAAAGACAAGGAGTTGACTATGATGAAACCTTTTCACCAGTAGCTATGCTCAAGTCCATTCGAATTTATTTCAAAAGTTGGAACAAATCAAGTCTGTAAGCTACAACGATCCATTTATGGGTTGAAGCAAGCTTCTCGTAGATAGAACATTCGTTTTGATGAGACAATCAAAGAGTTTGATTTTATCAAAAATAAGGATGAACCATGTGTCTACAAGAAGGTTAATGGGAGCGCAGTATCATTCATTGTATTATATGTTGATGATATATTACTGATAGGGAATGACATTCCTATGTTACAATCAATTAAAATTTGGTTATCTAAAAACTTCTCCATGAAGGACTTGGGTGAAGAATCCTATATTTTGGGGATAAAGATCTATAGAGATAGATCTAAAAGGATGATCGGCTTATCCCAAGGAACGTACATTGATACGATGCTAAAGAGGTTTAGCATGGAAGATTTCAAAAGAGGTCTCATGCCGATGAGCCATGGAATATATTTCTCCAAGAAACAGGCCCCAAAGACACCTGAGGAGAGAGACCATATGAGTAAGATCCCTTATGCTTCTGCAATAGGATCTATCATGTATGGTATGATATGTACTAGACCGGATGTTGCTCACACACTTAGTGTAACGAGCAGATACCAGTCGAATATAGGAAAAGAGCACTGGAAGGCAGTGAAAAATATCCTAAAGTACTTGAGAAGGACTAAAGATATTTTTCTTGTCTACGGTGGGTTTGAATTAAAACTCGAGGGATTCACGGACTCAAGTTTTCAAACAAACCAAGATGACAGTAAATCTATTTCAGGGTATGTGTTTACCTTGAACGGAGGCGCAGTGAGTTGGAAAAGTTCCAAGCAGCAAACAGTTGCTGATTCAGTAACAGAGGCAGAGTATATAGCTGCAAGTGAAGCTGCAAAGGAAGTTGTTTGGATGAAGAAGTTCATCGCTGAACTTGGTGTGGTTCCTAGCATTGGAGAAGCAGTTCCCGTATACTGTGACAACACCAGAGCGGTTGCACAGGCTAAGGAACCCAGGTCTAATCAGAAATCCAAACACTTGTTGCTACGATTTCACTTGATCAGGGAGATCATTGAAAGAGGAGACGTCACCTTGGAGCGTGTGGACTCTCAAGATAACATTTTAGATCCATTTACTAAAGCTCTAACACAACAGTAGTTTGATCATCACTTAGAGAAGATAGGTATGAGATACCATGGCGATTGGCTTTAGTGCAAGTGGGAGATTGATAGTAGTGTGCATACAAGCCAATCATGTATGATGATAAAGCACATACTTTATAAACAATCTTATTTATTTATTAATAAAATATTCATTTAAGGCATTTAATTATCTACATGGTGCTATTTTTATAATATGTAAATAACCCATAGTTTTAAGCAATGCTTTTAGAATCATGATGAGATCACGCAAATGAGATCTAAATTCTTAGAAAGCTTAAAAACTAAAATAGTTCCCAATTGTGGGATTACTAAAATGAGGATTAGTAAATCCGAATAGATTGGTACATATGTTGCTTGCTCATTGGATGAGGATGACTGATCTCATGGTCATTTGTGTGGAGACACTAAAGCAAGTATGTAGGTGCTTATTGGAGAATAAGTTCACTGAACGTGACTAGCTATGAAATACCTAATGGAGTTTTACTCACCTGTCAATAGGAATTCCTAATGTGATAGTAGTACAAGTGATCCTTGGACTTGAGATCATCATAGTATCTTGTATGTAATAAATTATACTTTGACTTATTTCTTAAGGCCTTTTAAGGCATATATAGGGTATGCTTGGGTATAATGAGTTGTCTATGGGGATAATGTATGATCAATAAAGAATCTACCACCTCTAGTAAAAGAGGAGATATGTTCTATGTGATTCGTTAAATGACAACCCAGGAATTCTTGGCCAAGGTAGAATGAAATTAGAAAGAGGTTTCTAATTTGCATTATTTGGAGTTGTGCGTTTTCTAATTGAAATACATATGATTAAATAAATTAAAACTTGACAGTAAATCCATGTCTTATATTTAATTGGGACATTGCATAGTGGAAGGATTGAATTGTATGGTAACTATTAACTCACAGGTTCTTATATGATTAATGTTGAAATCTATATTATCTGGAAAGTCATTGATCGCTAGGGAGCTTATCCCTATTTTAGAATAAATGTTATTTATTTAAATAGATTATTAGTTTAATTTATTTATTTAAATAAGATTAGAATTGTTCTAATTGATTTATTCACAACCGGTTTCATATGGAGAACCTAAAGGGTCACACCATAAAAGAAAGAAGAATTATTTAAGAAGAAAATGGCATGATAGTAATAATACATTAAGTATAATTAATTTAATCTATGGTGATAGAGTAAATTAAATAGCTTAATGTTTATTATTTAATATTTTAGAAATATTAAATATAAATTAATAAGAGGAGTCTTATTATTATTATTATTATTATTATTTTAATTCTAAAGGAGTTTAGAAATTAATATAATATCAGTACTCTCTCTCAATCCTAATAAGATTAGGATATAAATTAATTAAAAGTGTTTAATTAATTAATTAATTAAAAATAAAAATCTATTCTAATTGCATTAGGAGGGTCAACCTAATATCTATATAAGAGAGTCTTATATCAGAAATAAGGTACGTGAATTTTTTCAAAGGTTGGGAGTACACATATTCTATAGAGATAGAAACAAGGGTTAAGCCAATAACCCATTTTCCTGAGTTCTTCATCTTCCTTGGTGGATCACCGTTAGAGGCCAAACATTTGGGTGGCTGACATTGATTAAGGGAAGGAGCCACTACAGAGGAATCAAAGGAATCAATGGAGTAGAACTTGTACATGAGGAAGCTTGGATCTTCAAAGGTATAATTCCATGTTCTCTTTTTCTGTTATTGATAACTAGCACAAAGCATGATTATGGTTATGGATTTGTATATATTTTTGAAAACCTATGTTTCACGCTTCCGCCCTATTTATGTGATTTGATTGCGTGATTGAACATTACTATCCTCCTCAAAGTCAAGAACTATGAAGTCCACAGGGAATATAAACTTATCTACCTTTACTAGTACGTCTTCCACTATTCCCTCGGGATAGGTGAGAGATCTATCAGCAAGCTGCAAAGTGACATTCGTTGGTGTTGCTTCCTTCAACCCAAGCTATTGATAGACTGATAATGGCATAAGGTTGATGCTTGCTCCCAAATCACACAAACATCTATTGAAAAATTGAGTTCCTATTGTGCACGGAATGGTGAAGCTACCCGGATCCTTCAACTTCGGTGGTAACTTCCTCTATAGAATAGCACTGCATTCCTCCGTCAATGCTACTGTCTCGAACTCTCCTAGATTTCTCTTCCTTGATAGAATATCCTTTATGAATTTTACATAGCTAGGCATTTGTACTAGAGCATCTGCAAATGGAATATTAATCTGCAGCTTTTTAAACATTTCTAGAAACTTTGAAAATTGTCTGTCTAACTTCTGCTTCTGAAATCTTCGTGGAAATGGTATAGGTGGTGTAACTGGCATCTACTTTTCTTCATTCTGCTTTTCAACAACTTTTCCCTCAGACTTACCTTCTGAATTTCCAGATTATTTTCCATCAACCTTCTCATTACTATCTTTCTTATGCTCATCAGAATCTGTAGCCAACTCCTTCCCACTTCTGAGTGTAACTGCTTTGCACTATTCATTCCCATCCTTCCTCGGATTCTTCTCAGTATCACTCGGTAGCGAACCTTGAGGTCGGTTGTTTAAAGCACTTGCTATCTGCCCAATCTGATTTTTAAGATTTCTTATTGCTGATGATTGGTTCTTTGTTGTTACTTCAAACTGAGTTGCCATTCTTGCGAGTAATTCTTCTATTTGAGATAACTTGTCAGGTTGTTGAGGTTGCTGATGTTGTTGAGGTTGTGGGTGTTGAGGCTGAAATTCAGGTGGATGTGACTGTCTTGGAGCTTGAGCTTGTGACTGATTATTGCTCCAAGATAGATTTGGGTGGTTCCTCCATCCTGGGTTATAACTATTTGCATTATTACCTTGTTGTCGATTATAATTAGACACAAACTGCACTGATTTAGAACTTATTGCACAATGATCATTTGAATGGTTTCCCGCGCACAATTCACATACCATCGCTACAGTCTGCCTATTTGGATTCCCTATTTATTCAATTTTTTGTGTTAGAACTGCAATTTGGGCTGACAATGCTGTAATTACATCTACCTCTAATATCCCAGCAACCTTTGGTTGTGTCATTCTAGTAGTTGGCCATTGGTAGTTGTTAGCTGACATCACCTCTAGCAGACTGTACGCTTCATCAAAATTATTTGTCATGAAGGCTCCTCCAGATGCTGCGTTAACACTAGCCCGTATACCACCCATGAGCCCATTATAGAATGATTGTACTAGTAGCCAATCGGGCAATCCATGGTGTGGACATTTTGTTATATACTCTTTAAACCTTTCCCAGGCATCATATAATGACTCTGAGTCTAATTGAGTGAAATTGGTTATCTCATTTCTCAAGTTTACTATTTTGGCAAGAGGAAAAAACTTTGCTAGGAACTTCTGTGCCAGATCATCCCATGTGGTAATGGATCCAGGTGGAAGTGAATGTAACCATCCTCTTGCTTTGTCTCGGAGAGTGAACGAAAATAAACGAAGTCTAACTGCGTCGTCTGAGACTTGGTTGTATTTGAATGTGTCACAAACCTCTAGAAAACTCACCAAGTGCTCATTCGGATCATCATTCGCCAAGCCTCCAAACTGTACCAGATTTTGAATCATTTGGATGGTTCCCAGCTTAATCTCAAAAGTTACAGCATTAATTGCCGATCGTTGAATGCTTGACCTGATCCCATCCATTTTTGGCATAGAATAATCCTGAAGGAATTTCTGTTGCTCCTCAGCCATTGTATCTTGCTTCTCAAGTGCCTCTCACGTTTCTTTAACCCACTTACGCAGCTGTCTGAACCGTTTGTCGATATCGTCTTTGTATGGTTCAAGCTCTGGCTGGTTCGATCGCGTTTGCATACACGAGAGAAGATAACTTGAGAAGAAAATGAAAATAAAAGTCTAAATTAAGATTAAATTTATCAAAATAAATAATAACAAAATATTAAACTAATTTCCCAGGCAACAGCGCCAAAAACTTGTTGCCTAATTTCTTAATAGCACTTTAACACGCAAGTATACACGTTCAATTGTAATATTCAACAAGCAAGGATATCGTTCTCACGAGGAAATAGATTAACCTTTATCAATTATAAATCTTAATTCAATTAATCTTATTTTAAACTACGAAATATTGGTTGTGATATGAAAATCTAACTTAGCAAAATTAATAACTAAGATCCAAGTTCACAAGATTAATGCAGATTTAACAGATTAAGATTTCATCATTGGCTAAGTTATCTTCAACTAACTCAATGCCTAGGATTCATGCAATATGAACTAATTAAACGCATTTTTTTAAAATATTTTTTTTAGAAATTAGAATGACCACTACATGCAAAACTACATGACGAATGAATTACACTAAACAAATGCAAATACGAAATGAATGCAACTAAACGAATGCACCCCCAAACTTAACATATGCAATGTCCTCATTGTATATAAATTTAAAAAATTAGGGACTGGGGACTTCCCTGAAAGATCGAAGCTTTACTCTTCATTAGCATCATCCGCTTCTTCTGTATTAGCATTCTCGTCAGCAGCTAAGTCAGTCGGGGGATACACAGACAAGGGTGGAGGTGGTGGGAATTGGTATTGAGATCCTGCTGGATTCATGCGGCTGAACATCTCTATTAATGCTGCATTACAGTTCAAATATATTTCTAATTGTCGCTGAGCTAGTCTATTCTGCTGCCTATCCATCTGGTCAAAACCCTGCCGTGTTTGTGTAGCCACCATGTCAATCCGTCTAGTCTGATGTCTCAAGTCCCGCCGAATATCCTCAACAAAATTCGGTGGTGGCGTAGAACTCTCAGCTGCAGTAGGATTGTCATTATGAAACCTAACCCTCTCGAGTGTGGTTTACCCCCAACCTTTACCCTTTACTTTTTTTATAACTGAGTGGTCAATTGGGGCTAAAGAAGGTTGTCTAGCTTCCTTGGCATCCCATTTTACTCCAACTTGTTGACATAGTCCAGTAATCAAAGATGGGTGAGGCAGTCCACCTGAAGTTTCGCCTAGAATTGCTCTGTCGATTGAATCATGTATAACCTGACCCACATCTATAATTTTTCCTTTTGTAATGCAGAAAAGCAACGCTGCCCGTTGATTTATGACATCACTCATATGCCTACATGGCATCAACTTGGCACAAATAAAGGCATGCCATGCTTTCCCGTAACTACTTAATGCGGATGCAGGAAAAAGAACTGCTTCTTGCTAACCTGTTAATTTCCATTTTGTTCCAGGCACACACAATGCTTGAATAACCTCACTATAGTCCAACTCGTGCTTTAGATATTGCATGTAGCCATTATTAGGTATTCTGTCCAACCCGTAGTAAGCATTTATTGTCGTGAAACTTTCCTCCACTGATTTTCCGCGATCCCAAACCATGTTATCGACAACATCTTTTGCATTGGCGTAGAATTCCTTAACAATTTTTATGACCGACGGATTTGGTTGAGCCGTAAAATTCACCCATCTTCTGCTTCCAATCATTTGTAGTAACTCCCCATCTTCTGCCTCTGGCAATAATCCACGCTCAAAAATTATTGTTTTACTAGAAAGCAAATTGTAATATCTTTCAGACATACTAGCACTTGTAAATCTCTTTTTGTCAAACTTTGTTGAAGTGCCCGAAGTCTCTCCTCTTTGCCTTTTAGGAGCAATGTATCTCGTGAACTCAATTCTTACCCAAAACTGAGTTAAGCAACACAACAGGTGAAAATTTATCTCTCAGGCCAATTATCAAGCACTTGGTGGGCAAGGATTTCAAACACTGTTGTCAAGCACTCCCCCAAGGTTAGCCCCGGTCTCAACCCAGGAAGTATAAGCCAGCCCCGGTCTCAACCCGGGAGGTACAGGTCAGCCCCAGTCTCAACCCGGGAAGAACAGGTCAGCCCTGGTCTCATCCCAGGAGGTACAGGTTATCCCCGTTCTCAACCCGGGAGGTACAGATCAGCCAGGGTCTTAACCCGGAAAGTACAATTTAGCCCCGGTCTCAACCCGGGAGGTCAGGTCAACTTCAGAAACAATCCTGAAGCATCACAACATCTCCAGGGAAAAATTTGGAGCGACCAAGTCAGCCACAGAGACAACACTGAGGACAAATAGACTCAACTGGGATCCAAACCTTGGAAACAACCCCAGGAAGTCAGCCGAAGGCCATGCCAACACTGAAGGCAACCCTGGAAGGGAAAAAATGGTCATTTTATGAAATTTAAGCCGATTCGATCAAACTCAAGCTGAATTGATGCCACAAAGGTCAGAACGAACCATAACAATGATCCCGAGTGCAAATAGCACAAGATAGCTCAACAGATAAACTACGGGGAATCAAAGACCTGGTTATGAACCCATCTTACTGAAACCAGAAAATATTTTATCCCATGTCATTGTGACACTCTCGGCGAGGGCTTTCCGGAAAGGTATAGCACGACTCAAATGGACGCTCCGATCAAAAGTTAGAAAGTTTCGAATTAGACCTCGCGTTGCTCGAAGTGCACGTACTTTGAGATGACAGAATCCACCGTGGGGCCCACACCACATGGAGCCGCACCTCTACCTGCGGTAGTAGCAGGTAGAGTGGAGGCTCCCTGGGTCTATAAATAAGTGGTGACCCCCAGCTCATTTGAAAAAAGAAAAACGCTCTGAACCCCTGCCTGTTTGGTTTTCTAGCCATTTTCATGTCTTCCAAATCCAAAATTTTTCACTCTAACACGTAGATATACCCACATACTACTACATATCAGAAAATAACCGGTAGATTTGGACGTTTAAAGCCTATAATTTGGTAAAAAGCCCGTGTAGCAGTCCATTGTGAGTATTTTTACGATCAGAAAGTTATTATTACTTCTTCGCACTTTTATACACTTGCATATCAAGTTTCATTTTCTAAACTTAGTTTTGTTACCGTTTTTGTTAACTTTTGGTACATTTTAGTACCTAAACGCATTTTTTGGCATTTCTACAATTCGAATTGACGATCCGTCGCTTTTAGCAGCTTTTACATACTTGCATCTTCGTTATTAGCAACTTCGCCGGATTGGGTTATCTTCCCCGTCCGAGGTTTGAATTTTTTTGTATATATACTAACTTTTCAATTCTGTCAAGCCCGAATGTCAAATTCGCAGTAGTTTACTGCTTATATATATATATATATATGCATATATAAGCAACATTCACCACACTGGGTTATCTTCGCAGTCTTGGTTAACTACTTTTCTGTTTATATATATATATATATATATTTACATTCTATTCTGGCCTAGGATCATTCTGTGGCCTTTTTACTACTTTATATATATATATATATATATATATTCATATATAAGCAACATTCACCACACTGGTTATCTTCCCAGTCTTGGTTGACTACTTTTCTGTCTATATATATATATTTACATTCTAGTTCGACCTGGATCATTCTGTGGCCTTTTTACTATTTTTGGCACCTTTCACCATTACTGGGTTATCTTCCCAGTCCTGGTTTGACTATTTTTCTGTCTAAATATATATTTTAATTCCAGTCCGGGCCTTGGAGTGAAAACCCACCACCCTTTTATGTCTTTATATATATATATATTTAAATTCTATCCAGCTTGGATCATTCTTTGGCTTTTACAGCTTTTTTATAAATATATATATATTTCAATTCCAGTCCGGGCATCGGTGTGAAAACCCATCGCCCTTCACAACTTTTTTATATATAATTATATATATATATATATATATATATATTTCTTTACTCTTTTTTTTTGTTAAATTGTTGCTTTAAATATTCATTTGATATGAATCGGCACTGACAGTTCTGCGGGCGAACTAGATTTCTTTAAATCTCGCCAACTCTAGCTTTCAAACAATTCAAAATAGGTTCAGACAGAACTGGGAAGCTAGAATGACTGAGATTTATTTAAATCTAGTATTTTTCTAGTTTCAGTTATAAAAGCTACCTCGCGGCCCTTAGATCGCTATCTAGTGGGAATGAGATGCTTCGGCCATGTGCGAGCCAGGATTTGCTGATGAATCCTTGGTTCTAGCGATATTTGGATATATATCTTTTTCTATATAAATTTGAGCTGTGCAGGTTTATCGGCCTCCCTATGTGAGCGTAGGAATCGTGGGATTTATGATCAAACTGATCAGAATCTGATTTCCACGATGGACAAACTCCACTTTACAAATGTACCCTGCCAGTTTTTCTGTAAAAATGTACATACAAAAGACCTTAAAAATGTTATCCGGATTTAAGGTCTCAACATAGTGAAAATATGGTTTGTCGTATAAGAGTCCCTCCGATGGCTGTCATGCCCATGAGGAGACCGACACTTGTATATATGTTGTGGTCGAGGATGCTTCGCAGCCAATCACTATTCAAATGGAGTCTTAAGGCTAAAAGATAAAACTGAAGTATCGATATGCTTCAATTTCTATGTTAGCATAAGGGTTTGAAAACCTTCTTCCAAAACATCATTTCAATAATCTTTTCGAAAAAAGAAGCATTTGCAAATCAAATCAAAACACTTTTGCAAATCAAATCAAAGACTTTTTGCAAATCAAATTAAACCCTTTGTATATAGGTTCAACGATGCATATACATGCTTCCAATCAAAGCATAGGCCCAAATTTTCTTCTAGCATTCACACATACATTGCAGATTTAAAAGGGAAATATTGAAAAGATGCGGTACCGTATTTACACGGAAGTTGTGGGGTGCCTAACACCTTTCCCACACTTAACCAAGCCCCCGAACTCAAAACTTCTATTTTAAAGATCAAGTTTCGACAGTGTCAAGCAATTGGGCCTATTTTTCAAACAAAACCCGGTTGAGTTGGTACAACCATTTCAAATCTACCAACTGGCGACTCTGTAAAACATTCAATCATCGACATGATACATGTTGGCCTTTTCCTAAAAACCCTTCAAAACCTTTTTCATAATAAAAAGAGTAAGGGTAGAGATAACATAGGAAAAGAGAAAGATCCGGGTTGTGACCCGACCAACGGATTTTTTCCCGAAGTCGACAGGCGGCGACTCTGCTGGGGACAGTAGAGGGCTTAGGCCGCATTCAAATCTTTTCAAACATTTCCCATTCATATTTGCATATGTGTGGATACTGCGTCTTTACATTGAATGAATGTGAATGAATGCATTCCTACTTTTTTAGTGCTTCACACCCATATTAGTGCTTCGCACCAATGTCATCATATGCATAACAGTGAGACGCGATGTATGTGAATGTATGTTGTGTGATTCCTCCTTCGGGAGGCAAAATCAGTTGGTGATAAGTAATGTCTTTGGGGATGGCTAAGTCTCTGGGGCTCATGAAAATGCACCACCCAGATTCCCTCCAATTGAAAGATCGGATTAATTTCCCCTTTAGTAGATTGCGATGATCTGGGGACCTTCATGCCGAAAAATCGTGAAAGTAGCCTAAGATAGGTCAGCCTCTGATTAACCAAATCCGATGAGAAGCTTCTTCATGCCTTCCTCTTTCAATTCAATGTCAAGTTTTCAATTCCAATGTAAAGGAGCACGATGTAAATAATAAAAATTTACATTTCCTGTTATATACGTCTTGTCATCCTGTCATCAAAACAACTGACCTCTGTTTAGCAGAATAAGATTAAAAAATCACAAAAACACATCATGACATGCATCCTATCCCTACCTCTCTTAGGAAATTAACACGCCTACATTTTGTTGTAGGTGAAAAATTGGTCATGTCACTAGATCTAAGTCTAAAAAAGCACTAAGTCCACCCACGGATATGACTTCAAGTGCTCAGCCAAAATCAACCCCTGTCTCTAGGGAAGAGTTTGAAGGACTAAAGAATCAGATAGTTGAATTGGCCAGTTTCCTGAGAGAACAAAGTAAGGCTCTTAAAGGGAAGAAAGCCCAAGCTCACACAGAATCGGGAACACCTGGTGGTAGTGGTGGCAGTCAAGAGACTGAAAAGGCAGATACTCAAATTCCTGGACCACAAAACCAGGACACAACTAACAAAGCCCTTGAAATCACCACCCTCAACAAAGAATAGGAAGCTGGTGTCATTTTAAAGAAAGTACAGCAGATGGAAGAAACCATCCGGTCCATCAAAGGGACTGGGGCATTTGGCAGTGTCAATTTTTCAGACCTCTGTATATTCCCTGGGCTCATTATCCTGAAAAATTTAGAGCTCCTGATTTTGAGAAATACCATGGATTGGGAGACCCCTATACCCACTTGAAAGTATTCATTGGAGAACTCGGATCCTATGCAGAGGACGAGAAACTTCGAATGCAGTTATTTTAGAAGAGTCTGACCAGAGAAGCTAGAGCCTGGTACGCCCGTCTAGACAACTCCAAGATTCACAGCTGGGAAGAGTTGGCCCATGCCTTCCTTAGTCAATACAGCTTCCAATCTCAGCTGGCTTCAGACAGATACTAGATAACCAAAATTAAGAAACAAAGTATTGAGTCATTCAGAGAATATACTCAACGATGAAGACGGGTTGCAGCACAAGCCACCCCAAGTATGACTGAGTCTGAGATAGTCATGACCTTCATCGATATTCAAGACACTCCATACTACGAGAGGGTCCTAGCAGGCATAGGAAAACCATGCTTTGAAATGGTCAAGCACGGTGAAATGGCCAAAATGGGATGAAGTCTGGGAAGATAAAGGACCTGACTGCCTTGGAAGCCGTTGCCGAACATATCCAGTCCGGGAATTATGGGAGTAATCCCCGAAGAACACATAAGAAGAAAGATGAAGAAGTGTCCTTAGTATTGTAAGGACATAATCCAAGGGGCAAGTCAAACAATATGCCCATTAAAAGGAGGAACTATACCCCTTTTCAAGCTTCAGCTCAACCTTCGAACCCTCCATTTCAAAATACTATGGAGGCCAAACGTCGGAGAACATTCACCCCATTAGGGGATTCAATTGGGAATGTGCTGAAACTATTAATCGCACTGAAAAAGATTGTGCAACTCCTTCCACCAACCAATACTGGTGGACGAAATTTCGACCCAAGCAAGAAGTGTGCCTACCATTCTTGATCTCCGGACCATAACACCTAAGACTGTTGGTCTCTCAAGCACAAAATCCAAGACTTGATTGACAACAGAGAGATTGTGGAAACAAAGCCCGAACGACCGCACGTGCAAGATAATCCCTTACCTTAGCACAAAGAGGAGAATGTCAATATGATCAACACAGGAAATGGAGAAGGTTCCAAATACCTCCGTTATGTGGGGGAATCAACTTCATCCAGCAACAACAACCCAGACAGTTGGGAGTATTCAGAAAGGAAATTCCTAATAGAACAAGAAATTAAGTCTATCAAGGAACAAATTGAACAGTTAGCAGAATTGGTTGTATACCAACATTAAATTACCAGACAGCTGATAAACCAGACCAACCAGTCTGATGTAAGTCCTCCCACACCGGATATCAGTCCCATTCCCATGAGGGATCACTACTGGTCTCATGAGCATGAACCCTGGGCCGGCCGAATGGCCAAAGAGGAAAATTTCCAAGCTAGTAGGAATTTCGCCTTTCAAAGGAATTTCACAAACCTGAACCAGCCGATGAAGGAAATCCTCCAGATGTTAATCAACGAAGGAATGGTTGCAGATTTACTACCTCCATTGAACCCTCGATCCAAGAAATTCAAGTTTGACCAAATCTGTCAGTACCACTCCAATGCACCCGGCCATGATAATGAGGATTGCTGGGCACTTCGTAACCTGATTTAGAACATGATTGAAAGCGGTGAATTGATAAGAGGGAATCGGGATTATGGTCTCCCAGACAATCTCTTTATTCCCACTGTGTGGAATCAAGATACAGTGGCTGTGGTTTCCTGTGATAATGAACCAACCCTCACACCCTTAGTACTGTCAGGGAAAGGGGTCCAAGAAACACAAAATCCTGTGAAGATGGCTGCACCCGAGCCTTTAATCTTGCCCTTCAGACCTCAGTATCCAGTTATCAGTTTGAAGAGGGTCCCATGGAACTACGGGAACGACGAAGGTTCAACTTCAAACAACATTGCCATTGTACCAAAGGATAATCCATTGTACCTGCCTCAGCAGGTGATCAAATCAGTCATCAAAGCCAAAGAAAAGGTGGCTGAAGAGAGAATTGAAGAGTTCCTCAATAAAATGGGACATAATAAAATCAAGGTGGTGCAAAGCTTGAAGGATGCACTCAAGCAGATGTCCATCTTAGATCTGGTCCTATCATCGGTGGAGCATCATGACATCTAGTGAAAATATTGGAAGAAGCCCATCTGCCACATACCGTGGATTCCGAGAAATTCTGTCACGTGGTAGAACACATTTTCAACAACAATGTAATATATTTTACTGACGATGATATCCCCGTAGAAGGGACAGGTCATCGTAAATCTCTACACATAGCAGTGATATCTTCCAGGTATGTGATCGGAGGTGTGCTCATAGATGGAGGATCATCCCTCAACATCTGTCCCTACGACACCTTGGAGAAAATGAAGATTAACCCGAATAGGATCAAAACCAGTCATGTGGTCATCCGAGCTTTCGATGGATCTCGCCGACAAGCTATGGGAAAAATAAAGCTTCCTTTGGAAATTGGTCCGCACACTTTCTATGTGTCCTTTCAGGTGATCAACATCGCTACTGGATACAACTTGTTGCTGGGTAGACCATGGATCCACATGGCAGGGGCAGTGCCATCCACCCTCCATTAACAACTCAAATACATTATCAATGGCAACCTCATCACTGTCAATGCCAAACCAAAAAACCATGTATGTATACAGGGAGACATGCTAGTGATCAGCCTGGATGCAGGGATTGAACCTGCAAGTTTTCAAGCCCTGGAGGTGAGTGATATTCAGTATCTACCTATCGGAGCACCAGCCCTAAAGCCGAAGGTCTCCCTTAAAGTAATGACAGTAGGCTAAGAGATGGTATCTTTGGGTTTCCAACCTGGAGAAGGCTTAGGAAAGAACCAACAAGGTATCACAAGTCCAATCCAAATCCCGAGCCAGACAGGGTGTGCCAGATTGGGAAACACCCTAAGGCTCATGTTTCCACCATACTGCTACCAAATTTCAGTGATGCTGGTTTCATAAAGCCAATGAGGAAGATCCCCGCTGTTGTATTAGCCATGCTGTTTCCTCCAATCATACCAGTCTGGGAAAGAAAATCCCCAAAGCCTGAAGGTGATAGCAAAAAGAAAAAAAAAGATCTTGTACGAAGGACGAGACCCATTTGCTAACAAGTGGGTTATCATAAACTACGAGGGTATGAATGATGAGATCCCAGACAGTGACGACGAGGATCAGACTCAAATTCATCACATCAAGAAGGGAAAATGGGGCAATTCAAAGAAAAACCCCAGCCCTATTGTAAAGGATGTCTCAGTTATTATCCGAGACGAGGCAGACGAGCACAATTTCCTGATCCTCCCTGTTCATGAGGATCTAACCCTGGATAACTGGAGCAGCGTCCCTTGCCTCAGTCAAAAAGGGTAAAGGGGCAGAGAGTCCAGTCTGCCCTGTAACATGCTTTCATTTATTGCTTACTTTTGGTTGCATAGCTATAGCAGTAACTTTTGTCATGCTTTGCCAAATACTTTGTATATTTAAGCAGTTACATGTATTAAAGTGAAAGCATTTTTTGTTTTCAGGACTCCAGAGTTGGGTTTGTTTGTCACTGCTGATGAGATGCCAACCTGTCAAAGTGACTACAACTTTGATGTAGAACTGAACTTCGACTTGATGTATATTGATCAAGAGGAGGAAGATGACTATAAGGTTCCCGAGGAGATCAAAGAATGGGTCTAAGACAAACCCAAACCAAACCTCAACCAAACCACCACTATCAACATAGGAACCTCCGAAAACATCAAAGAAATCCAGATAGGCATAGATCTTACACCAGACCAAAAAACTGACCTGATCGAACTCCTAACATAGTTCTAGGATGTGTTTGTATGGTCGCATAAAGACATGATTGACCTATCTACGAATATTTTCATCCAACGAATGCCCATCAAAGATGGATTCAAGCCAGTCAAACAGAAACTCAGGCGATTGAAACCTGAATGGAGTCTGAAAGTCAAAAAAGAGGTCGTTAAACAATTCAAAGCCGGTATCATCATGGTATCAACATACCTAGAGTGGCTGTCAAACATAGTCCCCGTGCCAAAGCCCGGAGGAAAAGTGCGAGTATGCGTGGATTACCGGGACTTGAACAAAGCCTGCCTCAAGGATAATTTCTCGGTCCCTTTCATCCACATCCTAATAGATAATACGGCGTAGTACGACATGTATTCTTTTGCGGATTGCTTTGCTGGTTACCATTAAATTATGGTACGCTGAAGAAGACAGGGAGAAAATAGCTTTCATCACTCCCTGGGGAACCTTCTGATACAGACGACTATCCTTAGGCCTCATTAATGCCAGAGCCACATATCAGCGAGCCATGATGGCCCTATTTTATGATATGATGCACAAGGAGATAGATATCTATGTGGATGACATCATCATCAAATCCCAGAGGGAGGATGATCACCTAGACCATCTCAAGAAGCTGTTCAACAGGTTGCGTAAGTACAACCTTAAGCTGAATCCCGCCAAATATGTTTTTGGAGTCAAAGCAGGCAAGTTGTTAGGATTCCTGGTGAGTAATCGAGGCATCGAGCTAGATCCTGCCAAGATCAAAGCCATCATTGAGATGCCAGTACCTCGAACAGAGAAGGAGATACATGGGTTTTCTGGGGAGAATCAACTTCATAAGCCGATTCATTTCACATCTCACAGCAACCTGTCAACCCATATTCAAGCTACTAAGAAAGAATTCCTCCACCAAATGGAACGAGGATTGTTAAAGAGCTTTCCTTCGCCATCAAGAAATAGCTGGTCGAAGCACCTATTTTGGTACCTCCAAGGGACAGAGTTCCCCTGTTTATGTACTTGTCCGTCAATGACAATGCAATGGGCTGTATGCTGGGACAGAAAGATGATAGTAGCAAGGAGAGAGCCATCTACTACATCAGCAAAAGGTTCAGCAGTGGTGAACAGAGGTACACCCTGATTGAGAAAACCTGCTGTGCATTAGCATGGGCCACCATGAAGTTACAACATTACCTCCATGGGCACACGACCTACCTCATATCCCACATGGATCCATTGAAATACGTATTCAACAAACCAATGTTGAATTATCGACTGTCCAAATGGCAGTTGATCTTCCAACAGTTCGACATTGTCTACGTGTCTCAGAAGCCCATCAAAGGTCAAAGCAATGAAGATCAATTAGCCGAAGCACCAACAGGTGGGTTCGAGCCCCTGGAGACTTATTTCCAGGATGATGGGATCATGACAATTCAACAACTCCAACAAGAGAATACAGTCCAACCATGAAAAATGTATTTCAACAGAGCGATAAACATGGAAGGTGCCGGAGCTGGGGCAGTCCTTATCTTTGGTGTAGGATAACAATATCCTGTGTCTACTAAATTGCAATTTGGCAACACCAACAACACAGCCGAGTATGAAGGCTGCAGAATGGGGTTGAAGTTAGCCCAATCCATGGGTATCAAACATTTACTAGTCTTCAGAGACTATGAGTTGGTTATCAGACAAACCACTGGGGCATATCACGCCAAAGAGCTACATTTGCTGCCCTATCATCGGCAGGTCGTCAAAATATCTATGTAGTTTGAAGACATAATCTTCATCCATATACCTCGGGGTAGGAATGACTTCGCTGATGCATTAGTGATGTTGGCTTCCTTGATCCACATATCCGATAGGAGTGGGTTTCCCTGCATCAAATTCACAAGTTAGAAGGCCCCAACATACAAGAATTATATTGGAGATATATCCGATGAAATACCTCCTATCAAACAGCCTTGGTATCAAGATATCAAGGAATATCTCCGAGATGGATCTATACCCGCTGGGGCAAGCCAATTCGAATGAAAGCGGATTCACAAAATGGCTATGAAGTTCTATCTAAGAGGAGATGCACTATACAAAAGGGATACTGGAATAGGCTTGTTAAGATGCCTTGATAAAGAGCAAGTCCAGAGATTGATGGATGAAGTCCATGGTGGAGTCTGTGGTCCATACATGAGCGGTCATCTGCTGGCCAAGAAGATATTAAGAACATGGCATTATTGGATCTCTCTCAAAGCTGACTGCGATTATAATGTTAGGAGATGCTTTCAATGCCAAGTACATGGAAATGCCATACATGCTCCTCCAAATGAGCTACTCAATATGAGTTCACCATGGCCTTTCTCCATGTGGGGAATGGATGTGATCGGTCCAGTAGAACCAAAAGCCAGCAATGGTCATTGATTCATCTTCACCATGATCGATTACTTCACCAAATGGGTTGAAGCTGCCTCTTTCCCTAAAGTCACGAAAGAGGTCATCATTGGTTTCATCAGAAACAATATCGTCTATTGATATAGACAACCGGAGGTGATCGTATCAGATAACGCCAAAAACCTAAACAATTAGATGATGAGAGAACTATGCAGCAAGTTCCACATCAAGCATCTCAATTTCGTCATCTATCGGCCCAAGATGAATGGTGCTATCGAAGCGGCCAACAAGAACATCAAAAAGATCATGCAAAAATGTCCGCCAATCACAAGGAATGGCCTGACCTGCTACCTCTAACCTTGTTAGCATACAGGACGTTAATGTGCACTTCTACTGGGGCTACCCCCTATTTATTGGTCTATGGCATGGAAGTAGTCCTTCCCATAGAAGTAGAAATGGACTCCCTAAGAGTTTTAATAGACGCTCAGATGGATGAAGATCAGTGGTTGCAAGATCGGTACCATCAACTGTCCCTGATAGATGAAAAGCGAGCTACAACCATTTTCCACGGGAAGTTATATCAGCAAAGGATTGCTCGATCCTACAACAAGAAAGTCCGAATACAAAAATTCAAAGAAAATGACTTGGTGCTGAAGAAAGTTTTGGCCAATCAAGACGAAGCCAAAGGAAAGTTCACCCCTAATTGGGAGGGCCCTTTCAATGTCAAGGAGGTGTTGACGGGAGTAGCTATAAAATTACAAGAGATGGACGGGACCGAATTTCCCCAACTCATCAACCCAGACACCATAAGAAGGTACTATGTCTGAAATGCATGCATACCCGCATCCTGGTCCTACAAGTCAAATCAGGTTCAGTTTTTTACTAGAAAGCCGAAACTATGAATGACCTGATCTCCCTCTACCCAGGAGTACGTAGGCAGCCTTTTATGGTGCGATTAAACCACATAAAAAATTCAAAAAACTCATCAAACCAAACTCAAATCCCAAGATAAATACTTTTCAAACCATTCTCACACAAAGAACTGAACTACGAATGACCTGATCTCCCTACACCCGGGAGTACGTAGGCAGCCATTTATGGAGCGGTTTGACCTTTAAGAAAAAATAAAAACCAATAAAAACCAGTTCTAAGATACCGAAGTCATATGAAACCTAAAAATTATCAATCCTCCTTGGTTAGCAGGCCCATCTAAGATACTCTCTGACATCTCACTGTCAGTCTATCAAGGAGAAGCTCAAGATACTTCAACAACATCAAGTCATAAAAGAAGTGGTAATCACTCAGCAATGACAATACAAATCCAAATAGGGAAGTGAATTAAAATATATTTCTCTGATATATAATATTATTTGATATATACATAGTGTCCTGTATATGACAAAAATGGCTGATCTAGTATGTGCAAGAAAAATAAAGCTAGTCTATGGACCCATGGATAAGCGGGCCAACAGTGCCAACATGGCATCTCTCTCTGAAGATGGAGGAGCAGCTGCAAGTGCAATACCCTCAGCCTCCATACTAGTCAAAACATCCACAGTCATCTGTAATGTGGCACTGTGATCATCCATGTATGCACTCATCTCGATAACCAGACCATAAGTATAAGACCGAAGAGTAGCACTGTCAGCAATGTGGAAATCCCGGGAAGCTATAGCCTCATCCCTCTCCACAAAATCTGCATCACTGGCAATCAAAACCTCCTCAATCTCCTTAAAGGCTACATCTCTGGCAGATCGAATCTCATCCCTCTCCAGAAAACCTGCGTCCTTGGCGATCAAAGTCTCCTTAATATCGACAAAAGTAGCATGAAGAGAAGATCGAGCCTCGTCTTTCTCAATCAATGTCATATCCTGAGCTGCTCGAGCCGCATCCCTCTCAGTAAAAGCTATATCTCTACCAAAAAAGGTAGTTAACATCAACGTTCTAGCCTGATTTTTCTCAAAGGTCATCCTAGCTAGTGAGTCTGCCAAAGCGGGATCTGTCCGGGCAGGAATGATCGACGGGTCACTAACCAAAGCTGCTGTCAGACCCATGAACAACTCATCCTTAGTAGGAGACTTAGGATCCTCCATAGGCTCCTCCTCGTCTGACTCCACTATCGAAGCCGACTGAATGAATGCAGCTGATGCGATATCTGCCTCCAACCACGCTGAGTACTCTGGAGAACTATTCGGATGGCTATTGGAGAAATCAAACCTCTCCCTATGAGTCTAACACTCATATACTTTGATCAAGTTGGCAGATGACATAGATGAAGCTGACATCCTCTGATCAACAGACCCCTCAAACTGATGCAGGATCTGAAACTGATCAAACTGGCCCATAACAGCCAGAGGATGGTAAGTAGTCACTCCCCTCAATCCCGCTAGGGGAAAATAGTCTATGTCAAATGCGTATGTGATAAAACTATAAGGGGAGACTAGCCCTAAGCATGGCAAAATCTAGAACGGATGTATAATATCAGACAAAAATGCTGACCATGTCTCGGCATCGGTACACTCCGCAGGCTGAAAGGAGAGTGACATGGCTATCTCATGGGTAAAATAATACCCCTGGTGTCTAAAAAATCCAATCAGTCGTAGATGTGATATGAGCTATATATACAATAAGATCGAACTACCTCTAAAAAAACCCCTCTGGGTGGGTACTGCAGTGGGTGGCTGCTCTCAGCGTCTCGGCCAATATCATTGGTATGATGGTGCTTCCCTGCCTAAAGGCCCGAACCACAACTATCAATCCCACATCCAAATGGTCCAAGAGTAGCGGCATATAAACATAGGCTACGATGCACATCAGCAAAACATCTATCCTGGCCAAACGCCACGCCTCTGCCGATACAGTAAAATCCCCGGAATGTCGATCGTAACTATCAAGCTCACCAAACCGATCGATCAAAAAGTCGATGGAGATCACACGTTCAGAGATGATCTCATCCATAACTACTCTCTGGTGAAGACTTGACATCCGTATAAACGGTCTCCTCATATCACTGATCGCCGTATAAGCACAGGGCACCTCTAAAGCTTAGCCATTAAACCGTTGGTACTCCTCAAGGGTCGGAGTCAGCTCATGATGCCTAAAGTGAAAGACCTGTCTATCCGGTATCCAATAGGATAAGGTGCCATCTATAAACCCATATGGCACCTGAAAGTCTATGAGGGCCAACGAATGCCCCAATATCTGATCCACTGTCCCTCTGGCTGGGAAGGGCAGACTGTCGTACCACAATCTCAAGGATGATGCCACAACAGATGGTGGCGAGTGCTCGATACGGCTATCGATAGATGACGACATCTATATCACCGTATCACAAGACCATCCAGGGGTCAAATCTGAACTCATCTGTCTAACTACATATATATGACATAATACATACATAATGACAAGAATAAACATGATGCAATAGATAGGAAATATCATGCATATCTATAATAAACTATCTACTACAAGCATCATCCCTAACTGATAAATATAAAATACAATAAAAAGTACAGGAATATGGGGCACCACCACCCAACTACTAACAATGGTCTATCAAAATGGGCCACAGTCGCCCCAAAATAGTGGCCGACCAAAAGATATGGCTACAATAGCTATCCAAAAAGATCTAAAACATCTACGCTCAGGTGGTTAACCTGCTCCATTTCCTCCGTGGACACAAAGTCGCGTTCATCAGGCATATCTGGCGGCACAAGGGAGGATCAACCCCTACAAAACTGCTGGAAAATGGACCTGAAGAGGGGCCCACTCCTGAGCTGGAAGGGTCAAAAGAAGATGTCTCTGACGGATCTCGGCCAAGATGCCATGATAAACAAGTGAGCTCTCTCCAACTGCTGGGTTAGCCCTATGATCTAGTCCAAATGTGTCGGCTCCCTGAGGCAAGCAATCTAGTCTGTCATCATCACAGACCCAGGCACCATGTCTGCCATAAATTAGGTAGCACGAGTCTGAGCTCCAATCGTTCGAGGGCTCCACCAACTGCTAAATGCCACCTGGCTGTAAGGGCCCTCTGATAAGGCAAAATCGTCTATGCCCTCCATAGAGATATCTGTTAGTGGCTAGATCAATGGCCAATGAGGCCAAACAGGAGGAACAATGTGAATACAGATCTACTCTGTAATACTCCTGATAGTACGCTCTCCTAGATAGAGCTCCCAGCTTCCCTCTGTCAACAACGGGACTCTGCGGGTCGGCAATGCAAACTCTCGACCTGTGGGGAAGCCTCCCTCAAATCCAATAGTTAAAAACTCAGAGGTATATGGGATCCACGAGATCGCTCCGGTCGTCAAAAGCTCCAACTGTAGGCGGGAGTGAGTAAAGCCCTCAACAATAGGGACCTCCGTCAGAGTGTAGTGATGCCAACGCCGTCCTTGAGGATAGGTATCTAGACCTAAAGTAGTGGCGGGCCGTAGGTAAGGAAGCCTCTCATACGCACAGAACTGGCCATATAAATATCAAAAGTCCTCCATGACTAAGACTGACAAATATAAATGCAAAAATCAAAAAGGTACAAGAAAGATGTACTCACTAGCAAAAATGGGTAGAATCCTATCTAAGCCTCCGTCAAACCCTCCGAAAGCATGCGCATGCCCTAGAGAAAATAGGCAAAGGTGTAGGAACCCCAATTAAAGTCACTAAGGTGCTCTACATGTCGGGTAGCACTGACCAGGGCGAAGGACACAATAGATGAGTTGTCCGCCATAAAATAACCCTTGATTATCACCAGAAACAATCGCCTCAAAATGCGATCCCTAACCCTCTGATCATCAGGCATAGGCTCAAGTAAAGCCCCACTCTAGGCATCTATGCTCAAGGGACCCAATCGGACCGTCCAACCCTTGATCGCCATCGCAGGAACTCCCAGCAAAGACTGAACGGTAGTGGGTGTGATGTCAGCCACGACAGGCACTGGCTCACCCTCGAACTCAATGCTGGTGATGAACCTCCAGTCTATAGGGGTCATCATCACCTCATAGTCCAACAGATGAAGGGACCGAGTCTGGTGGAACCAGCGCTCAGACAAAGCCTTCATATACTCGCAGGGACACCGGCGAGGAAGAATAGAGAAGAAGGCCTGAAACCCCTAGCTGTCAACGATATCCCTGTAGTTCTAATGCAAAGTATGGTACAGGGGGTGCACGTTGAACTAATTCCCTAGAGGCTGCATAAAATCGGGAACCCGCATCAAAAGCCAATCCATGTCAAAAACCTGTGCCCCGAGAATGGCAAAAGAAAGAAAGATAATCTAGAAAGAAGAAAAATTTAAGTCACCTCATTAGCATGAAGAAATCTCGATGGATGACGACTCAAGTCTCCCAACAACTCATGGGTCGGCACAACAATGCCCGAAAGCTCTACACGTGGGGCCTGAGCCGGGGCAAGAGCAGCAAAAAGAGCCTGCTCATCATCAATATCAATCGGCTGCTCGTCCTGTGTTGGACAAATCACCGAATCTGCTAATCTGTGAGGCGGTAGAGCTGGACGGGGCTGAGAAACATCAGAAGCTTGCCTCCGTCTAACTGCCTAAAACTACCCTGCTAGCACTGCCAGGTCTATCTCGGTCCATCACCTAGACAAAATCTCCAAATTACCTCAGAAAGGGTGTGGTAAGCCTAAAACCTATGGCTTATTAATTTAAATCAGTACTTTATGCATTTCTAAGTCCTAAAACATGCTTGGATCAGTCAAAAATTCCCAGTATAATCAAAACTGCATGTTTTTCAAAAGCTAAATCCTAAAAACATGCAAGGGTCAGTCAAAAATCCCTAGTAGAGTCAAAATTGCATGCTCGAGTTTTTAATTTTTTTATACCAGAGTCTCCTTTATAAAATGGACTGTCCGCATGCACACATGCATGTCTAGGTGGCCATTCAGTAGCACACCTTCCCAAAAATAGGAACAATTCATATTTATGAAATAAAATCAAAAGTAAACGTCACATTGTTGCCAAATTACCATGGACATTTTTAGTTGAAAATCCATGCTCGCTAGGCCTCAAAAATGATGAGTAAACTGATCAAAAAGAGCAAAATATGACTGTCTCAGAATCTGAATTTTCTTACATCAAAATGTCCATTACAGTAAAATATGCATACTTATGAAGTCAAAAATTTTTTAGCAGGTCATATAGGCATACATTTTTCATAAATTGCGTCTGAAAGCACCCTACGTGGTTTACATGCTTTTAACAGTCAAAACTTGCGAAAAAAAGACGTAAAACATTACTTGCGATGCGCTGAACGCATGGGAACTGACAGAATCTAAAAAAGGCTGCCCGAACTCCTTAGATCTGAAAAAGAAAATCGGATTTCGTTTGAAACTCGAAAAGAAACTGATTTCAAATGAATTCTCGCAACAAATAAAAAGCTACAGGTAGAAGCAGGACCACCTGCGGCTGCCGCACCTCTACCTGCGGCTCCCCAAGGTGGGCCCTGCTCCCTTCGGTTCAGTTCGGTTCGAGTTAAAACGGAGTTCATATGAGCTGCCAAGTAAAATTTGAAGAAAAATCGCTACGCGATTGAGCGGTTTATCCTGAAATCCTGCGTTTAAGCAGCGTAATCCTGACAGAAAGGGGAACTCCTTGAAAACCATTGGTATTCATCCTGAAGCAATGTCTGGGGAACAATGATGAAGAATGATGAAAAACTACGCAAAACTGAAAAAAACTACGCAAAATGTCGAAAAACTGCATAAAACTGCCAAAAATTGCCACTTTCAAAGCGTCGGGAATAGACCGAGACAGTTCAACCTTTGGTTCAACCCCAGCAAAGCGTCGGGTACAGATCTAGACAGTTCAGCCATTGGCTCAACCCTAGCGAAGCGTCGGGTACAGACCAAGATAGTTCAGCTGTTGGCTCAACCCCAGCGAAGAGTCGGGTACAGACCGAGACAGTTTAGCCGTTGGCTCAACCCCAGCGAAGCATCGGGTACAGATTGAGACAGTTCAATCATTGGCTACACCCCATCAAATAATCAGGTACAGGCCGAGATAGTTCAGCCGTTGGCTCAACCCCAGCGAAGCGTCGGGTACAGATCGAGACAGTTTAGCCGTTGGCTTAACCCCAGTGAATCGTCGAGTACAGATCGAGACAGTTCAGCCATTGGCTCAACTCCGACAAATCATCAGGTACAGACCTGAGACAGTTCAATTGTTGGCCCAACCCCAGCGAAGCATCGGGTACAGACCGAGACAGTTCAGCCGTTGGCTCAACCCCAGTGAATCGTCAGGTATTGACCGATGACAGTTCAGACGTTGGCTCATCCCCGGCGAAGCGTCGAGTACAGACTGATACAGTTCAGCCATTGGCTCAACCCCAACGAAGCATCGAAAGGGATCTGGTGACGAAAGCAATATAATAATCCATCCCCGATGATGGAATATGTTATACACATCCTCAAAGGGAGCACCGAAAAGGATTGGTGATTCAAAATCTCTGTCGCCCACTATCGGTGTGAATTATCTGCATGATAAGCATCAGAAAAACCCACTGAGGTAAATCTACAACAAAAATATATCCCCAGCGGAGGGCCTTCAAAAATATACAACGGTATCAATCGAAAGGAAATATGCTCCAACGAAGAATATCAACGAATGTGAGAAAACCTTTGGTCTCAAACCAAGAAATTCACCTAGGCTATCATGAGTAACGACATCCCCAGCAGAAAGTGATGAAAACAGTTCACGGTAGCCTATTAGTGACATACCCAGCAGAACTAGACAGCATCCTAACTCTGATAACCTGTCAGTGGTTATCCTACCAGTAATCGTCGGACAGTGCTGCCACGAGGGTTATCACAGGTAAAGTTATCCGCTACAAAAATTAACGTAATCAATCAGTGATAATCCTACCTCCTTGAGGGTATCTAACATTCATCGCATACCATGCCATGCATTGCCTCCCCTTTGCATGTGAATTTCCCGTGTCTACTAATCTTTATCCTGTTCATTTTATTATAATGCATGAACATGATAAAGAGGGGCATCTGTAGACACTCGAAATTTTGTTTCACTGTTACTGACACTGTAAGAGGGCAAAATTATCTTTTGAATCAACCCCGATCTCAATATCGGGCCATTAAATTAACTCCGATCTGAATATCGGGCCATCGAATTAACCCCGGTCTCAATACTGGGCCATCAAATCAACCCCGGTCTCAATACTGGGCCATCAAATCAACCCCGGTCTCAATACCGGGCCATCAACTCAAACCTGGTCTCAATATCGGGCCATCAAATAAACCCCGGTCTCAATATCGGGTTGTTAACTCAACCTCGGTCTTAAAGTCGGGCCATCAACTCAACCCCGGTCTCAACCCGGGAAGTACAGGTCAGCCCCGATCTCAACTTGGGAGGTACAGGTCAGCCCCGGTCTCAACCCGGGAGGTACAGGTCAGCCCCAGTCTCAACCCGGGAGGCACATGTCATCCCTGGTCTCAACTTGGGAGGTACAAGTCAGCCCTGGTCTTAACTCGAGAGGTACAGGTCAGCCCTGGTCTCAACTCGGGAGGTACAGGTCAACCCCGGTCTCAACCCGGGAAGTACAGGTCAGCCCCGGTCTCAACCCGAGAGGTATAGGTCAGCCCCGGTCTCAACCCGGGAAGTACAGGTCTGCCCCAGTCTTAACCCAGGAAGTACAGGTCAGCTCTGATCTCAACACGGGAGGTACAGGTCATCCCCGGTCTCAACCCGGGAGGTACAGATCTGCCCGGGTCTCAACCCGGGAAGTATAGTTCAGCCCCGGTCTCAACCCGGGAGGTCAGGTCAACTTTAAAAACAATCCTGAAGCATCACAACATCTTGAAGGAAAAACTTGGAGCAACCAAGTCAGTCTTAGAGACAACACTGAGGACAATTAGACTCGACTGGGATCCAAACCTTGGAAACAACCCTAGGAAGTCAGTCGAAGGCCATGCCAACATTGAAGGCAACCCTGGGAGGGATAAAATGATCATTTTACCAACTCTAAGCCAATTCAGTTAAACTCAAGCCGAATTGATGCCACCAAGGTCAGAACGAACCATAACAATGATCCCGAGTGCAAACAGTGCAAGACAGCTCAACGGATAAACTATAGGGAATCAAAGACCTGGTTATGAACCCATCTTCTTAGATCCAGAAAATGTTTTATCCCATGTCATTGTGACACTCTCGGTGAGGGCTTTCCGGAAAGGTATAGCACGCCTCAAATGGACGCTCCGCTCAAACGCTAGAAAGTTTCGAATCAGACCTTGCGTTGCTCGAAGTGCACGTACTTCGAGACGATAGAACCTGCCATGGGGCCCATGCCACATGGAGTCATACCTCTACTTGCGGCAGTAGCAGGTAGAGTGGAGGTTTCTGGGTTTATAAGTGACCCCAACTCATTTGAAAAAAGAAAAACGCTCTGAACCCCTACTCTTTTTTTTCTAGCCATTTTCTTGTCTTCCAAACCCAAATTTTTACACTCTAACACATAAATATACCCACATACTACCACATATCAAAAAATAACCGATAGATTTGGACGTTTAAAGCCTACGATTTGGCAAAATGTTTGTGTAGCAGTCCATTGTGAGTATTTTTACGATCAGAAAGTTATTATTACTTCTTCGCATTTTTATACACTTGCATATCAAGTTTCGTTTTCTAAATATGCCCGAAACTTAGTTTTGTGGCCGTTTTTGTTAACTTTTGGTACATTTTAGTACCTAAACGCATTTTCTGGCATTTTTACTACTCGGATTGACGATCCGTCGCTTTCAACAGCTTTCACATACTTGCATCTTCGTTATTAGCAACTTCGCTAGACTAAGTTATCTTTCCATTTCGGGTTTGACTTTTTTTTTTTGTATATATTTAACTGTATATATACTAACTTTTCAATTCTATGAAGCCCGGATGTCAAATTCGCGTTAGTTTACTGCTTTTATATATATATATATATGCATATATAAGCAACATTCACCACACTGGGTTATCTTCCCAGTCTTGGTTGACTACTTTTCTGTCTATATATATATATATTTACATTCTAGTCTAGCCTGGATCATTCTGTGGCCTTTTTACTGCTTTATATATATATATATATATATGCATATATAAGCAACTTTCACCACACTAGGTTATCTTCCCAGTCTTGGTTAACTACTTTTCTGTCTATATATATATATATATTTACATTCTAGTATGGCCTGGATTATTCTGTGGCCTTTTTTCTGCTTTATATATATATATATATATATATATATATATATATATGAATATATAAGCAACATTCACCACACTGGTTATCTTCCAAGTCTTGGTTGACTACTTTTCTGTCTATATACATATATTTACATTCCAGTTCGGTCTGGATCATTCTGTGGCCTTTTTACTATTTTTGGCACCATTCACCATTACTTGGTTATCTTCCCAATCCTAGTTTGACTATTTTTCTGTCTAAATATATATTTTAATTCTAGTCCGGGCCTCGGAGTGAAAACCCACCGCCCTTTTATGTCTTTTTATATATATATTTCAATTCTGTCCAGCCTGGATCATTTCGTGGCTTTTACAGCTTTTTTGTAAATATATATATTTTAATTCCAGTCCGGGTACCGGTGTGAAAACCCATCGCCCTTCACAGTTTTTTATATATAATTATATATATATATATATATATATATATTGCTTTACTCATTTTTATTAAATTGTTGCTTTAAATATACATTTGATATGAATCGGCACTGACAGTTCTGCGGGCAAACTAGATTTCTTTAAATCTCGCTAACTCTAGCTTTCAAACAGTTCAAAATAGGTTCAGACAGAACTGGAAAGCTAGAATGACTGAAATTTATTTAAATCTAGTATTTTTCTAGTTTCAGTTATAAAAGCTACCTCGCGGCCCTTAGATCGCTATCTAGTGAGAACGAGATGCTTCGGCCATGTGCGAGCCTGGATTTACTGATGAATCCTTGGTTCTGGCGATATTTGGATATATATTTTTCTGTATAAATTTAAGCTGCGCAGGTTTACCGGCCTCCCTATGTGAGCCTAGGAATTGTATGATTTATGATCAAACTGATTATAATCTGATTCCCACGATGGACAAACTCCACTTTACAAATTTACCCTGCCAGTTTTTTTTTGTAAAAATATACATGCAAAAGCCCTTAAAACGGATATCCGGATTTAAGGTCTTAAAATAGTGAAAATATGATTTGTCGTGTCAGAGTCCCTCCGATGGCTGTCATGCCCATGAGGAGACCGACACTCGTATATATGTTATGGTCGAGGATGCTTCGCTGCCCGAGAATCACCATTCAAATGGAGCTTTATGGCTGAAAGATAAAACTGAAGTATCGATATGCTTCAATTCCTATGTTAGCATAAGGGTTTGAAAACCTTCTTTCAAAACATCATTTCAATAATCTTTTCAAAAAAAGAAGCTCTTGCAAATCAAATCAAAACACTTTGGCAAATCGAATCAAAGACTTTTTACAAATCAAATCAAACCCTTCGTATATATGTTCAACGATGCATAGACATGCTTCTAATCAAAGCATAGGCCCAAATTTTCTTCCAACATTCACACATATATTGCAGATTTAAAAGGGAAATATTGAAAAGATGCGGTACCATGTTTACACGGGAGTTGTGGGGTGCCTAACACCTTCTCCACACTTAACCAAGCCCCCGAACTCAAAACTTCAGTTTCAAAGATCAAGTTTCGACAGTGTCAAGCAATTGGGCCTATTTTTCAAATAAAACTCGGTTGAGTTGGTACAACCATTTCAAATCTACCAACTGGCGACTCTATAAAACATTCAATCATCAACACGATACATGTTGGCCTTTTCCTAAAAAATCCTTCAAAATCGTAAAAAGCTTCAGATCACAAGAAATCTCACAGTGTATAGCGCTAGAGGATTTAAACCACTTTTGAGACTTGAAAGCTCCTTTTCCACCAATGAAAACTTGATATGTTAGTATATATACGTATACAAGTGTTTTGGGAGAGTAAATTGAAGTTTAGAGCACTGTAGGTAGGGTTAAGAGCTGAAATGGGCAGAATTTTCTCTCTTTTTCTCTATTTTTTATGGCTGGTGGGGGGTCTTATTTATAGACCAGGGAGCCGCGGGTCCACTTGCGGCTGACCCAGGTGGCCCCGATCCCGTGGATCCCGTCGTCTCAAAGTACGTGTACTCTGACCAACTCGCTGTCCACTTAAACCTTCATAACTTTCAATCCGGGAATCCGATGGAGGCGTGATATACCTTTCTGGAAAGCCCCTTCCGAGAGCTACATAATGACATGGGATTTGACCTTTTTTGAATTCGAGAAGATTATTCCATGACCAGATCTTCGAGTCTTCACAGTCCGTCCGTTGAGCTGTCTTGTGCTGTTTTCACTCGGGATTGACGTTATCATTCTGCATGACTCTCATGGTAGTGATTTGACTTAATTTGATGTTTAAGTTGGCAAAATGACCTTTTTGCCCTTCCGGGGGTTGTCTCCAAGATTGACAGGGTTTTCGACTGTTTCTCGGGGTTGTCTCCAAGGTTTGATCCCAACTGACTTTGTTCTTCCTTAGGGTCATCTCCGAGGGTTGGTTTGATATCCCAGGGTTGTCTTTGAGGATTGATTTGATGCTTCGGGGTCGACTCTGAAGGTTGGCTTGGTCTCCTGGGGTTATAGCCGGGGTTGGATTTTATCTCCCAGGGTTGTCGCCGGGGTTGGATTTGATCTCCCAGAGTTGTCACCGGGATTTGGCTTGATCTTTTAAGGTTATCTCCGGGGTTGGATTTGATCTCCCGGGGTTATCGTCGGTGTTTGACTTAATTTTCCAGGGTTATCGCCGGGGTTTGACTTGATCTCCGGGGGTTGTCGCCGGGGTTGAATATGATCTCCCGGGATTATTACCGGGGTTGGATTTGATCTCCCGGGGTTGTCGCTGGGGTTTGGCTTGGTGATTTGGACTTCTAGGGTTGTCTCTGGAAGGTAAAAGATGGTTTTGCCCTCTTGCAGGGTTAGTAACAGGAATGCAAAATTTTGAGTGTCTACAGATGCCCCTCTTTATCATGTTTATGCAATGCAACGGAATGAACATGATAAAGATTGCTAGACACTCGAAATATGATACATGTAAATGTAATGCAATGCATGATATTCTATGCCCTGAATTTTATACGCTCTTATGGGGTTAGTTGCCACGGTATTCTATTACTGACTGCTCCAGCCACTTCTGCTGGGGATGGAATTATCCATGATGGCTTTCACTGAACTCTCTTGATGCCTACTTGAATGGTAGTTTGCAAAGCTTTCATCACCAGATCTTTTTCGATGCTACATTGGGTTAAAGCCAATGGTTTACAATGTCTATCGGTGCTACCAAGACTGATTCTACGAACTGTTGTAAAGATATTTTCAGAATCCCTGCTGGGGAGATTTCTCTATGGCTGATACTGCTGGACCTCTTTGAATTTGACGTTGGGCCTCTCAGCCAACATTCGTTATCTTCAGATACGCTTTCTGACTTTTCTTCCGCTAGGAATGTTCCTCTTATGACGAGTGACCTCATTGGGGATTCTTGATGCCTATCTTGATGATAGCTTACACCAGTTTACATCATCGGATCTTTCCCGATGCTACGTTGGGGTTGTCTCCAACGGTTTGGATTGCTATCCGGTTGATGCTGATGTTTCTATCGGGGATAAAATTCTCACTATCTATTCGAAGAATAGTTGACAACGATTTGACCATCATCGAACCTCCTCGCTGCCTACCCGAATGGTAGTTTACAACGGTCGATTGAACTAATTTGATGCCTACTCGAATGGTAGTGTACAAAATTTAACCATCACTGAACCTCCTCGATGCCTACTTGAACGGTAGTTTACAACGGTCGATTGAACTGATTTGATTCCTACTCGAACTGTAGTTTGCAGAATTGACCATCATCGAACCTCCTCGATGCCTACTCGAATGGTAGTTTACTACAGTCGGTTGAACTGATTTGATTCCTACTCGAACGGTAGTTTGAAGAATTGACCATCACCGAACCTCCTTGGTGCCTACTCAAATGATTGTTTACAACGGTCGATTGAACTGATTTTATTCCTACTCGAATGGTAGTTTGCAGAGTTTGACCATCACCAAACCTCCTCGATGCCTACTCGAACGGTAGTTTACAACGGTCAGTTTAAGTGATTTGAAGCTTCAGCTGGGGATTTGTATAACAGATTCCATTATCGATTCTCCTCGAGAAGGATAATTTTCCATAATTTTCATCATCGGATCTTTCCCGATGCTATGCTGGAGTTGTCACCAACGGTTCACAATATCAGACAATTTGACCCTTATTGAAGCAGTTCTCAACTGCTTTCATCATCGGCTCTTTCCCGATGCTATGCTAGAGTTGTCGCCAATGGTTTGCGATGTCATACATGCCTAATATCAATGTTGGGAGTATCTTTTTGATAAGTCATACCCTCGGACAAGTCTGGATACTTTGACGCATTCAAAATCCACTATTCACAACGTCGAACCTTCCTGATAATTTGACAGAGGCAGCTTTCAGCAATTTCCATCATTGGCATTCCAAATACCACATCAGGGTTTATACCAATGGCTTACATGAAGATTTTCTTTCATCAAAAGTTTGACACCCAGATTTAGGGTCTCAGGCTTTTTTTGCTCAATTGCGTAGCACTATTTTTTCCTGATTTGAATTTTCAGCTTCAGGGAACTCCGATTTAACTTCATTTGGACCAAACCAGAGGGGGTGGGTCCCAGCTTGGAGTGCCGTAGGTAGAGTTGCGGCTCCCCGCGGGTCTATTTTAGTCTCCGCGTGGCTTTCACAAATCATTTTCAAGTCAAATTATATAGAAAATTCAAAAATTCCTCTTTAGATTTACTGAGTTCGGGCTCCTTTTTTCAAAATCTGTCACCGTACAATCGTTCTGCACAACCCTGGTAACGTTTACATCCTTTCTTTTCAAGTTTTGACCGTTAGAACATTAGATTTCATATAGAATGCTTCTAAACACAATATAGTGAATATGCATGCTTATATGACTTTATAAAAAATTTTAGACTTAGTAAGTGTGTATGTTTTACCATGCTGAACGTATTGATGTGAAAAAAATTAATTTCTGAGACAATCATTTGGCACCCTTTTTGGCCAGTTTATTCATCCTATTTGAGGACAAATGAGTCTGGATTTTCAAATAAAAATACAAATGGTAATTTAACTGCCATGGGGAGTTTGATTTTAATGTTTTTCATATATATGAAATGCTCATGATTTTGAGTTGGTGTGCTACTGAATGGCCACCTAGTCATGCCTATGTGCATGCGGATAGTCCATTTTACAAAGGAGACTCTAGCAAAAAATTTTCACAAGCTTGAGAATTTAATGAACATGAAATTTTAACTCTACTAGGGATGTATGTTAACTAATGCATGCTTTAAGACTTAGAATATGTATAAAATAATAATTTAAATTTAATAAGTTGTAAGTTTGAGACTCACCTCACCCTTTCTGAGGTGATTTAGAGATTTTGTTCAGGTTATGGTTTCAAATATACCAGGTAGCTCTCGCAGAGTCTTTTCAGCTGTGAGGAGGAGGAGAGCTTCTGATGTCCCTCAGTCTTGTCCAGCCCTGGCAACCTCACCGGTTAGCTGATTCAGTGATTCGTCTTATCCAAGTTGATAGGCCGAATGATGTGGACGAGGAGGAGGATGTCCCTGTTGTGGACCCCGCTCCTGCTACTGCTCTGTGTAGGGAGCTTCCAGTCATCATTGTGATGATTTCGGAGCTTTTGGACGATTTAAGGCATCATCCTTCGATCTATCTCCACGCCAATGAGGTAATAGAAGTTTTCATTCTGGAATTTTCTTCCTTTTGCCATTTTCGGGACAAAGGGCCTAATCTTGATTTGTAATTTGATGCAGGTTCCTGGCTTTACTCAGCCTAGGGGGAACTGGTTTAGCGTTCATTTCTTATACCAAACTCTCCATTCAGAGTACCAGGCTATAGTCAACTCTTGGGGTTTTGAGGCCTTCTTCTCTATTCCTCCCCGTAATTGCCCTTTGGGTTATCTGTGGGCTTTATATAAGCGTTGGTTCCACCAGACTCAGTCCCTCCACTTGTTAGACTGTGAGATTATGATGACATCGATGGATTGGCGGTTCATCGCAGGGTTGGAGTTTACAAGTGAGCCAGTTTCTTTGGTGGTTGATATATCTCCTACTGCCGTTCGATCACTTTTGGGAGTTCTTGCGATGACCATCAAGGGTCGAACAGTCCATTCTGGGCCCTTGAGTGTTAATGCCCAGAGTGGGGCTTTGTCTGAGCCTCTATCTAATGATCAAAGAGTTAGAGATTGCATTCTTCGATGAATGTTCTTGGTCATCATCAGGGGTTATTTCATAGTAGATAATTCCTCGACGGTCTCTTTGGCTCTGGTTAGCGCAACTCAGGATGTGGAGCACATCAGGGATTTTGATTGGGGCACCTTCACCTTTGCCTATTTTCTTCGTGGGATCCGCCTACACTCTGAGGGAGTGACGGAGGCTTGGCTGGGTTTTTATCCCTTCCTGCTGGTGAGTAATTTCTCTCTCACCTTTTATGTTCCTTCATTTAGGTTTATCAATTTATATCATTGAGGACATTTGATTTTTGCACTTCCAGTTTTGAATATATGAGAGGCTCTCTTGCCTATGCCATGCTACTACTCTAGGTCTAGAGACCTATCCTTGAGGATAGCAATGGCATTATTCCACCTTTACAGAGGTTCTTGTGGCAGAGGGGTTCACCCATTCTCACTTGTAGTTGGAGCTATTGACCGTCAATTCCATCACGTGGGTTCCTTATACCTCGGATTATCTGACAGTCGGTTTTGAGGATAGATTCCTGAACAGGTTAGAGTTATATTGTCCACTCGTCGAATTCCCCTTTTGACTGATGGAGCCTGGGAGCTCTACTTGTGAGAGCGGGCTATCAGGAGTGTTACAGGAGAGATTCAAATTCCATTCCCTCCTCTTGCTAGGCGATATTGGTCCCTATCTCAATCGGTCATAGATATTCCCTAGATGGGCTTGGATGGCTTCACCCTATCAGAGGGTCTTCATAGTTAGGAGGTATTTTATTGCTAGTGGAGTCCTCGCACTATTGGGGCTCAGACTCGTGCATCTCAGTTCATGGCAGACATGGTCCCTGGGTCTATTATGATGATAGACTGGGTAGCTTGCCTTCGAGAGCCTACTCATTTAGAGCAGATTTCCAGTTTGACCCAGCGGTTGGAGCGGGCACCGTTTTTCATCAGGCACCTTGGAAGGGATCCTTCAGAGGTAGATTCTTTTGATCCTTCCAGCTCCGGAGCTGGCCCCTCTAGAGGTCCATATTCTGGCAGTTTTACTGGTGTAGATCCTCCCCTCTATCGGCCTGACATCCCCTCTAGCAGAGATTAAGTGACTCAGGAAGAGTTATAGCAGGTTGATAGGCTGGGTGACATAGATATCATCAATTTCTTTGGATAGGTTTCTCGCTATATCTTTTGATAGGCTTCTGTTAGATATTGGGCGGCTGTGCCCTCTTTCTCGTTATCTCTTTTGATAGGCCTCTGTTAGTCATTCGGTGGATGTGCCCCATTTCCATATACTTTTTATTTTGTATTTTTATGGCAGACAGAGATGATGCTTTTAGTAGACAGTGTATTTAGAAATGCACGTATGATATTTCTTATCTATTGCATTCTATTATCATTTATCATTATCATCTATCATGATGCATACATTATGTCATGGATATGCATTCAGATAGGTGAGTTTAGCATTGACCCTTGGATGGTCTCATGATACGATTCTATAGATGTCTTCATCTACCGTCAGTCGGATTGATCACATGCCACCTACATTGATAGCATCTTCTTTGAGATCATGGTATGATAGTTTGTCTCCCACAGATAGGGTGACCGTTAATCAGATGTTGGGGCATTCCATGGCCATCTTGTCCTTCTAGGTACCACTGGGCTTCGTAGACAGTATGCTATCCTATTAGATACCTGAGTGATAGGTTTTTAGATTCGGTATCTACGAGCTGGCTCCTACGTTGGAGGAGTATAAGCGCATCATTGGTTTGCCATTGGATTGGCCTTGTGCTAGGATGGCCGTCAGCGATATAAGACGACAGTTCATGACCTTGACTATCTTGCTGCACAGAGTCATCGTGGGTGAGATCACATCAGGGCATGTGGTGTCCATGGACTTTCTGATTGATCGATTTGGATCGTTAGATAGCTATCTACTGCACTCAGGAGATTTTTCCATTACCGAGGATGTGTGGGGGGCTGCCCGAGTAGATGCTTTATTGATGTGTGTTGTGGGTTATCTATACATGCTATTATATATGGGCCATCTGGATATCGGCCTGATCACAACAGTTCGTGCTTTTAGACAAGGGTGGTACCATCCTGTCCATGATACTGGCAGAGACCTTGAGGTTGGCTACATTCTGCCATACCCATCCTGTGTGGTTTTTTAGGGGTAGTGGCAATTTTATTATATGTGTGGTTCATAACACACTTGAGACCGATCAACACTTTTAGACATTATGGGTACTGTTTTACTCATGAGATAGCCATGTCCTATTCTTTTCAGCCGGCTGAGTGTACAGATGCGACATCCTGGTTGGCCTTTCTGACGGCGATCGAGCATCCATTTACAATCTTGTCATGCTCAGGACTCAGCTCTCCTTACAGCTTCATTACTCATGAAGTTGGCATGGATTATCTACCCTTGGCTGGTTTGAGAGGAGTGACCACATATCATCCACTGGCTGTCATGGGTCAATTTGATCAGTTTCGGGATATTCACCACTTTGGGGGGCTTTGGATCAGTGACTATTAGTTTTGTGTTTGTCAGCAGAGGATTTGACCAGGATTTATGATTGTTGGACTCGTCGTGAGAGTGCTGATTTTTTGACTGGTCATCCAGGTCATTCTCTTGAGTATTTTGCATGGTTGGAGGCAGACATTGCATGGGCTGCAGTTGTTCACTCAAAGCCGAGTATTGATTCTGATGAGGAGGAGCCTATAGAGGTCCCTGATTCTCCCACCGAGGATGAGTTATTCGCTGGTTTGACAGTAGCTTTGGTTAGTGACACCCCGAGCACTCCTACTGCGGCGGAACCATCTCTTAGAGATTCTTTAGCTCGGATGACCTTTGAGAGGGATCAGGAGAGAGCATTGATGTTGACAGCTCTTTCTGGCAGGGATGCTACTTTAATTGATAGGGACGATGCTCGAGCCACTCGGGACTGCAACTTTTGTTGAGAGAGATGAGGCTCTAGTTGCACGGGATGCTGCTTTTATTGAGCGAGATGAGGCTCTAGCTACCCGGGATGTTTACATCGCTGATAGTACTGCACTTAGGTCCTATACACATAGCGTTGTTGCAGATATGAGTGCATTGATAGATGATCATGGTAGCACTATACAGATGGCTGTGGATCTTCTAGCTCGCATGGAGACCTTAGGGCAGGAGCTTACGGATGCACCTCCATCTCCTGAGAGGGATGCCATGTTGGACTTGCTATCCCGTTTATCAACGGGTTTATAGACTAGCTTTTATTTTCCTGCATAGACTAGGTCAAATATTTTTGTCATGTACAGGATACATTATATATATTAAACAATATTATATGGCAAAGAAATATATTTTGATTCACTTCCCTTTTGGATATGTATTGTCATTGCTGAATGATTACCACTTTTTTCATGACTTGCTGTCTTGATGTATCATAAACTTTTATTTGATGGATTAACATTGAGATGTCGGAGGGTACCTCAGAAGGGCCTGTTGATCAGGGAGGTTTGATAGTATTTGGGTTTTATATGGGTTTTGTTGTCTTGAGATTGGATTACAATTGGGTTTTTAAATTTATAAGGAAAATTGTATTTGGTTTTTCTTTTGAAGGTTAGACCGCACCATAAATGGTTGCCTACGTACTCCCATGGATTGGGGAGATCATGTCATTCGTAGTTCAGGCTTGGCCTGAATGGTTGAAAAATGTTTATTTGGGTTTAAGCTTGATTTGATGGATTTTTGGATTTTTTTATTTGGTTTGATCGCACCATAGCTGGCTGCCTACGTACTCCCATAGATTGGGGAGATCAGATCATTCGTAGTTCAGGCATTTAGTGAAAACTTGAATTGATTTGATATTTTTTCTTTTTTTTCTTTTTTTTAGGACCAGGATGATGGCTTGCAGGTGACTCAGACATAGTACCCCTTCACGGTGTCTGAATTGATGAGCTAGGGAAATTCTTTCCCATTCATGTCTTGCAATCTGATGGCTCCTCCTGCCAACACGTCTTTGACAATGAAAGGGCCATCCCAATTCGGGACAAACTTTTCTTTGGCTTCATCTTGATTGGCAAGGACTTTCTTCAGTACCAAGTTATTTTCTTTGAATTACTGGAGTTGAACTTTCTTGTTGTATGACTGAGCAATTCTTTCCTGATATAATTGCCCGTGAAATATGGCTGTAGCCCTTTTTTCATCTATCAGGGATAACTGGTGGTATTGCTCTTGCAACCGCTGATCTTCTTCCATCTGAGCATCTATTAACGCCCTCAATGACTCCATTTCTACTTCTATGGGGAGTACTATTTCCATACCATAGAGTAATGAGTAGGGGTAGCCCCAGTAGAAGTACGCATTGACGTTCTATAGGATAGTAGAGTCAAAGGCAATAGATCAGTCCATCCCTTGTGATTGGCAGACATTTTTTGCACGATTTTCTAGATATTCTTATTGGCCGCTTTGACAACACCATTCATCTTGGGACGATAGATGACGGAATTGAGATGCTTGATCTGAAACTTGTTGCATAATTCTTTCATCATCTGGTCGTTTAGATTCTTGGCATTGTCGGACACGATCACCTCTGGTTGTCCATATCGACAGATTACATTATTTCTGATGAAACCAATGATTACCACTTTGGTGACTTTGGGAACAGAGGAAGCTTCAACCCATTTGGTGAAGTAATCAATTATGGTGAAGATGAATCGATGACCATTGTTGGCTTTGGGTTCTATTGTCCTAATCACGTCCATTCCCCACATGGAAAAGGGCCATGGCGAACTCATATTGTGCAGTTCGTTCGGAGGAGTGTGGATGGCATTTCCATGGACTTGGCATTGGTAGCATCTTCTGACGTGATCATCACAGTTAGCTTTGAGAGAGATCCAGTAATGCCCTGTTCTCAATATTTTCCTAGCAAGTAAAGGACCGCTCATGTGTGGACCACAGACTCCACCGTGAGCTTCATCCATTAATCTTTGGATTTGATCCTTATCCAGGCATCTTAAAATGCCTATTCCATCATCCCTTTCATAAAGCGCGTCTTCGCTCAGATATAATTTCATAGCCATCTTATGAATCCGCTTTCTTTCAGCTTGACTTGCCCCGGTAGGCTTAGATCCATCTCAAAGATATTTTTTTATGTCTTGGTACCAAGGCTGTTTGATAGGAGGTAGTTTATCTGATATTTCTCCAATGTAATTCCCATATGATGGGGCCTTTTGGCTTGCAAATTTGATGTTGGGAATTCCCATCCTATCAGATATGTGGATCAAGGAGGCCAATGTTGCCAATGCATCAACAAAGTCATTCCTACCTTGAGGGATGTGGATGAAGGTTATTTCTTCAAACTCCATGGCTATCTTGATAACTTGCCGATGATAGGGCAACAAATGCAATTCTTTGGTATGATAAGCCCTGGTGGTTTGTTTGATAACCAACTCAGAATCCCCAAAGACCAGTAATCGTTTGATATCCATGGATTGGGCCAGTTTCAACCCCATTAAACAGCCCTCATTGTGACGCCCCCAAATCTGGGTCCCTTCTATTACCTCGGATCCAGTGCAGTCATGGTACTATTAGTCAAATATTTACATCGTTTATTCACAACTTAATGAATATAACTACGCTTTATTACAATATAGAATATAATTCTTTTCATTATCAGGATCTCGTATAATGACCCCAAACTTTTATAAGTTATAATCTTGGTCATTTACCATTCCTGTCTTATATCATATTCGATATTATAAAAATACGAAATAACTTAAACTTTTTCAATCTTTTTTGAATAAAATCTTTTATTGATTTCATAACTTGAATCAATTACATATCCTTGAATCAAATATATAGTGATTCATTCTATTCAAATTAATGTATAAGATTTTACATCTCGATTCAATATCCTCTATGTATTAACTAATATATCTTTACAACCCGACTAGTGTTAAACATCGTAAACAACTATCAAGTACATCTCCTAGAACCTAACATAGTTCAAGCAAATAATCTAAATAGTAATCTTCGTTGCGATACTATTTAACTTTATCAATCAAGAAGCACGTAATCTTTACCGTGAGTCCTTAACCTGTAAAAATGGTTATTTGCAAGAGTGAGCTCGACAGCTCAGCAATTCTAACAGTTTTTATACATCACATAGCATATAATATCATGCTCATTTCATGCATTCATAATCATTTAAATATACTACGCATATTACTTTTCACATAATAGGCATAGAGATTAACTTCATAAATATATCATCAAAGATCAACTTTTAAATATCATACATATTCCATATGCATTTCATATCAACATTCTCATAGAATAATATAATTCAACTAACAGTTATTGAATTCATATAACAAATAGAAACTAAAAGACTTGCCTGATTCGTAGTTTATCAACTACGACTTAACTTCTTAAAGCTATCTGCGCTTCGTGTATTCCTACACAGTTATATAATCATGGATTTATATCCATCAGTTATACACATCCATATATTCTTAATATGTTAATAAATACTTCATTGTCTCCTAACATGGTTTCGTATTACTTCAACTTAGGATAACCATGAGACTAGCTCATTCTACTTTCATGTTTATCTAAACAATCTTGTTTCACAACTTGTAGTCCTTAAGGACAACATAACTTAAGACCATGCAGTTAACAAACTGCCCTTGGCAGCTCTGCAGAACGGCGCGACCGCGCTACTCTCTGCCAAAACCAGACTTGAGCTTTTCATTACTCAGTCTAGTCCTAACATACTATGCATTCTGATATATATTATACACACACATCAAGTAGGTTTTCATCTTCCTTCTATTTTATATTCAAACTATTTAGTTTTACTTTTGAATCACATAGCTCTATATTGAATTATTTCGATCAACAAGGCTTAACAACTTCATTTATCAAAGGGTCATTGACATAAGTCTTTAAACCATATAATGCTACTAATAAGCCTCTAATAGCATGCTCACATATATCTATCTTATTTACATTGAAATAGCATAGTTCATTATTTGAAAACTTATTTTAAACCATGTTTGAAAGGTCTAATTCATGCTTAGCTACATGGTGAACATATTTGACACGTCTAGAGGCATAATGCATCCTAGTATACATGCTTGAAAGGTCATAATACTATTTACACCATGTCAAGACTATTAGTTCTCAAAAACTCTCAAGTTTTCCTTCAAAACATTTTCGACCAAGTCATAGTTCTAGCATATGCAAGGTAACTTATCAACAACTACCTTTCACACACAATCAAGACACATATATACGTCTCCAAAGTCAGATTTCTAATGACTCTAAATTCATCAAGTTGTATTTTAAAGCCTTAAGTTTTCTTTTAGAAAATCATGCTAAACCAATTAATACCATTCACTACATGCTTGGTAATCTTAGGTCACATATTAGACTCATTTATAAACTTTATTGAAGTCTAACTAGCATGCTTAACAAACCAGAAAACACAAAATTCATTTTCCATTTCTGCAGGATGGCGCGGATGTGCTGCTTTTGTACTGAGGAGTGGCGCGGCCGCGCCACTTCGGTTCCAGACCAGAATTAGCTTTTGCAATAGCAGAGCTCAAAACCAACCCACAATTCCTCATGAATCATGCTTACAACCAACTCACATTACTATTATAACATGTATATAACTCTATTATTACTTCTATAACAACTTAAAATCAAGAATTCAATTACTTTCTAGGAATTTTCCAACTTGAGACTCAAGAACACAATTAAGAGTTATACCTCATTGAAGCTTGAATGGACAGAGCTTCCTCTCACAATCAGATTTCTCCCTCAAACTTTCTATAGCAACTTAGTAATTATTTAGCAACTTCAATTTGTGAATATGAAGCTTTAATTTATAGAGGAACTATAGACCAAATTTGGTTCTTGCACATTGAATCAAACTAATGGGAGAAGGAAGAAAATGTTGGGCAAGAAGGATTTGGTGGAAGGTCACTATTCAACCCACTCCCCCCACCATCATTGCACTCATTCTAGCCATCATCACCATTCTCATTTTCAGCAAAGTAGGAAGCTAGGCTATTGGTATACTCACGTGAGGAAGGAAATGAGACTCACAAAATGGGACAAGAGCTTATAACTCAGCATTTGTAAAAATTGTTGCTAGCATACTATGGTTTTATTTCCTTATTGGACTATGCAAGTCACACCTTAATAACTTAATAATGCTTCATTAATTTAAGTCATGGGCATATATACATAAATGTACATACATGTATACCCATATATAAACAAGTGTACTCATAATTTAAATATACACCAATATATAATATCATGTACCTCATGTACATTGGTTTAACCTATTAATATCTTAATTAAGCTAATTATAAAATAGTTGGGTATTCTCAACCCATCATTTTCCATAATATTTATTATCTCAAATATACCCAATTATTATAATGATAATTAATAAATATATATTAACTTACCATTTATTTTCTTTTAACAATTATAGTTAAACCTCTAATTGATTTAACTTTACCACCCATGCCACACAAGGCACAATTATGTAAGCTTAGTATATAATAGACCTCAAGCTTACAATATTATAATCTCACAATTAATATTATTCTTATTATCACATCTTATAATATGCTCATGATGTAATATCATTACACTTCTTATTTACATGTTCTCTAATTATAGTTAATCTATTACCCTCCTATGGACAATACCCAAGGGTCAAGGAAGAGTTGGTGGCTAACTCCACCAACTAACACTATTTAAGGTACATCTAGCCAATGGGCTATATCATCTTTGCCATCACATGGCAAACTTGTGAGCCTCTTTTAGCTATAAAAATCAGCAGTCTTTTGGTCATGGGAGTGGTCTATTGCACCATGTTGTTGGGTTTGTACGTAACGCAATCATGCAATCAAATCACATAAATAGGGCGGAAGCGTAAAAACTAGGTTTTCAAAATTTATACAAACCCATAACCATGATCATGCTTTGTGCTTGTTATCAATAACAGAAAAGAGAGAACATGAAATTATACCTTTGAAGATCTAAGCTTCCTCAGGTACAAGTTCTACTCCTTTGAATCCTTTGATTCCTCTGTAGTGGCTCCTTCCCTTGATCAATGTCAGCCACCCAAATGTTTGGCCTCTAACGGTGATCCACCAAGGAAGATGAAGAACTCAAGAAGATGGGTTATTGGCTTAACCCTTGTTTCTATCTCTATAGAATATGTGTACTCCCAACTCTTGGAAAATTTCACGTCCCTTATTTCTGATATAAGACTCTCTTATATAGATATTATGTTAACCCTCCTAATCCAATTAGAATAGGGTTTTATTTAATTAATTTATATCCTAATCTTTATTAGGATTGAGAGAGAGTACTGATATTATATTAATTCCTAAACTCCTTTAGAATTAAAATAATAATAATAATAATAATATTAATAAGACTCCTCTTATTAATTTATATTTAATATTTTTAAAATATTAAATAATAAACATTAAGCTATTTAATTTATTCTATCATCATAGATTAAATTAATTATACTTAATGCATTATTACTAACATGCCATTTTCTTCTTAAATAATTCTTCTTCCTTTTATGGTGTGACCCTTTAGGTTCTCCATATTAAACCGGTTGTGAATAAATCAATTAGAACAATTCTAATATTATTTAAATAAATAAATTAAACTAATAATCTATTTAAATAAATAACATTTATTCTACAATAGGGATAAGCCTCCCTAGCGATCAACGACTTTTCAGATAATATAGATTTCAACATTAATCATAAAAGAACCTGTGAGTTAATAGTTACCGTACAATTCAATCCTTCCACCATACAATGTCCCAATTAAATATAAGACATGGATTTACTGTCAAGTCTTAATTTATTTAATCATATGTATTTCGATTAGAAAATGCACAACTCCAAATAATGCAAATTAGAAACCTCTTTCTAATTTCATTCTACCTTGGCCAAGGATTCCTGGGTTGTCATTTAACGAATCACATAGGACATATCTCCTCTTTTACTAGAGGTGGTAGATTCTTTATTGATCATTCATTATCTCCATATGTAACTCATTACTCCCAAGCATACCCTATATATGCCTTAAAAGGCCTTAAGGAATTAGTCAAAGTATAATTTGTTACATACAAGATACTATGATGATCTCAAGTCCAAGGATCACATGTACTACTATCACATTAGGAATTCCTATTGACAGGCGAGTAAAACTCCATTAGGTATTCCATAGCGAGTCACGTTCAGTGAACTTATTCTCCAATAAGCACCTACATACTTGCTTTAGTGTCTCCACACAAATGACCATGAGATCAATCATCCTCATCCAATGAGCAAGCAACATATGTACCAATCTATCCGGATTTACTAATCCCCTTTTTAGTAATCCCACGATTGGGAACTATTTTAGTTTTAAAGCTTTCTAAGAATTTAGATCTCATTAGCATGATCAACATCATGATTCTAAAAGCATTGCTTAAAACTATGGGTTATTTACATATTATAAAAACAGCACCATGTAGATAATTAAATGCCTTTAATAAATAAATATTTTATTAATAAATAAATAAGATTGTTTACAAAGTATGTGCGTTATCATCATACATGATTGGCTTGTATGCACACTACTATCAATCTCCCACTTGTACTAAAGCCAATCGCCATGGTATCTCATACCCATCTTCTCTAAGTGACGATCAAACTGCTGTTGTGTTAAAGCTTTAGTAAATGGATCTGCAATGTTATCTTGAGAGTCTACACGCTCCAAGGTGACGTCTTCTCTTTCAATGATCTCCCTGATCAAGTGAAATCGCCGCAACACGTGTTTAGATTTCTGATGAGACCTGGGTTCCTTAGCCTGTGCAACCGCTCCGGTGTTGTCACAGTATACGGGAACTGCTTCTCCAATGCTAGGAACCACACCAAGTTCAGTTATGAACTTCTTCATCCAAACAGCTTCCTTTGCAGCTTCACTTGCAGCTATATACTCTGCCTCTGTCACTGAATCAACAACCGTTTGCTGCTTGGAACTCTTCCAACTCACTGCACCTCCGTTCAAGGTAAACACATACCCTGAAACAGATTTACTGTCATCTTGGTCTGTTTGAAAACTTGAGTCCGTGAATCCCTCGAGTTTTAATTCAGACCCACCGTAGACAAGAAAAATATCTTTAGTCCTTCTCAAGTACTTTAGGATATTTTTCACTGCCTTCCAGTGCTCTTCTCCTGGATTCGACTGGTATCTGCTTGTTACACTAAGTGCGTGAGCAACATCCGGTCTAGTACATATCATACCGTACATGATAGATCCTATTGCAGAAGCATAAGGGATCTTACTCATACAGTCTCTCTCCTCAGGTGTCTTTGGGGCCTGTTCCTTGGAGAGATTTATTCCATGGCTCATCGGCATGAGACCTCTTTTGGAATCTTCCATGCTAAACCTCTTTAGCATCGTATCAATGTACGTTCCTTGGGATAAGCCGAGCATCCTTTTAGATCTATCTCTATAGATCTTTATCCCCAAAATATAGGATGCTTCACCCAAGTCCTTCATGGAGAAGTTTTTAGATAACCAGATTTTAATGGATTGTAACATAGGAATGTCATTCCCTATCAGTAATATATCATCAACATATAATACAAGGAATGATACTGCGCTCCCACTAACCTTCTTGTATACACATAGTTCATCCTCTTTTTTAATAAAATCAAACTCTTTGATTGTCTCATCAAAACGAATGTTCCATCTACGAGAAGCTTGCTTCAACCCATAAATGGATCGTTGTAGCTTACAGACTTGATTTGTTCCAACTTTTGAAATAAATCCCTCTGGCTGTGTCATATACACATCCTCCTCAAGTTTCCCATTGAGGAAGGCCGTTTTCACGTCCATCTGCCAGATCTCATAGTCGTTGTAAGCTGCAATCGCAAGCAAAATCCGAATGGACTTGAGCATGGCTACTGGTGAGGAGGTTTCATCATAGTCAACTCCTTGTCTTTGTTTGAAACCTTTTGCAACCAGTCGGGCCTTATAGGTCTCTACCTTTCCGTCTGCTCCAGTCTTTTTCTTAAAAACCCATTTACACCCAATAGGTTTAATACCTTCAGGTGGTGAAACCAAAGACCATACTTTGTTTTCATACATGGAGTCCATTTCGGATTTCATGGCTTCAAGCCATTTCCCTGAGTCTTTATTACTCATAGCCTGTTCGTAATTCAATGGATCATCATCATACATGATGTGTTCCTCATCGTCATCCTCTATAACGAATCCATACCTCTCAGGTATCTTAGGTACTCTTCCAGATTTACGAACATGGTGTGGTACAGTAGGTTCTTCTACTTGGTTAGGTACCTGACTTTGGTCCGTGGTAACTTGTGGTTCTTGAACTTCTTCAAGATATATCTTACTCCCACTGACCCCTTCATGGATAAACTCTTTCTCCAAGAAGGTAGCATGTTTCGCAACAAACACCTTTTGATCAGTTGGATGATAGAAATAATACCCTACGGTTTCTTTAGGGTATCCCACAAATCTACACTTATCGGATTTAGTCTGTAGCTTATCATTTTCAAACTTTTTGACATAAGCTGGACAACCCCAAGTCTTAACATGCTTAAGATTTGGTTTCCTCCCTATCCACATCTCATATGGAGTCTTTGGGGCGAATTTGGTAGGTACCTTGTTAAGTAGGTATGCAACCGTTTCTAGGCCATATCCCCAGAAGGAAATTGGAAGGTCGATAAAACTCATCATGGATCGAACCATGTCCAACAGTGTTCGATTTCTCCTTTCAGATACTCCATTTAACTGTGGTGTACCTGGAGGAGTCCATTGTGAGATTATAGCCTTTTCTCTGAGACAATTGAGAAACTCAGTGCTTAAGTATTCTCCACCTCGATTTGATCGAAGTATCTTAATACTCTTGCCCGTTTGTTTCTCTACTTCACTTCTGAACTCTTTGAACTTTTCAAATGATTCTGATTTGTATTTCATTAAATACACATATCCAAATCTTGAGTGATCATCAGTGAAAGTAATAAAATAAGAATACCCACCCCGTGCACTTGTTGTCATAGGTCCATAAATGTCTGTGTGAATCAATGCCAACAACTCTGTAACTCTCTCCCCTTTTCCACTAAAAGGAGATTTAGTCATTTTACCCATGAGACAAGATTCACAAGTTGGATATGATTCATAATCAGATAGCTCGAGGAGCCCATCTTTATGCAACTTGGATAATCTTGTTTCATTGATATGACCGAGTCTACAGTGCCACATATAAGTATAATTAATATCATCTCTTTTCCTTTTCTTAATTTGTTCAATTTGAAATATATTTTCTTGCAAGTCAAGTGTATAAAGTCCATTTCGCAAATTTCCAATACCATATAAAACATCGTCTTTATAAATAGAACAACCATTGTTCTTTATAATAACGTCAAAACCTTCCATATCCAATACAGAAATTGAAATAATGTTTTTAATAATATTCGGAACATAATAACAATTATTAAGATAAATGGATTTGCCCGAAGGCATTGCTAAACAATAAGTTCCTACAGCTAATGCAGCAACTTTTGCTCCATTTCCCACTCGTAGGATCACCCCATCTTTGTTCAGCTTTCTACTTCTGACCAGTCCCTGCACAGTATTACATATGTGAGAACCACAGCCGGTATCCAATACCCAAGTAGAATTATGACTTTCAGAAAAATTAATTTCAATCATAAACAAACCTTGATTGGAAGTCGAAGCTTCTCCAAGCTTCTTCTCTGCTAGAAACTTCTTGCAGTTCCTTTTCCAATGTCCCGGCTCATTGCAATGAAAGCACATTCCTTTAGCTGGTTCAGGTTTCTTTTGCTCCTTTTCTTTCCCTTTTACCTTAGCCTTCTTAGATTTCTTCTTTTCAGAAGACACCTTGGGCCTCTTCCTTTTATTGGAAGAATCCACCATCAAGACATGGTTCTTCTTGGATGAGAAGTGACCTTCTGTAGTTTTCAGCATGTTAAGCAGCTCAGGTAAGCTGACATCTAGCTTATTCATGTGAAAATTAACCACAAACTGCGAGAAGGTCTCAGGGAGTGACTGCAAGACCAAGTCTTGACTCAACTCCCCATCCATGACGAACCCAAGCTGTCCAAGGCGTTCAATCAAATTGATTACCTTCAGAACATGAGTCTCGACGGTAGTGCCCTCGGTCATCCGAGATCGGAAGAGCTCCTTAGATATCTCATATCTAGCAGTCCTACTCTGTTCACCATACAACTCCTTGAGGTGAAGCAGCATAGCAGGAGCATTCATTTTTTCGTGCTGACGCTGAAGCTCGTTATTCATGGATGCGAGCATGATGCATTGAGCCACAGATGCATCATCTTGCCACTTATTGAAAGTGGCAATCTCTTCCTCAGAGGCTGTTTCTGAAACAGATTCAGGGATAGTGGAATTTAGGACATAAGAAATCTTTTCAGCAGTGAGAATAATTCTCAGATTTCTTAGCCAGTCCTCATAATTCGGGCCGGTAAGCTTATTTGCATCAAGTATGCTTCGTAGTGAGATTAGTGATTTTGACATTTTTAAAATTCTGCATGTGAAAAGACAACATTTTAGCAAACATTCATTTTATTAACTTTGCATACCAAAATAAATTTAGGTCTTTATTTTAAATTGGTATCTCCCACTATTTTCATCAAACTATATTACCCTCACTCATATAGTTCGGCAACATCTAATTAAAGATTTGCTAGTGAAATTAAGGATCCCATTTCAAATGTATATAACCTTGTGGATAGCACAACAAGCGATATACAAATAAATAGGTAGACAACTCTTGTCAATTACATCACCATGTAACTCCTTTTATTTTGCCTCTTAAATCATAATGGTCATGTGTGTGCACATCCGAACTAAAATGATTTAAGTTAAGTCCAGCCTAGCACTTCCATAAATTCAAAAAGAAAAATTTTTGTCCTTGTGGATAGCACAACAAGACTAGATCGTTCAATTTTCTTGATAAGCATCAAATGTGATAAATTAACATCTTAAATATTCAATACTCGCCTTGTGGATAGCACAACAAACTCATAGTAAATATTTAATACTCTATTAACTAATCATGCTAGAAGGCGACGTTCGATATTCCAAATATCATTTGAACGCTTCAGACTTAATATTTTTTCTTTGAGGGGTTTGTTATTATTTGTCTCATCTTTTAAGCGTGCATGCACATATATATATAAAATACGCGTCATTTTATTAAACATGCGAAGCATGTTTGTATAAAATATAATATATATAATATTTAGCATGCGATATAGAATACTATATTCTACCCGAATTGATTATGGACTTTTATTCTAGTTTGGTTCACTAGAGCCACCAAGTGAACCAAAAGGTCAAACCTAGGAGTGCAAGAATTTAAATTTTAAATGTAACTATTACATTTAAACCCGGGCTCCATACAAACGGGTCTTCACGCGCTCTTTGCTCCTTGGTCTCCAATTTCTTCAAAATAATTCTAACTATCTCTATTACATTAACTATTTTAAAATTAAATAGAAACCTTGATCAGCAGTCAAGGGGAAGTACATAGAAAGGAGATAGAATTTACATCGAGAATAAAACTAGAGAAGACGAGGTACGCAGACCCCATTTTATAAAACCCATACATTCAAGCATTCATCCAAAATAAAATCCAATCACATTGGTCATAGTCCATAATCAACCCCATTTATTATCATACACATCAACATATGCATCAATAAATATCCATTCATCTCATGAATAACAATGCTATTCCATATATGGATCGATGTTATTTAATGGACAAAAGTTTTGCTAAATTTTATTTTTGAAACAAAATAAACTCTTTTATTTTAATCAAAAATAAATCCAAATTAAACTCCTTTAATTTTAGCATTCTGAAATCATATTTCAGATAAAATAAACTTCTTTAATTTAAAACTTTATCAATTAAATAAACAGTTTACTTAATTAATTAAAATCAATTTTCAGGGTCTGTCCTAGGTACCGGCGCTGCTGCGCCAGTAATGAACTGGGCATCTGCGCAGCTGCGCAGGTAGACGGAAGCAGCAGTTTTTGCAGACCGGCGCAGCTGCGCCAGTAATGAACTAGGAGGCTGCGCAGCTGCGCCGTTCGCCGCAGAAACTTGCAGAAAACGATTTTAGTCCAGAAAAACGATCCAATTCTCACATCAATTCATACATGGAATTATAAAATTGATAATTAGCACAAAGTTAGGCTCTGATACCACTGTTGGGTTTGTACGTAACGCAATCATGCAATCAAATCACATAAATAGGGCGAAAGCGTAAAAACTAGGTTTTCAAAATTTATACAAACCCATAACCATGGTCATGCTTTGTGCTTGTTATCAATAACAGAAAAGAGAGAACATGGAATTATACCTTTGAAGATCTAAGCTTCCTCAGGTACAAGTTCTACTCCTTTGAATCCTTTGATTCCTCTGTAGTGGCTCCTTCCCTTGATCAATGTCAGCCACCCAAATGTTTGGCCTCTAACGGTGATCCACCAAGGAAGATGAAGAACTCAAGAAGATGGGTTATTGGCTTAACCCTTGTTTCTATCTCTATAGAATATGTGTACTCCCAACTCTTGGAAAATTTCACGTCCCTTATTTCTGATATAAGACTCTCTTATATAGATATTAGGTTAACCCTCCTAATCCAATTAGAATAGGGTTTTATTTAATTAATTTATATCCTAATCTTTATTAGGATTGAGAGAGAGTACTGATATTATATTAATTCCTAAACTCCTTTAGAATTAAAATAATAATAATAATAATAATATTAATAAGACTCCTCTTATTAATTTATATTTAATATTTCTAAAATATTAAATAATAAACATTAAGCTATTTAATTTATTCTATCATCATAGATTAAATTAATTATACTTAATGCATTATTACTATCATGCCATTTTCTTCTTAAATAATTCTTCTTCCTTTTATGGTGTGACCCTTTAGGTTCTCCATATTAAACCGGTTGTGAATAAATCAATTAGAACAATTCTAATCTTATTTAAATAAACAAATTAAACTAATAATCTATTTAAATAAATAACATTTATTCTACAATAGGGATAAGCCTCCCTAGCGATCAACGACTTTCCAGATAATATAGATTTCAACATTAATCATAAAAGAACCTGTGAGTTAATAGTTACCGTACAATGCAATCCTTCCACCATACAATGTCCCAATTAAATATAAGACATGGATTTACTGTCAAGTCTTAATTTATTTAATCATATGTATTTCGATTAGAAAATGCACAACTCCAAATAATGCAAATTAGAAACCTCTTTCTAATTTCATTCTACCTTGGCCAAGGATTCCTGGGTTGTCATTTAACGAATCACATAGGACATATCTCCTCTTTTACTAGAGGTGGTAGATTCTTTATTGATCATTCATTATCTCCATATGTAACTCATTACACCCAAGCATACCCTATATATGCCTTAAAAGGCCTTAAGGAATTAGTCAAAGTATAATTTGTTACATACAAGATACTATGATGATCTCAAGTCCAAGGATCACATGTACTACTATCACATTAGGAATTCCTATTGACAGGCGAGTAAAACTCCATTAGGTATTCCATAGCGAGTCACGTTCAGTGAACTTATTCTCCAATAAGCACCTACATACTTGCTTTAGTGTCTCCACACAAATGACCATGAGATCAATCATCCTCATCCAATGAGCAAGCAACATATGTACCAATCTATCCGGATTTACTAATCCCCTTTTTAGTAATCCCACGATTGGGAACTATTTTAGTTTTAAAGCTTTCTAAGAATTTAGATCTCATTAGCATGATCAACATCATGATTCTAAAAGCATTGCTTAAAACTATGGGTTATTTACATATTATAAAAACAGCACCATGTAGATAATTAAATGCATTTAATAAATAAATATTTTATTAATAAATAAATAAGATTGTTTACAAAGTATGTGCGTTATCATCATACATGATTGGCTTGTATGCACACTACTATCACATGTCACATTTTTAATTCCCACCTTGCACACAAAGCTAGCATACAAGTCTTTATACACACATATGTATTTAAATACCTCTATTATACACCCATATACATATATACCTATACATGTATATATACATGTATCCATCAACTTATATTATACAACATATAATCCATGTACATTTGATAATACCGAATATATTTTAATCGGGTATTATCATATTACATTATCTCATCTCTATCATTTCAATTATATTAAATTATTGAAATTATTATCAATTAATAATTGTTTAATTATTATAATATTCATGAGGTACTTATTTAATGTTCCCTCACACATATTGTCACATACCCTTATGTACACATTTAATGTCCTCAAACCCACATACTGTCACATAAGCATTAATTATGTAACTTACATTATTCATTATATGGTTCTTATATATTATAAGGCCACATTGAAATGTCACACTACACTTTCTTGTTAATAGAATGTAGGTACTATATATTATATGATTAATTATCATACCTTTTCCACACAACAATAAATTAGTTCTGTTTACTCATCCTTTCATTAATTTATTTAATGAATTTCTCTTTTCCACCACTTAGCCACACTAGGCCTATTCCACGAGCTTACATTAAGCTCATTATTACTTCCACCACACTTAATAGTCCTTTAATATAAGGTTTGTGTGACACATGCACTTTAATGCAAAGCTACCTCACATAATCATACACTTATAGTATGTATAACCTTTACGCTTAAAATAATTAATATTTACCCTATTAATTATTTAAATAATAGAATCCACGGTAAAATAATAACTTAAGTTATTTAGTACATTAAAATAACTTAGCTTTCTTTTATTAATTAACTCTTTTGGAAATACATTAAAAATTATGTAACATGACATAAAATGTTTTTACCATGTTATCTCCCAATATAGGCATTAATTATGATTTACTTATTTTCTTAAGGTATTACTTTAATATAGTATTCACGCCTCACTAAAATAATTGCATGTACGACACATGTACACGTATTATAGAAAATAGATAATAAGTTTATTTTCTATTATGATAAATGTTTCCATCAATATATTACATATAATAAATATGTTTTAATATATTTACCATAATAACTAATCATACATTTTACCTCATACAAAGACATATAAGGTATTATTATTTAAAATAACATCCTCCCTTTTATTAAAATAATTCAATATTAGAAATTATTTTAATATCCTTTAGTAGAAATATATAATAACTATTTCTCTCTCCTTTCTAAAAATTGTCCCCAAAACAATTTCTTTAATCTATACATTTAACCATATCTCAAATATTAATTAATTCTCTAATCAATATTTATTTAAAGATATATTGGTTTAACAACGTATATGTAAATATTTTATTAGCGTCGTTCGCACATTCACATAATACCATGCTAAGTAATATATATAAAGGTATTTACTATAATCACATACTCGACACTTATATTAATTCACCCTTTACTTAAGTGAATTAATCCCCTTTACTAAATCACCATAGTTGATTTAGGTTTTAAATATTATATTATTCTATAATATAACTTTCACCTTAATTTAAACTATCCAATATTTATACTTATTAGTTAATTCTCTTAACTAACTAGTTCATGCTTTACTATCTCACTCTATCCATGGATAGCTTAAGCACTAATTATAACTCATATTACATCATACTAGTCACTAGTATATATATTCAAGAAAAAGGTAATTATTCATTAAAGATATTTAATGTCAACAACTTACTATAATAAAATAATTCTATAAATTATTTAATAACGATAGAGAATTTTATCTACCTCCTTTACCTCAATTAAATTGTCTCCACAATAAATAACAAATATATATTAATAATATATTTATTAATCACATATTATATAGTTCATATTACCCTATGTAACACAATACTTCTTACCTCATAACACACACATATATATATATATATATTCGAACCCAATACATGCCTTAAGAATTTTATTTATTAAATTCTTATTATTAATTATTCTTAAAAATTTGGTTTCTCACACTCATATTCAGTTGTGTTGTTGGTGTTGACAAACTGCAACTTGATGACCATAGGATACTGTTCTCCTGTAAGAGATATAAGAACTGCCCCTGCTCTGGCACCTTCCATGTTTATGGCTCCATCAAAATATAATTTCCAACATTGGACTATATCTTCTTGAGGGATTTGTTAAATTGTCATTATCCCATCATCCGAGAAATAAGTTTCCAAGGGTTTGAAATCCTTTGATGGTGCTTCGGCCAATTGATCCTCAATTCCTTGACCTGTGATAGACTTTTGAGTCATATAAATTATATCAAACTGTTGGAGGATCAACTGCCATTTGGACAATCGACAATTCAACATGGGTTTGCTGAATACGTACTTCAGAGGATCCTATACGGGATATAAGATAAGTCATGTGCCCATGCATAATGTTGTAATCCCATGGCGGCCCATGCAAACGCACAACAGGTTTTTTCAATCAAAGTGTACTTCTGTTCTCCGCTACTGAATCTTTTGCTGAGGTAATAGATAGCTCTCTCCTTGCTTCTATCATCTTTTTGTCCCAGCATGCAACACTGGCATTGGCATTGACTGACAGGTACATAAACAAGGGAACCTCATCTCTTGGGGGTACCAAGACAGGGGCTTCGATAGACTGTTTCTTGATGAAAAGGAAGGTTTTTTGACAATTTTCATTCCTTTCATGAAGGAATTTTTCCTTAGCAGTTTAAATATGGGTTCACACTGAAAGTAGTATACATACAAGCCAATCATGTATGATGATAAAGCATATACTTTGGAGACGCTCTTATTTTTTTATTAATAAAATTATTCATTTATTAAAGATATTTAATTATCTACATGATGCTGTTTTTATAATAAGTAAATAACCCATAGTTTTAGGCAATGCTTTTAGAATCATGATGTTGATTATGCTAATGAGATATAAATTCTTAGAAAGTTTAAAACTAAAATAGTTCCCAATCGTTGGATTACTAAATAGGGGATTAGTAAATCCGGATAGATTGGTACATATGTTGCTTGCTCATTGGATGAGGATGGTTGATCTCATGATTATTTGTTTGGAGACACTAAAGTAAGTATGTAGGTGCTTATTAGAGAAAAAGTTCACTGAACGTGACTCGCTATGGAATACCTAATGGAGTTTTACTTACCTGTCAATAGGAATTCCTAATGTGATAGTAGTACAAGTGATCCTTGGACTTGAGATCATCATAGTATCTTGTATGTAATGAATTATACTTTGACTTATTCTTTAAAAACCTTAGGGTATATAAAAGGGTATGCTTGGGTATAATGAGTTACATATGGAGATAATGAATGATCAATAAAGAATCTATCACTTCTAGTAAAAGAAGAGATATGTCCTATGTGATTCGTTAAATGACAACCTAGTAGTCCTTGGCCAAGACAGAATGAAATTAGAAAGGAGTTTCTAATTTGCATTATTTAGAGTTGTGCATTTTTCAATCGAAATACATATGATTAAATAAAATAAGACTTGACAGTAATTCCATGTCTTATATTTAACTGGGATATTGTATGGTGGAAGAATTGAATTGTACGGTAACTATTTACTCACAGGTTCTTTTATGATTGATGTTGAAATCTATATTATCTGAAAAATCGTTGATCGCTAGGGAGGCTTATCCCAATTGTAGAATAAATATTATTTATTTAAATAAATTATTAGTTTAATTTATTTATTTAAATAAGATTAGAATTGTTCTAATTGATTTATTCACAATCGGTTTAATATGGAGAACCTAAAGGGTCACACCATAAAAGGAAGAATAATTATTTAAGAAGGTAATGATATAATCGTAATAATGCATTAAGTGTAATTAATTTAATCTATGGTGATAGAATAAATTATATAGCTTAATGTTTATTATTTAATATCTTGAAAATATTAAATATAAATTAATAAGAGGAGTCTTATTAATATTATTATAAATATTATTATTTTAATTTCTAAAGGAGTTTAGGAATTAATTTAATATTAGTACTCTCATTTATTCATAATAAGATCAGGAGCCAAATTAATTAAATGAACTTAATTAATTATTCCCAATGTGGTGGGAAACCTAAAATAATTAAAGGAGTTTAATTAATTAAATGAAACCCCATGTCTACTAGGATTAGAAGGGTTGACCAATATCTATATAAGATGAGTCTTATATTAGATATCGGTTGATGCAATTCCAATTGTTGGAGAGTATTTCTTTTCTATAGAGGATAGAAAACTATGGTTTAGCAAACCATCCTCTTTCTTGATAATTCCTCTTCCTTGGTGGATCACCTCTAGAGGCCAAACACTTGGGTGGCTAACGTTGATCCAAGGAAGGAATCTAACCCGAAAACTCAAGGAGATCACGAAGAACAAGGAGTTGAACTCGTACCTGTGGAAGCTTCGTTTTACAAGGGTATGATTCCATAACTTCTTATTTATCATTTTAAATTAATAATTTGCATAAAGGATGATCCGGGTAATGGTTTTGTAGAAAATTTTAAACTCTGATATACCATGCTTCCGCTAATTTTTGCAATTTGATTGCGCCCATGATTTCGTACAAATTCAACAGTGGCATCAGAGCCAAACCTTTATGCAATTATTAATTGTTTTGATTATATATATATACGGTCCGAATCTTAAGCTCACCCAACTAAAAGTTCACCCAAGCTCACCCCCCTTTAGCGACGGACCGGGCGACGGTTTGGTCCGTCGCTATATATACAACCGTCGTCTTAGCTTTTAGCGATGGACAACATATAACGACGGACAATATATAGACGACGGTTGTATATATTGCGACAGACGAACTGTCGCCCTGTTCGTCGCTAAAAGGGAGTGAGTTGGATGAGCCTAAGATCTTTATCGTATATATATATATATATATATATATATATATATATATATGGGTATGTATTTAAAATAATTTATTGGGCATAACTAATTGTATAAAATTATTATTATTTTGAAAAAAAGAGGCCAATTCCGAATTGAAAAAAAAAATTTGCGAAAGTTTTTTTTTAGGACGAAGCACGGTTTATATATATATATAGTTAAAGAAAGCAAATCATGTTACTTAACTATATATATATATATATATATATATATATGTTATAAATGAATATTATACTTCCTGATTGTTTTTCTAGTATAAAGGTGACCTTGGTTTAAATATATATATATATATAATTCGTTTCTTAATATATATATATATATATATAATATTTTTAATAATTTTATAATTAAAATAAAGAGTTTATTGTAATCTTGAAATTGAATTTCATGCAATTTAAAGATGCCCATTAAATAATACTCATATATATATGGAATGTTTTAATTCATGAGATGAATATTTATTTATTGATGCATATGGTGATGTGTATGATAATAAATGGGGTTGATTATGGACTATTGACTAATGTAATTGAATTTTATTTTAGTTGAATGCATGAATGAATGTGTTTTATTAAATGGGGTCTGCGTACCTCGTCTTCTCTGGTTTTTACTTGATGTAAAATTCTATTTCCCTCCTATGTACTTTCCCTTGACTGCTGATCAAGATTTCTGTTTAAATTAAATAGTTTAATGTAATAGAAATAGTTAGAATTATCTTGAAGAAATTGGAGACCATGGAGCAACGAGCGCGTGAAGACCCGTTTGTAATGGAGCCCGGGTTTAAATGTAATATTTACGTTTAAATTTAAATTCTTGCACTCCTAGGTTTGACCCTTTGGTTCACTTGGTGACTCTAGTGAACCAAACTAGAATAAAGGTTCATAATCAATCCGGGTAGAATATAGTATTCTATATGTGCATGCTAGTGTTATATATATATATATATATATATATATATTATATTTTATGCAAATATATTTCGCATTTTAATAAAATAACGCCTATTTTATATATATATGTTCATGCGCGCTAAACAAGATGAGACAAATAATAACAAACTCCTCAAAGAAATTATATTAGGTCTAAAGCATTCAAAGATATTTGGAATATCGAACGTCTCCTTCTAGCATGATAAATTAATAGAGTATTAAATATTTAATACTAGTTTGTTGTGCACACACAAGGCGAGTATTGCGTATTTAAGATATTAGTTTAATTACATTTGATGCTTATAAAGTTAATTGAACAATATTATTTTGTTGTGCACACACAAGGACAATATTTTTCTTTTTCGAATATATGGAGTGCTAGGTTGGACTTAACTTAAATCATTTTAGTTCGGATGTGCACACACTTGACTATTATGATCTAAGAGGCAGAATACAAGGAGTCATATGTTGATGTGATTGACAAGAGTTGTCTACCTATTTATTTATATATCGTTTGTTTTGCACACACAAGGCTATATACATTTGAAATGAGATCCTTATTCTCACTAGCAAATCTTTAATTAGATATTGTCGAACTATATAAGTGAGGGTAATATAGTTTGGAGAAAATAGTGGGAGATACCAATCTAAAATAAGACCTAATTTATTTTGGTATATAAAATTAATTCAATGAATGTTTGCTAAAATATTATCTTTTCACATACAAAAATTTTAAAATATCAAAATCACTAATTTCAATGCATAGCATACTTGATGCTAACAAACTGACCAGACCGAATTATACGGACTGGTTAAGGAATCAGAGATAGTTCTCACTGCTGAAAATATTTCTTCTATCCTAAATTCACTTGTCCTTGGAACTATTCCAGAAACAGCCTCTGAGAATGAGATTGCCACTATTGTAAAGTGGCAAGATGATGTATCTGTGGCTCAATGCATCATGCTCACATCCATGACTAACGAGCTTCAGCGTTAGCATGAAAACATAGATGCTCTTAATATATTGCTTCACCTCAAGGAGTTATATGGTGAACAAAGTATGACTACTAGATATGAGATATCTAAGGAGCTCTTTCGATCTCGGATGACCGAGGGCACTGCTGTTGAGACTCATGTCCTAAGGGTGATCAATCTGATTGAAGGCCTTGGACAACTTGGGTTCGTCATGGATGGGGAGTTGAGTCCAGACTTGGTCTTGCAATCACTCCCTGAGAGCTTATCACAGTTCGTTGTTAATTTCCACATGAATAAGTTAGATGTCAACTTGCCTGAATTACCTAACATGTTAAAAATTGAAGAAGGTTACTTCCCATCCAAGAAGAACTTGTCTTAATGGTGGATTCTTCCAAGAAAAGGAAGATGCCCAAAGTATATTCTGAAAAGAAGAAATCTAAGAAGGCTAAGGGCAAGGCGAAAGTGAAGGATCAAAAGAAACCTGATCCAGCTAGCAATCGAATGTGCTTCCATTGTAACGAGCCGGGTCATTGGAAGAGGAACTGCAAAAAGTTTCTGGCAGAGAAGAAGCTTGGAGAAGCTTCGACTTCCAATCAATGTTTGTTCATAATTAAAATTAATTTTTCTGAACGTCAAAATTCTACTTGGGTATTAGATACCGGCTGTGGTTCTCATATATGTAATATTGTGAAGGGACTGGTCAGAAGTAGAAAGCTGAACAAGGATGAGGTTGTCCTACGAGTGGGGAATGGAGCAAAGGTTGTTGCATTAATTGTAGGCACTTATTGTTTAGCACTGCCTACGAGCAAGTCCATTTATTTAAATAATTGTTATTTTGTTTCGAATATCATTAGAAACATTATTTCAAATTCTGTATTAGATATGGATGGATTTGAAATTATAATAAAGAACAATAATTGTTCTATTTATAAAAATAATGTTTTATATGGTGTTGGTAATTTGCGAAATGGACGTTATATACTTGACTTGCATGAAAATATAATTCAAATAAAACAAACTAAGAAAAGGAAAAGAGATGATATTAATTATACCTATATGTGGCACTCTAGACTCGGTCATATTAATGAAACAGAATTATCCAAGTTGCATAAGGATGGCCTTTTAGAGCTATCGATTATAAATCATATCTAACTTGTGAATCTTGTCTCATGGGTAAAATGACTGAATCTCCTTTTAGTGGAAAAAGGAGAAAGAGTTACAGAGTTGTTAGCATTGGTTCACACAGACGTTTGTGGACCTATGACAACGAATGCACGAGAAAGGTATTCTTATTTTATTACTTTCACTGATGATCACTTAAGATTTAGATATGTGTATTTAATGAAATACAAATCTAAATCATTTAAAAAGTTCAAAGAGTTCAGAAGTGAAGTAGAGAAACAAACGGGTAAGAGTATTAAGATTCTTCGATCAGACCGAGGTGGAGAATACTTCAGCGGTGAGTTTCTCAGTTGTCTCAAAGATAATGGTATAATCTCACAATGGACTCCACCAGGTACACCACAGTTAAATGGAGTATCTGAAAGGAGAACTCGAACATTATTAGACATGGTTCATTTCATGATGAGTTTTACCGATCTTTCAATTTTATTCTAGGGTCATGCCCTAGAAATGGCTACATATCTGCTAAATAAAGTCTCCTCGAAATCTGTCCCCACGACTCCATATGAGATATGGACAGGGAGGAAAACCTGGTCTTAAGCATTTTAAGATATGGGGATGTCCAGCTTATGTGGAAAAGGTTTTAAAATGATAAGCTTGGGATAAGATCTGATAAGTGCACGTTTGTGGGATATCCTAAAGAAAGTTTGGGATACTATTTCTACAATCCTACTGAAGAAAAGGTGTTTGTTGCGAAACACATTGCCTTCTTGGAAAAGAAGTTTACCCTTGAAGGGGCTAGTGGGAGGAAAATAGATCTTGAAGAAATTCAAGAACCACAAACCACTACAAATCAATTGGATGAACCTGTCCAAGTAGAGACACCTACTGTACAACACCCTATTCGTAACTCTGGAAAAGTACTAAAGATACCTGAGAGGTATGGATTCGTCATAGAGGATGACGATGTGGTACACGTCATGGAATGATGATGATCCATTGAATTACAAACAGGCTATGAGTAATAAAGACTCAGAGAAATGGTAGATGACCATAAAATCTAAAATGGATCTTTGAAGTAATGCTCAAGACCATTTGGATTTTACTTGCGATTGCATCTTATTATTACTAAATCTGGCAAAATGGACGTGGAGATGACCTTCCTCAAATATACATTATTAGAGGAGAATGTATGTATGATACAGCCAGATGGATTTGTTTCAATGGTTGAAGCAAATCATGTATATGAGCTACAACAATCCATTTATGGATTGAAGCAAGCTTCTCAAAGATGGAACATTCATTTTGATGAGACAATCAAAGATTTTGATTTTATCAAAAATAAGAACGAATCATGTGTGTACAAGAAGGTTAGTGGGAGCGCTGTTTCATTCCTTGTAGTATATGTTGATGATATGTTACTGATAGGGAATGACATTCTTATGTTATAATCAATTAAAATCTGATTGTCTAAACAATCCTCCATGAATGATTTGGGTAAAACATCCTACATTGGGGATATAAATCTGTATAGATAGATTTAAAAGAATGTTCGGCTTAACCCAAGGAATGTATATTCATTAGATGCTAAAGTCATTTAGCATGGCAAACTCCAAAAGGTGTCTCATGATGATGAGCCATGGAGTGTATCTCTCTAAAATTATCCTCAATGAAAGAGAGATCGCATGAGTTACTATCATGTATGCAATGAAATATACGAGACTTAATGTTGATCAGCAATATTCTAGAGAAGATCACTGTAAGACAGTGATAAATATCTTAAAGTACTTAACTGACACTAAGGATGTCATCATGACACATAATGGGTCTGAATTAAACTAGAGGACTAAACAGACTCAAGTTTTCAGACTGACCAAGACGATAGCATATCCACTTTAGGGTAAGCCATTACCTTGAAAGGTGGTGTAGTGAATTGGAAAGGTTCCAAACAGCAAAAGGTTGCTGGTTTAGTGACAAAGACAAAATATATAACTGTAAGTGAAGCTACAAGTTGATATTTCGGATGAAAAATTCAACACAGAACTAGGAATAGTTCTTAAGTCTCATCTTGAATCCTAACATGTGTTGCGGCACTTTGATTAAAGAAATCATTAAAAAAAGAGACGTCAGCTTGGAGCGTGTAGACTCTCAAGACAATATTGCAGATCCATTTACTAAAACTTTAACACAACAGCAGTTTGATCGTCACTTAAAGAAGATAGGTATGAGATACCATGACGATTGACTTTAGTGCAAGTGGGAGATTGAAAGTAGTATGCATACAAGCCAATCATGTATGATGATAAAGCATATACTTTGGAGACGGTCTTATTTATTTATTAATAAAAGTATTCATTTATTAAAGGAATTTAATTATCTACACGATGCTGTTTTTATAATATGTAAATAACCCATAATTTTAAGCAATGCTTTTAGAATTATGATGTTAATCATGCTAATGAGATATAAATTCTTAGAAAGCTTAAAACTAAAATAGTTCATAATCGTTGGATTACTAAATAGGAGATTAGTAAATCCAGATAGATTGGTACATATGTTGCTTACTCATTGAATGAGGATGATTGATCTCATGATTATTTGTGTGGAGACACTAAAGCAAGTATGTAGGTGCTTATTGGAGAATAAATTCACTGAACGTGACTCGTTATGGAATACCTAATGGAGTTTTCCCTGCCTGTCAATAGGAATTCCTAATGTGATAGTAGTACAAATGATCCTTGGGCTTGAGATCATCATAGTATCTTGTATGTAATGAATTATATTTTGACTTATTCCTTAAAAACCCTTAGGGTATATAAAAGGGTATGCTTGGGTATAATGAGTTACATATGGAGATAATGAATGATTAATAAAGAATCTACCACTTTTAGTAAAAGAAGAGATATGTCCTATGTGATTCGTTAAATGACAACCCAGTAGTCCATGGCCAAGGCAGAATGAAATTAGAAAGGAGTTTCTAATTTGTATTATTTGGAGTTGTGCATTTTTCAATCGAAATACATATGATTAAATAAAATAAGACTTGACAGTAATTTCATATTTTATATTTAATTGGGACATTGTATGTAACGAATAAGATTTTTATATATTAATTGTAAATATTTATTGAATTAGATAAATATTTTTATTGATTTATTTTTCGAGTTAAATAAATTATGTGATTGTTGTGGAGTAATTTAATTAAGTATAATATATTAATTAAATAAATATTTAATATTTAATATTTTATTTAATGGATGTGTAATGTTTTTATGGTATGATTCTAATGTAATTGAGATAATTAAATTAGATGTATTTATGGGATAATCGTTGCATGAAATTCTAATTAGCGAGTAAATATAATTGTTATGTGGCAATTTTTATATGAGTAGTTGATGTTAAGCTGTTATTTAATTGAATTAGAAGGTTGAAATTAAATTAAATAAAGTTTAACAAAGGATTTATTAAAAGAATAAAAAGGATTTTTAATTAGTTATACCCAAACAAGGCCCTTGCACTTGTTTTAATCTCGTTTTGCCAAACAGGGCCTTAGCTAATAATAATCTGTTTTAAAAATAAAGCTGTTTTTGCCAAACATGGTCTTAGGGCTTTTTAAATTCCAAATATTATAATCTATATATTAATTAGTAGTTAGTATATGTAATTAATATATAGCAGTTACATATTCTATGTATTATAGGTATAATATATGTATATCCGTTATATATGTTGTACAAAATATTTATGTTAGAAAGTTAGAACAAAGAAAGAAAGAAAGAAAGAACAAAGAAAAACTTAGAGAGAAAATACTCAGAGAAGAAGAAGAAGAAGAAGAAGAGTCCTTGCTAAAAGCCATAAAACATCATCTTCTTCTTCCTCACAATCAAAGGGTATAATCTCTAAGTTTCAATTTTCAATATTGTGTTTTATGTCTTCCATGCTTTTCAAAAAAAAATTCTCTATAATAATCTTTTTATTGAAAATTTCTTGATTATGATATATATATATATATATATATATGTGATGTATATATATATATATATATATATATATATATATGCTTATATATGATTCTTATAGTTGTTTAAGTGATTCAATTCACGTAGATACAATGTTCATAATAATTTATTGTGAGCTTATTTTGAAAATAGTCTTTATTTTATCAAAATTGGTGTGTGTTTGTTAATTGTTGTTTAAATTAATCATGGATTTTGTTAATATGTTAGGAAATAATGTTAAGACAATTGGAATTGTGACAACCCGAATTTTTAAGAATTAATAAATGAGAATTTAATAAATAAAATTCTTATTATGAGATATTTTGAGTTTGAGTATGTGTATACGTGCCATATATTGTGAAATATGTGATTTGGTGTAAAGAGAATTTATATATTTATTGAATTAAATAAATATTTTAATTAATTTATTTATTGAGTTAAATAAATAAATTATGTGTTGATTATGGAGTAATTTAATTAAGTGTAATATATTAATTAAATTGATATTTAATATTTAATTTAATTAATATGTAATAATTTTATGTTATAGTTCTAATTTAATTGAGATAATTAAATTAGATGTAGTTATGTGATAATTGTTATATATAATTAGCGAGTAATTATAATGTGATAATTTTTATGTGATTAATTGGTGTTAAACTTGTAATTAATTAAATTAAGGTTGAGATTTAATTAATTAAAGGATAACATTAAAAAGATGTGTAAAGGATTTATTAAAAGAATTAAAAGAGTTTTTAAAACCGTTTTTCCAAACAAGGCACTTGCACCGTTTTAAATCCGTTTTGCCAAACAGGGCCTTAACTACTAAAAAAATCACTTTTTAAAATAACTTGTTTTTCCAAACAAGCCTTAGGGCTTTTCAAATTCAATTTGTAACTTATTGCAATTATGGTATTAAGTATGTGGTTTAATTTCTTGGGAGTTATATATATTATATAATTATACATATAATATATATCATATTAGCTAGATGTTAAAAAACTACGTTACTTTAGAAAACAAAAGAGTTAGATGTTAGAACAAAAGGATAGTCTATATAGAAAGAAAACACAGAAAACCTAGAGCTAGAGAGAAAAGAAGGAAGAAGAAGTGAGAAGAGGAGGAGGAAAGGAGGAAGGCTTTGAGAGAAAGTCCTTGTTCAACCTTATCATGATCTTCTTCTTACTCACTAAGCCAAGGTATAATCTCTAATCTTGTAGTTTAGAGATTTTATATTGATGTTCTTTATGATTGAGTCCTCTGTAAATTGAGTTATCATGAAAAGTTAGTGTAAACATGAAATTGTATATATGAATTGTGTCAAATATGCTTATAATTGGTTTATATGCTAATTAGGATGTTTAATCCATGTGTATATTGTAAGAACCCGAATTTTCAAGAATTATTAAAATAAGAATTTAATAAATAAAATTCTTAAAGCATAAGATGGGTTCAAATAAGAATATATATATGTGATACGAGGTATGTAGTATTGTGTTACATAGGGTAATATGAACTATGTAATATGTGATTTTATGATTGATAAATATATTATTATTATATATTTGTTATAAATTGTAGAGATGAATTAGCAAGAAGACAAGAAGATGGATAAGATTTATCTATCGGTATTAAATAATTTATATAATTACTTATCATAATAAGATTGTTGACATTAAATATCTTTGATAATCACCATTTTCTGGAGTATATTTACGTTGTTGAAGAGAGAGAGAGAATATGACCAATATATCTTTAGATAAACATTGGTTAGCGAATTATTAGTTGATTTAATATACCGCGAGAAGTGAAGATTAACAGAATATACATATGTGTTATATATAGATATCTTGAATTATGTGGAAGGAATTAGATATATATATATATATATATATATATATATATATATGAGAACCTTATAGGGGAATAGAGTTTGAACTTATAGTTTAAACTTTGAATCATTGAAGGAGGTAATAAAAGATGTTGGTTAACCAATGTAGCAAGATAGCACATTAAAAAGCATGTTCAAGTATTTAAAAATTGAGATTATGGTTCCGCTATAGCAGAACTTGTCTGCCTATGAACTTGAGGTGGCGCAACTGCGGCACTTCCAAGCTTATGACCAGCGCAGCTGCGCCGGTCTGTAGAAAGTTCCGAGTAAGTTTGTGAAAATTTGATTTCAAGATATGTATACTTAGACTCATATAAAAGTCATAATTGGTGATTAAGTGGTCCATAAATGGATTACATTAGCGAAAACCTGACTTGAATAAGAGTTAATTAATTAACCCGTAATAAATATTGGTTAATTAAGTGATATTATAGAATATTATATTATGAAGCTTTGCGTGGTACTGGCATGATATTAAATTGAATAGAAAGGATTAATTCCCTTACATAAGATGGTGAATTAGTATATGTGTTTAACATAAAGAAAATGGAATGAATATGTAAATTAAAAGGGAGTTTTAATATATTACATAGTGTAATAATATATGAAAAGATTTGATAGTTGAGATATGTTAATGATAATAAGTGTCTGATAAAAGAAGGGGACCAATATATTTAAATATTGGATAGAGATGAATATATTAAGTTAATGCATTGAGATGTGGTTAACTGAAAATGTTGTGGAACAATTTATGGAAGAAATGAAATGGAAGAATTATATTATATAAATTAGTGTAGTACATACTAATTATTGTAAGGAAATGACTATTTGGATAAAGATGTTATGAGTATAAGTTCATAGTATATAATCATTTAAGGTAATTAAATATTAAGGTAAAGTGTGACACCTAAGCTTTACAATAAATGAATATTGAATAAAGTGAAAATGGAGAAAAAGCCAAACGTGGCCTAGACCCCTGATATTTTATTTTTGAGATTATGAGCTTGAGTTATATGACTCCGGTAAATGAGATAAATGAGCCTTGTGTGGCATGGATATTAAAGTTAAACTAGACTGAAGGTTTAACTGGAATTATTAAAAAGAGAATTAATGGTAAGGGAATAAATGATTGATATTAATTAATCATTTTAGTACTTATGTGGGAATAAAATAATAAGTGTGATGGGGAATAATGGGTTGAGAGTACCCAACTGTTGTATATTTAGCCCAATTAAAATATTATTTGGACTTGCTTAGTGTACATGGGATATAAGATTATATTGGTGTATGTTTAAAATATAAGTATACTTCCTACATTATATTGGTGTATATTTAAAATATAAGTATACTTCCTACATGTGGGTAGGTACATATATATGTGTATATATGTGCCCATAACTTAATTTAATGTAGTAATGTTAAGTCATTATAATTGATTTAATAAGCCCAAAAGGAATTAACTTTAGTAGAATGGAGATCATTTTACTAATAAGTAAAGAAGTAATATTACTTGTCTCATATTCATAGTCCCAATTATTATATCAGCCGTATGATAGACCAATTGTCTATCCCCTTCTATTACGCATAAACAGAAGAATGAATCATTGTTATATGAATGGCTGGGAAAGGAGTTGGTAACCACTCTCCACCAATTCTCTCTTAACTGATGGCTTCTCCTTTTTCCCGTTAGTTTAATTTCTTGGGCAAAACCCCCAATTGGACAATAGTTTGGCTATACAAGAAAGCCTTCCCCTTCATTCTCAAGGCTGCTAAGTTGCTGAGATTGTTTGTTATTGTATAGAGAGATAGAGTCAGTGAGTTGAGAGTGAAGAAGAATTCCAAGAAAACTCTTGCATTGATTATTATAGTAAGAGGGAGGAACACTCTGTTAATTGAGAGAAATCATCAAAGGTACTTAATTCTAACTACTCTACATTTCTAAAAGCATAAGTCAGTGATAGAATGGTGAAGCATGAGGATTATAATGAAAGAATGCAAAATTTGTGGGTTTAACAAACTCTTAGAGATTTCATGAGTTATCTGTTAATTGATTTATCAAGTAATGTCAACATGTTATTAGAGTTCATATGTATGTTATGGAACCTATATGGTTGGTCTAAGCCTGTTGAATTGAAGAATATAGTATGAACATGAGTTTTGGGTTAATATGTGGGTTAGTTAATGTGTATGTTAATTGTTGATTCTTTGGTATGTTGTAGTTCTATGAATTACGAATCCATAGAATCAAAAACGGACTAATTTGGATGAGTATAACTCGCGTTATGATGATCGAAAGGAGAAATGGTCTGAGAATTCGAGAAGAACCAAGTCTGGAACTTCTTTCTGCCTCTTGTGGCGTAGCTGCGCTGCCCCTAAGGCCATTTGGGGCGCAGCTGCGCCGGGCATGGTCAGACAAAAAAAACAAACACTGTTTTAACATGTTGTAGTAAATTAGGCATAACTTCTTCATACAAACTCCGATTAAGGTGGTTCAGAATGATTCGAAAACATAACGAGTAGACCTACAACTTTAATTTTTTAAGTTTTTTGATTTGAAGTCATTAAAAGGGGTAAAAATTTCCATCTTTGTGACTGCTCCGTATTCAAAAGCAATCGGAGGGCGTCGGACATGCACATACGCAATTGTAGTGCTTCCGACGATAAAATATGTTATTCTAAGTGATAAAACATAAATATGCATGATATTAGGATTGTCATATAACTAAGATTTCCTTACTTATAATGGAATGCTTTAACATGATTTTCTAAAAGAAAACTTGAAGTTTTGAAAATGAAACTTGACGAACTTTGTGTCTTTTAAGTTTCAACTTTGGAAATATGTACGTATAACCTAGTTATGCATGGAAATAGGTATGCCATGTGGTTTCAAACCCCTTTGAATACCATGAACCTCTTACTTGCTTTAATGTATGTTTTCTAAGGAAAACTTGAAGATTTTGAAAACAAACCTTGGCGAACTTTAAGTCATTTAAGTTCTGACTTTGTAGTATATGTATGGTTGAGTCATGTGAGCATGAAATGTGATTTTAAGTTACCTCGCATAAGATAACTTGCATAGCTTGGATAATACGTGTTTTCAAAGAGAAATTCAAGTTTTGAAAACTAATATTCATGAGCATGGTGTCGCCTACATTTTGACCTTGTAAGCATGTGTAGAAACATGCACAATTGAGTATGACATATGATTCGAAGTTGCCTTGCATGATTAGTTTGGCATGATATGAGATTTGAAGTTGTCTTACTAGCACAAGTGGTTTTAGCTTGGCTTAGAATGACTCTAATGGCAAACTCAAACATTTTGAAAACTAATATCCATGAGCATGATGCTACCTACCCTCTGAACTTGTAAGATTTCATGCTAGTACTAGTCGTGCCATTAAACATGGCCTATGAAATGCACTCACCTAGTTTAACACACTAAAAGTTATCCAAGCATGAGTTTATATATAGTTCAAACTACACTAGTTATGTGTAAATACTTACAAGCGTGCACATTACAAATTATAGGACCTTCTCATATAAAAAGATGGTTAATATAGTTGGCCTCATTACTTCATTTTGTTGGCCTTAATTCGATAGAAATTTCCAACTAGAAACACATTGTGTGAATGTGGACTTGAGGTGACCCTAAGAAACACTAAGATCTTTTTAGATGTATGTTGCTATGAGTTAATACTCTTGCATGCTAGAAAACTAAAACGAAGCCAAAAATCAAAAGTCAGATCTGGTCTGGATAGGGAGCTGCACAGCTGTGCCCCTCCCAGGTCTAAATGTGGCGCAGCTGCGCCACAGGGCAATTTTTGTCTGATTGTTTTAAATGTGGTCTGAACGTTGTGATAGGCTTACATTGTTATCATAAGATATAAAATAGAGTCTAAATGGTGCTTTGAGTATTGATTTATGTAATGATGATAGGAAACCCGAAATTGATAAATTTCCTAAGGTTTGAGAAACACAAAGATAATGTAAATTGTGAGTTTTAAAATGTGTGTGTTGGACACATGGATAGATAAGTGTGTGATAAATGTTGATGTCGAGTGTGGGTGGTTAAGGGATACCTATACATACCTAGCTATTCTAAGAATATAATGAGAAAGTAAAAAGAAGGTTATACAAACCTAGTTAGAAAATAATATACAATTGTTCTTATACGTAGAGCATATGAAATGTATGGAAGTGTATAACTGACTAGTGTGAACTCTATGATTAATATAACTGTGTAGGATTACACGAAGTGCAGATATCTATAAGCAGTTAAGTCGTAGTTGTTAAACTATGAGCCAAACAAGTCTTTTAGTTCCTATTTGATATATGAATTCAATAACTGCAAGATGAAATATATTATGCTATGTTGATGTTAGCTTATATGTGAACTGTATATAAGAAATGTATGAGATTGAAAGTTGATCTTGATGATATGCTTGTTATATGAGAAATAACATGCGTAGTAAATATTAATTGATTATGAATGCATGAACCGAGTATGAAATTATATGCTATGTGATGCATGAAAACTGTTAGAATTGCTGAGCTGTCGAGCTCACTCTTGCAAATAACCATGCAGGTTAAGGACTCACGATAAAAGTTACGTGCTACGTGATAGAGTTCGAAGAATACTGTTTATTTAAATATATGCTCTTGAACCATAGTTAGGTTCTAGAAAATGTATACGATAGTAGATTACAATATTTTATACAGGTTAAAATCGTAAAGTTGTGTTATGAAACACATAGGGGTTTCGAACCGAGATGTATACGTTTATACAGTAATTCGAACATATATGATTCATGGTTATGTAATTGATTCAAGTTATGAAATCAATAAAAGATTTTATTCAAAGAAGATTGAAAAAGTTTAAATTATTTCGTATTTTTATAACATCGAATATGATGTAAGACAGGAATGGTAAATGGCTAAGATCGAAACTCATTAAAGTTCGGGGTCATTATACAGATCCTAGAAATGAAAAGAAATTATATTCTAGATTGTAATAATCAAAGTTATATTCATTAAATTATGAATAAAAGATATAAATATTCGACTAGTAGTATCGTGACTGCACCAGATCCGAGGTAATAGAAGGGACCCGAATTTGGGAGCGTCACATATATGATGAACATGAGGGATTCATGTTCATCAAGAAACTACAGTGAATATATATTTTGAAACTATATGGTTTTCTTTAAAATCAAAAATTTAAGTTTTATGGTGGATTGTTGTACAAATTGATTGAGAATTTTGTTAATTTGTCAAGGAATGTATTCAAGATGTTTTGAATTGTGTATTTCGTTTTAAAAATAAATTACAGTGTTCAATTTCATCAAGAACACGTATCAATAGTTTTTCTTCAAAAATCATGAAATTGATTGTTTTAAATTGTGTGTTTTGATGATTTTATATGTTAAAACATGTTAGGAGTTAGAAATTATATTTTCTATAAAGTGGTTATGAATTGTATTGACTGAAAGTGGAATTTAGTGTGGAGAAATAAGCTAAATTGGCTTTTTTTTCCTGCATAGTTCGCTAGCAAAAACTTGAACCGCTGGATGGGGCACTCCCCGGTGGGCCTTGCTAAACCTAGAACCCCCGCCCCGGCGGGGGGTATGTAGAAAAGAAAGCTTTGTTTTTTTTTTTTGTGTATTTTGAAAAGCTAAGTTTATGTGATAATTGATGACATGATAAGCATGCCTTAAAATTTTAAATAATAGTAATGAGTTATATTAATAAAATATAATGTGTAACTATAATTTAAAATAATTATAATTATAGTAAAGATTTAATTTAAATTATAATTGTTAAATTATAATGAATATAGTTTGATTAGTTTTAAATCAAAGTAAATATTTAACTTTAAGTATAATTTGTTTAATTATAATTTAATATGTGATTATAATTTAGAATAATTATAATTAAGGTAAAGGTGTAATTTAAATTATAATTCATTTTAATTATAATTTATCTAATGAGTGCATGAATTGAAATTAATTTATTATAATCTAAGTAATTGTTTAATTTAATTTATTTAATTATAATTTAATGCATAATGTAGCTAATTAATTATAAATTATAATTTGTTTAATTATAATTTGATTAATTAAGGAAATAGTTTAAATTAAATTATAATTTGTTTAATTATAATTTGATTAACATAAGATGTAATTATAATTTGATTAATTATAATTAAAGTGGATGTTTAAATTATAATTTAATATGAGTGTGTAATTATTAATTGATTAATTATGTGAAAATATAATGTGATTATGTGATGTAATTAATTATGGGATAATTGATTATTAGCTTAATAGTTAAAGAGGAATGACTTAACCTAAGTTGGTTAACTAACTATGAGGATTAGCTATGTGATAATTAACTGATATTGTTAATTATACATATAATTTGACAGTGTGTGTCAAACGAATAAATGGGAGAGTTATGATGTGTAAGTTAGAAAGTATAAAGTAGAATTTACTTAGACGTTTGCTAAGCGTTGCTAGGTGACTAATAATTGATGTGTATGATAATACGTTATGTAGGATTCATGAAGTGCAGATTATTATTAAGCAGTTTTTCGGTAATTGGTAATCTACGAGCCAGGCAAGTCGTTCGGTTCCTATTTTTTATGTGAAATTAATGATGAGTTGTTTTCAATTGTATTGCAAAGAGCATGATATGTTATTTATGTTGTAAGCATGAAATGTTAAAGTCAATTTATGACTACATTGATTGATTAAAGAATGTTGTTTGAGTAAGGAACTCAGTCTTTATATTTGTTATGTGAATTCAAGCATGTATGCTATGTTACTTTAATGATTATGAGATGTATGTTGAGTATGCTACTTATGTGTTACATGATGCATGAAAGCTGTTAGATCTTGTTGAGCTGTCGAGCTCATTCTTGCAAATAAGCATTTTTGCAGGTCAAGGATGCAAGGTAATGATATGTGCTAAGTGAATTATAGAGATCAATATTCACGAAGATTACTTATATTTTATGAGAAATGTATTTAATGTTTTTAATGTAACATGTTATTGAATTGTAAGTTGAGTTATCCGATGTATGTGGATAATAAATTGTAATGTAAGACTTTGTATAGTAATTTCGATGAAGCGATTCATGTAATAAAATTGAATCAAATATTTGTAATGTTAAGGTTGCGATTCAGGGCAACAAAGAAAGATTGTATAAAAGTTTTAAATATTCCGTATTTTTAGTGATTTTAATATCGAATAATGATGTAAAGTTAGAATAAGGTTGTATTGTTAACGACCGATGTCGAGAATTGTATTGTATGAATTTTGGGGTCGTTACAAAAATTACATGAATTGGTTTAAAAACAAACTCATAGTATAAATTTTCGTCAAGAACACTTGATAATGTGTTTTTTCTTCAAAAATCATGAAAATTGTGTTTTAATTATGTGTTATAATTCTTATGAATGTTAGAATCATGTTAAAACTTTAAGCTTTTGTGTTCATAAAGTTTTATATACATTATGTTGATAAAAATCAGATTTGGGTGAGAAGAAATAAGCCAAATTGGCTTATTTCTCTGCACGATCGCGAGCTGGGGGAACCCACCAGTAGTGGGCCAGCCCCAGTGGGATATTTGACCTAGGATGACCCGCCCCAGTGGGGCTAGGGTCTGTCCGGAGAAAATTTTTATGCTTCGTTGAGTTTTGTGCAGTGCTTGTTTAGCTAACTTAAATTGATAACTTGTTAAGTGTATTAGATGATGAGATAACATATTTTTAATATGATTAAGATAATTTGAAGTCTCATGTTAATATGTTATATATATACTTGTATATTACTTTCATAAGGTACAACATGATAGTTTAAAGCGTTATAAGTTTGTGATGTGTATGTTGTGAGTATAGACTCACGTATATGGATAATTAGCGACTTATGTTGTAAACCACGTTGTGAGTTGAACTAAAGTAAGAAGTTCAATGGTTTAAACGTTATGGGTTATGAACTAGTTGATGTTATAAATATAATGTAAAATGTAGGATAATTATGGAAGTGGTTTGTAATTGTAAAGTGTAGCTTGCGTTTGAGGCAAGTTTCCTAAACCTTTCTTTTACGTTTATGCAAGTTTTTCTAAACCCTAAACTTGTTATTTATATTGTATAAGTTCTCTAATCCTTATATTTTATATTATGCAAGTTTGTTTTCGATTCTTAACTTTTTAATTCTTGTACAAGTTATTTTGTATTCAAATGTTCATAACGAACAAGTATAAAAGTTATTATTGAAGTAATGCGATCTTGTCTTATTTGTTCAAGCAAGATCTACTTAATCTTTCAATTGCTTTAAGTTATTTCTAAAGCATGCTTATTTCATATGAAGTTTATTGTTATGACTCATATTTGGTTCATAATTCTCATATTATCGAACTGTTAAGTTATTGTGAGTCGATTCAACTACTCCTTAGCTGATGACAGTTGAAAACTCCAAATTTCCTTTTAGCTATCCAAACCAAACCTTCTTTGGTGCGGACTTGTATCAAATACTGAGATGAACAACCCTATTTATTAGAGGAGGTTACTACGCGAAAGCGTTAAGATGTTTGTGCACAATATATGGTACGAAGGGTTGATCTCCCTAAGTACGAGTTAGAGTCCATAGTCTAAACGACTGTTAAACGTTTTAAACGAAAATGTTTATAACCTAGGATATAGTTCAAGGTCTTATGACCCTCAGATGATTTCAAAATTCAAAATTCTAAGTATTGATAAAAAAATTATTATTCAATTCTTTGTTGTTGATGAAAGTAAAGTTATTCTAATCTATTGAAGCTATTCACTTTATATCATATTATTGTTGTATTTCCGGTGAGCTTTTGTTTGCTCACTCTTGCATATTTAATAATCCCTTGCAGTTAAAGTCGAGAACGTTGACGTACCGTCAACGAGTAAAGGGAAAGGCAAGATGAACAAGTGAAGACTTGTTGTCTTTTAATTTGATTGTAATAAGACTTTATGTTATGTTTTTATTTCCGCATTATTTTTTATGTTAAGGTTAGAAAGCCTGGGAGATTTTGAATAAGGTTATAATTCCTTTTTAAGGAAAATTTTAATATTTATTCAAGGTTGTAATTTATTTTACATTCCTTATTTTTGGATAGGTGTATGTTCTATTTCGATAGTGAGCACCAAAACCCGTGAAAATGAAGTACCCGAATTTGAGAGTGTCACAGGTTGGTATCACAGCTTTAGGTTATGAACCTTAGGTGGGGGGAAAAACCTTAGGTAGTAGCCTTATAGGAAGATCAAAAAGATAGTGGTGATAGGTAAAGATAATAAACTACCTTATGTGCTATGTGTTTACGTTTAGTATTCGAAGAGTGTCGATCGATATCACGTAATAATTAAACTTTAAAATTTTCTTGTCAGGATGACAAATGTTGGAGAGTCCAGTCAGGATAGGGAGGAGTTACCTTAGGTGCCTAGAGACGAGGAGCCCCGAGACATCCATGTTGTCTAGGAGCAGTTGGTTAGGAGGGAGCCATCTTCATTGATCACCATAGTTGGTCAGGTGCATGAGTCGATATCTGACCCAGAGGAGGAGGATGAGGATGAGTTAAAGGAGTCAGAAGAGGAGGAGGATCCCGAGGAGGAATTCCCACCTCAGTCTACTAGTACTGAGATGTACGAGGCAATCTACGACCGCAACGTGGAGCTACATGGTCGAGTCTGAGAGCTCAAAGAAACCATACAGTAGCGGGACGAGACGATTGAAGAGCTAGACATCGAGGTTGGAAACGTGAAGTGGGATCTAATTCACGCGAAGAGTGATAGAGACGATGCACGGGCCGAGCTAGCGAAGCTGAAGCACGACATCCAGGAGGAGTCAACAAAGCGTGCTAGAGCAGAGGAAACAAGCTTGAGGGCTACTCAATGTGCCGATCGAGCTGAAGATGAGGTTGAAGGAAAGAGGGCCAAACTGAGGGAAACGGAATACGCTTTCTATACGACTATAGAGAGGGCTCAGGATCGTGTCTTTTATTACCTAGCTCAGTTCCAAGGTTTACCATGGTACATGGTGGCTCACAGAACATCGTTTCGGGTGATGGAGGAAGAACGCAGAGAGGCAGTGCGACGTCTTAACATGCTTTGACAGTAGAGTTATTATATTATGTGTTTCTTTATGTAATAAATAAAAGAAAATCCCATAATTGAGATAATAATGGGATAAGATAAGAATGTAATCCTGTAACTTCTTTAGTTCAGGAAAAATGATGTAAATAGCAGAAATGCTATCTATTCTATATTTTTAAAACTATGAATGAATGAATAAAGAAGTTTATTGACGTGCTATGTGTTCAAATGTGAATTGAGTTATTTAAAGGTTTAACTTGAACTTGAATACTTAAGTATTGAGTAAAGGATCTAATAAGGATATTTCTTAATAGAAAATGCCTCCTAGAAGAAGACCTACACATCAAAACCCCGAGGGTTCGACGAATAACAACAACAATAACGATGGGACGAATCCCAATTCGGTTCAACAGTTAGTGAATCTGCTGATAGAAGCACTTGCGAATCAGCAGCAAGTGCAGGGCACAACGTTTAAGGAATTTAAGGCAGTAGGACCGCCAGAGTTTTAGGGATCGATAAACCCGATAGATGCTCAGACGTGGGTAATGGAGATGGAGAAGGTCTTTGAAGTGGCTAGGGTTAGCGAAGACCAGATGACGGCATTCGCGACTTTCATGTTGAAGTCGGATGCTAGTTTTTGGTGGCAAGCAAACAAGACCAGAAGGGGGAAGGAGTGATACCGTGGGAACGTTTCAAAGAGATGTTCTTTGAAATGTACTTCCCCATTAGCTAGCAGGACCAGATGGAGGTCCAGTTTCTAGAGCTTAAGCAGGGAGGGACGACAGTGTCAGAATACGCAGCGAAATTCAACGAGCTAGCCAGGTTTGCTACATACCAGGTTAGCACTAACGCAAGGAAGGCAAGAAGGTTTGAGCGGGGATTTAAGCCCTGGCTCTACAGCAAGATCTCCATGTTCCAGCTGAATATGTTTGCAGTTGTACTAGAAAAGGCCATACTTGTAGAAGGTGGAAGCAATGCGGTGACCAATTTCAATCAGGACAAGAAGAAGAAGAATGTGACGGGAAACAAGGCTGGTGGTAGCGGGGCTATCAACCAGAAAAGGAAGTGGAATGACAACACATCTGCTGGAAGTCAACAAGGAAACCAGTAGAAGAAGAAGATTGAAGCATGTGTGACATGCGGGAAGATTCACACTGGAGTGTGTATGAATGGGAGGCGGGTGTGCTTCAACTGTGGTCAGGAAGGCCACATTGCGCCGAATTTCCTGATCCCAAAGAAGGGAGCTTGTTACACCTGTGCATCCAAGGATCACATGGCTCGTAACTGCCCAAAGAAACCAGCGGCAGGGTCAACAGGGAATGAAGGAAATGGCAGTGATAGTACTCTAACTATCGCTGGACCACTGCAGGTCGTTCGACCCACTGCCTGCACATTCAACATGACGGTGCAGGATGCTGTGCAGTCAAAGGATGTGGTGTCAGGTATTATTCTGGTCAATAGTATAAATGCATATATATTATTTGATTCAGGTGCTACTTGTTCATTCATATCTGATGATTTTGCTAAGACACTAGACTTACCTACAGAGGAATTAGTTTACCCCTTGAACATAGAGATTGCAAATAGAGAGGTTATTCCTGTTAAGTTTGTTTACAAGAACTGTAGATTGGACATTAAGGGTCAGGAATTAAGGGTAGATTTAATTTCAATTAAACTTGGGGAATTCGATGTGATACTGGGTATAGATTGGTTGTTCAACTATGGGGCGATCATCGACTGTCAGAAGAAGTCGGTAAACCTTATGATTCCGTTGAAGTTGGTATTTTATGGTAGCAAATCGCCTAGACAAGCTAGTTGTCTAACGGTTATACAAGCCAAGAAACTTTTGACACAAGGCTGTGTAGGATATCTAGCCTACATAGTAGATACTCTTAAGGAAAGCCCGAAGATAGAAGAGATATCAGTGGTTAGGGAATTTATGGACGTATTTTTGAGCGATTTGTCAGGACTTCCGCCAGATAGAGAGATAGAGTTCGTAATCGACTTAGCGCCAGGAACTGCTCCAATTTAGAAAGCTCCGTGCAGAATGGCTCCAGTCGAGTTGAAGGAGTTGATGGTTCAACTGCAGGAACTGCTAGACAAGAAGTATATTCAGCCGAGCATTTCACCTTGGGGAGCGCCAGTTTTATTCGTGAAGAAGAAGGATGGATCGATGCGGCTATGCATTGATTATAGGGAGTTGAACAAAGTTACGATCAAGAATAGGTATCCTTTACCTAGTATTGATGACTTGTTCGATCAACTGAAGGGTGCTAGATACTTCCCAAAAATTGATTTGAGAAGTGAATATCATCAGTTGAAGGTGAGAAGGGAAGATATACCAAAAATGTCTTTTAGAACTCGGTATGGACATTACGAGTTCTTGGTAATGTCATTTGGTCTAACAAATGCCCCAGCTGCATTTATGGACTTAATGAATAGTGTGTTTAAGCCATTCCTGGATAAGTTTGTAGTGGTGTTCATAGATGACATCCTGGTTTATTCCAAGACCAAGGAGGAACACACTGAACACTTAAGACTGACCTTAGAATCATTGAGACGAGAAAAGCTATATGCAAAATTCTCGAAGTGCAAATTCTGGTTAGAACGTGTGCAATTTCTTGGCCACGTAATTGACAAAGATTGGATTTTGGTAGATCTGTCGAAGGTTGAAGCTGTAATGAATTGGGATCAGCCGAAGACGCCGTCTAAAGTGAGGAGTTTCTTAGGATTGGCGGGCTATTACAGAAGATTTATCCAAGACTTTTCTAGAATCGCAACTCTGTTGATGAATTTGACTCGTAAAACAGTTAAATTTGTTTGGACGGAAAAGTGTGAGGAAAGTTTTCAGGAATTGAAGAAGAGGTTGAGTACTGCGCCTATGTTGTCTTTACCTGATAGTACAGGAAATTTCGTGGAATATAGTGATGCCTCACATAAGGGATTAGGCTGTGTGCTGATGCAGAATGGCAAAGTCATTGCCTATGCGTCACGTCAACTGAAGGATTATGAAAAAGGGTATCCGACCCATGATTTAGAATTGGCAGCAGTGGTATTTGCTCTGAAAATTTGGAGACACTACTTATATGGAGAAAAGTGTGAGATATACACGGATCATAAGAGCCTGAAATATATCTTTACACAAAAGGATTTAAACATGCGCCAGAGAAGATGGTTGGAACTGATCAAGGACTATGACTGCGAGATACTTTACCATCCGGGTAAAGCTAACGTCATCACCGATGCTTTAAACAGGAGGGGTCGGGAGAAGTTGAACATGTTAACTGAACAAAATCAGTTGATAGCAGAGATGGATAAGTTAGAGCTGGAAGTGAAGTATTCGAAGGAATCGAATGAGAAACTGTTTCAAGTAACTACTGGTTATACTCTGGTAGACAAAGTGAAAGAGGCACAACTTCAAGACAAAGAATGCGAGAAGATCCTGAAGAGAATAGCCGATGGTGAGGAAAGCAAGTTCAAGATCGATAACGAAGGACTGCTATGATTTGAAGGAAGAATCTGGGTATTGCCAGTACCAGAAGTTAAGGAGGAGATTTTGAGCGAATCTCACAGTTCAAGATATTTGATTCACCCTGGGAGTACGAAGATGTACCAGGATCTCAGACATCATTTCTGGTGGCCGAATATGAAGAGGGACGTTGCTGAATGCGTTGTGAAATGCTTAACGTGCTAGAAAATTAAAGCAGAACACCAGAGACCAAGTGGATTGCTTCAACCGTTGGAAATTTCGGAATGGAAGTGGGAGCATATCACGATGGATTTCGTGGTTGGTCTTCAAGCAACTCAGAAGGGTTTTGATGCGATATGGGTGATTGTGGATCGACTGACGAAGTCAGCCCATTTTCTATCGATTAGGATTAAGTTTAACTTGGATCAGTTATCGAAGCTGTATGTTAAGAAAATTATTTATCGACACGGTGTTCCACTGTCGATAGTGTCCAACAGAGATCCGCATTTTACGTCGAATTTCTGGAAGCGATTACAAGAGTTTCTGGGAACGCAATTATGAATGAGTACGGCGTACCATCCTCAGACTGATGTGTAGAGCGAGGGAACGATTCAGACGCTAGAGGACATGCTGAGAGCTTGCGTGATGGACTTCAAAGGAAGCTGGGATGATCATCTACCATTGGTGGAGTTCGCCTACAACAATAGTTACCACGCGAGTATTGGCATGCCGTCTTTCGAAGCATTGGATGGCAGAAAATACAGAACTCCCTTGTGTTGGGATAAGGACGGTGAACGTCAACTATTGGGACCAGAACTGGTACAACAAATTGCCGAAATCATGAAGCTGATCAGAACAAGATTGGTTGCTGCTCAAGACAGACAGAAGAAATATGCCGATCAACATCGACAGAATCGAGAATTCTTACCAGGAAGCTTCGTTTTCCTGAAGGTATCTCCCTAGAAGAGGAAGATTCGATTTAGCAAGAGGGGGAAGCTGAGTCCCCGATTTATTGGACCTTTCGAGGTACTGCGAAAGGCTGGCGAAGTGGCTTACGAGGTTGCGTTACCTCCAGAGCTAGATAACATACATAACGTTTTCCATATTTTCGTGTTACGACCTTACAAACACGACTACAAGCATGTGATAGAATACGAGCCTTTACAATTTGAAAAGACTTAACATATAAAGAAATGTCTGTTCAAATAGTTGATAGAAAGGAATAAGTACTTAGAAATAAGGTGATACCTTCTGTTAAGGTAATCTGGAGGAACCACAGTGCTGAAGAAGCCACGTGGAACTCGAAGATGTAATGAGGAAGTCGTATCCTCAATTATTTGCTTAATTATTTATGCAACCCCTTATATACCGATTCTGGGGATAAAATCTTTTTAAGGAGGGAAGAATGTAATAGATGAGATTCTTTTCTTTTTTTTTTAAATTTATGTGTGATTCTGGGGACAGAATCCTTTTAAGGAGGGAAGATTGTAACGAATGAGATTTTTATATATTAATTATAAATATTTATTGAATTAGATAAATATTTTATTGATTTATTTATCAAGTTAAATAAATTATGTGATTGTTGTGGAGTAATTTAATTAAGTGTAATATATTAATTAAATGAATATTTAATATTTTATTTAATGGATGTGTAATAATTTTATGGTATGATTCTAATGTAATTGAGATAATTAAATTAGATGTATTTATGGGATAATCGTTGTATGAAATTATAATTAGGGAGTAATTATAATTGTTATGTGATAATTTTTATATGAGTATTTGATGTTAAGCTGTTATTTAATTGAATTAGAAGGTTGAAATTTAATTAAATAAAGTGTAGCATTTAAACTATGGGTTAAAGGATTTATTAAAAGAATAAAAAGGATTTTTAATTAGTTATACCCAAACAAGGCCGTTGTACTTGTTTTAATCTCGTTTTGCCAAACAGGGCCTTAGCTAATAATAATCTGTTTTAAAAATAAAGCTATTTTTGCCAAACATGGCCTTAGGGCTTTTTAAATTCAAAATATTGTAAGCTATATATTAATTAGTAGTTAGTATATGTAATTAATATATAGCAGTTACATATTCTATGTATTATAGGTATAATATATGTATATCAGTTATATATGTTATACAAAATATTTACGTTAGAAAGTTAGAACAAAGAAAGAAAGAAAGAAAGAACAGAGAAAAAGTTAGAGAGAAAATACTCAAAGAAGAAGAAGAAGAAGAAGTGGAGTCCTTGCTAAAAGCCATAAAACATCATCTTCTTCTTCCTCACAATCAAAGGGTATAATCTCTAAGTTTCAATTTTCTATATTGTGTTTTATGTCTTCCATGTTTTTCAAAAAAAAATTCTTTATAATAATCTTTTTATTGAAAATTTCTTGATTATGATATCTATATGTGATGTATATATATATATATATATATATATATATGCTTATATATGATTCTTATAGCTGTTTAAGTGATTCAATTCAATTAGATACAATGAACATGAAGAAATCATGTTCATAGTAATTTACTGTGAGCTTATTTTGAAAATAGTCTTTAAATTATCAAAATTAGTGTGTGTTTGTTAATTGTTGTTTAAATTGATCATGGATTTTGTTAATATGTTAAGAAATAGAGTTAACACAATTGGAATTACATGAATTGGTTTAAAAACGAACTCATAGTATAAATTTTCGTCAAGAACACTTGATAATGTGTTTTTCTTCAAAAATAATGAAAATTGGGTTTTGATTATGTGTTATAATGTTTATGAATGTTATAATCATGTTAAAACTTTTAGGTTTTGTGTTCATAAAGTTTTATATACATTATATTGATAAAAATCGGATTTGGGTGCGAAGAAATAAGCCAAATTGGCTTATTTCTCTGCACGATCGCGAGCTGGGGGAACCCACCAGCAGTGGGCCCCTCCCCAGCGGGGTATTTGGCCTAGGATGACCTGCCCCAGTGGGGCTAGGGTCAGTCCAGAGAAATTTTTTGTGCTTCATTGAGTTTTCGTGTAGTGCTTGTTTAGCTAACTTAAATTGATGACTTGTTAAGTGTATTAGACAATGAGATAACATATTTTTAATATGATTAAGATAATTTGAAGTCTCATGTTAATATGTTATATATATACTTGTATATTACTTTCATAAGGTACGACATAATAGTTTAAAGCGTTATAAGCTTGTGATGTGGATGTTGTGAGTATAGACTCACATATATGGATAATTAGCGACTTATGTTGTAAACCACGTTGTGAGTTGAACTAAAGTAAGAAGTTCAACGGTTTAAATGTTATAGGTTATGAACTAATTGATGTTATAAACATATTGTAAAATGTAGGATAATTATGGAAGTGGTTTGTAATTGTAAAGTGTAGCTTGCGCTTGAGACAAGTTTCCTAAACCTTTCTTTTATGTTTATGCATGTTTTTCTAAACCCTAAACTTGTTATTTATATTGTGCAAGTTCTCTAATTCTTATTCTTTATATTATGCAAATTTATTTTTGATTCTTAACTTGTTAATTCTTGTACAAGTTATTTTGTATTCAGATGTTCATAACGAACAAGTATTAAAGTTATTATTGAAGTAATGCGATCTTGTCTTATTTGTTCAAGCAAGATCTACTTAATCTTTCAATTGCTTTAAGTTATTTCTAAAGCATGCTTATTTCATATGAAGTTTATTGTTAGGACTCATATTTGGTTCATAATTCTTATATTATCGAACTGTTAAGTTATTGTGAGTCGATTTAACTACTCCTTAGTTGATGATAGTTGAAAACTCCAAATTTCCTTTTAGCTATCCAAACCAAACCTTCTTTGGTGCGGACTTGTATTAAATACTGGGATGAACAACCCTATTTATTAGGGGAGGTTACTATGCAAAAGCGTTAAGATGTTTGTGTACAATATAAGGTGCGAAGGGTTGATCCCCCTAAGTACGAGTTAGAGTCCATAGTCTAAACGACTGTTAAAGGTTTTAAACGAAAATGTTTATAACCTAGGACATAGTTCAAGGTCTTATGACCCTCGGATGATTTCAGTATTCGAAATTCTAAGTATTGATGAAAGAATTATTATTTAATTCTTTGTTGTTGATGAAAGTAAAGTTATTCCAATCTATTGAAGCTATTCACTTTATATCATATTATTGTTTTATTTTCGGTGAGCTTTTGTTTGCTCACTCTTACATATTTAATAATCCCTTGCAGTTAAAGTCGAGAACGTTGACGTACCGTCAACGAGTAAAGGGAAAGGCAAGATGAACAAGTGAAGACTTGTTGTCTTTTGATTTGATTGTAATAAGACTTTATGTTATATTTTTATTTCCGCATTATTATTTATGTTAAGGTTAGCAAGCCTGGGATATTTTGAATAAGGTTGTAATTCCTTTTTAAGGAAGATTTTAATATTTATTCAAGGTTGTAATTTATTTTACATTCCTTATTTTTGGGTAGATGTATGTTCTATTTAGATAGTGAGCACCAAATTCTGTGGCAACGAAGTACCCGGATTTGGGGTGTCACATTGTATGGTGGAAGAATTGAATTGTACGGTAACTATTTACTCACAGGTTATTTTATGATTGATGTTGAAATCTATATTATCTGAAAAATCGTTGATCGCTAGGGAGGCTTATCCCTATTGTAGAATAAATATTATTTATTTAAATAGATTATTAGTTTAATTTATTTATTTAAATAAGATTAGAATTGTTTTAATTGATTTATTCACAATCGGTTTAATATGGAGAACCTAAAGGGTCACACCATAAAAGGAAGAATAATTATTTAAGAAGGTAATTGCATAATCGTAATAATGCATTAAGTGTAATTAATTTAATCTATGGTGATAGAATAAATTAAATAGCTTAATGTTTATTATTTAATATTTTGAAAATATTAAATATAAATTAATAAGAGGAGTCTTATTAATATTATTACAATTATTATTATTTTAATTTCTAAAGGAGTTTAGGAATTAATTTAATATTAGTACTCTTATTTATTCCTAATAAGATTAGGAGCCAAATTAATTAAATGAATTTAATTAATTATTCCTATTATGGTGGGAAGCCTAAATTAATTAAAAGAGCTTAATTAATTAAATGAAAACCCCATGTCTAATAGGATTAGAAGGGTTGACCAATATCTATATAAGATGCATCTTATAATAGATATCGGTTGATACAATTCCAATTGTTGGAGAGTACTCCTTTTCTATAGAGGATAGAAAACTATGGTTTAGCTAACCATCCTCCTTCTTGATAATTCCTCTTCCTTGGTGGATCACCTCTAGAGGCCAAACACTTGGGTGGCTAACGTTGATCAAAGGAAGGAATCTAACCCGAAAACTCAAGGAGATCATGAAGAACAAAACAAGGAGTTGAACTCGTACCTGTGGAAGCTTCGTTCTACAAGGGTATGATTCCATAACTTCTTATTTATCGTTTTAAATTAATAATTTGCATAAAGGATGATCCGGGTAATAGTTTTGTAGAAAATTTTAAACTCTGATATACCCTGCTTCCTCTAATTTTTGCAATTTGATTGCGCCCATGATTTCGTACAAGCCTAACACACACGTTGCCTTGAGTTGAGAGATGAACCTGCTTATAAAATTGATTCTCCCCAAAAATTCTAGTATTTCCTTTTTCTGTTCGGGGCACGGGCATCTCGGTGATTGCTTTAATTTTGGCGGGATCCAATTCATTGCCTTTGTTGCTCACTAGAATTCCCAACAACTTGTTTGATTTAACACCAAAAGTGCATTTGGCCGGATTCAGCTTTAAATCATACTTACGCAACCGGTTGAAAAGCTTTTGGAGATGGTTGATGTGGTCGTCTTCCTTCTGGGATTTGACGATGATATCATCCACATATACCTCTATTTCTTTGTGCATCATGTCATGAAAAAGGGCCATCATGGATCACTGATAGGTGGCACCGACATTGATAAGGCTGAAAGATAAACGTCTATAACAATAGGTTCCCAGGGAGTGATGAAGGCTATTTTCTCCCTGTCCTCTTCAACAAGCATGATTTGATGATACCCGATAAAACAGTCAACAAAAGAATATATGCCATACTGCGCCGTGTTGTCTATCAGTATGTGGATAAAAGGTACTGGGAAGTTATCCTTGAGATATGCTTTGTTCAAATCTCTGTAATCCATGCATACTCGTACTTTCCCTCCGGGCTTAGGCATGGGAACTATATTGGATAACCACTTAGGGTAAGTTGACACCATGATGATGCCGACTTTGAATTGCTTGACAATTTCTTCTTTGACTTTCAGACTCCACTCAGGTTTCAATCGCTTGAGCTTCTGCTTGACTGGCTTGAATCCATCTTTAATGGGCAGTCGATGAATGACAATGTCAGTAGACAAACCAATCATGTCTTTATGTGACCATGTAAACACATCCTGGAACTGAGTTAAGGGTTTAATCAGGTCTTTTCTTTGGTTTTGGGTAAGGTCCATGCCTATCTGGATTTCTTTAGGATTTTTGAGGTTCTGATATCGACAGTGATGGTTTAATCGAGGTTTGGTTTAGGTTTATCTTCAACCCATTCCTTGATCTCCTCGGGCACCTCATAGTCATCTATCTCCTCTTGATCAATCCCCATCAAGTAGAAGTCTAGTTCTACATCAAAGTTGTAGTCACTGTGAAAATTTGGCATCTCATCAGTAAGGCCGAACGAATCCAACTCTGGAGTCTTGAAAACAAAAAGCTTTCACTTTAATATATGAAACTATTTGATCATACAAAGCATTTAGCAAAAAGCATGACAAAAGTAACTGCTATCACTGTGCAACAAAAATAAGTAGGAAATAAAACCACGTTTCAGGGCAGATGAACTTTTTGCCCTTTTACCCTTTTCGACTGATACACGGAGTGCTGCTCCAATTGTCTAGAGTCAAGTCCTCATGAACAGGGAAGATTAAGGGGTTGCTATCGTCTGTCTCCTCTTCGATGATGACTAAGACAACATCTTTGTCAAAGTCGACATTCCTCTTTGGGGTACTCCCTTTAGCTCGGTCAGTACAAGGGATTGGGAGTTGGTCTTCTGCATGATCATCATCTGGGATATCATTGTTCATTCCCTCAGTGTGCACCAGAAAATATATCTTTACAAACGGCTCTCGTCCTCGCCGTAGAAACTTTTCCTTCCCTTTTTTTCTTTCCCCATCAGGCTTCGGGACTTCTTTTTCAATGATCGGTTTAATCTTAGGCATCAGCATACTAGCGATGGCAACATAAATTTTCCCCATAGGCTTCACAAATTCTGTATTAGTGAGGTTTGGTAACAGCATGATAGAGGCAGGAACCAGTGCATGCTTGTGCGGATTCTGGTGGTTTGATCCATAGGAATTGCCTAATTCAGCCTTCCCTATTTGACTTGGGATTTGAACTAGACTTCTGATTCCTTGCTGATTTTGCCCTAACCCTTTTCCAGGGCAAAAACCCAAGGATATCATTTCTTGACCGACCGTAATTACTTCGGTGGAAACTCTTGGCTTTAAGGTTGGTGCTCCAATAGGTAGGTATTGAGTGTTACTCACTTCAAGGGCTTGAAAACTGACAGGCTCAACCCCCTCGTCGAGACTGATCACATGCATATCGCTTTATATATAGACAGGATACTCTGTCTCGGCATTTCTAGTTATCAGATTGCCATCAATGATGTATTTGAGTTGTTGATGAAGGGTGGACGGAACTACTTCTGCCATATGTATCCACGGTCTTCCCAATAATAAATTATATCCTGTGGTAATGTTTAGTACCTGGAAGGATTTATAGAAAGTATGGGGTCCAATCTCCAATGGAAGTTCAATTTCTCTAACAGCCTCTCAGTGAGATCCATCAAAAGCCCCGATGACTACATGACTAGTCCGGATTCAGTTTGGATTAATCTTCAATCTCACCAATGTGTCATAGGGACAGATGTTCATGGATGATCTTCCATCTATCAGCACAGCTCCGATCATATATCTTGATGACATTACCGCTATGTGCAAGGATTTGCAATGACCAGTCCCTTCCACTGGTATATCATTGTCAGTGAAAGATATCACATTATTGTTGAAAATATGCTCTATCACGGGATGAAACTTCTCAGTATCTGCCGTCTTCGGTAGATGTGCTTCTTCCAGTACTTTCACTAGAACCTTGCGATGATCTTCTGAAGATAAGACCAAATCTAGAATGGATATCTGTTGGGGTGCCTCTTTTAATCTTTGCATCACTTTGACTTCATCATGACCCATCTTGCTGAGGAATTCTTCAATTTTCTCCTCAGACACTCTTCCCTTGGATTTAATGACTGAGTTGCTGAGACAGGTATAACGGGTTTTCCTTTGATATAATAGCAATGTGGTTTAATGTTGATCCTTCATCTTTCCCATAGTTCCATGGGACTTTCTGCAAGCTGACTATAGGATATTGCGGTCTGAATGGCAATATTAGAGGTTCGGACGCAGCTAGTTTCACAAGATTCTTTCCTTCTTGGGCCCCTTTTCCTTGAAGTATCAGGGGTGTTATGGCTAGATCCTTCTCACAGGAAATGACAGCCACTACTTCTTTCAGATTCCATGCCATGGGAAGGAAGATTGCTTCCTCACCAGGATAGCCATAATCTTGGTTTGCATTCAGCAGCTCATCGCTTTCAATTAGATTTTGAATCAAGTGACGAAGTCCCCAACAATCCTCTATGTCATGACCAGGTATGTTGGAATGATATTGACAGATCCTATCAGGATTGAACTTCTTGGATTGAGGGTCTACCGGGGGTAACAATTATGTGACTTTCCCTTCGTTGATCAACATTTGGAGAATTTCTTTCATAGGCTGATTCAAATGGGTGAAATACCTTTTGAAGGAGAACTCCTTGTTAGCTCGAAACTTCTCTTCCTTAGTAACCTTGTCTGCCCAGGGTTCATGTTCATGGAACCGGTAATGATCCCTCATGGAAATGGGACTAATTTCAGGCGTTGGAAGATTTGTTTCTTGCTGATTGGTCTGATTTATCAATTGCTGCGTTATCTGATGTTGATAAACTACAGTTCTGCCAATTGCCCAACCTGTTCCTTGATAGATTTGATTTCTTGTTCTATCAGAAATTGCCTTTCTGAATATTCCCAATTGTCCGACGTATCCTTGTTTGCTTTGGATGACTCTCCGACGTACTGAAGGTATTTGGATCCTTCTCCGTTTCCCATACTGATCATATTGACGCTCTCCTCATTATGTTGAGGCAGCGAGTTGTCTTGAACATGTGGTTGTTCTTGTGTTATCACCACAATCTTCCCGTTATCTATCAAGTCTTGGATTTTGTGTTTGAGAGACCAACAATCTTGGGTATCTTGGCCCGATGCTCCAGAATGATAAGCACACTTCTTACTCGGGTCAAAATTTTTCCTGCTAAAAGTGGCCGGCGGAAGGAGCTGGACAATCTTCTTTTGTGTTGTCAGAAGTTTTAGTACATTTTCTAGTGAGTCACTGTGACACCCCCAAATCCGGGTACTTCAATTTCCACGGGATTTGGTGCTCACTGTACAAATATTATATATCTATCTACCCATAATAAATGCAAACCATGAAATAGATAGAAAGAAATCCTCCCCTTATGGGGTTACAACATGTGAATAATAAATACATCAATCTCAGGTTGATCTAACCTTAAATCTCAATGCAAAAATATAAATAAATAAGTCTTAAACATCATAACATAAGTCTTAACAGATATTCTCAAATAAAATAACAAGTCTTCATTGTGACACCCCCAAATCCGGGTACTACGTTTCCACATGATTTGGTGTTCACTTTCTAATTAAAACATACATCTACCCAGTAATAAAGAATTTTAAACTAATTACAACCTTCATAAAACCTTAATAAAATCTCCCTCTAGAAAGAATGACAACTTGTTCAATAAAATCCCAGGGTTATCTAAACCTTAACATCATTCAGATAACGTAAATGCGAAAACATAAACATAACCAACTAAGTCTTATTACAAAAGCAACTTGACATAACAAGCCTTCATTTATTCATCTTTCATTTTCCTTTACTTGTTGATGGTATGTCAACATTCTTGGTCTCAACTGCAAGTGGTGGTAAAGCAGGCAAGAGTGAGCAAACAAAAGCTCACTTGAAAATACAACAGTGATATGACATAAGTGAATCTTTTCAAAAGAGTTTGAATAACTTTACTTTCATCAATATAAAGAATTGAATTATAATTCTTTCATCAATATATAGAATTCGAATATGGAATCATCCGAGGGTCATAAGACCTTGAACCATTGTCCTAGGTTATAAATATTTCTATTTAAACCTTTAACAGTCAATAAGACTATAGACATTAACTCGTACTCAGGGGGATCAACCCTTTGTACCATGAATTGTGCACAACCATCTTAACGCTTTCGCATAAAATATCCCCTAATTAATAGGGTTGTTCCTTCTCAGAAATTGAATACAAGTCCGCACCAAAGAAGGTTTGGTTTGGATAGATAAGGGAACTTTAGAGTTTAACTATCATCAACTAGGAGTAGTTGAATCGACTTTCAGTTCTTTACAGTTCAATAATATAAGGATCATGAACCAATTACAAAATATGACAATAAACTTCATAATAGATAGGCATGCTTTTATAAACAACTTAAAGCATTCGATAGACTAAGTAGATCTTACTTGAACAACTAAGTCAAGATCATATTACTAAAATAACGCTTTAATACTTACGCTTTATGAGTGTGGTATAACTTGTACCACATATAACAAGTTAAGGAACGTGAATGAACTTTCATGATTTCTTGAGCAAGGGTTAGGAAACTTGCACAATGAAAATATACAATGAATAGGCTTGTGTAGCATTCAAGAGTAGCTTAAAGAACTTGCACAATATAAATAACAAGTTTAGAAACTTGTTTAACATAAGAGAATAAGGGTAAGAGAACTTGCCTTAAGCTCAAGCTACACTTTAACAATTATAACCACTTCACAAACACCCTACACATTTATATTACATTCAAACCATCTATTAGTATCCAACTACAATATTTAAACCATCGAACTTCATATCTAAGTCTAACTCACAATATAATTTACCACATTGGTTGCTAATTAGTCAAGTACGTGAGTCTATACTCACGGCATACATTCATAAGCCTATAACTCAATGAATCGTGTTGTGTGCCTCGTGAAAGCAACACACACACACACACACACACATGTAACACATTCATAATATATTTCAATCTAACTTAAACACATCAAAAACATGTTATCTTATTACACCTTTCACTTTCCAAGTTTTAGAAACAAGTTAGCTTAACAAACGGGGCATAAAAACTCAAAAACAAAACTCAAATTTTCTGGGCAGCAACATCACCCACTGGGGCGGGTCCCCATAGGCCAATACACCCGCTGGGGCTGGTGCTCCCCCTGCTGCACCACTTGGTTCGCGAACTGGTGGAGAATTAAGCCAATTTGGCTCATTCCTTCACACCGAATTCGATTTTTTTCCAACATGATAAACATAAAACTTGATACTAACAATATTTTAAACTTATTAACATGCTCATAACATATATAATCCATAAAACACATAATCCAAAACAAGATTTCATGATTTTCAAAGAAAACACAATTTTAAGCGTTCTTGACGAAAATTGCTACTACGAATTCGTTTTTCATCCAATTCAAGTGATTCCAATTGTAATCACTCATATTCTTAACACATTAACTTAATACATGATCAATTTTAACAATGACTCAAAATCAACATCAATTTGATAGTTTTAAAAGCCATTTTTCAGAAATAACTTCACCGAAAATCACTATGAACACACTTCCTATTGTTTATCAAAAATTCATTGATTGAATTACTAGAACAACCATATAACTCATATATAATCATGTTATATCACATATTACACATAATTCATGCTCACATCAAGGATTTAAAGAAATTTTCAACATAAATTCATAATCTAACACTATGAACATGAATTTCATAGTATTCATCATATACTTATGAATTAAAATTCTTAAACAACTATGAAACACTCATGTAAACAAATATATATATATATATATATATATGTATATATATACATACATATCCCATTCACATATCAAAATAAATAGCTTTCACAAGGAGACTTTCACATAGAGTTCTAAAACCATGAAAACATAAAAGAATATGCTTTGAAAACTTGTTTTTACAACAATTGTATTTTGAAAACCCTTTTATGGCATACAATTACATATGAAAACATATGAACACCATATATACATATAATTTCATGATTGTAAAAACCTAATTTGATAAAAAAAGAATTACAACACATAAGAATTGAGTACAAGGGTTAGGGTATAACCTTACTAGTTTTACTTAAAGAGAAGAGATGATGAAGACGATGATCCTCTTATGCCTTCTCAAGCCTTTCTTCCTCTTCTCTCTTCTTTTTCTCTGACAATTCTCTCTAACCCTCTTCTTCTTTCTTTCTTTGTTTTGTAAAACTAACGTAACTTTTAACTTAACATATATTATACACTATACAATATACATATATAATAGATATGTAACTTATATATAATAAATATAATACTTATATCCATATTAATTCTTATTAATAACATAGGTTACAAAATTTGAAAAGTCCAAGGCCATGTTTGGCAACCTCTTAGAAAAATAGGTTTTTAGTGCTAAGGCCTTGTTTGGTAAAACACTTTAAAATCCTTTTCTAGTCTTTTAATAACTCTTTAAATCCATAGATTAAATATTACACTTATTTAATTAAATTACAACACTCTAATTCAATTAAATAAACTAACATTCACATAATACCAAATTGTCACACAATTGAATTTCCTTTATTAAACATACTTCGTCTAACAAATTATTATCACTTAGCACTTAACATTAACTCTAATTAAATTATTTCCAATTAAATTAAAATGATGCTACACCATTGCTAACATATCAATTTAATTAATCATATAGCACTTAATTAAATTGTCCACAACAATCACACAATTTATTTATTTATCTTCACAAATAAATTCCATAAAATATTTATTTAATTCAATAAATATTTATAATTAACATATAAAATTCTCAATTGTTACAGTCTTCCCTCCTTAAAAGGATTCTGTCCCCAGAATCACAACATAAAAAAAAATCTCATAAAAATTCTCACCTCATAAAAATTCTCATCTGTTACATTCTTCCCCCCTTAAAAGGATTCTGTCCCCAGAATCGATATCTAAGGGGTTACACACTTCAATTAAGCAAATAATTGAGGATAAGACTTCATCATAACATCTTCGAGTTCCCACGTAGCTTCTTCAGCACTGTGGTTCCTCCAAATTACCTTAACAGAAGGTATCACTTTATTCCTAAGTACTTGTTCCTTTCTGTCAATAATTTGAACAGGAACCTTTTCATAAGTTAAGTCTTTATCAAATTATAAAGGCTCGTATTCTATTACATGTTTATAGTCGTGTTTGTAAGGCCGTAACACGAAAATATGAAATACGTTATGTATATTCTCGAGTTCCGGAGGTAATGCCACTTCGTAAGCTACCTCGCCAACTTTTCGTAATACCTCAAAAGGTCCAATAAATCGGGGACTCAGTTTCCCTTTCTTGCCAAATCTAATCTTCCCCTTCCAGGGAGATACCTTTAGGAAAACGAAGCTTCCTGGTAAGAATTCTCGGTTCTGTCGATGTTGATCGGCATATTTCTTCTGTCTGTCCTGAGCAGCAACCAATCTTGTTCTGATCAGCTTCACAATTTTATCAGTTTGTTGTACCAATTTTGGTCCCAACAGCTGAAATTCACCGACTTCATTCCAGCATAGAGGAGTTCTGCACTTTCTGCCGTATAACGCTTCGTAAGGCGGCATACCGATCCTCGCGTGGTAACTATTGTTGTAGGCGAACTCCACCAACGGTAGATGATCGTCCCAGCTTCCTTTGAAGTCCATAACACATGCTCTCAGCATATCCTCAAGCGTTTGAATTGTTCTCTCGCTCTGGCCATCGGTTTGAGGATGGTACGCTGTACTCATTCGCAACTGTGTTCCCAAACTTTCTTGTAAACGCTTCCAGAAATTTAACGTAAAACGCGGATCTCTGTCTGACACAATCGACACTGGAACACCATGTCGAGAAATAATCTCCCTAACGTATAATTTAGCTAATTGTTCCAAGTTATATTTAATCCTGATTGGTAAAAAGTGGGCTGACTTCGTCAGTCGATCCACAATAACCTATATTGCATCGAAACCTTTTCTGAGTCGCTGGAAGACCAACCACGAAATCCATCGTGATATGCTCCCACTTCCACTCTGGAATTTCTAACAATTGCAGCAATCCGCTAGGTCTCTGGTGTTCTGCCTTGACTTTTTGACAAGTTAGACATTTCGCAACGCATTCAGCTACATCCTTCTTCATATTCGGCCACCAGAAATATTGTCTGAGATCCTGGTACATCTTCGTACTCCCAGGGTGAATTGAATATCTCGAGCTGTGAGCCTCGCTCAAGATTTCCTCCTTAACTTCCAATACTGGCGGTAACCAGATTCTACATTCAAATCATAGCAGATCCTCACTGTCGATCTTGAATTTAACCTCTTCTCCATTAGCTATTCTCTTTCGAATCTTCTCTCATTCTTCATCGTGAAGTTGAGCTTCTTTTACCTTGTCCACAATTGTAGAACCAGTGGTTACTTGGAGTAACTTTTCATCCAATTTCTTTGGAAACTTTACTTCCAGCTCTAATCTAGCCATCTGCTCTATTAACTGATCCTGATCAGTTAACATATTCAGCTTCTCCCGACCTTTCCTGCTCAAAGCGTCGGCGACAACGTTAGCTTTACCCGGATGGTAAAGTATCTCGCAATCGTAGTCTTTAATCAGTTCCAACCATCTCCTTTGGCGCATGTTCAAATCCTTCTAGGTAAAGATATACTTCAGACTCTTGTGATCTGTGTATATTTCACAGTTCTCTCCATATAAGTAGTGTCTCCAAATCTTTAGAGCAAACACTACTGCTGCCAACTCCAAGTCATGGGTCGGATACCCTTTCTCATTGTCCTTCAGCTGACGTGACGCATAGGCAATGACTTTGCCACTCTGCATCAACACACAGCCTAATCCTTTATGTGAGGCATCACTATATGCCACAAAATTTCCCGAACTATCCGGTAAAGATAATACAGGAGCAGTACTCAACCTCTTCTTCAACTCTTGAAAACTCTCCTCACACTTCTCTATCCAAACAAACTTAATTATTTTACGAGTCAGATTCGTTAACGGAGTTGCGATTTTAGGAAAGTCTTGGATAAATATCCGATAATAACCTGCCAATCCCAAGAAACTCCTCACTTCAGACGGCGTCTTCGGCTGATCCCAATTCATTACCGCTTCAACCTTCGACGGATCTACCAAAATACCATTCTTGTCGATCACGTCGCCAAGAAATTGCACACGTTCCAACCAAAATTCGCATTTTGAGAATTTAGCGTAAAGCTTTTCTCGTCTCAGTGCTTCTAAGGTTAGTCTTAAGTGTTCAGCATGCTCCTCCTCAGTCTTGGAATAAACCAGGATGTCATCTATAAACACTACCACAAACTTGTCCAGAAATGGCTTGAACACGCTGTTCATTAGGTCCATAAATGCAGCTGGGGCATTCGTGAGACCAAATGACATCACCAAGAACTCGTAATGACCATACCGAGTTCTAAAAGCAGTTCTCGGTATATCTTCCTTCCTCACCTTCAACTGATGATACCCACTTCTCAAATCGATTTTTGAGAAGTACTTCGCACCTTTCAGTTGATCAAACAAGTCATCGATCCTAGGTAAAGGGTACCTATTCTTGATCGTAACTTTATTCAACTCCCTATAATCAATGTAGAGACGCATCGATCCATCCTTCTTCTTCACGAATAAAATAGGCGCTCCCCGCGGTGAAATGCTCAGTTGGATATACTTCTTGTCTAACAGTTCTTGCAGTTGAACCATCAATTCCTTCATCTTGACTGGAGCCATTCGATATGGAGCCTTCGAAATTGGAGCAGTTCCCGGCGCTAAATCGATCACGAACTCTGTCTCCCTATCTGGTGGAAGTCCTGGCAAATCGCTCAGAAAAACGTCCACAAACTCCTTAACTACCGATATCTCCTCTACCTTAGGGCTCTCCTTACACGTATCTACTATGTAGGCTAAATATCCTACACAGCCTTGCATCAAAAGTTTCTTGGCTTGCATCACCGTCAGATAATTTGCTTGTCTAGGCGATTTACTACCATAGAACACTAACTTTGACGAAGTCGTAAGGTTTACTAACTTCTTCTGACAGTCGATTATCGCCCCATGGTTGAACTACCAGTCCATACCTAGTATGACGTCGAATTCCCCAAGTTTAATCCGAATCAAATCTACTCTAAGTTCCTGAACTTTAATGTCCAGTCTATAATTTCTATAAACACCCCTAACAGGAATTATCTCCCTATTCGCAATTTCTATGCTCAAAGGGTAAACTAACTCCTCTACAGGTAAGTCTAGGGTTTTAGCAAAATCATCAGATATGAATGAACAAGTAACACCCGAATCAAATAATATATATGCATTTATACTATTGATCGGAATAATACCTGCCACCACATCTTTTGATTGCACCGCATCTTGCACAGTCATGTTGAATGTGCGGGCAGTGGGTCGAACGGCCTGAAGTGGCGATGGTCCTGCAAGAGTCAGAGTGCTGCCATTGTCCTTCCCTCCATTCCCTATTGACCCTGTTGCTAGCTTCTTAGGGCAATTACGAGCCATGTGATCCTTGGATCCACATATATAACAAGCTCCTTTCTTGGGGTTTGGGCAATATAGCGCGATGTGGCCTTCCTGACCACATTTGTAGCATACGCGTTTCCCTTTTATGCATACTCCAGTGTGAGTCTTCCCGCATGTAGCACACGCTTCGAGCTTCCTCTTCTGCTGGCCTCCCTGCTGACTCCCAGCAGAGTTATTGTCATTCCACTTCCTCTTCTGATGGACAGCCCCGCTATCACTAGCCTTAGTTTCCGTTTCATTCTTCTTCTTCTTATCTTGGTTGAATTTATTCACTGCTTCGCTTCCCCCTTCAGCTAGAATAGTCTTTTCCAGCACGGCTGCAAACGTGTTTAGCTGGAACATAGAGACCTTGCTGTAGAGCCAGGGTTTCAGTCCCCGCTCAAACCTCCTCGCCTTCCTAGCATCCGTGCTGACCTGGTAAGTAGCGAACCTGGCCAGTTCATTAAACTTCACCACGTATTCCGACACTGACATCGTTCCCTGCTTCAGCTCTAAGAATTGGACCTCCATCTGATCTTACGAACTCACTGGGAAGTACATCTCGTAGAACATCTCTTTAAAACGTTCCCACGCTATGACTCTTTCTCCCTCTCTAGTCTTATTCGCCTGTCACCAGAAGCTAGCATCTGACTTCAACATAAAAGTCGCAAATGCCATTTTCTGGTCTTCACTGACCCTAGCCACGTCAAATACCTTTTCTATTTCCATAATCCACATCTGAGCATCTATAGGGTTTGTCGATCCCTTAAATTTCGGCGGTCCTACTGCCTTAAACTCTTTAAACGTCGTGGCTTGCACTTGCGGCTGATTCACCACTGCTCCTGCCAGCAGGTTTACTAATTGCTAAACCGCGTTAGGGTTTGTTGCATCGTTATTGTTGTTGTTTGTTGAACCCTCGGGGTTTTGACGTGTTACTCTTCTTCTAGGAGGCATTTTCTGATAAGAAAATATTATTATTAGATCCTTTATTCAAATCTTAAGTATTCAAGTTCACACTTAAAGGTTTGAATATCTTAGTTCACATAGAACATAAAGCACGTCAATAAACTTCTTTTATTCATTAGTCGTAGTTTAAAAATATCAATCAGATAACATTTCTGCCATTTACATCATCCTTCCTGAACTGAAAAAGTTACAGGATTACATTATTAACTTATCCCATTCTTATCTCAATTATGGAATTTACTTTATTTACTACAAAAGTAACACATAAACAAAAGCTCTACTACTACTGCTACTACAACTATTACTGCTATTGCTGCTACTGCCTAGGCATATTAATACGTCGCACAGCCTCTCTGCGTTCCTCTTCCATTACCCGAATTTCCGTTCTTCGGTCCACCACATACCACGGTAAACCTTGGAACTGAGCTGGGTAGTAGAAAATACGGTCCTGAGCTCTTTCTATCGCTGTATGAAAAGCATATTCCGTTTCCCTCAGCTTGGCCCTCTTGGCCTCAGCTTCATCTTCAGCTCGATCAGCTCATTGATTAGCCCTCAAGATTGACTCTTCAGCCCTGGCATGCTTCCTCGACTCCTCCTGGATGTCTTGCTTCAGCTTTGCCAGTTCAAATCGAGCAGCATCTCTATCAACCTCCATATGTATCAGGTTCCACTGTGCATCTCCCAGGTCATTTGCCATTTCCTCGATCGTATTGTCTCGTTGCTGGATAGTTTCCTCGAGATCTCCTACTCGTCCATGAAGCTCCACGTTGCTATCGTAGACTGCCTCGTACATCTCAGCACTAGTAGAGTGAGGTGGGAATTCCTCTTCGGGATCCTCTTCCTCCTCTTCAGACTCGTCCTCGTCCTCATCCTCTGTAATAGGTGTCAGCTCACGCTCCCGACCAGCTATGGTGATCACTGGAGATGGCTCTCTCCTAACCAGCTGCTCCCAGACAACATGTATGTCACGGGGATCCTCCTCTCTAGGCACCTGAGGTACAACCTCTCTAGCCTGACTAGGTTCTCCAACGTTCGTCATCCTAACAAAAGAATTTTAAAGCTTATTATTACGTGATCTCGAGTCGTCACCCTTCGAATACCTGAACGTAAACACATAGCACATAAGGTAGTTTATTATCTTTACCTATCACATCTATCTTTTCGATCTTACCATAAGGCTACTTACTACCTAAGGTTTTTCCCCACCTAAGGTTTCATAACCTATGGCTTTGATACCAACCTGTGACACCCCCAAATCTGGGTACTTCGTTTCCACATGATTTGGTGTTCACTTTCTAATTAAAACATACATCTACCCAATAATAAAGAATTTTAAACTAATTACAACCTTCATAAAACCTTAATAAAATCTCCCTCTAGAAAGAATGACAACTTGTTCAATAAAATCCCAGGGTTATCTAAACCTTAACATCATTCAGATAACGTAAATGCGGAAACATAAACATAACCAACTAAGTCTTATTACAAAAGCAACTTGACATAACAAGCCTTCATTTATTCATCTTTCCTTTTCCTTTACTTGTTGATGGTATGTCAACATTCTTGGTCTCAACTGCAAGTGGTGGTAAAGCAGGCAAGAGTGAGCAAACAAAAGCTCACTTGAAAATACAACAGTGATATGACATAAGTGAATCTTTTCAAAAGAGTTTGAATAACTTTACTTTCATCAATATAAAGAATTGAATTATAATTCTTTCATCAATATATAGAATTCGAATATGGAATCATCTGAGGGTCATAAGACCTTGAACCATTGTCCTAGGTTATAAATATTTCTATTTAAACCTTTAACAGTCAATAAGACTATAGACATTAACTCGTACTCAGGGGAATCAACCCTTTGTACCATGAATTATGCACAACCATCTTAACGCTTTCGCATAAAATATCCCCTAATTAATAGGGTTGTTCCTTCTCAGAAATTGAATACAAGTCCGCACCAAAGAAACTTTGGTTTGGATAGATAAGGGAACTTTAGAGTTCAACTATCATCAACTAGGAGTAGTTGAATCGACTTTCAGTTCTTTACAGTTCAATAATATAAGGATCATGAACCAATTGCAAAATATGACAATAAACTTCATAATAGATAGGCATGCTTTTAGAAACAACTTAAAGCATTCGATAGACTAAGTAGATCTTACTTGAACAACTAAGTCAAGATCATATTACTAAAATAACGCTTTAATACTTACGCTTTATGAGTGTGGTATAACTTGTACCACATATAACAAGTTAAGGAACGTGAATGAACTTTCATGATTTCTTGAGCAAGGGTTAGGAAACTTGCACAATGAAGATATACAATGAATAGGCTTGTGTAGCATTCAAGAGTAGCTTAAAGAACTTGCACAATATAAATAACAAGTTTAGAAACTTGTTTAACATAAGAGAATAAGGGTAAGAGAACTTGCCTTAAGCTCAAGCTACACTTTAACAATTATAACCACTTCACAAACACCCTACACATTTATATTACATTCAAACCATCTATTAGTATCCAACTACAATATTTAAACCATCGAACTTCGTATCTAAGTCTAACTCACAATATAATTTACCACATTGGTTGCTAATTAGTCAAGTACGTGAGTCTATACTCACGGCATACATTCATAAGCCTATAACTCAATGAATCGTGTTGTGTGCCTCGTGAAAGCAACACACACACACACACACACACATGTAACACATTCATAATATATTTCAATCTAACTTAAACACATCCAAAACATGTTATCTTATTACACCTTTCACTTTCCAAGTTTTAGAAACAAGTTAGCTTAACAAACGGGGCATAAAAACTCAAAAAGAAAACTTAAAATTTTCTGGGCAGCAACATCACCCGCTGGGGCGGGTCCCCATAGGCCAATACACACGCTGGGGCGGGTGCTCCCCCTGCTGCACCACTTGGTTCGCGAACTGGTGGAGAATTAAGCCAATTTGGCTCATTCCTTCACACCGAATTCGATTTTTTTCCAACATGATAAACATAAAACTTGATACTAACAATATTTTAAACTTATTAACATGCTCATAACATATATAATCCATAAAACACATAATCCAAAACAAGATTTCATGATTTTCAAAGAAAACATAATTTTAAGCGTTCTTGACGAAAATTGCTACTACGAATTTGTTTTTCATCCAATTCAAGTGATTCCAATTGTAATCACTCATATTCTTAACATATTTACTTAATAAATGATCAATTTTAACAATAACTCAAAATTAACATCAATTTGATAGTTTTAAAAGCCGTTTTTCAGAAATAACTTCACCGAAAATCACTATGAACACACTTCCTATTGTTTATCAAAAATTCATTGATTGAATTACTAGAACAACCATATAACTCATATATAATCATGTTATATCACATATTACACATAATTCATGCTCACATCAAGGATTTAAAGAAATTTTCAACATAAATTCATAATCTAACACTATGAACATGAATTTCATAGTATTCATCATATACTTATGAATTAAAATTCTTAAACAACTATGAAACACTCATGTAAACAAATATATATATATATATATATATATATGTATATATATACATACATATCCCATTCACATATCAAAATAAATAGCTTTCACAAGGAGACTTTCACATAGAGTTCTAAAACCATGAAAACATAAAAGAATATGCTTTGAAAACTTGTTTTTACAACAATTGTATTTTGAAAACCCTTTTATGGCATACAATTACATATGAAAACATATGAACACCATATATACATATAATTTCATGATTGTAAAAACCTAATTTGATAAAAAAAGAATTACAACACATAAGAATTGAGTACAAGGGTTAGGGTATAACCTTACTAGTTTTACTTAAAGAGAAGAGATGATGAAGACGATGATCCTCTTATGCCTTCTCAAGCCTTTCTTCCTCTTCTCCTTTTTCTCTGACAATTCTCTCTAACCCTCTTCTTCTTTCTTTCTTTGTTTTGTAAAACTAACGTAACTTTTAACTTAACATATATTATACACTATACAATATACATATATAATAGATATGTAACTTATATATAATAAATATAATACTTATAACCATATTAATTCTTATTAATAACATAGGTTACAAAATTTGAAAAGTCCAAGGCCATGTTTGGCAACCTCTTAGAAAAATAGGTTTTTAGTGCTAAGGCCTTGTTTGGGTAAATAAGATTAAACAAGTATAAGGGCCTTGTTTGGTAAAACACTTTAAAATCCTTTTCTAGTCTTTTAATAACTCTTTAAATCCATAGATTAAATATTACACTTATTTAATTAAATTACACACTCTAATTCAATTAAATAAACTAACATTCACATAATACCAAATTGTCACACAATTGAATTTCCTTTATTAAACATACTTCGTCTAACAAATTATTATCACTTAGCACATAACATTAACTCTAATTAAATTATTCCCAATTAAATTAAAATGATGCTACACCATTGCTAACATATCAATTTAATTAATCATATTGCACTTAATTAAATTGTCCACAACAATCGCACAATTTATTTATTTATCTTCACAAATAAATTTCATAAAATATTTATTTAATTCAATAAATATTTACAATTAACATATAAAATTCTCAATTGTTACATTCATCACTTGTTAACTTTGCCCTTGCCTTTGCTAGTGGAAGGCTCGTCGGACTTTTCGTTCTTAACTGTAATGTTATTATGCAAGAGTGAGCACGATTTCCCACAAGTATAACAATATAATGATAATAATAACACGCGAGTGAATCAAGAATTCTGAATAAAGAAAGCTCGACTTTTGAATCAAGAATGAATAGCAAGAATCAAAAGAACATCTGAGGGTCATAAGACCTTGAACTATGTCCTAGGTTGTTAAGTATTTCTACTTTAAACCTTTAACAGTCATAAGGACTATATGGACTCTACTACTCGTACTTAGGGGGATCAGCCCTTAGTACCATACTGTGCACAATATCTCAACACTAAAGCGTAAATAATCCCCTATAACAGGGTTGTTCATCTCAGTTTGACATCAGAGTCCGCACCAAAGGAAGTTTGATTTGAATAAGCTCAATAATAGTTCTAGAATTTAGAACGTTCATCAACTATGGACTAGTCAAATCAATAAGGTTTCGCTAGTCTTACAAACGATAATCAAATTGAATAACAATTCTCGAGAGTATACAATCGAATAAGTATTGTATAACTGGAATCATGCTTTAAAGGAATTATAATATCTCATATGGAATCTCAACTTGAATAATCAAGAATATGAACTTGCATCATGATAGTATTTCAAGAATAGAAAGCTTGCTCAATAAAGTAAAGTTTAGGAATGGGATACTTGTTCAACATAAAAGTAAGGTTTAGGAACTTGCTCAATTTAAAGAGTATAGATAAGAAAACTTGTTCAATAAAAGTAAAGTTTGAGTCTTGTGCACAAGCTACAAATATAATTACAATTCACTTCCACAACATCCTACACATTACATTACGTTTACAACATCAATTAGTTCCATTACCACTATGTTTAACTGTTGAACTTCTCACTTAAGTTGAACTTAACAACTTGGTTTATAAGTCTTAACTTGTTAACTAACCTCATAACATAAATCTGAATCACAACATGCATACTACACAAGTGTAACTCTTAAATGGTCAAAATTCACACTTTACGATAATAATATTCAAGTTCACACATAACTAGTTAACATGAAGCTTTAAATTATCTTATATGTGTCAACGATATGTTATAGCACTGAATTACATACTCATCATGCTATTAGGCTCATTAGGTTCTGTATGTTACACTAACTTGTCATGTTATGGATCAACACGCAAAAGAAAGCAACAAAAATTATTTTTCCTCTGCACCACCCCTGCTGGGGCGGGGGTTAGGCCCGCTGGGGTGAGTATAGGTTCTGCAGGGGGCCCGCTGGGGCCGGTCTGGAGCCCGCTGGGGCGGGTTCGGTTAGTTCAGGTTCAGTTCGCGAAAAATTGCAGATAAGACCAAATAAATCCAAATTAAACTAGTACAGTGATTCCCATAAAGTGTAAACTTCCCAGAAACATCATACAATGATTCTAACATGTATTTAACACTTTAGATCATGTAATTACTCAAATCAAATAACATAAATTCACTGTTTTTGGTATATTGAAAAGTTTCGAGATAAATCATGAAATTCAACATTACAGATTCGTTATAACTCTGAATCTGTCCGTTTAAATTTTGTTTTGTTTGTTAAAACATGCATGGCCATAATCAACTATCAATTTAGAGTTTAATGGATAATTCAAGCATGTTATTTTGTACATAAGGACTATATACGTGTTCTTTATACTTTTCATGCTCTGTAAATTATAAAAATCCAATTAAGGCATAATTACATGAAATTGATTGTTTTAAAACATACATGGATGATAGAAAACATGTTATGATTATATACTAACATACAGATAATCATATAGTCAACAATCATAAACGAATTATGTTATAGAGAACTCAAAATTTGTTTTAATGGAGAAATATAAGAATTATGAATTTAAACTTAGGGTTGAAGAATCATACCCTTGCTAACTTTGTGAAGATGATTCAAAGATGATAAAAATCTTCTCTACTTCATCTTCAATTTACGACTCTCTCACAATTTTCTCTCTTTTCTTTCTACTTTTCTCTATGAAGTTCTCTGATGAAATTATAAGCTATATGATATAAAAGAAGTTTGATATTGATATAAGGCTGATATAATATATGTGACACTCGAAATTTCCTTTCCCTGTTACTAACACTGTAGTAGGGCAAGACTGTCTTTTTAATTCAACCCTGGTCTCATTACTAGGCTATCAAATTAACCTCGGTCTCAATACCGGGTCATCAAATTACCCCGTTCTCAACACCGGGCCATCAGTTCAACCTCGGTCTCAACCCGGAGATACAGGTCAGCCCTGGTCTCAACCCGAGAGGTACAGGCCAGCCCCGGTCTCAACTCGCGAGGTATAGGTCAGCCCCGGTCTCAACCCAAGAGGTACAAATCAACCCTGATCTCAACTTGGGAGGTACAGATCAGCCCCAGTCTCAACCCGAGAAGTACAGGTTAGCCCCGGTCTCAACCTGGGAGGTACAGGTCAGCCCCGGTCTCGACCCGGGAAGTACAAGTCATCCCCGGTCTCAACCTAAGAAGTTAGGTTAACTTCGAAAATAATCTTGAAGGATCACAACATCTGTAGAGGAAAACCTAGAGGGACCGAGTAAGCCTCAGAGACAACACTGAGGACAAATAGACTCGAATGGGATCCAAACCTTGGAAACAACCCTCGGAAGTCAACCGAAGGCCATGCCGACACTAAGGGCAACCCCAGGAGGGGAAAAATAGTCATTTTACCAAATTTAAGCTGATTTGGTCAAACTCAAGCCGAATTGATTCCACCAAGGTCAGAACGAACCATAACGATGATCCCGAGTGCAAACAGCGCAAGACAGCTCAACAGATAAATTACGGGGAATCAAAGACCTGGTTATGAACCCGTATTTTTGGACCTAAAAAATGTTTTATCCCATGTCATTGTGACACTCTGGGCGAGGGCTTTCCGAAACGGTACCGCACGCCTCAAACTGACGCTCTGATCAAAAGTTAGAAAGTTTCGAATTAGACCTCGCGTTGCTCGGAGTGCACGTACTTCGAGACAATAGAACCAGCCTCGGGGCCCACACCACGTGGAGCCGCACCTCTACCTACGGCAGCAGCAGGTAGAGTGGAGGCTCCCTGGTTTATATATAGAGGTGCACCCCCCTCTCATTTCAAGAATTCAGAAACGCTCCGAACCCCTACCCGTTTGGTTTTCCAGCTATTTTCTTGTCTTCTAAACCAAAATTTTTTCACTCTAACACGTAGATATACCCACATACTACCATATATCAGAAAATAACCGGTATATTTGGATGCTTAAAGCCTACGATTTGGAAAAAGCACGTGTAGCAGTCCATTGTGAGTATTTTTACGATCAGAAAGTTATTATTACTTCTTCGCACTTTTATACACTTGCATATCAAGTTTCGTTTTCTATATATGCCCGAAACTCATTTTCGTGGCCGTTTTTGTTAACTTTTGATACATTTTTATACATAAACTCATTTTCTGGCATTTCTACAACTCGGATTGATGATCCGTCGCTTTCAGCAGCTTTCATATACTTGCATCTTTGTTATTAGCAACTTCATCAAACTGGGCTATCTTTCCAGTCCAGGTTTGCCTTTTTTTGTATATTTAACTGTATATATACTAACTTTTCAATTCTGTCAAGCCTGAATATCAAATCTGCGAGAGTTTACTATTTTTATATATAAATATGCATATATTAGCAGCCTTCACCACACTGGGTTATCTTCCTAGTTATGGTTGACTACATTTATGTCTATATATATATATTTATATTTCAATTCGGCCTAGATCATTCTATGGTCTTTTTACTGCTTTTATATATAAATATGCGTATATAAGCAACATTCACCACACTGGGTTATCTTCCCAGTCTTGGTTGACTACTTTTTTGTATATTTACATTTCAGTTTGGCCTTGATCATTCTATGGCCTTTTTTTTTTATAATTTTTGGCACCATTCACAATTACTGGGTTATCTTCCCAGTCCTGGTTTGACTATCTTTCTGTCTATATTTAAATATATATATATATATATATATATATATTATATATATATATTTATATTTTAGTCCGGGTACGGGCGTGAAAACTCATCGTCCTTTTTACTGTTTTTCTATATATATATATATTTCAATTCTGTCTAGCCTGGATCATTCCGTGGCTTTTATACAACTTTTATAAATATATATATATATATATATATATATATATATATATATATTTTTTTAATTCCAGTCCGGGCACCATTGTGAAAACCCATCACCCTTTACTGCTTTTGTATATATAATTATATATATATATTGCTTTAATCATTTTTATTAAATTGTTGCTTTAAATATTTATTTGATATTAATCGGCACTGACATTTCTGTGGGTGAACTAGATTTCTTTAAATCTCGCCAACTCTAGCTATTAAACTGTTCAAAATAGGTACAGACAGAACCGGGAAGCTAGAATGGCTGAGATTTATTTAAATCTAACATTTTTTAGTTTCAGTTATGAAAGAAACCTCGCGGCCCTTAGATCGCTATATAGTGGGAACGAGACGTTTCGACCATGTGCGAGCCAGGATTTACTGATGAATCATTGGTTCTGGCGATAGTGGAATATATTTCAGTACAAATTTGAGCTGTGCAGGTTTATTGGCCTCCCTATGTGAGCCTAGGAATCGTGGGATTCATGATCAAACCGATCAGAATCTGATTCCCATGATGGACGAACTCCACTTTACAAATGTACCCTTCTAGTTTTTCTGTAAAAAATGTACATACAAAAGACCTTAAAACGGTTATCCGGATTTAAGGTCTTAACATAGTGAAAATATAATTTGTCGTGTCAGAGTCCCTCTGATGGCTGTCATGCCCATGAGGAGACCGATATTTGTATATATGTTGTGGTCGAGGATGCTTCGCAGCCCGAAAATCACCATTTAAATTGAGCCTTAAGGCTGAAAAGATAAAACTGAAGTATCGATATGCTTCAATTCCTATGTTAGCGTAAGGGTTTGATAACCTTATTTCAAAACATCATTTAAATAATCTTATCGACAAAAGAAGTCTTTGCAAATCAAATCAAACACTTTTGCAAATCAAATCAAAGACTTTTTGCAAATCAAATCAAACCCTTGGTATATAGGTTTAACGATGCATAAACATGCTTTCAATTGAACATAGGCCCAATTTTCTTTCAGCATTCACACATACATTGCAGATTTAAAAGGGAATATTGAAAAGATGCTGTACCGTGTTTACACGGGAGTTATGGGGTGCCTAACACCTTCCCCACACTTAACCAAGCCCCCGAACTCAAAACTTTGTTTTTAAAGATCATGTTTCGACTGTGTCCAGCAATTGGGCCTCTTTTCAAACAAAACTCGATTGAGTTGGTATAACTATTTCAAATCTACCAACTGGCGACTCTGTAAAATGTTCAAATCGTCGACATGATACATGTTGGCCTTTTCCTAAAAAAATCCTTCAAAATCTTTTTCACAAATAAAAAGAGTAAAGGTAAAGATAACTTAGGAAGAGAGAAAGATCTGGGTTGTGACCTGATCCACGAATTTTTTCCTGACGTCGACAGGTGGCGACTCTGCTGGGGACAGTAGAGGGCTTAGGCCACGTTTAACTCTTTTCAAAAAAAAATTCCCTTTTAAAACTACGTATGTGTGAATGTTGTACATTGAATGAATGCGTAAATGCTGCGTATTTACATTGAATGAATGCTTTCCTTCTTTTTAGTGCTTCGCACCCATATTAGTGCTTTGGACCAATGTCATCATATGCATACGGTGAGACGCGATGTATGTGAATGTATGTTATGTGATTCCTCCTTCGGGAGGCAAACCAGTCGGTGATAAGTAATAACTCTGGGGATGGCTAAGTCTCTGGGGGCTCATGAAAATGCACCACCCAGATTCGCTCAAGTTGAAAGATCAGATTAATTTTCCCTCTAGTAGATTGTGATGATCTGGGGACCTTCATGCCAAAAAAAATTACGAGAGTAGCCTAAGATAGGTCAGCCTCTGATTAACCAAATCCGATGGGAAGCTTCTTCATGCCTTTCTCTTTCAAATTCAATGTCAAATTTTCAATTCCAAAATGTAAAGGAGCACAATGTAAATATCATAATAAAAATTTACATTCCTTGTCATATACATCCTATTATGTTATCCTGTCATCAAAACAACTAACCTCTATTTTGCTGGATAAGATTAAAAAATCACAAACACACATCATGACATGCATCCTATCCCTACCTACCTCAGGAAATTGACACGCCTATATTTTGTTGTAGGTAAAAAATTGGTCCTGTCACTAGATCTATGTCTAAGAAGGCACTAAGTCCATCCACGGACATGACTTCCAGTGCTCAACTATAATCCACCCCTGTATCTAGGGAAGAGTTTAAGGGACTAAAGAATCAGATAGCTAAATTGGCCATCTTCTTGAGAGAACAAAGCAAAGCTCTTAAAGGGAAGCAAGCCCAAGCTCACACAGAACCAGGAACACTTGGTGGTAGTGGTGGCAGTCAAGAGACCGAAAAAGCCAAAACTCAGATCCTCGACCATAAAACCAGGACATTACCAATAAAACCCCTGAAATCACCATCCGTAACAAAGAATAGGAAGCTGGTGACATTCTGAAGAAAGTATAGCAGATGGAAGAAACCATCCGGTCTATCAAAGGGACTGGGGCCTTTGGCAGTGTCAATTATTCAGACCTCTGTATCTTCCTTGGGGCTTGTTATCCCGAAAAATTTAGAACTCCTGATTTTGAGAAATACAATGGATTAGGAGATCCCTACACCCACCTGAAGGTATTCATTGGAGAACTCGGATCCTATGTAGAGGATGAGAAACTTCGAATGCCGTTATTCCAGAAGAGTCTGACCGGAGAGGCTAGAGCCTGGTACGCCCATCTAGACAACTCTAAAATTCACAGTTGGGAAGAGTTAGCCCATGCCTTCCTCAGTCAATACAGCTTCCAATCTCAGCTAACTCTAGACAGATACCAGATTACAAAAATCAAGAAATAAAACACTGAATCATTCAGAGAATATGCCCAACGCTGGAGGCGGGTTACAGTACAAGTCACCCTATGTAATGACCAGGAATTTTAAGCTCCTTATTAATTTTATATATGATTTTAAATTTTTAAGAGTTAATTTTTCAAATTTATTTAAACCTTATGTGGTTATGTGGTTATGTGATTTAACCTATGCGAATAAATGCTAGGATTTTTATTGAAGGGAATCACTAATGGTTATTTAAATTAGTAGATTAACCCTGAGACTTTTATATCAGAATATTGATAAAAGTGTTGGTAAATTATATATATTCAAATTTCTTGAATATAATGTAGAGATTTAATCGTGATTAATTAATTGATATTTAAGTAATTAATTGATAACGTATGAAATTATTATTGTTGTTGATTTATAATTAATATGAATAAATAATAGTTAATGAATTGGGAGTAATTAATTGATAATATGTTGATTAATTATTATTATGAATAAATAATAATTAATGAGTAAGAGATAAATAAATATAATATTTAATAAATACAATGAGTTTATATTTAATTGATTTATTATTTTTATACAAGCATGTGATAAGTAAACCTTTGGTATAAGGTAGTTACCTTTATATATTGTATAAGGTGCTATGTGACATATTAATGTGGCTTACATTGTATGTAGGGATTATATGTTAAGATTAACTATATTAGATGAGTTACATATAATTTCTTATGTAACATGATAGGTATGGATAGACATTACTATGTATACCCTATTATATTATATTAATATCAATTAACTATTGTTATTTGATAATGATTTTTAATAAGTTATTATAATAATTATAATAACAGTTATGATGGTAAATAATAATAATGCCTACTTGAATTATATCTGGTGTTAATAGAAAATGTACATGGATTATATGTTGGTATATATATGTACCTCTATTTGAGACATTGTATTATTGATTGCTTATTTGAAGTAACATTGTAACTTAAGTATATATATAGAATATACATACATAACCTTAGTGTATTTTCAAGTTGCTGAGTAATTGGTATGTCCCAATATGAGTGTCATCCCCAACTTCCTCTTCATGTGAACAAATAATAAGCTAGCCTACTCCTACACTCTCAAACTTAGCATCATAGATGGGATCATTGCAACGGGAGTGGGCATAATAGTGTAATTCAACTACTCCTCACCAACTTCTTCTTAGCCATTGTATATTCTAGCAATCCTTTGTTTTGAGTTGGTGAACAAAGCTTGAAACCGTGGATTGATTTGCCTATATATATAACTCATCCTCTTCATAAATTCTTTTACTGAGAATTGCTTGAGTGTTGGAGTAAGAGTAATACATAGCAGTGTAGTAACATTAAGAGAGTAAGAGATAGCAATAAGCCATATTAAAGAGGTATAATCACTTACCTTCTTGTTCTTCATTCTCTGTAAAATCCCATTCATGCTCCACATTGTCAAATTCTTGAGTTTTTCAATCTAGATGTTAATTGAGCTATAGAATATGTTTTGATAAGTGTTATATGAAGTTATATGCATGATAGGATTGTATTATAGCTGGTACAGGAAGAATTTTGTAAATTGATTTTGAGTTGAAATTGCAGAACTGCCAAAACTGCACAGCTTCAGGCCTGGCCGCCAGCCTGCGCAGCTGCGCCAGTATTACACTGGCCAGCGGCGCAGCTGTGCCAGTGCCTGTCTGCAGAAATTTTTTTCCTTTTTCCTTTCTGCTCATGCTAACTTGATGGTACTAATTTGGACATGCATGAAAGTTAGTTTAACTCATATATATATATATATATGTTCTTGATACAACATGCATGATTTTAACCATGTTAGTATGCGTTATGGGAGGAAGCTTTATAGTTTACAAATGAACTTGGACTTATTAGAGTTAACTTAGAAGCTTTAAAAAGGGGACTTTGATATATAAATACTATGACTCTATTCTGACTTTTGAGACATGTTTGTATGACTTAGAAACACATGAGAAACATGTTAACTTGCATACATAGGTTTCATGACGGAATGGGAACCCCACTATTGAACATTTCTAACAAACATATAAGCTTCAAAGGTGAACGTTAGCATGAAGGTATTGTATATGCATTCTAATTTGGAGAGTATGTAGTATGACCTAGAATGCATGATTAGAGTATTAAACGCACTAGCATACGCGTTTGAAAGACTCAAAGGTTTACAAAGGAAAACTTAAGAACTTTCAAATTAAACTTGACCAATAATTTTATCTTGTGATATGAGAGCATTAATGTGGCTTTGGTCTGTGTTTCTAATGCAAGTGAGTCATAGTTACAAAACACTTTGATTATACTAAAACGATCTTTGTGGACTTAGTATATTTTCAAAAGAGAACTTAAGATTTGAAAGTTAAATACCATGTGAGACATGTTGTGAGCATATAAGCATAAGTATTAAGATTTCCTCATGACTATAGACGTATTGACATGAAACTCGTTTATTTATGCACAGATTTCACATATACATGCTTAATCATAGAAAATGAACTTCAAATATGAACTATGTGATTTGAAGCATATTTGTGTAATATATTCGAGCATATATATCAAGTATTGTTTAGTCTCATTATGAGATAGTATGACCGGAGTAGTAAACCTTTGAAGTATGAACTTGTTTAACTTGAGGTTTACCGGCATGAAAACATATGACTCTGAAATTGGATTAGGATGAGTATGCTAGTTTCGAATGAGAAATTACAACATGATAAGTATGTGTATTGGTTTAATGTTAGTAGTTGCATGCTAGAGTTACGTCGGGACACTTTCAGACCCGAACAATTTGCTTAAGTCAAATTTTAACTGTTAACATATTATGATGCTATAAATGGTATGTTTGATATTGAAAGTGATCTTATGTGATAGAATTATATAATGATTAGATTCTTGTATGTGTGAACTTATACTAATTGGAGAGATCGACTTGTTAATATTAGGTCGTTCCAACGCCGTTTAAATTAAAGCTAGAATTATTTGTAGCTGAGCAAACAGGCAAGTTTCCTAGACCCTTGCATTACTTTATTCAACGGATATTGTAAGCAAGTTACCGATTTTCACTCTTTGATTGTGCAAGTTCTTTTGAACCCGTTCTTGTATTATATGCAAGTCTCCCTAACTTTACTCAAATTCATATCGAGCAGGGTATTATTATATTACATGTTTTCCTGAACTACTCTTTTATTTGAACAAGTTTTTCTTGACTTATACTTATTTATTGTACAATTGTGTAAGTATTCTAAATTCTTGTACTACCTTATTCAATGAACCGTGTAAGCGAGTTTCTAAACTTCACTTGTTTTTGGTGAAAGTTTCCTATCCTTCTCATATTGTATTGAGTAGGTTATTATTGTATTGTGAAAGTTCCCCGATCATCGCACTTTGGGTATTGTGAAAGTTCCCCGAACTTCACACTTTGGTTATTGTGAAAGTTCCCCGAACTTCATATTTTGAGTATTGTGAAAATTCCCCGCATTTTGAGTATTTTGAAAGTTCCCCGAACTTCACATTTTGGTTATTTTGCAAGTTCCCGAACTTCATTTCTTTATTATGCAAGTTCTCTAAACTTATACAAACTCGTATATTGTGCAAGTATCTTATCTTTGTGTTTACTTTACTCAAAGAACGTTGTACGCAAATGTCCTAACCTATGCATTTACTTTATGCAAGGGATCTATTATGGTGAAATTCCCCGAATTTCACTCTTTGATGTTGTAAGTGTCTAAGCCTATGCATTTATTTTATGCAAGGAATCTATTATCGTGCAAGTTCCCCGAACTTCACACGTTGAGTATTGTGCAAGTTCCCCGAACTTACACAAATTCATATATTGTGCAAATTCTAAACTTCACTTTGTGCAAGTTCTCTATCATTCTCATATTGTATTGAGTAGGTTATTGTTGAATCGAAAGTTGTTTACTTAATTTCTTGAACTTTATTTCCAAGCATGTTATTTAGTGGTTTAATTACTTATCAATTATTCCACATTGATATTATTGATGTCCGCACCTAGTGCATTTGAGCTCGTACAGTCTTGGACTTGTACATTATTCAAAGTTCTAAATTTCTTGCACTGTGTCAGTAAGAGTCTGAACCTTTGCTCGGTCACACTAGTGTTTGAAGTTTTCTTTGAAGCTATGCAAACCAATTGATGGTAAGGATTCTTAGACGGAACAAAACACCCCTCATATGTAGGAGTGTGCGCAGGTATCTAATATATATGATACGAGTAAGCAGATATAAGTGTTATGTATATTCACGTTGTACCCGAGTCTGATCTCCTCGAGGTACTTAGTTTTTGTAGGCAGAAGCCAGTAATCCAAAAAGGGTCAATTAGCTATTGAACCCATTGGAAAGTTATAGTTCAAAGTCTACTCGACTATCAGTCATTCTAAAGGCAATTATTATCTTTGCTTTTAATAGTCATATTATTGAATCGTTCAGATATTCATAGTGTTGAATTATGCAGTTTGTTGAACCTTACATATATTAATATCGTTGAATCATACAGATATTCATAGTATTGAATCATTCAGATTGTTAAATCATTCTAACATTCATATTGTTGAATCTTTAAGATATTCATTTTGTTGAATTCATTGTCAGATATTTTTCTATTCATCATGATATATCCTTTATTGTTGTATTTAAATTTGCTGAGCAAACTTGTTGCTCATTCTTGCTATATCATGACTTATATTGCAGTGAAGTCCGAGCCCTCTGGGAAGGATAAGGGTAAAGGAAAGATTTAAGATGGTTTGCAAGGAGCAGACTTTGTCTTTGTGATTTGTTTAATTACTGTTAATGTAATATGAACCCTAATATTTATTCTAGGGTATATTTGTATTGATGTATTAAGGTTATCGAATCTTGGGACTAGTAACACCTTTTGAATGAACGATGTACGTTTATTATATTCTGCATTTTAGTTATCGTATGTTACTTAAAGGTGGATGTTAGTATTATTTCGTGGCGACCAGACCGGGGTCAGAGGACCCGGATTCGGGGGTGTCACAGGTTGGTATCAAAGCTTTAGGTTATAAACATTAGGAATGCGAAACCTAAGTTATAACCTTAGTAGAAAACTCAAGTAGAGTTTGTAGGTGATGGATTGAGGATATCCATGAGTCTTATTGTGATACTGAAGTTGTTTATTTAAATTAGATATGATTGATAGATGTCCTAACTTCTTAATGCTAACATGAATAGCATATCACATAAAGCCTAATGTTTTCTTCCTATCCTCAGGATCATGCCGCCTAGGGGATTTTCGTGGAACCAGAGGAAGGAAGGATCTGTTAGCAATGGTGGAGGGGGAAATGTCGACCCAATGTAGAGCTTCGTTAACCTATTAACAGAAGCAATGCAGAACATAACCCCGCCAGCAGCTGAGCAGCCAGGACATTACTTGGCTAGCTTTAAGGACTTTAAATTGGTAGGACCACCTAAATTCCTGGAAACCTTGGACCCAATTGAAGCACACACATAGATAGAAGGAATTGAGAAGGTGTTTGAGGTCGCACGGGTGGCCGAGGCACAAAAGACGAGTTTTGCCACATTCATGATGAAGGGCGAAGCTAATAATTGGTGGGAACCCAATAAAGGACTAGCAGGCGAAGAAGTTATTATGTGGGACAGATTTAAGAATTTCTTTTCGGAGAATACACAACAAGATATGGAAGTTAAGTTTTTGGAGCTGAGACAAGGAGGTATGTCAGTTATAGAGAACGCGACAAGATTTAAAAAGTGGGCTTGATTCACCTCGCATCAGGTGGATACGGAGGCTAGGAAAACAAAGAGATTTGAATTAGGATTGAAACTATGGGTGCAGACGGTAGTAGATGTATTGAAGATTAAGACCTTTTCTGATCTTTTGGAAAGGGCTATCATTGCCGAAGGAGGTAATGAAGCCATAGCACAATTTAAGCAAGTTAAGAAGACCGGTCAAGAAGGGCAGAAGGGGGGAAGCGGCGGAGGCAGCAACCCCAATAAGCGTAAATGGATGGAAAACCAATCATCCGGAGGTAGCAAATCTGGGAGAAAGGCTAAGAAAAGTTTAAAGTGCAGTAACTGTGGAAGGAACCACTCGGGGGAATGCTTGAAGGGGAAGAACGCATGTTATCATTGTGGACAACCGGGGCACATGGCTCCTCAATGTCCGAATAAGCCAAAAGGAGGATGTTTCGCGTGTAGAGCCACAGACCATCAAATCAAGGACTTCCCGAAGAAAAAAGGGCGTTGCAGCTAGCGGCAACTACAACAACAAGGACGTAGTGTCAGGTATCATCCCGATCAATTATATAGATGCATATGTGTTATTCGATTCGGGTGCCACCTGTTCTTTTATTTCTAAAAATTTACTAAACAGTTAGACTTACCCGTGAGAAATTAGAACACCCTATGGGCATAGGAGTAGCAAACGAGGAAGTTATCCCCGTAGAATACATTCATAGGAATTGTTATACTGATTTGAAGGGAATTAGTGGATGTCTTCCCAAATGAGATTTAGCAGCAATAGTTTTTGCCTTGGAGTTTTGGAAACATTATTTGTATAGCAAGAAGTGTGAGATATACACAGTATAAAGTATATCTTCACGCAGAAGGAATTAAACATGAGGCAGCGTCGATGGATAAAATTAATCAAAGATTATGATTGTGAAATTCTGTACCATCCAGGCAAAGCAAATGTAGTGGCAGATGCCTTGGATAGGAAAGGCAGAGGGAAGTTATCGAGGTTGACCATTCAGGAGAATTAGTGAAAGTTTTTCGAAAGACTAGAGTTAGAGGTTAAGTATCCGATGGAGACCAAAGAGAGATTAATTACAGTGTCAGTAAGCCCGACGTTATTAGATAAGGTTAAGGAGGCACAAGAGAAGGACGAAGTTTGTGATAACATCAAGAAGCGATTAGCTGAAGGTGATGAGTTGAAATTTAAGATTGATAGCACTGAACTGCTAAGATTTGAAGGACGAATTTGGGTACCGTTAGTACCAGAACTAAGAGAAGAGATTTTTACAAGAAGCATTTATGGGAGATAGTGTCAAACACCGTTGTGTTGGGATAAAGTAGGTGAACGTCGATTGTTGGGACCAGAAGTTGTACAGCAGACGGTAGAGATTATCTAAGTGATAAGAGCGAATTATCCATTTTTATTGGAGCAACCTTATTTTTACAATTCCGAGGACAGAATTTTTATAAGGGGGGAGGGATGTAACGACCTGGAATTTTAAGCTCCTTATTAATTTTATATGTGATTTTAAATTTTTAAGAGTTAATTTTTCAAACTTATTGAAACCTTATGTGGTTATGTGCTTATGTGATTTAACCTATGCGAATAAATGCTAGGACTTTTATTGAAGGGAATCACTAATGGTTATTTAAATTAGTAGATTAACCCTGAGACTTTTATATCAGAATATTGATAAAAGTGTTAGTAAATTATATATATTCAAATTTCTTAAATATAATGTAGAGATTTAATCGTGATTGATTAATTGATATTTAAGTAATTAATTGATAACGTATGAAATTAGTATTGTTGTTGATTTATAATTATTATGAATAAATAATAGTTAATGAATTGGGAGTAATTAATTGATAATGTGTTGATTAATTATTATTATGAATAAATAATAATTAATGAGTAAGAGATAAACAAATATAATATTTAATAAATACAATGAGTTTATATTTAATTGATTTATTATTTTTATACAAGCATGTGATAAGTAAACCTTTGGTATAAGGTAGTTACCTTTATATATTGTATAAGGTGCTATGTGACATATTAATGTGGCTTACATTGTATGTAGGGACTATATGTTAAGATTAACTATGATAGATGAGTTACATATAATTTCTTATGTAACATGATAGGTATGGATAGACATTACTATGTATACCCTATTATATTATATTAATATCAATTAACTATTGTTATTTGATAATGATTTTTAATAAGTTATTATAATAATTATAATAACAGTTATGATGGTAAATAATAATAATGCCTACTTGAATTATATCTGGTGTTAATAGAAAATGTACATGGATTATATGTTGGTATATATATGTACCTCTATTTGAGACATTGTATTATTGATTGCTTATTTGAAGTAACATTGTAACTTAAGTATCTATATAGAATATACATACATAACCTTAGTGTATTTTCAAGTTGCTGAGTAATTGGTATGTCCCAATATGAGTGTCATCCCCAACTTCCTCTTCACGTAAACACATAATAAGCTAGCCTACTCCTACACTCTCAAACTCAGCATCATAGATGGGATCATTGCAAGGGGAGTGGGCATAATAGTGTAATTCAACTACTCCTCACCAACTTCTTCTTACCCATTGTATATTCTAGCAATCCTTTGTTTTGAGTTAGTGAACAAAGCTTGAAACCGTGTATTGATTTGCCTATATATATAACTCATCCTCTTCATAAATTCTTTTACTGAGAATTGCTCGAGTGTTGGAGTAAGAGTAATACATATCAGTGTAGTAGCATTGAGAGTGTAAGTGATAGCAACAAGCCATATTAAAGAGGTATAATCACTTACCTTCTTGTTCTTCATTCTCTGTAAAATCCCATTCATGCTCCACGTTGTCAAATTCTTGAGTTTTGCAATCTAGATGTTAATTGAGCTATAGAATATGTTTTGATAAGTGTTATATGAAGTTATATGCATGATAGGATTGTATTATAGCTGGTATAGGAAGAATTTTGTAAATTGATTTTGAGTTGGAATTGCAGAACTACCAAAACAGCACAGCTTCAGGCCTGGCCGCCAGCCTGCGCAGCTATGCCAGTATTACACTGGCCAGCGGTGTGAAAGCCCCAAATCCGGGTCCTCTGACCCCTGATCCGGTCGTCACGATCTAACATAAACATCTACCTCTAAACAACATACGATAACTAAAATGCGGAATATAATAAACGTACGTCGTTCATTCAAAAGGTGTTACTAGTCCCAAGATTTGATAACCTTGATACAAACATACAAACATACCCTAGAATAGTCATTAGGGTTCATATTACATAACAATAATTTAATTAAACGTAAAGATAAAGTCTGCTCCTTGCAACCTAATCCTAAATCTTCCCTTTACCCTTGTCCTTCCTTGAAGTCTCGGGCTTAACTGCAATATAAGTCATGATATAACAAGAATGAGCAACAAGTTTGCTCAGCAAGTTTAAATACAACAATAAAGGATATATCATGATGAATAGAAAATATCTAACAATGAATTCAACAATATGAATATCGGAAGCAAGAATAATGATTGCTTTTAGAATAACTGATAGTCAAGTAGACTTCGAACTATAAAACTCCAACGGAAACAATAGCTGATTGCCCCTTTGGTTATTGGCTACAGAATAGTACTTGAGGGGATCAGCCTCGCGTATGCTATGTATATGCATAACATTCAACTCTGCTGTTTGTATCTTATAATAGATACCTGGGGTACTCCCCTATATATAAGGGGTGTTCTTTTCAGTCTAAGAATCCATACCATCAATTGGTCTGGATAAATTTTATAAAATTTCATACAATTGTCTGACCGAACAAGGGTTCAGACTCTATTTGACACAGTTCAAGAATTATAGAACTTTTAAATAAGGTACAAGTCCAAGACTGTACGAACTCAAGTGCACCAAGTGAGAATAACAATAATATCGATGTGGAATAATTGTAAAGTAATTAAACCACCTAATAGCACGTTTGGAAATAAAGTTCAAGCATTAAATAATTAACTGTCAATACGGTAATAACCAGCTCAATATAATATGAGAAGGATAGGAACTTGCACAATAAAGAGTGTAAGGGAACTTGCATTCAAATCAAGTAAAGTTAAGAAACTCGCTTACAAGATTCATTGAATAAGGTAGTGCAAGAATTTAGAATACTTGCACAAATAAGAATTAAAGAACTTGCACAACCAAAGAGTGAAGTTCGGAGACTTGCCTGATTGCTCAGCTACAATTAAGTTCTAGCTTTAATTAACTTGCGTTGAAACGACCTAATATTAATAAGTCGGCCTTTCAATTAGCATGTGTAAACCAATATAAGTCTATACTTACAAGCATCTACTTATCATATAAGTTTATCACGTAATTCATGTAAGTCAATCACTATGACTGAGTCTATAAACAATTAACTCTGTCCTTGATTTAATAGTTTTAGAACACCTAGTTTCTATACATCAACATAGGTTTGAATATTTAGCATTTCAAATTAATCATGCTTCAAGAATATACTTTCAAATTTGAATCCTAGCATGCTCATCCTATTCAATTCAAAATCATACGTCTTTATGCCGACCATTCACATACTTTAAGCAATACACGTTCATGCTTCAAAATCGGTTATTAGAGTCATGTCATCACATAACAAGGCTAAACAATATTTAATATGCATGCTTGAGTATACTACACACATATACTTTAATCACGTAGTTCATGCTTCAGAAATTCATTTCTTATGAATACGTGCATATGCGAAATTCACGCTTTGATCAAACGAGGTCTATGTTAATATACTTATAGTTATAATGAACGTTAATACACATGCTCGCATGATCATAATGTCATTTTCATGGTAATCAACGCTATTTAGTTTTCTCATTCTAAGTTTTCACATCGAAAATCACATTAAGTCAACAAGATATCATAACACATGTTAAGTGCATTGTAGTCATGACTCACATGCCTTAGAACCCATTTATATGCCACATATATGTTCTCAAATAGTCAGAATCTAAAAGACATTAAGTCTTGGTCAAGTTTGTTTTCAGAAGTCTTAAGTTTCTCATTTCGAAATCGTCCGAATCTTGCAATCACGTATGCTAGTGTGTGAACACACTTTAGACTCGTATTTCATGACAATATAAACCACACTATTGTGTTTACAAAATCAGAATGTTCACGTGATACGTCCATGACAAGGTTTACTTTCGAATTTACAGGTTTCCCTTTTTAAAACATATGCTTTTCTTTTGTAAAACATGGCTATATCATATATGTGTAGCATCAAGGAATACCTACTTATACCATGTCATTGTACTAATATTTATAGTTTAATCATGTTCAAATACTTGTTTCAATGGTATATCACATGTTAGTATATCACAGCAGCTTAACAGAAGCAGAAAACGAAAACTGGCAACAAGAACCTGCGCAGGCACCAGGTATAAACCCGGCGCAGCTGCGCCGGTGTCCGGCCAGTGCTTGAGCAGTTTCTGCTTCGGCAGAAACTTAAGCCATACTCAGATTTCTTCAATAATTTGATCTTATACCAGCCATATTACAGTTTCTAAACTATCATGACAACTTATACAACACATAGCAAGCATTCTCTAATCAAATGATCATTCAATATAACACAATCAAGAATTTGATAATGAAGATCATAAATGGAAATTACCTCTGTGAATGAACTTGCTGCTAAACAAAATCTATAATGCTACTATGATACTCTCCCTTAAATCAATTGAAATGCTCAGGAAATGAATGAAGGAGAAGAGATGTCATATAGATAGGAAATTTGTATATCCAGACAATGTGATTGCCTTCCAATTTAAACCAATGGAATGAAGAATTGCTTGTTGGCTAATAAAGAGTTGTTGATTGGTAGGTGAAATCCATCATGAAGACCACATCCCTTATAATTATTAGCTACATTTGCTGAAATTGAGAAGGAGATAGAGTAGGATAGCCATGAGGTTATTCACGTGAAGAGGAGGAAATTGAGCAACAATCTGAATTCAGCAACTTGCAAGGTGTATATTTTATGTCAATACACATTATAAGTATACTTATAATATACACACACTTCATTCCATGAATATATAGATTACACATTATATACTTGGTTTATATATCCAATTGGTGTCACAATGTAGTTTCAATAAGCTATTAATATTACCATGTAGTAAGTAGGGTACATATAAATACCTCAACGTATAATCTATATACATTATATTAACACCGAATATAAAGCAATTTGGTATTATTATTATAATAACTGTTACTATAATCATTATACTAACTTATTGAAATCATTTATCAATTAATAATGTTATTGATATTAATATAAGGTAATAGGGTATTCATCAAATTTTACCCACACACATCATGTCACATAAACAATATTATTATGTAACTCTGTTAATGCAATTAATCTTCCTATATAGTCCATACATGCAATATTCATCACATTAATATGTCACATTGCATTATGTATAATATAGATAGCTACCATATAGTAGAGGTTTAGTATCGCATGCTTGTGTATAACAGTAAATCAATTAAATATAATAATATTATATTATCAGTTCTCTTACTCATTAATTATTATTTATTCATAATAATAATTAAACAACACATTATCGATTAATTAATCATAATTGAAATTAATCAATAGGTTCAAATCTTGCCACTATATTCAAATAAATTGAATATTTAATTATTAATAATCTCATAAATTCTCTTATATTAAATCTTTAAGGTTAGTCCACTAATTTAAATAACTTATTAGTGACTTTCTTTAATCATTTCACAATTCTCACCCCCACATAAGGTTTAAATAAACTCACAAAATTAACTCGTTAAAATTAAATCACATATTTAATAAATAAGGAGTTTAAAATTCATGGTCGTTACAAGCGGCGCAGCTGAGCCAGTGCCTGTCTGCAGAAATTTTTTTCCTTTCTGCTTTCTGCTCATGCTAACTTGATGGTACTAATTTGGACATACATGAAAGTTAGTTTAACTCATATATATATATATATATATATATATATATATATATATATATATATATGTTCTTGATACAACATGCATGATTTTAACCATGTTAGTATGCGTTATGGGAGGAAGCTTTATAGTTTACAAATGAACTTGGACATATTAGAGTGAACTTAGAAGCTTTAAAAAGGGGACTTTGATATATAAATACCATGACTATATTCTGACTTTTGAGACATGTTTGTATGACTTAGAAACACATGAGAAGCATGTTAACTTGCATACATAAGTTTCATGACGGAATGTGAACCCCACTATTGAACATTTCTAACAAACATATAAGTTTCAAAGGTGAACGTTAGCATGAAGGTATTGTATATGCATTCTAATTTGGGGAGTATGTAATATGACCTAGAATGCATGATTAGAGTATTAAACGCACTAGCATACGTGTTTGAAAGACTCAAAGGTTTACAAAGGAAAACTTAAGAACTTTCAAAGTAAACTTGACCAATAATTTTGTCTTGTGATATAAGAGCATTAATGTGGCTTTGGTATGTGTTTCTAATGCAAGTGAGTCATAGTTACAAAACACTTTGACTATACTAAAACGATCTTTGTGGACTTAGTATATTTTCAAAAGAGAACTTAAGATTTGAAAGTTAAATACCATGTGAGACATATTGTGAGCATATAAGCATAAGTATTAAGATTTCCTCATGACTATAGACGTATTGACATGAACCTCGTTTATTTATGTACATATTTCACATATGCATGCTTAATCATAGAAAATGAACTTCAAATATAAACTATGTTATTTGAAGTATATTTGTGTAATATACTCGAGCATATATATCAAGTATTGTTTAGTCTCATTATGAGATAGTATGACCGGAGTAGTAAACCTTTGAAGTTTGAACTTGTTTAACTTGAGGTTTACCAGCATGAAAACATATGACTCTGAAATTGGATTAGGATGAGCATGCTAGTTTCGAATGAGAAATTACAACATGATAAGTATGTGTATTGGTTTAATGTTAATAGTTGCATGCTAGAAATACGTCGGGACACTTTCAGACCCGAACAATTTGCTTAAGTCGAATTTTAACAGTTAACATATTATGATACTATAAATGGTATGTTTGAACGTGATCTTATGTGATCGAATTATATAATGATTAGATTCTTGTATGTGTGAACTTATACTAATTGGAGAGATCGACTTGTTAATATTAGGTCGTTCCAACGCCGTTTAAATTAAAGCTAGAATTATTTGTAGCTGAGCAAACAGGAAAGTTTTCTAGACCCTTGCATTACATTATTCAACGAATATTGTAAGCAAGTTACCGAACTTCACTCTTTGATTGTGCAAGTTCTTTTGAACCCGCTCTTGTATTATATGCAAGTTTCCCTAACTTTACTCAAATTCATATCGAGCAGGGTATTATTATATTACAAGTTTTTCTGAACTACTCTTTTATTTGAGCAAGTTTTTCTTGACTTATACTAATTTATTGTACAAGTATCCGGACCCTATTGTGCAAGTATTCTAAATTATTGTACTACCTTAGTCAATGAACCGTGTAAGCGAGTTTCTAAACTTCACTTATTTTTGGTGAAAGTTTCCTATCCTTCTCATATTGTATTGAGTAGGTTATTATTGTATTGTGAAAGTTCCCCGAACTTCACACTTTGGGTATTGTGAAAGTTCCCCGAACTTCACACTTTGGTTATTGTGAAAGTTCCCCAAACTTCACATTTTGAGTATTGTGAAAGTTCCCTGAACTTCACATTTTGAGTATTGTGAAAGTTCCCCGAACTTCACATTTTGGTTATTTTGCAAGTTCCCGAACTTCATTTCTTTATTATGCAAGTTCTCTAAACTTATACAAACTCGTATATTGTGCAAGTATCTTATCTTTGTGTTTACTTTACTCAAAGAACGTTGTACGCAAATGTCCTAACCTATGCATTTACTTTATGCAAGGGATCTATTATGGTGAAATTCCCCGAATTTCATTCTTTGATATTGTAAGTATCTAAGCCTATGCATTTATTTTATGCAAGGAATCTATTATCGTGCAAGTTCCCCGAACTTCACACGTTGAGTATTGTGCAAGTTTCCCAAACTTCACACGTTGAGTATTGTGCAAGTTTCCCGAACTTACACAAATTCATATATTGTGCAAATTCTAAACTTCACTTTGTGCAAGTTCTCTATCCTTCTCATATTGTATTGAGTAGGTTATTGTTGAATCAAAAGTTGTTTACTTAATTGCTTGAACTTTATTTCCAAGCATGTTATTTAGTGGTTTAATTACTTATCAATTATTCCACATTGATATTATTGACGTCCGCACCTAGTGCATTTGAGCTCGTACAGTCTTGGACTTGTACATTATTCAAGGTTTTAAATTTCTTGAACTATGTCAGTAAGAGTCTGAACCTTTGCACGGTCAGACTAGTGTATGAAGTTTTCTTTGAAGCTATCCAAACCAATTGATGGTAAGGATTCTTAGACGGAACAGAACACCCCTCATATGTAGGAGTGTGCCCAGGTATCTAATATATATGATACGAGTAAGCAGATATAAGTGTTATGCATATTCACATTGTACCCGAGGTTGATCTCCTCGAGGTACTTAGTTTTTGTAGCCAGAAGCCAGTAATCCAAAAAGGGTCAATTAGCTATTGAACCCATTGGAAAGTTATAGTTCAAAGTCTACTCGACTATCAGTCATTCTAAAGGCAATTATTATGTTTGCTTTTAATTATCATATTATTGAATCGTTCAGATAGTCATAGTGTTGAATCATGCAGGTTGTTGAACCTTACAGATATTAATATCGTTGAATCATATAGATATTCATAGTATTGAATCATTCAGATTGTTGAATCATTCTAACATTCTTATTGTTGAATCTTTAAGATATTTATTTTGTTGAATTCATTGGCAGATATTTTTCCATTCATCATGATATATCCTTTATTGTTGTATTTAAACTTGCTGAGTAAACTTGTTGCTCATTCTTGCTATATCATGACTTATATTGCAGTTAAGCCCGAGCCCTCAGGGAAGGACAAGGGCAAAGGAAAGATTTAGGATGGTTTGCAAGGAGCAAACTTTGTCTTTATGATTTGTTTAATTACTGTTAATGTAATATGAACCCTAATGTTTATTCTAGGGTATATTTGTATTGATGTATTAAGGTTATCGAATCTTGGGACTAGTAACACTTTTTGAATAAACGACGTACGTTTATTATATTTTGCATTTTAGTTATCGTATGTTATTTAAAGGTGGATGTTAGTATTATTTCGTGGAGACCGGACCGGGGTCAGAGGACCCAGATTCGGGGGTGTCACACCCTAGCTATGATTGTATATGAGATAGTCATGACCTTCATCGACATTCAAAGAAGGAACTATACCCCTCTTCCAAGCTGCAGCATAGCCTTCAAACCCTCCATTTTAGAAAAATATGGAGGTCAGGCGTCGAAGAACTTTTACCCCTCTAGGGGATTCACTCGAGAATGTGCTAAAACTTTTGACGATACAGAAGAAGATTGTCCAACTCCTTCCACCAACCAACACTGGTGGATGAAATTTTGACCCAAGTAAGAAGTGTGCTTACCATTCCGGATCTTCGGGCCATGACACTCAAGACTGTTGGTCTCTCAAGCACAAAGTCCAAGACTTGATTGACAATGGAGAGATTGTGGTGACCAAACCAGAACAACCACACGTACAAGACAATCCCCTCCCTTAACACAAAGAGGAGAATGTCACCATGATCGGTACAGAAAATGGAGGAAGATCCAAGTACCTCTGATATATCGGAGAATTAACTCAATCCAGCAACAACAGCCTAGACAGTTGGAAAGTCTCAGAAAGGCGATTCCTGATAGAGCAAGAGATAAGGTCTATCAAGGAACAAATTAAACAGTTAGCAGAACTGATCGTATACCAACATCAGATCATAAGACAGATGATGAACCAGGCCAACTAGTCTGATGCTGATCAGTCCTCCCACACCAGAGATCAGTCCCATTTCCAGGAAGGATCACTACCGATCTCATGAGCATGAACCCTGGGTCGACAAATTTGTTAAAGGAGAGAATTGCCGAGATGGCATGAAGTTCTTATTTCAAAGGAATTTCACCAACCTGAACCAGCCAATGGAAGAAATCCTTCAGATGTTAATCAACGAGGGAATGGTTGCAGATTTATTACCTCCATTAAACCGTCGATCCAAGAAATTCAAGCCTGATCAAATCTGTCAGTACCACTCCAATGCACCCGGCCATGACACTGAGGATTGCTGGGCACTTCGTAACCTGATTCAGAACATGATTGAAAGCGATGAATTGATAAGAGGAAATCGGGATTATGGCCTCCCATATGAAGACACTCTTTTTATTCCCACCGTATGGAATCAGGATACAGTGGCTGTTGTTTCCTATTACAAGGAGCCATCCCTCACACCCTTAGTACTGCCAGGGAAGGGGGTCCAAGAAACACAAAACCCTGTGAAGGTGGCCGCACCCGAGCCTTTAATCTTTCCCTTTTGACCTCAGTATCCAGTTATTAGTCTGAAGAGGTCCCATGGAACTACGGGAATGACGAAGGTTCCACCTCGAACAACATTGCCATAGTACCAAAGGATAATCCATTGTACCTGCCTCAGCGGGTAATCAAACCAGTCCTCAAAGCTAAAAAAAAGTGGCTGAAGAGAAAATCGAAGAGTTCCTCAACAAAATGGGACACAATGAAATCAAAATAGTGCAAAGCTTGAAAGATGCACCCAAACAGATGTCCATCCTATATTTGGTCTTATCATCGGTGGATCATCGCAACATTCTGGTGAAAGTACTGGAAGAAGCCCATCTGCCAAAGACAGTGGATGACGAGAAACTCCGTCACGTGGCAGAACACATTTTCAACAGCAATGTGATATCTTTCATTGACGATGATATCCCCGCAGAAGGGACGGGCCATCGTAAGTCCCTGCATATAGCTATAATATCTTTCGGGTATGTGATCGGAGGTATGCTCATAGATGGAGGATAATCCCTCAACATCTGTCCCTATGATACCTTGGAGAGAATGAAGATCAAACCGAACCGGATCAAAACCAGTCATGTGGTCATCCGGGCTTTTGATGGATCTCGCCGACAAGCTTTGGGAGAAATAGAGCTTCCTCTGGAGATTGGTCCGCACACTTTTTATGTATCCTTTCAGGTGCTCAACATAGCCACTGGATACAACTTGTTATTGGGCAGGCCATGGATCCACATGGCAGGGGCAGTGCCATCCACCCTTCATCAGCAGCTCAAATACATTATTAACGGCAACCTAATCACGGTCAATGCCAAGCCAGAATACCCTGTATACCTACAGGGAGACATGCAGGTGATCAGCCTTGATGCAGCGATTGAACCTGTAAGTTTTCAAGCCCTGGAAGCGAGTGATACTCAGTAACTATCCATTAGAGCACCAACTTTGAAGCCTAAAGTCCCCCCTGAAGTGATGACAGTCGGCCAAGAAATGGTATCTTTGGGTTTCCAACCTGAAAAAGGGTTAGGGAAGAATCAACAAGGTATCAAGAGTCCAGTAGAAATCCTGAGTCAAACTGGGACAGCCGGATTGGGATATTCATCTAGGGTCAAATCACAGGAACCCACACAAGCATCCTAAGGTTCATGCTTCCATAATTTTGCTGCCAAACCTTACGGGTGTCGGATGGGTGAAACCCATAAAGAAAATCCCAACTGTGGTATCAACCTTGTTATTTCCTCCCATTATACCAGCAAGTGAGAGAATAACTCCCAGATCCGAGGTGGATAGCAAAAAGGGAAAAGAAAAGATCCTGTACGAAGGATGAGACGCATTTGCTAACATGCGGGTTATCATAAACTACGAGGGTATGAATAATGAGATACCAGATAGCGACGACGAGGATCAGATTCAAATTCTTCACATCAAGAAGGAAAAAGGGGGAAGTTCAAAGAAAAACCCCGGACCTTATGGTAAAGGATGTCTCAGTCATTATCCGAGACGAGGCAGATGAGCACAATTCCTCGATCCTCCTTATTCATGAGGATCTCACTCTGGATAACTGGAGCAGTGTCCCTTGCCTCATTCAAAAAGGGTAAAAGGGCAGAGATTCCGTCTGCCTTATAACATGCTTTCGTTTACTGCTTACTTTTGATTGCACAGCTATAGCAATAACTTTGGCCATGCTTTGCCAAATGCTTTGTATATTTAAGCAGTTGCATGTATTAAAATGAAAGCATTTTTTGTTTTCAGGACTTCAGAGTTGGGTTTGTTTGTCACTGCTGATGACATGCCAACCTGTCAAAGTGACTACAACTTTGATGTAGAACTGAACTTCGACTTGATGGATATTGATCAAGAGGAGGAAGATTACTATGAGGTGCTCGAGGAGATCCAAGAATGGGTCGAAGACAAACCCAAACCAAACCTTAACCAAACCACCACTATCAACATAGGAACCTCCGAAAACATCAAAGAAATCTAGATAGGCTTAGACCTTACACCAGATCAAAAAGCCGACCTGATCGAAATACTAACACAGTTCCAGGATGTGTTTGCATTATCACATAAAGACATAATCATCTTATCTACTGATATTGTCATCCATCGAATGCCCATCAAAGATGGATTCAAGCCATTCAAACAAAAGCTCAGGCGATTGAAACCTGAATGGAGTCTGAAAGTCAAAGAAGAAGCCGTTAAACAATTCAAAATCGGAATCATCATGGTATCTACATACCCAGAATGGCTGTCAAACATAGTCCCCATGCCAAAGCCCATAGGGAAAGTGCGAGTATGCGTGGATTACCGGGATTTGATCAAAGCCTGCCTCAAGGATAATTTTCCCGTACCTTTCATCCACATCCTGATCGATAATACGGTGCATTACAGCATGTATTCCTTCGTAGATTGCTTTGCTGGTTATCATCAGATCATGGTTGCTGAAGAGGATCGGGAGAAGACATCTTTCATCGCTCCCTGGGGAACCTTCTCCTATAGGCGACTGTCCTTCCACCTCATCAATGCCGGAGCCACATATCAACGAGCCACGATGGCCCTATTTCATGACATGATATACAAAGAGATAGAGGTCTATGTGGATGACATCATCATTAAATCCCGAAGGGAAGATGATCACCTAGACCATCTCAGGAAGCTGTTCAACAGGTTGCGTAAGTACAACCTCAAGCTGAATCTAGCCCAATGTGCTTTTGGCATCAAATCAGGCAAGTTGTTCGGATTCTTGGTGAGTAATCGAGGCATTGAGCTAGACCCTGCCAAGATCAAAGCCATCACTGAGATGCCAGTACCTCGAATAGAGAAGGAGATACGTGGGTTTCTGGGGAGAATCAACTTCATAAGTTGATTCATTTCCCAGCTCACAGCAACCTATGAACCCATATTCAAGCTACTAAGAAAGAATTCCTCCTCCAAATGGAATGAGAATTGTCAACAAGCCTTCCTCGCCATCAAGAAGCAGCTGATCGAAGCACCAGTTTTGGTACCTCTGAGGGACGGAGTTCCCTTGTTCATGTACCTGTATGTCAATGCTAATGAAATGGGCTGCATTCTAAGACAGAAGGATGATAGTAGCAAGGAGAGAGCCATCTACTACATCAATAAAAGATTCAGCAGTGGTGAACAGAAGTACACCCTGATCGAGAAGATATGTTGTGCGTTAGCATGGGCTGCCATGAGGTTGCAACACTATTTTCATGGGCACACGACCTACCTCATATCCCACATGGATCCCCTAAAGTACGTATTCAACAAGCTAATGTTAAATTGTCAACTGTTCAAATAGCGGTTGATCCTACAATAGTTTGACATTGTCTACGTGACTCAGAAAGCCATCAAGGGTCAAGGCATTGCAGATCAATTAGCCGAAGCAACTGCAGGAGGGTTTGAGCCCCTGGAGACCTATTTCCAAGATGATGGGATCATGATAATTCAACAACTCTAACAAGAGAATACAGTCCAACCATGAAAAATGTATTTTGATGGAGTAGTAAACATAGAAGGTGCCAGAGCTGGGGCAGTCCTTATCTCTGGTACAGGAGAACAATATCCTGTGGCTACAAAACTTCAATTTGGCAACACCAACAACACAGACGAATATGAAGGCTGCATAATGGGGTTGAAACTAGCCCAATCCATGGGTATCAAGCATTTACTGGTCTTTGGAGACTCTGAGTTGGTCATCAGATAAACTACTGGGGCATATCACACTAAAGAACTGCATTTGTTGGCCTATCATCGGTAGGTCATCAAAATATCCCTGGAGTTTGAAGACATAATCTTCAGCCATATTCCTCGGGGGAGGAATGACTTCGCTGATGCATTGGCAACGTTGGCTTCATTGATTCGCATATCCGATAGGAGTGGGATTCCCTGCATCAAATTCACAATTCAAAAAGCCCCGACATACAGGAATTACATTGGAGACATATCGGATGAGATACCTCCTGTCAATCAGCCTTGGTATCAAAACATCAAGGAATATCTCCGAGACGGATCTACACCCGCTAGGGCAAGCCAATCCAAACAAAAGCGGATTCACAAAATGGCAATGAAGTTCTATTTGAGCGGAGATGCACTATACAAAAGGGATACTGGAGTAAGCCTGTTAAGATGCCTTGATAAAGAACAAGCCTAGAGGTTGATGGATGAAATCACGGTGGAGTCTGTGGTCTGCACATGAGCGGTCATCTGCTGGCCAAAAAGATATTACGAACATGACATTACTGGATCTCACTCAAAGCTGACTGTGATGATCATGTCAGGAGATGCTTGCAATGCCAAGTACATGGAAATTCCATACATACTCCTCCAAATGAGCTACACAATATGAGTTCACCATAGCCTTTCTCCATGTAGGGAATGGATGTGATCGGTCCAGTAGAACCAAAAGCCAGTAATGATCATCGATTCATCTTCACCATGATCGATTACTTCACCAAATGGGTTGAAGCAGCCTCTTTTCCCAAAGTCACCAAAGTGGTCATCATTGGTTTCATCAAAAATAATGTCGTCTGTCGATATAGACAACCGGAGGTGATCGCATTAAAAAATGTCAAGAACCTGAACAATTAAATGATGAGAGAACTATGCAGTAAGTTCCACATCAAGCATCTTAACTCCGTCATCTATCAGTCCAAGCTGAATGGTGTTGTTGAAGCGGCCAACAAGAACATCAAGAAGATCATGCAAAAAATGTCTGCCAATCACAAAGAATGGCCTGACCTGCTGCCTCTAACCTTATTAACATACAGGGCATTAATGTGCACCTCTACTAGGGCTACCCCCTATTTATTGGTCTATGGCATAGAAGTAGTCCTTCCTATAGAAGTAGAGATGGAGTCCTTGCGAGTGTTAATAGATGCTCAGATGTACGAAGATCAGTGGTTGCAAAACCGGTACCACCACTTGTCCCTGATAGATGAAAAGAGGGCTACAACCATTTTCTACAGGCAGTTATATCAGCAAAGGATTGCTCGATCCTACAACAAGAAAGTCCGAATACGGCAATTCAAAGAAAATGATTTGGTGCTGAAGAAAGTTTTGGCCAATCAAGATGAAGCTAAAGGAAAGTTCGCCCCTAATTGGGAAGGCCCTTTCATTGTCAAAGTGGTGTTGATAGGAGGAGCTATCAGACTACAAGAGATGGACGGGAGTGAATTTCCCCAACTCATCAATTCAGACACCGTGAAAAGGTATTATGTCTGAAGCACACTGCATGCCCGCATTTAGGTCCTACAAATCAAATTAGGTTTGGTTGGGTTTTCAATAGAAGCCAGAACTACGAATGACCTGATCTCACTATACCCGGGAGTACATATGCTGCCATTTCTGGTGCGGTCAAACCAAATAAAAATTCAAAACTCATTAAACCAAACTCAAAACATAAGATAAATACTTTTCAAACCTCTCTCAGACAAAAACTGAACTACGAATGACCTGATTTCCCTACACTTGGGAGTACGTAGGTAGCCATTCATGGTGCGATTTGACCTTCAAGAAAAAACAAAAACCAGTTCTAAGACCAAAATTATAGGCTAAGTCCTATCAAGCTACCCTGATCAACAAGCCTTTCTGAGATACTCTCGGACATCTCAACTGTCATTCCATCAAGGAGAAGCTCAAGATACATCAACAACAGCAAGTCATGAAAGAAGTGATAATCACTTAACAATGACAATACATATCCAAACAGGGAAGTGAATCAAAAATATATTTCTTTGATATATAACACTGTTTGATATATACATAGTGTCCTGTACATGACAAAAATGGCTGATCTAGTATGTGCAGGAAAAATAAAGCTAGTCTATGGACCCAAGGATAAGCGGGCCAGTAATGCTAACATGACATCTCTCTCTGAAGATGGAGGAGCAGCTGTAAGTGTAATACCCTCAGCCTCCATAAGGCTCAAAACCTCCACAGTCATCTGCAGTGTGGCATTGTGATCATCAATATATGCACTCATCTCGGTAACCAGACCATGAGTATAAGATTGGAGGGCAGTACTGTTGGCAATGTGGAAATCCCGGGAAGCTATAGCCTCGTCCCTCTGCACAAAAGATGCATCCCTAGCAATCAAAGTCTCCTCGATCTCAACAAAAGCTGCGTCTCTGGCAGAGCGGATCTCCTCTCGCTCAATCAATCCTGCATCCTGAGCAGGTCGAGCCGCATCTTTCTCCGCTAAGCTATATCTCTGCCATACAATGCGGTCAACATCAGCGCTCTAGCGTGATCTCTCTCAAAGGTCATCCAAGCTAGCGAGTCTTCCAAGGCGGGATCTATCCCTACAGGAATGATCAGCGGGTCACTAACTAGTGCTGCTGTAAAACCCATAAAAAGCTCATCCTCAGTAGGAGACTCAGGATCCTCCACAGGCTCCTCCTCGTCAGAATCCACTATAGGAGCTGACTGGATGAATACAGCTGATGCTATCTCGGCCTCCAACCATGCTGAGTACTCTAGAGAATGATCTGGATGGCTACTGAAGAAATTAGCCCTCTCCCTGTGAGTCCAACACTCATACACTCTGATCAAATCAGCAGATAATATAGACGAAGTTGACATCCTCTGATCAGCAGCCTCTTTAAACTGATGCAGGCTCTGAAACTGATCGAACTAGCCCATAATAGCCAGAGGATGGTAAGTAGTCACTCCCCTCAATTTCGCTAGGGGTAAATAGTCCATTCCAGGTGCATGGGTGATGAAGCTATATGGGGAGACTAGCCCTGCTCACGGCAGAATCGAGAATGAATGTACGATATCAGATATAAATGCTGACCATGTCTCTGCATTAATACACTCTGCGGGCTGAAATGAGTAGGACATAGCTATATCATGGGAGAAATAATACCCCTGATGTCTAAAAAATCTAATCGGTCGAATATGGGATATAAGTCATATGTACAATCAGACCAAACTGCCTCTAAAAAACCCCTCCGGGTGGGTAATGCAGTGGGTGAATGACCTCAGCGTCTCGGCCAATATCATCAGAATAATGGTGCTACCATGCCTAAGCGCCCGAACCACAACTATCAATCCAACATCCAAATGGTCCAAGCGTAGCGGCATATAGACGTAAGATACGATGCACATTAGCAAAACGTCTATCCTAGCCAAACGCCATACCTCTGTCGATACAATAAAATCCCTGGCATGCCGATCGTAGCTGTCAAGCTCACCAAACCGATCGATCAAAAAGTTAACGTAGATCACACATCCAGAAATGATCTCATCCATAACTATGCTCTGGCGATGACCTGGCATCTGTATAAACGGTCTCCTTATATCATTGATTGCCATACGAGCGCAGGGCAACTTTAAAGCTAAGCCAGTAAACCGCTAGTACTCCTTAAGGGTCAGAGTCAACTCATGATGCCCAAAGCGAAAGACCTTGTCTAGCGGGTATCCAACAAGATAAGATGCCATCCACAAACCCATATGGCACCTGAAAGTCTATGAGGGCCAATGAATACCCCAGCATATGATCCACTGTCCCTCTAGCTGGGAAGGGCAGGCTCTCGTACTACGATCTTAATGACGATTCCACCTCAGACGGTGGTAGATGCTCAATACGACTAATGGTAGATGATGACATCTGTATCACCGTATCATAAGACCATCCAGGGGTCAAATCTGAACTCATTTGTCTAAATGCACATACATGATATAATACATGCATAATGATAATGATAAATATGATGTGATAGATAGGAAATATCATGCATATCTACAATAAACTATCTACTACAAGCATCATTCCTGTCTGATAATACGAAGTAAAATAAAAAGTACAGGAATATGGGGCACCACCGCCCAACTACTAATAGTGGTCTATCAAAATGAGGCATAGCCGCCCCATAGCCAAAATAGTGGTCGACCAAAAAAATTTAGCTACAATAGCTATCCAAAAAGATCCAAAACATCTACGCTTAGGTGGTTAACCTGCTCCATCTCCTCCGTGGACGCAAAGTCGTGGTCATCAGGAATATCTGGGCGGTACAAGGAAGGAGCAGCCCCTGCAAAACTACTGGAAAATGGACCTAAAGAGGGGCCCGCTCCTGAGCTAGAATGGTCAAAAGAAGATGCCTCTGACGGACCTCTGCCAAGATGCCTGGTAAATAAGTGAGCTCTCTCCAACTGCTGGTTCAGCCCTGTGATCTGGTCCAAATGAGTCGGCTCTCTGAGGCAAGCTATCCAGTCTATCATCTTCACAGACCCAGGAATCATGTCTGCCATAAATTGGGTAGCCCGAGTCTGAGCTCCAATAGTGCGAGGACTCCACCAGCTGCTGAATGCCTCTTGGCTATAAGGGCCCTCTGATAGGGTAAAGCCAACTATGCCATCTATAAGGATATCTGTTAGTGGCAAGATTAATGGCCAATGATGCCAAGCAGGAGGAACAATGGGAATGTGAATCTACCCCATAATGCTCCTGATCGCCAGCTCTCCTAAATTGAGCTCCCAGCCTCCCTCTGTCAAAAATGGGACTCTACGGGTCGACAATGCACACTCCCGACCAATGGGGAAGCGTCCCTCAAATCCAACAGTCAAAAACTCGGAGGTGTATGGGATCCATGTGATTGCTCCGACTGTCAAAAGCTCCAACTGCAAGCGGGAATGGGTAAAGCCCTCAGCAACAGGGACCTCCGTCAGAGTAGAGTGATGCCAATGCCATCCTTGGGGATAAGTCTCCAGGCCAAAAGCAGTGGCTGGCCATAGGCAAGGAAGCCTCTCATAAGCCCAGAACTAGCCATATAAATATCAAAAGTCCTCAGTGACCAAGACTGACAAATATAAATGCAGAAATCAAAAAGGTACAAGAGAGATGTACTCACCAGCACAAACGGGTAGAACCCTAACCAAGCTTCCGTCAAACCCTCCGAAAGCATACACATACCTAAGAGAAAATAGGCAAAGGCTTAGGAACCCTAATCAAAGTTACTGAGGCGCTCTACATAGCGGGTAGTGCTAACTAGGGCAAAGGACATAGTGGATGAGTTATCTGCTACAAAACAACCACTGATGATCACCAAAAATAATCACCTCAAGATGCAATCCCTAACCCTCTGATCATCAGGCAGAGGCTCAAGTAAAGCCCCACTTTGGGCATCTATACTCAAGGGACTAGATCGGACCGTTTGATCCTTGATCGCCGTCGTAGGAACTCTCAGCAAAGACCAAACGACAATAGGCGTGACGTCAGCCACGACAGGCACTGGCTCACCCTCGAACTCGATACCAGTAATGAACCTCCAGTCCATAGGGGTCATCATCACCTCACAGTCTAACAAATGAAGGGACTAAGTCTGGTGGAACCAGCGCTTAGACAGAGCCCTCATATACCCCCAAGGGTAACGGCGGGGAAGAATAAAAAAAAGGCCTAAAACCCCAGCCATCAACGATATCCCTGTAGTCCTGGTGCAAAATATGGTACAGGGAATGCAAGTTGAACTAGTTCCCTCGAGGCTGCATAAAGCTGGGAACCTACATCAAAAAACCAACCCATGTCAAAAACCTGTGCCCCGAGAATGGTAAAAGAAAGAAAGAGAATCCAGAAAGAAGAAAACTTCAAGTCACCTCGTTGGCATGAAGAAATCTCGGTGGATAACGACTCAAGTCTCCCTGCCACTCCTGGGTCAGCACAACAATGCCCGGAACCTCGGCACGTGGTGCCTGAGCCAGAGCAGGAGTAGCAAAAGGAGCCTGCTCATCATCAATATCTATCGATTGCTCGTTCTGGGCTGGACTGAATCACCAACTCTGCTAATCTGCGAGGCGATCGAGCTGGACGTGGCTAAGGAACATCAGAAGCTCGCCTCCGTCTAATGCCTGAAACTACCCTGCTAGTATTGTCGGGTCTATCTCGGTCCATCACCTAGAAAAAGTCTCCAAATCACCTCAGAAAGGGTGTGGTAAGCCTAAAACCCGTGGCTTATTAATTTTAATCAATATTTTATGCATTTTTAAGTCCTAAACCATGCACGGGTCAGTTAAAAATCCCCAGTAAAGTCAAAACTGCATGTTTTTCAAAAGCTAAATCCTAAAACGTGCACGGGTCAGTCAAAAAAATCCCCAGTAGAGTCAAAACTGAATGTTTTTAAATACCTAAACTTTTAAATTTTTTTTGCCAGAGTCTTCTTTGTAAAAAGGACTGTCCGTATGCACATAGGCATGTCTAGGTGGCCATTCAGTAGTACACCTTCCTAAAAACAGGAACAGTTCATATTTATAAAATAAAATCAAAAGTAAACTTTGCATTGCAGCCAAATTATCATGGACATTTTAGTTGAAAATCCAGACTCACTAGGCCTCAAAAAGGATGAATAAACTGATCAAAAAGAGCAAAATATGACTTTCTCAAAATTTGAATTTTCTTGCATCAAAACGTGCATTACAGTAAGATATGCATACATATGAAGTCCAAAAATTTTTAACACGTCATATAAGCCTACATTTTTCATACATTGCGTCTAAAATCACCCTATGTGGTTTACATGCTTTTAACTGTCAAAACTTACGAAAAGAGGACGCAAAACGTTACCTGTGATGTACTGAACGCGTGGGAACTGACAGAATCTGAAAAAGGCTGCCCGAACTTCGTAGATCTGAAAAGAAGATCGAATTTCGTTGAAACTGATTTCAAATGAATTCCCGCAGCAAATATAAAGCCACAGGTAGAAGTGGGCCCACTTACGACTGCCGCACCTCTACCTACGGCTGCCCAAGGTGGGTCCCGCTCCTTCCGACTCGGTTGGGTTCGAGTTAAAAAAGATTTCATATGAGCTGCCAAGTCAAATCTGAAGAAACATTGCTACGCGATTGAGCGGTTTGTCGTGAAATCCTGCGTTTAAGCAGCGTAATTTTGACAGAAAGGGGAACTCTATGAAAACCCTTGGTTTTCATCTTGAAGAAATATCTGGGGATCAATGATGAAGAATACTGAAAAACTCCCAAAAAACTGCGCAAAACTGCTAAAAACTGCCACTTTCAAAGCGTCGGGTACTGACCGATGACAGTTCAACCATTGGCTCAGCCCCAACAAAGAGTCGGGTACTGACTGATGATAGTTCAGCCATTGGCACAACCCTAGTGAAGCGTTGAGTACTGACCGATGACAGTTTAGCCGTTGGCACAACCCCAGCGAAGTGTCGGGCACTGACCGATGATAGTTTGGTCGTTGGCTCAACCCCAATGAATCATCGAAAGGGATCTGATGATGGAAGCAATATAATAATCCGTCCCCGATGATGGAATCTGTTATACACATTCTCAAAGGGAGCACTGAGAAGGATTGGTTATTCAAAATCCCTGTCGCCAACTACCGGTGTAAATTAACGGCAGGATAAGCATCAGAGACACTCACTGAGGTAAATCTGCTACAAAGATATATCCCCAGCGGAGGGCCTTCAGAAATATACAACAGTATCAACCGAAAGGAAATATGTTCTAACGAAGAATATCGATGAATGAGGGAAAACCTTTGGTCTCAAACCAAGAAAGTCACCTAGGCTATCATGGATGATGTCATCCCCAGCAGAATGTGACGAAAATAGTTCGTGGTAGCCTATTAGTGACCTCCTCAGCAAAACAAAATAGCAGCCTAACTCTGATAACCTGTCAGTGGATTTCCTACCAGCAACCGGCTGACAATGTCGCCCCAAGGGTTATCATGAATAACGTTATCCCCAGCAGAAGCTAACGTAATCAATCAGTGATAACTTAACCCCTCAAAGGTATCCTATCTGCATAGTATGTCTTACAATGGTGGCATTTCTAGTGTCTAACAATCTTT